>CP126891.1:13202500-14402500 GCA_030440675.1 Furcifer pardalis | reverse complement strand
CCTAAGAAGTCCACGGAGGGGACCCCCAACAGGCACTTATCCCGTTTCACCCTGAGCCCAGCGGCCCTGAATTTAGCCAGGACAGCGGCGACCCTGTCTTTGAGCTGCCCGGGATCCCCCGCAATTATCAGGACATCATCGAAATAGGGTACCACCCCCGGGAGTCCTTGGAGGAGCCTTTCCATCGTGCTCTGAAACAGTCCCGGAGCTATGCTGACCCCGAACTGTAGCCTCGTGCACTTGAATGCCCCCCGGTGTGTGACAATGGTCTGGGCTTCGGCCGTAGTGTCATCCACCGGAAGCTGTTGGTACGCTTGGGCCAGGTCCAGCTTGGCAAAGATCTTGCCAGGGCCCAGTGAATGGAGTAAGTGGTCTATGACGGGAACCGGGTACGCGCTCGGCTCTAATGCCTTGTTGATCGTGCATTTGTAGTCTGCACAGATGCGCACTGACCCGTCCGGTTTGATGGGGGTCACTATGGGGGTCTCCCACCGAGCGTGGTCTACGGGAACGAGGATTCCCTGGGCGACCAGCTTGTCGAGCTCCTTCTCGACCCTGGGCTTGAGTGCCAGTGGGACTCTCCGGGCCTTAAGTCGGATGGGGGCAACGCTCGGGTTGAGTGCAAATGAAATAGGGGACCCCACATACCTGCCCAATCCTTCCCCGAAAACGTCCTGGAATTCGGCCATCAGGTCGTCCCTCAGCGAGGCGTCCCCGGGCTGGTCAGTCGCAGTGTTGTGGATGCCAGCGATGGACAGTCCCAGGGCGGGGAACCAGTTTGTGCCCAGTAGCGTCGGGATGTTACCGTGGACTACGGTCAGCGGTAGGCTTTCTTCCTTCGGTCCGTACTTGACACGGACCCACTTCTGTCCTGCGACGGGGAGGAACTTGCCTTGGCAGTCCTTGATTCGGATCCTCTGGGTCTGGAGGTCTGATTCTTTTAGGGCCGGGAATGTCTTCTTCATCCACCTCCACGGAATGATGGATATGGCGGCCCCAGAGTCAACCTCCATCGGACACTCTGCCCCGTCGATCGTGACTGTGGCGTGGTACTTCTCTCCCTTCTGTGTGGCGGTGTGGCTTATCGTGAGCGTGTGCGTCTCTGCATCTTCGAATTTGCCGCTGTTGCGTCCCTGGCGCCTCTGATTTGTCCTCTGTTTGGCGGCCATCTTGCCCGGCGGGAACTTTTGAATCTGCCGGTCAGCTTGGTTCTCCGCTTGCCTTGCCCGGCAGACCCTCCCAATGTGTCCCCGCTTGTCGCAATAGCGGCAGATGGCCTCCCTGAAGCGGCAATGTGCCCGCTGGTGTGGCCCTCCGCAGCTGGCGCAGCGCTGGCCGCTCCTGCCCGAGTTTCCCCCGTCGGTCGCGCACACCTCTGCTTCTTCCTCTTCGTCCTCGTCAGAAACGACGTCTTGATGGTGAGCGGAGGCTTGGCGGGGCGCCGACGGGGACCGGTTGAGGGAGGATGCGGTCGACATCGAGAGCTCGAAAGCTCTGGCCTCCTCGATGGCCCCGGCCAGGGTCAGGTCTCTCCGGACCAATAGCCTCTTCCGGAGCTTGTTGTCGCGGACTCCTCTGATAAGCTGCTCGGTCAGGGAGTCCTCGAGGAATGGCCCGAATATCGCCGGGACGGCTGCTGCCCTTAGGGCGGCCACGTACTCGCCGATGGTTTCCCCTGGCATCTGGTATCGGTCCCGGAACTGGATCCGGAACACGAACTTCGATGGCTCCGGTGCATAGTGGTTCTTGAGGGCCAACTGTAGTGCTTCCCATGAGACGTCCAGGATTGGTGTTGGATCCACCAGGGACTGGGCCACTTCGTAGACCTTGGCTCCGCAGTGGGTGAGGAAGAACGCCTTCTTCCGCTCCGGTGCTATCTCTCCCAGTTCCGCAGCTAGCAGGGAGAACACAAAACGGTCCATATAGCTCTTCCATCTCTCGTCCTTCGGTTGGAAGGGAGCCGGTGGAACGTAAGCAGCCATGGCGAGGTGCCTTCGTGAGAGGTGGCTCTGGTGTGTGTGATGGTTCTGGTCCGTTCCTCAATATCCCATCCTCGTCGCCAGTGTTAGATCCGGAGATCAGGGCGCGGGAGTGAGGACACGGAAGCCATTAAGGGTGAACCAAACAACACGTCTGTTTATTGTGGTTAGCACAGACAACAACAACAACGGCTGGGTCAGCAGGGGATTAAATACCCTGCTTGACCCAGCCCACTGACCAATGGGTAGCGGCGATTTTCCCGCCGCTAGGACATTTAAATATCTAACAATGCACCAGACTTTCTGTATGGGGAAGGAGGAGGCAAACAAACTCCAAATCCAAAAGCCACTGCAAGTGACCAATTGGATTCAGCCGAACATGTTGAAAGTGCAAAGATTACCTGTAACATATTCCTTCTGAGGCTGGGCGATAGCGTTATCTTTTTCATCTAGAGAAGTGGCATAATAGCCTGTAATTGATGGCTGTGATTTTGTTTTAAAGTAGATGAGTGACACTTACTTATTATGTCTAAAACACTGGTTTTCTGGGGAATTTGAGAATTTTTTCTCTTAAAAAAAAGATTTCTCTGTCTTTGAAGTATATTTTTATAATAGCAAAACAAAACCAAAAACAACAGAATAAGTGGCAGGGGAAAACAGATTAATTATTAATGCTTTGTGCTCAAAACAATAAGTAACAAATAATGAGCAACATCTTATGATTTTTTTCTTGTGAAAAAAATTAAGAAGACTTTATTTGTTTGTTTGTTCAAAGCAGCATTTTACTTCTTGAAAACAAATCTACTCAACCAGTGAGAAGGAAGTCATTATTCCCCTTTGTTCTTCTCATCAGATCTGACCCTACTATTAGATAGACCGAGAAACTCATAAATCAGCAGCAAATTCTGTTTATTTAATTTGTTGTTATTTTCACTGGTATGAACAGAGAAATGGGCTTTCTGTGTTCTAAAGGGAAACAGGCTGGTTTATGAGGGGTTTTTTTTTTTTGGCTCACCACAGTTTGCTATTCTACCACGGATGAAGAAATGACTTGAGAGAGCTTCAGGGACAGTTATAGTTATTTTTAGACTATATCTTTCAAAATGTACCAGTCTATTGTAGTTCCTTCTAAAGTAATTTTGTCCATCAAGAAGAAGTAATGAAAACTGATAAAGTAATAGTGTTCCATGCCTTGATGTTACTTTTAATTTTTTAATTTCATATCTTTTTTAAAAAGTACTATGACATTACTTTTTTAAAAAAATTACTTCCTGAAAATAAACCTACCTATCATTTTTTAAATTGCACGTAGATAAATAGGTACTGCTTTGGCAGGAAAGGTGACAGCATTCCATGCACTCCAGCATCTAGTCATGTCTGCCATATGACCACAGAAATGTCTACAGATGCGCCAACTCTTTGGCTATAAATGGAGATGAGCACCAAACCCTAGAGTTGGATACGAATTGGCTTTCAAGCAAGGTAGACCTTTACATTACCTATTGATTAGAGGAGGGGTTCCCAGCCTTTTCAAACTGGGGGGCCAGGTCACACCCTCTCAGTCAGCTTAGAGGGCTGGACGGCCATTTTGCCCTGCCTGCATGATGGGGGTGGCCATTTTGTCCCAACAGCTTCAAAGGGGTGGCCATTTTGCTTCTCAAATGCCCTTGGAGAGGTGGGGGGGGCACATGAAATGGCCTGTGGGCCTTAGGTTGGGAACCTCTAGATTAGAGGGTTGGACTCAATGCCCTTACTGGCCCATTCCAACTCCATTATTCTGTGTTTTTATGGTATCCCACCAGTATGAAAAAAGCCATTTCAGATAGAAGATTGGCATTTAATAATCTGCCTCGTGAATCCAACAAATGCCCACAAGCAGTGTAAAGGTTGATGCACAATCCCTTCTCATTGTCTCTGACGATGCGTGGTCGTCATCCTCTACTTCTGCGTTTCTCCAGTGACCAAGACAGGCCTGGCATTTACACCATGGCCTTTAGATAAAGACAACAAGATATCATTGCTGAACCCTTTCCCCAGAGGACAGAGCTGCTCCTCCGATGGACAGCTGCTCCCCTCCACCGTACCTTCTCCCTGCCGCTAAGGCAACCTTTTATAAATACCCTTTGGGTGGTTTCCTCCAACGCAGTTTCTCTTGACCTTTAAAGAACAATCTTGTGAAATGTGCACAATTCCTACCATGCTGGTTCGATCGATCTTAGAAACCTATCACGAGGCAATCGGACCATTCAAGGTCACACTTAGCATTTTCTTCTCCCGGCCCAATCTGTACCTAGGGCTTTTGTTGAGCTCGGGTTGGTTTTGCTTGGAGTCCCTTGACTGCCTTGGGTCTGCTGGAGCTTCTTAGGACTTGGGACTCTTCCCTTTCAACCCAGACTTTCCATGACCCTACTGAACTGAGGATTCTGAGTGTTCTAGTCCAGAATAGTAACATTTCTATGCTCTCAAGCAATCTAGCACCAATCTTGCATCCACACACAACTAATGTCACATGTGTTTTATCTCCAAGATACGCCTTGCTCATGGTCACACATGCTTTGGTCACCTCCAGACTTGACTACTGTAATGTGCTCTACATGGGGCTGCCCCTGGTGACCATCCAGAGACTCCAGCTGGTCCAAAATGCAGCGGCAAGGGTAGTGATGGGGTGTGGGCGGTACACTCATGCCTCACCACTACTTCGGGAGCTGCATTGGTTACCAGTATGTCTCCGGGTGCAATTCAAGGTGCTGGTTTTGACCTTTAAAGTCCTATATGGTAGTGGGCCAGAATACCTAAGAGACCGCGTCACACTAAGAACATCTGTCCGTCCCACCAGGGCGGACCGGAGAGGCTCCCTTGTTATTCCATCGGCGAGAGAGGCGCACCTCTCCTGCACTAGGAGGAGGGCCTTCTCCGTGTCCGCCCCAACCCTTTGGAACCTCCTGCCCACTGAGCTGCGCCTTCAGACAGAGCTCCTGCCCTTCTGGAAGGGCTTTAAAACCTGGCTGGCAGGACAAGCATGGGGACCCAGGAATGTGGGCTCTCATGTAGGGTGGCTGATTTAATGGACAGCCACCCTTTCAGGTCTGAATTATATAATCTGTGTGCATTGTGTACACTGTTTTAACTTTTTATGATTTTTAAAGTTAAACATTAAGTTTTAAATACTAATAGCATTCATATAGGCTTATTCTATGTTTTAACCATGATGTAAGCCGCTCAGAGTTGGGTTTACCCGATTGGGGTGGGATAGTAAGTGCAACTAATAAATAAATAATAAATAAATAAATAAATAAGATGCCATTTTCCTACACTCTTGTTGGTATCGCTCTACCTAAGAGGAGAGAAGTAGCAGCAGACTTTGAGAGAACTAAACAAGAGAATGACCCTCGACATTGCTTGAACAGATATGAGCCTCAAGTCCTGTGGCTCAGATCCAGGAAGAACTTTAAGGCCAGAACAAAACCAAATTAGAAAATGGAGGAAAGAACACACTGGACAAGGAGCAACTTTAAAGAAAGATGTGGTTGAGGAACTCAACCTCCCCTACATCACTTGAAAGACTAGACTGTAAATGCAAGACCAACATGCTGGTGGATGACAACATATTGTGTGAATGTAGAGAGATACAGAATCCGGCTCATTTACTGGCCTGCCGATTACTGCCAGAAACAGGCACCAATGAGGACTTAAGTTTGACCAACGACAAAGCCAAGAAAGTGGCTTCATTTTGCCAGTCCGCAGTTTGATCAGGACATGAAAGAAGAATAAAAATAAGCCCTTCTAGATGTAACTCAATGAAAATTATTTTCTTACATCAAGGAACAAGACATAGCCTGCCAGACATATTTTTCAACCTGAAATTTTTCATAGAATTATAGAATAACTGAGTTGGAAGGGGCCCATTAGGCCAACGAGTTCAACCCCTCTGATCAATGCAGGAATTACTCTTCCCCCATTTCAACCCCATCTTCCCATCTAAAGGGCTACTGATATATAAACATGACCATTAAAAAGTCACAGTAAAGATGTCAGGGCATGGAGTCCAGAAATTATGTCCTCTTCTTAAAGGCTTTTAATGTTCTCAATCTTAAAGGCTGGTCAACGTATTTGCTGTATGGACAGTCTGTTACTGTTCCAAAGACACCCACAAGCATTTTACATTATATTTATGTTCCTGTGAATTGATTTGCGAGGCACTCTGTGCCAAGTGGTAAAAGCCAGCGGCCAGATGAAATACATCAGCAAAGGTGGAGAACGAATTGGTCTCATGATGTTGCCCGGCTGCAACTCCCATCAGCATTAGCTAAAGTAATCAATAGTGAAACATGATGGAGATGCTGTATTGTATATTTCTGAAACATCTGGAAGGCTGCTATGTTCTTCATTCCTAGGGGAAAATGAGAGAGATTGGATTGGAGTCTAAGGACTACACAAGAGGACAGAACCATCCAGATCAGGGATTTGTAACCTACGGCCCATGGGCTGGACCCAGCCAATGTTACCATTATATATGATCCTCCACTCCCACCACCGCCACTGCCAGAAGCAGCAGAAGCGGTGAAAACAACAGAAAATGTACTGCCCTTGCTCCCACAGCTGCAGTGGAATTTCATTTTCATTTCATTTCATATTTACATTTGTATGCCGCCCGATCGACCATGCGACTCAGGGTGGCTGAAAACAATAAATTGCCACATCAAAGTTACAATCATCATAAAACATCAAAAACATAACAAAAAGAAAAATTATGCAATAAAAAGTCCATACCAGCATATATAATAATCATAACATAGCTCGGATCACAGGCTACACCAAATTGCCGAAAACAGCCGAAAACGCATTTACAATAGCCGCAGGTGTATTTTATGGCAGCATTTATGGTGGGGGGAACCACATGTCTGGCCCGCTCATCTGTCTGAGGGGGTGTAGTCCTGCCCGCGGCATGAAAACATTGAGAACCTCTAATCCAGACATTACCCTGAATCCTTTTTAAAAAGAAGCATGGGTTCATTGCGGGGTTGAATCGACTGACGGAAGTTGAGAAACGATTTCCATCCTTTGCAAAACTGAGTTCATTGCATAACAAAACAGCAGCAGGAGATGAAAAGTTTTAAGACCCGAGGTTTAATTTTTGTTGTGGGGTGTGTGTGTGTGTGTCACTGCTTAGCCCCAATTTCCATGCCTTCTCCCAGGATGACACGCCTGTCTAGCTGCACATCTCATCTGGCTAGCTTCTCTACGATGTTAATAGAGCTTAGATGGAGGCACTGAAGTAAGTCTAAACCCTGCGGACCTAAGGCATTATCCTGCTGAACAGCAACCATTCTTCACATTTGTGCATTCATACCGTTAATGATGCTCTGATGCAATGCAAGGTTCCAGAGGAGGAGACGGGTTGAATAATGCCCTAATATTATGGGCATCAATCTTCAGTGCTCATGTTGTTCCTAGACTCTGCACACTGACCGACAACAACTTTGCAGGTTCTGCTAGGACTTAATTTGCCTTGAAACTCAAAATGACAGCTGGACGTACCTGATTAAACTGCTCTGAAAATTATGAGAGAAAAGGCAATAATTATGGCATTAAATCCCATGTATTATAAGAACATATATGTATATACAGAGATAGCCCTGTAGACCAGGGCTGCCCAAACCTTTCATGCAGGGGGCCTGAGCACACCCCCGGAACAGCTGAGTGGGCCTGACCATGCCCCTGGAAGTGGGCACATTTGCACATGTATGTCAGGAACCACTCCCAGAAAGTGTTTCTGAACATCTCTGCACATGCACAAATGCATCCCCGCCACTCCCGGAACTGGTTATGCCACTCCCGGAAGTGGTTGTGGATGTCTCTGTCCATACACATCCTTCCCACCAAGATGGTGCTTATTTATCTACTTGCAGTTTCTTGCTTTCCAACTGCTAGGTTGTCAGGAGCTTGGACAGAGACAGGAGCTCATTCCGTCATGCAGTACTCAGTTCTTGAACTGCTGACCTGATGACTTCCAGTCATCAAGTTCAGTATCTTAACGACTAAGCCACTGCAGTCCCCTTCAACAAAACCCAACCTCCTCCCAGAACAACCTTGAGCAAGCAAGCTAAAGTCTGATAGGAGAGTTAGCTAAAGACACCAGCCCTCAAATCCTCTCTACTCCCTGTATTAGTCGAGCTATCTGGTAAAGTAGGTCAGCATGACTCACGGACACGTTCCCTTTGCCTCACCCAGTATCATCCCCTGTACCTCTGCTTGACAGTTTCTTTCAAACAAAATGGCATTCCGCTACTTTGTCTTATTGTAAACACGTTTTTGAACTGAATTGTTATGCCAGAAAAAGAGGCTTCAGAGGAAAAGGAGGAGGAGGAGGAGGAGGAGGAGGAGAAGAAGAAGAAGAAGAAGAAGAAGAAGAAGAAGAAGTTTTTGTCTCATCTGATGACTTCTTTCATGTCCCTATCAAAGTTTGGACTGCCAAAATGAAGCCACTTTCTTGGCTCTGTCATTGGCCAAATTTAAACCTGCATCAATACATGTTTCTGGTAGAGCTTTATGGCAAAAACAAACATTCTTGAAGGGACACAAAAGCAAAACCAAATTAGAAGATGGAGGAAAGAGCTCACTGGGCAAGGAACAACATTAGAGGAGACTATAGCTGAAGAACTCGACCTCCCCTACATCACTTGGAAGACTCTGACTAGGCTGAGGGTTGGAATCCCTAAATGCAAGACCAACATGCTCAAGTGGGGGCTGCTATTGGACAACAACATGCTTTGTGAATGTGGAGAGATACAGAATCAAGCTTATTGACTGGTCTGCTGATGATTGCCCGAAACATTCACCGATGAAGACTTCAGTTTGGCCAATGGCAAAGCCAAGAATGTGGCTTCATTTTGGCAGCCCAGAATTTGATCAGGACACAAAATAATAAGAAATTCCTCTTATTGAACCAATGAGTGCCAGAAACAATATTAACTCCCTAAGGTGCATATTTCTGATTTTACGATTAAACTTTGAACTTCTTAATATCTTAAGAAAATTTTTAAATATCATGTTATGTCACATAATAACTCACCCACCCACCCCCGCTTCATATATTTGTCTTTCCAATTCCTTCTTCTTCTAAAAAGAAAAAAGCCTTTTTCCAAATCTGGTGGATGGATGCCTAAAGCAAAACCCTGGATATTCCCTTTTTTCACTGTTGTTAGTTTCCAGTTGTGAAAATTAATATTTAAATTGATTTAAAGCCCTTTCTTTCCTTAATCTGTTTTCCCCCTTGCTTTCTAATTTCTCTGCTTTCATTTCAGTTTGTACTCTATGCGCATTAATTTTTTAAATTATTTTTGTATTAGGCTTTTAATAATACAAACATCACACTTTGGCAGTTCCTTGCCTACTTGGATTTATTCATTTGAGGATTGGTACAAGCGGCTGAATTGCTCTTTTTAATGATAAACTGACCTGCACAATGTCCCTTGATATATCCTTCCAAAATTAGTACCCGACAGATGTGTCAGTTTCCAAGTTGCATCTGTTAGATCCGGAGATCCGGGCGCGGGAGTGAGGACGCGGAAGCCATTGTAGGTGAACCGAACAACACGTCTATTTATTGTGAGTACAAGTAAACAACAACAAAACGGCCGGAGAGGCAGGGATTTAAATACCCTGCTTGACCCAACCCACTGACCAATAGGAAGCGGCGATTTTCCCGCCGCTGGACTTTCAAATATCTAACACCCCTTCCCCCCAGAATGCACTACAACCTCTATTTACATATGTAATCATCCAGATGACGAGGGCGTGTACGAACTCTACTGGACCTGCGCAGTTCAGTCGTCGCCAGGGCATTGAGCGGAGCAGACCTGTCGCTTCCGCTCTGCTCTGCCCGGGCAGGAGACTGCTCTGGATTACCTTCGGTGAGTTCAGAGGTGACCGGGGGTGGACCTGCTTCACTAGGTAAGTCCTCCGGCCACAATTCTGCGCGAGAGGGGGTGAGGCAGGGCTGAACCGGGTCGGTGACCGGTTCGACTAGCGTTGGTGTGTCTGGTTTTGGGACGGCTTGTTCTTCGGGAATGGAGTCGTCCTGCGTGTCGGAACTTGTCCGCCTCCTGAGCTGGTCGATATGGAGTTTCCATACTCAACCATCAGCGAGGTGAACCTTGTATGTGTATGGGCCCAGCATGTCGCTGACGATCCCTACTTCCCACAGTGGGCCAGGCGCAAAGTTCCTGGTGAAGACAGGGGTGTCTATGGGGAACGTGCGGCCTCGCGTGTGTCCCTCTCGGAAATTGTCCGGGGAGTACCGGGGGTGCAAGCGATCCAGCTGGCAGCGGAGCCTCCTGCCCATCAGGAGATCCGCGGGGGCCTTTCCCGTTGCCGCACAGGGGAGATTATGCTGTGCCAGCAGGAATGTGTCAATTCTCTCCTGCCAATCCCCCGGTCCCAGTCTTCCCAAGGCTTCCTTCGTGCTGCGCACGAACCTCTCAGCTTGCCCATTCCCTTGTGCCCTGAACGGGGAGGTGAGTGCGTTCCTGGTTCCTAGGGAAACCAGGTACTTCTCGAACTCTGTGGCAGTGAACTGGGGGCCGTTATCGGAGACCAAGGTGTCTGGGATACCGTGTGTGGCGAACAGCTGTCTGAGTTCCTGTATGATTGCCCTGGCGGTGGTGCTATTCAACAGCCTCACTTCTAGCCACTTTGAATAGGCATCCACGACAATTAGGAATATTTGGCCGTGGAATGGGCCGGCTAGGTCGATGTGGAGCCTTTGCCACGGACCCGAGGGTTGCTCCCACTCCCTGACTGGGGCCGCTGGAGGATTGGGTCGGGACAACTGGCAAGGTGCACACTTGCTTATCCAACCCTCTATGTCCTTGTCAATCCGGGGCCACCACACATAGCTCCTCGCCAAGCCCTTCATCTTAACCACCCCCGGGTGACTGTTGTGTAATGTTTCTAGGACTGCCGTGCGGAGTTTCTTGGGAATTACCACCCGGTCTCCCCACAACAAACATCCCCCCACACAACATAATTCGTCCCGCTTGTCAACAAATGTCTTGAACTCCCCTTCCCCCTTTACCGGCCAACCGCGCTGCACCCAGCTGGAGACAGTCCGGAGCTCGGTGTCCTTTGCCGTGGCTCTGGCAACCTCAGACGATGTGATGGGGGCTGAGTCCAAAACATCCAAGAAAAGCACCGACGCCTCCCCCCGCTCAGCGCCATCCTGGTCCGGAAGGGGACATCTGCTCAGGGCGTCTGCATTACCCATGTGCTTTCCGGGGTGGTGAACCAGCGTATAGGAGTACCCTGCCAAAAATAGGGCCCAGCGTTGCATGCGGGGGGACAGCGCGGACGGCGTAGGGCGGTCGCCGGCCAAGAGCCCTAGCAGGGGTTTGTGGTCTGTGATGAGCTCAAAGTCCCGTCCGTAAAGGTAGTCGTGGAATTTTCTTACCCCTGCCACTGCCGCCAGCGCCTCCTTGTCGATCTGCCCGTAGTTCCTCTCCGTTGCTGACATTGTTCTGGAGTAGTAGGCGATTGGTGCATCTAGCCCGTTGGGCAGCCGGTGGGCGAGGACTGCGCCGACGCCGTAGGGAGATGCGTCGCAGGCGAGGACCAGTGGCAGGGTGGCGTTATACTGGATCAGGAAGCTGTCCTGAGATAGGAGATTTTTCACAGTTTTAAACGCTGACTCTTGTTTGGGCCCCCACTTCCACCCTGACTTGGCCGCCAGCAGTCTGTGTAGCGGCTCAGCGGCGGTGGCTTTGCCCTTTAGGAATGCCGCGTAGAAGTTTAAGAGCCCCAGGAAAGCCTGTAACTCCTGCTTATTCTTGGGGGCCGGAGCGTTTCGTATCGCCTTCACCTTTCCTTCGGTTGGGTGGATGCCCTTAGAGTCAATGCGGAAACCCAAAAACTCCACAGAGGGTACCCCCAGTAGGCATTTGTCCCATTTCACCCTCAACCCGGCGGCCCTAAATTTTGCAAGGACGGCTGCAACCCTGTCCTTGAGCTGTCCCGGGTCTTCCGCGATGATCAGGACGTCATCAAAATAGGGCACCACCCCCGGGAGGCTGTGGAGGAGTCTCTCCATGGTACTCTGGAAAAGCCCCGGCGCAATGCTGACCCCAAATTGTAAGCGGGTACATTTGAATGCACCCCGGTGTGTAACTATGGTCTGTGCTTCGGCCGTGGCGTCATCTACTGGTAGCTGTTGGTACGCCTGTGCTAGGTCTAGTTTGGCAAAGATCTTCCCTGGTCCTAGTGAGTGCAACAGGTGGTCGATGACGGGAACCGGGTAGGCGCTTGGCTGTAATGCTTTATTAATAGTGCATTTGTAGTCTGCACAAATGCGCACTGACCCGTCCGGTTTTATGGGGGTTACGATGGGGGTTTCCCACCTGGCATGGTCCACTGGGACGAGTATTCCCTGGGCCACCAGCTTGTCCAGTTCCTTCTCTACCCTGGGCTTGAGGGCCAGTGGAACTCTCCTAGCCTTAAGGCGGATTGGGGCAATACTAGGGTTTAGTGAGAAAGAGATGGGTGACCCCACATACCTGCCCAGTCCTTCCCCGAAAACATCCTGGAACTCCGCCATCAGGTCGTCCCTCAGTGCGGTTTCACTGAGCTGTTCGGTGGCGATGCTGTTGATGCCCGCGATGGTCAGCCCCAGGGCCGGAAACCAGTTTGTTCCCAGGAGGGTCGGAACCTTGCCGTGGACCACGGTGAGCGGCAGGACCGACTCCCTCCCCCCGTACTGGACGTGAACCCGCTTTTGGCCCGCGATCGGAAGGAACCTGCCCTGGCAGTCCTTCACGCGGATTCTCTGGGGGGCCAAGTCGGATTCCTTGAGGGAGGGGAAAGCTTGCTGCATCCACCTCCAGGATATGATGGACATGGCGGCTCCGGAGTCGACCTCCATCCGGCATTCTTTTCCGTCGATCCGGACCGTGGTATGGAATTTCCGACCCTTCTCTATGTCGGTGTGGCTTATCCTGATGGTATGCGCTTCAGCATCTTTGAATTTGGCGCCGTTGTTTGCCTGGCGCCTGTGGTTTGTCCGGTGGACGGCGGCCATCCTTCCCGGTGGGAGATTTTGAACGTGCCGGTCAGACTGGTTTCCGATTTGCCTCGCGTGGCAGGCCCTTCCGATATGCCCCCGTTTCTCACAGTGGCGGCAAATCGTGTCCTTAAAACGGCAGTGCGCCCTTTGATGTGGCCCACCGCAGCTGGCACAGCGCTGACTGCTCTTTCCTTGATTTGCCCCATTGGTCGCACACACCTCTGCTTCCTCGTCGTCCTCCTCTTCGGGAACGATGTCCTGGTGGTGCGCAGTGGCCGGATGCTGCGCCGACGGGGCCCGATTGAGAGAAGATGCGGCCGATGTGGATACTTTGTAGGCTCTCGCCTCATCTATGACCGTGGCCAGGGTCAAATCCCTTCTGGCCAAGAGGCGCCTCCTGAGTTTGTTGTCCCGGACTCCGCAGATGATCTGCTCTATCAGGGCTTCTTCGAGATGTGGCCCGAATGCGGCCGGGATGGCGGCTGTCCTCAGGGCGGCCACAAACTCGCTTATGGGCTCCCCTGACATCTGGTAACGGTCCCGGAAATGGATCCGGAAAACAAACTTGGAGGGTTCCGGACAGAAGTGGTCCCTGAGAGCCGTTTGCAACGTGTCCCAGGTGACCTCCATGATGGGCGTCGGAGCCACCAGGGACTGGGCCACCTCGTAGACCTTTGAGCCGCAGTGGGTGAGGAAGAACGCCTTCTTCCTTTCTATGGAAATCTCTCCCAGCTACGCAGCAATGGGGGAGAACTCGAAACGGTCCAGGTAGCTCCCCCACTTCTCGTCCTTCGGCTGGAAGGGAGTCGGGGGCGTGTAGGTAGCCATGGCGTGGTGCCGATTCAGCTGGCTCGATGAGTCTCTGCGGTTCTGGCTCGTTCCTCAGTATCCCACCTTCGTCGCCAGTGTTAGATCCGGAGATCCGGGTGCGGGAGTGAGGACGCGGAAGCCATTGTAGGTGAACCGAACAACACGTCTATTTATTGTGAGTACAAGTAAACAACAACAAAACGGCCGGAGAGGCAGGGATTTAAATACCCTGCTTGACCCAACCCACTGACCAATAGGAAGCGGCGATTTTCCCGCCACTGGACTTTCAAATATCTAACAGCATCAGACCTAGAATTAAGGCCAGGGATGATGGATTTTGTAGTCTAAAACATTGAGATGACACCCAGCAGTGGAAACGCTCCCAAACACCAACTGTGTTCTTAGCTATGCTTTCTGAATAGCATGCCTTTGGCAAAGGAGATCTTATCTGACTTTCCTAAATATTAAAGGAGGTTATATGGCAAGCATGACTAGACACTGGAGTGCATGGAACATTGATTACCTTCCCCACCGAAGTGGTACCTACCATATTTGCCGGCATATAAGACACATCGGAGTATAAGATGCACCCCATTATTACCAAAATAGCCCACTATAGGCCACTATATACAGTATAAGACGTACTCCATTTTCTCAGTGTATTTTAAGGGAGGACAACTGGGTCTTATATGCCAGCAAATAGGGTATTTATCTACTTGCAATGTCTTGCTTTCAACCTGCTAAGTTGGCAGGAGCTGGGACAGAGACGGGAGCTCACTCTTTCATACAGTACTCACGTCTCAAACTGCTGACCTGCCAACCTTCCAGTCGTCAAGTTCAGTGTCTTAACCACTAAGCCGCCACAGTACCTCTCATGACTCTTACGTTGGACCAAATCCTCAAAAGGATTCTAGCTGTAGTGATCTAATCATTAGTCTTAGCCCCTGAGCCTATAGCCCAGTGGTGGTGAACCTATGGCACCTGTGCCAGAGGAGGTACTCAGAGTCCTCTCTGTGGGCACCTGTGCCATCACCCAGTGCAGAATTCACCCTGCCCCTCTGCCCAGCAGCCCAATGGGAATGCTTCCTCCCTCCCCCCCCAGCACAGAGTTCACCATGCCCCTTTGCCCAGGAGCCCAATGGGAGTGCTTCTTCCCTCTCCCCAGCATAGAATTCACCCCACCCCTCTGCTGTGCAGATGGCAGCCTATTGACTTTGGGCACTCGGTGTCTAAAAGGTTCGCCATCACTGCTATAGCCTAACCTACAGTAGCGGACAGACCATTTCTTCTGCAACATGTACGTTATTTCTGAGGAGGGGAGTTTGGGTCTGTATGCCTGCCTCTGAAGAACAGAAAAACAAAACGAATAACACCAGAAACAGCGGGATGTCCACAAGACAGTTGTGAAAAATTGGATAGGAGTGTTAAATACTGCAGGAGAGGACTGTGACCTATTTAAAATGTGAATTGTATCTTCTTAAGGCTCATAGGAAGAGCAGATCACCTTGTTTTTCTCCTTGGGGAAAGGTGCTTTTTTTGGGAGGGAGGGAAGGCAGAAACTTCTGGGGAGGTGAAGACTGCCAAAACAGTCTGGGAGCATCATGCGGTCTTCAGGTTGCGTTTGCCCACCCCTGGTTATGATGGCTTTATAATTTACTGTCATTAATTGGGATGTACAAGGCATGCTAATGCTGGCACTAATAGCTCATTAAAAGAAGACTACAGAAGACTTACATTATTCAATCTGTTCAGCAAGTTTTAGTCTACAATTCCCATCAGGGTCAAAGTGTCTTTTGCGGAGAATTATCCTGGGCAAAGAAAAGCGGTCACAATTGTATCTAACCTTTTATATTATTGATGTGCCATTTTCTCACCCAAGGAGGCTCACAACAATTAAATTAATACAATAATAACATGTTAATTAGCACCACACAAACTATAGCTATAGCTATACTATGTCTGTCTGACCAGATATCTCATTACGGTAATGGAGTAGACCGTACAGCCAGTGACTCAATGCTGAGTGTTGGGCGGTGGTAAATAACCTGACTCCCTAAGGGGGCCAATGGCTATGGGTGGATGAGCCCCTTTAGGTGGGGTGATGGTTCCCTCAGTGGAGGAAATGCCACTGGAAACCATCATATTGGGCCCAACAGCAAAATGAGCAGAGGAGGAACCATTCTGATTCCCAAAGGTCATGGAAGCGGAAGAGGCCATGCCTGATGGACTGGCTGTGAAAGTGCACCTTGATAATATCCCTGAGGCTGCAGTCTATTGCAGTCTATTGCAGTCCCGCTGTTAAATCCTGCATGTCTCATCTCATATGTGCCGCAGGAGATGGCTCCATGATCATCGTGTGAGGGACACTTCATGGCAAGCCACCTTAAACAAATTCACACCAATGGCATTTTTCCTGCTTCAGGGAAAAATGCACTGGGACTTAATTGTGGTTGTGGTAGAGAGCATGTAGATTAACATTGGAATGATATTCTGTACTGTATATTGTACATTGTCTAATCAATTATTTTTGTATTGGGTATTAGCTATTGATTATATATATATATAGACACACACACACACACACATGACTATGAGCCACCCTGAGTCGGATATCCTATGATTGGGCGGGATATAAACATAACAATTAAATTAAATTAAATTAAATTAAATTCTCAGATATTAATTGCAGTCCAAGACGTAGATGTAGACGTAGACAGATAGATCTGCCAGAAAATGAAGGTCTATGTCTGAGAAAGGAAGGACAAGATGGAGAAAGGGCAGTGCATTTCGAGGCCTGGGAGCAACCAGTGAAAAGGCCCTGTAGATTTTAGTTTACTCAAAGGTAATCTCCAAATGAGGCCAGCAGGTTTTACTCCCTAGTGTCTATAGGAGTGCAAAGGATGCACATAGGACTGGAAATAATGTTTATTGCTATTTAGGAAAGAGTGTAGAAAACAGAAAACAAAATTGTAGTTTCGACAACTAGCTGAATATTTCATGATCCTTTCGTCCCACTTCAAATGGGCACCATTTTGTTTCTTGAAAGCCCTTGAAGGTGTGTGTGGGGGGCACATGAAATGATACTGCAGCCCGGATCCAGCCCATGGGCCTTAGGTTGGGAACCCTGGTATAGATGTTGTTGTTGCTGTTGGTTTGTGTATATGTGTATGAGATAGAAAGAGAAAAGGAAAGAGAGAAAGAGAGTGTTTTTGTAAGAAAAGTTTATGCTGACCTGAACTTCTTGGAATAAAAGGATTAAATTAATGAATGCATAAATCACATTGAAAAACATACCTTTCCTCTAAGCCTTTAAGCGGATGTTTCATCCCCACCAATATTTGTAACTCAGCGACCTCTTAGCCATAAATGGTTCTCTTTTTTTGGCTGTCTTTAAAACTCTGTTTCATCTGAAGCTTTTGTTTTATCTTTCCTCTCCGCTTTTGTTGTATTTTTAATGTGTTTTCGTCGCATTTTGTGACACTGATTTTAAAGGTCTGCAAATTGTCCTGAAGTGATGCAAGAGCTCCAGAAGGGTAGAAAAGAAGCCTTTATCTAAAGAAAGCAAAGTAAAATAAAAGTATTGCCATTTTATTTTTTAAGAGAGGAAAGCCACAACCTTTTCTGTTTTCTTCTTTTTTGGGACAAAAGCCATTTCCAGGTTTTGGCAAGGGACAATGGGACAATGTGGATTCAACCATCTGCACTCTGATGGCAGATCCATGTGGATTTTGAGCCCCAGCTTCAGAGAACAGTGCGTTCCTTCCTTTGTTTACCGATCGATAGCGTGATGGAGAAGCCCCGTGCATTTGTGATGCAGCTGTGGCCCTGTTGAACAAACAGTTATTAAATTGAGAAAGGGCAATGCAGGGACTTGGTGGGTCTCAATTCCCCCCCCCCCCCGGGAGAAGAGGTGGGGGGTGGTCCTATGTGCCAACAGCCAATGGTTCTCTCTGCAGTTTCCAGGGTCCCTTTGTGTATTCACTCCCTAGGTTTGTAAAAGACTTTTTCATGACTGTGAGTTACCATATATACTTGAGTATAAGCCGACCCAAATATAAGCCGAGGTACCTAATTTTGACCTGAAAACCCAGGAAAACTTGATTGACCTGAGTATAAGCTGAGGGTGGGAAATTCAGCAGCTGCTAGTGAGTTTCTGTAATCAAAATACATGAAAATATGGTAAAATTAATTAAATTGTTGGCACATCTCAATTCGGCATGATTCTGGGACGCTCGTGGTCATTGACGTGAGTATAAGCTGAGTCCCCTTTTTGGAACTCATTTTTGGGGCTAAAAAACTTGGCTTATACTTGAGTATATACGGTAATACAGGAGCTCTTTATAGTCCTTCCAGAGACCTCTGTAATGGATCTGTTTAAGGCCAGCCTGAGGCTTTCTCTGTAGTGTAGGGGTTCCCAATCTAAGGCCCTGGGCTAGATCCGGCCCCCGGAGCCATTTTATGTGGCCTCCTCCAAAGGGATTTGAGAAATAAATTGGCCGTCTCTTTATAGCTGTTGGGACAAAGTGGCCACCCCCATCGTTCAGGCAGGTCAAAATGGCCATTCGGCCCTCAAAACTGACTGAGAGAGCATGACCCGACCCCTGTCTTGAAAAGGTTGGGAACCCCTGCTCTAGTGGAAAATGGGCAAATCGCAGCTTGTGTGGCTGTAGGCACCAAAAGGAATACATGCACCAAAATTAGGAGCGAGAGAAAGGCTTTATTAACAATTCTTGTGCAAAAGGGCCTTCTTTGCTCCACCCAGATGGTAGAGAGCAGAAAGACAATATTTTTAGGAGCACAGGCATTTTTATAGATTAACAAAAGGCAGGTCTAGAAGTCATACAGTCCATTGTTACCTCATCCTGAGCTCTAACCCTCTTTCATGGATGTAAGCCAGTTTGATGGTTGGGCCACCTCGGGGCCATTTCCTTGATGGCTGGACCATTAAGGGCTATCTCTTGAGTTCTAGAAACAGGGGTCAATGGGGTTTAAACATATGTACACAGAGGGGGAACCTTTTACCCTTTAGTTAACTTAAAGTTCAAAATGGCTTCCCGTCGGCTACAGGGCTTTGGGCCAGCTGTAGTCTCTCCCAGCTGGTAATGCTACAAAGGAGGCTGTGGTTGGTGCCACGTGCCACTCCATATCTGTCCAGATTCATCAATTGTGTTAGCCTAGGATAGCTTTGGGAATGATTTGGGCTAGTGGCCTGAGGATGACCTTTGAAAGGCATAACCAACAGTCACCCTAATTATGATCCATGCAGACGCCGAGGATGAGAATATGGCCCTCAGAAAGGCCAGATGCTCGGACCAAAAGCTGGCCTGAGCAATGTTTTGTACTTCTTTCAAAACTGCACAGTTTTTAGATGTGTGCCAAACTTTCCATTAACATGTGGATTCTAAAGCCAAGCTGGGTACTGTGGTTGGGTGAAGTCCACAAAAACAGCCCCCCTGGCATGAATTCTTGGACATTTTTAGCTCAGGCCTGCTTTTCAGTGCATGACAAATTTTGTTACAGTCTCTATCAATCCATGTTTCCCCTTTGCATAAGGCAGTAGTGGTAAACCTATAGTACGCATGCCAGAGGTGGCATTCGGAGCCCTCTATGTGGACACCCATGCAGTCACCCCGTCACAGAGTTTACCCCGCCCCTCTGCCCAGCAGCCCAGTAGGAACACTTCCTCCCTCCCCCCAGCACAGAGTTCACCCCACCCCATGCCCAGCAGCCCAATAGGAGTGCTTCCTCCCTCCCCTCAGCACAGAGTTCACTCCACCTCTATGCCAGCAGCCTAATGGGAACTTTTCCTTCCTTCCCTGTTGCTGTTTTGGCACTTTGCATAATAGGTGGGTTTTGGGTTGTAATTTGGGGACTCGGTCTCTAAATATTTCGCCATCACTGACATAAGCCATCTCTTTCTTCAATTCACCTTGGAATTGTGGAAGGAACCTCGAAGAAGCAGATGTTGGAGAGGAAATCTCCAAGGCCTGATTTATGTTTGACTGCTGCCCAGCGAGCAGGGATGAATGACTGCACAAGGATAATAGTTCTTCTAGCATCCTTTCCTCCATGTTTCTATTAAGGAAAAAAATTTACAACTGTGGGAGCTTTATTTCACGATCACCAGTAAATCCAGGCAATAGAGGCAGTAAGGACAGTATTAACCTTTACGATCAATGCAAGGAAAGCGACCATAAGGCTGGGGTAAACAACCCAAGGGAGGAGCAGGGACTCCCCTCACCTTTGTGGATAAGAACTTCTCTGTGCATTAGGAGAGTTTGAAAAGATCTGGAACCTGTCGGGGAAGGAGGGGGAGAAATGAAAAGAAATTGCAGCTCTCATGCACGTTGCAAAGATCCATAGAAAGATAGAATAACTGGGTTGGAAAGGAGACTTTTTAGGACATTGGGATGTCAGAATTGCAACTGACTTTGGCACTTCTGAATGGCATGTTTTGACTATAAATATCTGCATTGTACAGAAAAGAACATTCTTAAATTCAGGGAATGTAGAAATTGATTGACTTCATATTATTTTTTTGCACGAACATATAACATGTAGACCTGACAGATGTACCAGGAAAACAAACTACACGGTTGAAATCTGCACTTTGCAGACTGTAGAAAATTTGCAACTCAAGAAGTTTACATAGACACAAGCCTGTTAAGGAAAGGCACACAAGACAGCTCGTTATCTCACGTTGTGATACTGTCTACACAAGGACAGAAGTTTGTGCGCACCTACAATAAAACGTGTGTATTAAGGAGAAAATTCACAAACATGCCATCTAAATTTCAGGCAGCATTTTTAAACTAAAGTTTGCTGTGTTTGCTAATCCATGTGGGCATTGGCTGAAACGTGCAGTCAGCGAAGTGAGAAATTCAGCCAAATTGAGAATGACAGGTTTGCCCAGCCTTGCTTAAGTTAAAGCATGCACAAGGAAAATTGGTGTTCATCAGCTCTTTAAGTTCTTCATGTTGCATCATTGCTGCTGCTGTGTCCTAATTTTCTACCACAGAGATTTCTTTCATTTCATTCTGCTGAAATGGTTTCATGCTTTGTGTACAGTGTGTGTGTGTGTGTGTGAGGGTGGGAGGGAGGGAGAAGGAGAGAGAGGGTGGGTGCAGATTCAGTAGGTTAAGCACGATTGCTTTGCATATTGTTTTATTAGGGAATATTTGAACAGCATGGGTCCGCTTGAGTCATAACATATTGTGGCTTTGAACATAGGTAATTCAGAACCGATTGAAGCATTCCACTCTGAATATGATGTTGGAATGTAATCTCTTGCTTACAGTAATACCTCAGATAATGTTTGCATCAGATAACACTAAAACGGCACAACATTAAGCAATCTGGGGGGGAAAATTGCATTGCATAACGTTAAAATCCTATGGGATGCATCAGATAACGTTCACTAAAGCCTGTGCTGGTTACAACGTATCTCTATGGAGTTTTAACGTTATGTGATTTATCCCATAGGATTTTAATGTTATCCAATGCATGCATTGGATAAATTAAAAGATAACACTAAGACTTGTGGAACCAAGTTTTAGCGTTATCCGGGGTTTTACTGTATCTAATTCTCATGGGGGGGGATGGGTAACTGTAACATTTTCCACCCTCATTTGCTAGATGGTGAGGTATTTTCTACAAGTTCTTATGGCATCTTCATGAGACAGATGTTGGCACAAATTGCATAGAATAAAACAGCTTCTGCCTTCAGTGAAGTTCTAAAAATATATATGAAAGCATTGGATGGTTTATTTGAGTCTTTTTTATTAGTTTGCTTGTCTTTCCATGCTTGCTTTGTGTGTACAACAATGTGTGTATTTTGCTTTGCCTGGACATTTTGAGCAAATAGAGGTGATCTCAACAAATACAAAGGAGACCCTGTCTTATTTTTGTTCGGTGGCCTGAAATTGTGTTTCTTAATTGTGGCGAGACAGTCCATCTTATCAAAAATGAATAATTTTGCAAGAATATGTCACATCCTTAGTAGATCACAAAGCCACTTGAATTGTAGTGACTGGAAAATATTGCCTCTGTGATCACAGAACTTATCTTCATGAATTAGCACTATGTCAGAGGAAATCCAAATGTCACTCTTGGGACATTTGGACCACAAAATGCAGACTTTACCCATCAGGAATTGCCACTGGAGAAATGTGGGAATTTTAGTCTGGAAAGTGACATTTCCACGGTCTGCCCAATATGGACATATAGCTATTAGAAAAACGCCTCAAAAGAACTGCATGGCACCTAGAAAAGGCTGGATGGTGGAAATGAACTCTCTTGTTACAGCTCATAGAACACAATTGGTGTTGTTTCTTTTCAGGACAATCAACGTTGATTTGGCTGTCAAGGGATGTTGACTTTGCCAGATCTTGCCATGACAGTTGTTTTGTAGCTATAATGAAGCTATGATTTTTTTCCCCAGCAGAAATGCTCTAAATAGATACCATCCATTATTTTGGAAAGTTAATTTGGAAGACTATAATTCCCCTGCCTATGAATGCCATTGAGTTCAATCCCAACTCCACAGAAGTAATCCAATACTAAAGTACCTATAAGACATGACTGTCTGATGAAGTGGATTTGGTCCCTTGCTTGATAGTCAGTCATGTCGAACTCTAAAGTTCAGTGCTCATCTCTGTTTACAGCCAAAGAGCCAGTGCTGTCTGCATCTGCAGACGTTTCCGTGGTCACATGGAAGGCATGACTAGATGGCAAAGTACATGGAATGCCGTTACTTTTTCCAATGAAGTGGGACCTAGTTATCTACTTGCAATTTCTTGCTTTCGAACTGCTAGGTTGGCAGGAGTTGAGACAGATGGCAGCCACTCACTCCATCTCACAGCACTTGGGTCTTGAGCTGCTGACCTGTCAACCTTCCAGTCATCAAGCTCAGCATCTTAATGACTAAGCCTCCATGGCCTCTTCTGTGTATAATAATACATACAGAACAAGACATAAAGACTTATAAAAATACTGGAATCAATAAAAAAGTGGTCTATCTATCTTCTTTCTTCTTATCTCCCTCCCGCCCCACCCCAAGTTGTGAACCATGTTTTCTCATTGCCTTTTATTTAAACAGCTTTTTTCTCAGCGGAGACAAACATGTTCCTCTGATGTTCTTTTCGATAAGGTATCTGGAACGGAGGGAAGAAGCCAAATTTATTCTCAAACATACACACCAGAATTGTGAATTTCCTGCTTTTGTTGCTTTGGTGACATTAGATTCATTGTCTCTGATGGATTAAAGCACACAACACGCAACACCCACCCGCTCTATCCCCTCCATACATATAATTAGTACATGAAAAGGATTCACTAAAGGTGAAATCAGGACAGAAATCCCAAAGTTGAGAAAGTGTGAAAGAACGCAGTTACAACTTTTGGAGGCATATGCCTTTTGTGTGTATACCGTATGCTTATTTACTATTTAATTCCTCCCAAGGATGTACGTATCTATGTTCACGAATTTGCCACACACAGAGACAGAGAGACAGACACATGCTCAACAATGGTTCCTCCCTCCCTCCCTCCCTCTTCCTTCCTTCCTTCCTTTTTCTTCCTTCCTTCGTTCCTTCCTTTTTCTTCCTTCCTTTCTTCATTCCTTCGTTCCTTCCTTCGTTCCTTCATTCCTTCCTTTTTCTTCCTTCCTTCCTTTTCCTTCCTTCCTTTTTCTTCCTTCCTTCATTCCTTCATTCCTTCGTTCCTTCCTTTTTCTTCCTTCCTTCCTTTGATCCTTCATTCCTTCCTTTTTCTTCCTTCCTTCCTTCCTTCCTTCATTCCTTCCTTTTTCTTCCTTCCTTCCTTTGTTCCTTCATTCCTTCCTTTTTCTTCCTTCCTTCCTTCCTTTTTCTTTCTTTCTTTCTTTCATCCATCTCCATTTGCAGCCATAGAGCCAGCAATGCCTGCTTCTGCAGACGTTTCCATGGACATGTGGCAGGCATGGCTAGACACCGGAGTGCATGGAAATCTGTTTACCTTCCCACCAAAGTGGCACCTATTTATCTACTTGCAATTTCTTGCTTTTGAGCTGCTAGGTTGGCAGGAGCTGGGCCATATGATGGGAGCTCACTCTGTCACGTAGCATTTGGGTCTCAAACTGCTGGCCTTCTGACCTCAGCATCTTAACCACTAAGCCACCTGGCCCGGATTTATTCATGAGGAAGGGCTACAAAAGACATTGGCTTGGGCTGCTGCCCTTAGGCAGAAGGAAGCAGCTGCCTCTGTGAATAGAAGCTGTGGAAAGTGCTGATAAACTCTCAGAAGATGGAGTACTGTGTCTACAGACTCAGAAGACTTCTGGCCTTCAGTCACAGCAAAGTATAATGTCTTATGACCAGACTGTCGCTCTGGGGGAATTCTGTGGAAGTGGTGGTTGAGAAATGCCCTCTTGCCTGCCCCAGCCAAGGCCCTGAATAGCATGTGCTTTCTGGCTGTGGCATACTTCTGTGACCCACACATTAAGTAACTAGCCTCCTCGCTGCTGGTACTGACCTTGCCCCACATGCTGTGTCTTAATGACAGTCACGCAGCAAAGGGGAAGAAATGGGAACTGGAGGGGGATCAGTCAATTGGTGGTAGGATGGTCAAGTAGTAATTTTATTTCTTTGAACCCCTCCAGCACTGTACACTGTCGATCCATCCATTATTAGCTAGAAGGAAATACATCAAAGGAGAAGCTGCCTGTAAGAATCTCGTCAGAAATAGCTGGCAGCTGAGTGGATATAGCTCTGACTTTAAGGCTACAATCCTAAATAACCAGATTTGGGAATAAGGCCTATTAAGGTCAGAGGGACATGATTTGAGTGAACATATGTAGGATTGATTTGAAAGCAGTCAGTGATGTGGTTCCCTCCCCTCCATTTTTTTCCCCATTTTTTGAAAACTCCTTGACAGCCCTCTGGGCTTGTAAAACAATTTAGAAAAGAAGGCAATGATCTATCGATTTAAGCATTGAACGGCGCAAGGTTAATCCAATTCGTTGTCCAGGGAGCCACTCTATGTGGCTGTCGGATTTCTTGGAGAAGGGTTTTTATTCCAGAATATCGTTCCCAGATGCCCCACCAGCTACTGCCCATGCTGGTTGGGAAATCTTTTCCAAATTCTGCCCTTGATGATAATGATTTTTCGTCTCAGACAGATGGTAGTAAGGCCAAGAAGATGAGTCCAGTCTGGTCCCTTGGTCCTACAGTGTGATCTGGATCTGGATTGAGGATCCCGTGGTTGTTTTTCACATGCTATGTGAATGCGGAGAGATACAGAATCCGACTCATTTGCTGGTACATGTTTACTAAGGTAAACATGTACCAATGAAGATTTCATTTTGACCAATGACAAAGTCAAGAAGGTGGATTCATTTTGGCAGTTTGAAGTCTGACCAGGACACGAACTGTCATGGGAGCTGAGAGGGTCTCCAGCTGATTGTTGAGACCAACCAACTGACTGATTGACCGACTAACTGACCATCCATCCATCCATCCATCCATCCATCCATCCATCCATCCATCCATCCATCCATCCATCCATCCATCCATCCATCCATCCATCCAACCAACCAACCAACCAACCAAGCAACCAACCAATCTTTATTACAGTCCAAGACCAGCATAGTACAACAAGAAACAGAAGTTTAAATGAGGGTACTCAAAATATATTTTAAGAGGAGCACTTCTGCTCAGAACTAAAAGGGTAATAACATTAGTGTTTAAGTTTAATGATGCTACAATACAACTAAGCTTATGATGTAGAACTGATAGTTTGTTTAGCTAAGGACCTGCCAGGATTGTTCTTCTGATCTTGTACGCTGCGGCACAGACCCTGTCAGTGTTGTGGGTGAAGGTGGGGCTTTCAACAGTTAACAGCCAATAGGTATATGTGTTGTTTGACCCACCAAGATACTTGCACAGCAGTGGAGATATGGATTTGTCCCAGATGTCTCTATAAAAAGGGCAGATGCAGAGAACATGTTCTGTGGTTTTGATTTCTCTGGTATCACAGGAGCATTGCTTTTCTGATATTGGTGTCCTTTGGAATCCCCCCCCCCCCCCAAGGAGCATGGCAGTGGGCAGTAAATGCCCTCTAATGTTTCGGTGTCTCAAGCAGGAGATGTTACCAGGTTGGGGCAACGATGTGTCTTTGCGACTCTGTGGCCAGAAAGGTTGGGGCCCTGGCTACACAGTTATAGGTATTGGTATAAAATAAATGACACCCCACCCCCCGATCCCCAGGCAGTGGTTTCAAATAAACTGCTTGGCAGCCAAAATAAATTAATTTGGGCTATGCATTGTGTAATTTCTGATTTTAAACCAATAATCAACCGACATATTTATGTTGTTTTTTAAATCAAGGCACACCCCAATGAAGCTTTCACAGACCTACAGAGGTTTTTAAGTCCATGTTATTGCTGGACTCATTAATTGAGACAGATAAGCAGCCCTGCCAGTTTCAATCCTTTCTCTTTAGCAGTCATTTTGTCCAAATCTACAAGGCCACTGCATGTTACCCCCTGGCTGGAAGGAGTTCACAAAGTCTCTGCCTAACAGCAGCTAAGAGGCTTGATTTAATATTGCCATTCATTATGACTTCCTCCCGGCAATTTTTCCTCCTTTCTGCCTGGGTGGATATTTATTTCCTCCAGTGTAGCTCTGATTTGTTAAGAGGAAAGATTAGTTAGGAGTTGTTTTCTTTCATATCAGGACACCCAAGCACAAGTGGTTATTTCTGTCCGTCCTACTTACCTACCTACCTACCTACCTACCTACCTACCTACCTACCTACCTACCTACCTACCTACCTACCTACCTACCTACCTCCTCCTCCTCCTCCTCCTTCTTCTTCACCCTTTGTGACCCCATGGACCATTGCACCCCAGGAACCCCTATCCTCCACCATCCTCTGCAGCTCGCTCAGCTCTACGTCACAATATTTATTTATTGTGATGTAGTGTTTTCTTTTCAGATGCTTTTGGCTCAAGGTAAGCTCGGTCAGGACTATCTCCAGTGAAAGAGCTCCTTAGTCTTCGTTGGTGGATCTGCTGTACAGCTAGAGACATGGCCTCTTCTTGAAAGATGAGAGCCAGAACCTTCTTGTTTTCTGGTAGACTTTTTATCAGGGTCAGCATCTTATCCCAGAAAAATTTCTGGCGTGCCCTATTGCTGCTTCATTGTTCACTGTACTAGAGAGATTGACCCAGCTGTCTGCATTTTTGGATTCTTGGTGGGGTATGCCACCATGGGAATTCTCCATTTCTAAATCATCTGTTACATCACTGCACATCCTTTTTAATGATTCACCTACTTTAGCCCTTGTAATTCTAGGCAGGCAAGGAGCAGCCTTGAGAAGGTCACCTCATTTCCATGGATGTTCTTTGATCAGTTCAACGCAGCTGTCAAATATCCCCCCACTAAGTGTGGGAGATGGAAGCATCTCCACCAGTTTGTTTTCTTGACAAGTTCCACCTGCCAAGAAGTGGCTGTTTGACATGTTGTTCGATTGGATTGTGGGCTGGAAATAAATAAACAAATAAAGGCAATTTCAACCTCATGCTCTCTCTATCAGCTGCTGCATGTCAACTTGGCTTTGTGACAATCAATACTTTTCTGACCTCTAAAAGTACAGTTTGTTTCTTGGCTTGATTATTTTATTCCACGATGCTCTGATGTGTCCCTGATTTTCCAGAATGAGATAGCTGGCTTTAGATGTTGTTCATAATGCTATTGATTGTTTAGGCCAGGGGTTCTCAACCTAAGGCCCATGGGCCAGATCTAGCCTGTGACACCATTTCACGTGGCCCCACCCCTCCAGGGGCATCTGAGAGACAAAATGGCTACCCATTTGAAGCTGTTGGGACAAAATGGCCATCCCCATAGTGTAGGCAGAGCAAAATGGCCATCTGCTCCTCAAAGCTGACTGAGAGAGGAGCTTGGGTGATTTAATGAGATGTGGTCTTCTGACCTCTTAAAAAAAAGAAATGGATCCACTTTTCATTTGGGGGAGGTTATGTTTCATTTTGTTTGTGTATTAACAGAGTAAAGGATTGTGGTGGCTTAGCGGTTAAGATACTGAGCTTGACGACTCAAAGGTCAGCAGGTCAGCAGTTTGATGCCCAAGTTTTTTTACGATCGAGTGAGCTCCCATCTCTGTCTCAGCTCCTGCCAACCTAGCTGTTCGAAAGCAAGAAATTGCAAGTAAGTAAATAGGTACCGCTTCAGCAAGAAAGACATCTAGTCATGACTGACAAATGACCACAGAAGCGTGTACAGATGCAGTCAGCATTGGTTCTTGGGCTGTAAATGGAGATGAGCACCACCCCTAGAATTGGATACAACTGGCTTTCGAGTAAGGGCAGCCTATTGGCAGAGCATTTATTAAATTGTGTGTGTGTGAAACGTTATTCAGTAAAGAAAACATGGAAATTCCCTGAGCCTTGACATTATCATTGGGTAGTTTACGATGATATCCCATCACCATTTTTAATCATATCATTATTATTTATTGACTTAAATATATATAGAGATTTATATATATATATATTATCTGCAACTTTTCCCCACCCCCACCCCATCCCCTCCTAGTCTTCAGTCTTTGCTTTTGATTTTCTGTTTGCCCGAAATATAGGGCAGGACAGTCTGAGTGCTTTTGTCCGACACTGTCTGGGTGCTGCTGTGGCACATCAGCTTTTTTTGCTGAGTGCTACTGAGGTGAGGCAACCGCCGTGGTGTCGTCTTTGTGGCAAGCCCTGCCTTATGAGCTGCCTCACCACCAGTTTCCTCCAGCGGGTCCTCAGGGAGCGGGCTGCTGTCGGCCTCCTCGTCATCATCACAGCACAAAGCGTGGTAGAGGACTTTGTCGCTAAACCGCACCCGTTCCCTGGTGCCTGGCGTCCTCTGAGTTTTGTGGCTCGGAGCAGAGCTGAAGGCCTCCTCGCTGGAAGAGTCTGGGGTTCCCACCCGGGGTCCGTTCGGGATCAGCACCCCTCCATTCATGAGCCGGTAGTCGGGTTGACGCCCTTGCTGTTGCTGCTCAGAGCCATCGCCAGAATCCGACGGAGTGGAAGCCTCCAGAAAGGAGCAGAACTCCCAGCTGTCGGAGAGGATGTCTGGGGTCATGAAATCCAGGTGTCCAAGGTCAAACATGCCTCCTCCTTTCTCGCTGCTGGATGTGCTGCTCACTGTCGCCGTTGTCCAGTCATCTGGCTCCAGCTCAAACTCAAAGTCTGAAGTCAACTTGTCAATCTGGCTTACCACCTAGGAGAAGGAGAGAAGGTTAGTTAGGAAGAGTCTTGCCACCACTTTGGCTGTCCCCATCAGCTTCTTCAACCAGCCCCTTTAACTTGGTACAATGCCCAGTTGACTGTGGCCAATATGAGGGGCTCAGAAACCCAGCCAGTAAGGTCATGACTTCTTAGACATTATAAGATTGGTATGGGGCTACTAAACCTGGCACCACCTATGAAAGTTTCCTTGGCATACAAGCTTGGGGAAATTGTTTGTCTGGATCACAGCTCCAAGAGTGTCTCAACCAACATGACCATTCCAAATTATAAGCATGGCAATTCAAACAAGTAGACTTCTAAGAACTGTGTGAAACCAAGAGAGAGCGAAGGATTATCCACCCAACTTCTTGATGAAGAGACAACCAGCAACTCACACCAATCACTCTGCAATCCAAAACTCGGATCTTGGTATATTTCTATAAAAGATATACTGTATTTGCCAGTGTATAAGATACATTGGATTATAAAACGCACCCCATTATTATCAAAACATCCCATTTAGGCAACTATATACAGTTCAAGATGCACTCCATTTTCCCAGTGTATTTTAAGGGGGAAAATGGGTCTTATATGCCAGCAAATACGGTATATATACAACCAATAGCTCAATGTAATTCTGAAAAACTGCCAAAATCCTCCAGTGACTGGCCAGATCTTCCTCCCTCATCTATTGTGGTTTTTGGAGGCAGAATGTGATGGACTAGGACAGACTAGGACAGGGCTTTTCAACCTGGGCCCCCGAGGTGTCTTTGGACTTTAATTACCAGAAGCCCAGGTCAGCACACCTGACAACCAGGGCTTCTGGGAATTGAAGTCCAAGAACATCTGGGAGACCAAGGTTGGTAAACTTTGGACTAGGATGTTCAGATTCCCTACTCAACTAGGAAACTCACTGAAGCTCATGTACTCATTTTGGGTTAGTCATCAGTATCTCTACTAACCCAAGACATACTGACGACTAACCCAAAATGAGTGCATGAACTTCAGTGAGTTCCCTGGTTGAGTATCTCTTCTGGAAAATCTACTTCACAGGACCATTCGGTAGAGAACAAGGTTTGGTAATGGTAAGAACTACATTACCACCATGCATTCCATGGAGGATAAAAATGCCATCCATCCATTCCCAACACCACCACTAGATCCCCCTTCATCACCATCTTAATTGTTTAAACATTAATTAATTGACTGGGAAACTTGTTGCTACTGAATTGCAACTTTCCCCCAGTCCAATTATTTATCAGTGAATCATGAAAGTGGCAATGCTGAAAGACTTAAGGAATGTATCACCAAATTCTTAACGATATAATGGAGGCCACAGTGAAAAGACTACATGTGCTCCTATTTGAGTATACCACACAGAATAAATGTGACCAAAGTAATGAACTAAGAGAGATTTCAAGCATTAGCAAAACAATGACCTGCCATCTATTTCTTGTCATTGCAATCTCCTCCTGGCGCTGCTCTAGATGATATCCTTCGAAAAGGTACTTGAAAACAGCAACGGATGAATCAGGCAACCCTTCCAATGCTTTGATAATTGTATTCCTCTCAATGCCCGGTAGATGGAAACATGATCATGATAAGTCAAGCAACACTGATAGCTTTCTGGATTCTTTCCACTATGGCTTCAAGTATACCCGGAGCAAATTCATTTTGACTGTGAAGAATTCCTTTTTGAACATCTTGCATCCATTCAAGGGAAAGTGAGTGAGCTAGCGTGCAATTTGAGCATCACGATCAGTGCTCCTCTTGATGCAGCCAAAGGGCAGCATCACACCATGAATTGACAAAGGCACAGGTGAACGATTGGCATAATTTAGAAATGTCGTTGCAGGCATGCTTTGAGACACTCTAAGACTTTTAGCTCCTTAAGATGGAACAACAAATTAGCCCCACACCTGTTCAAGTCAAGATGCAAAGTACTCATAGCTAGCCATATCATATTTGAAGTAGAAGAAATAATCTCATCATCAGCAGTATAAATGCAATTAAAAAATAACGAAGTAAACAGCAGGCAGGTGTCATTCTACCACCTTGGTGGGAAGGTAACAGCATCCCACACACTATGGTGTCTAGGCAAGCTACCACATGTCCATGGAAATGTCTGCAGATGCAGACAGCACTGGCTCTTTGGCTATAAATGGAGATAAGCACTGAACCCTGGCTTTCGAGGAAGGGTAACTTTTACCTTTACCTAAAAATACAATCTCCTTTTGGGCTTTTCTCTTAATGTATTCATTCAAGTATTTACCTGCTCAATTTCTGTGAGGGGGTGACAGTTTCCTCTCTCTTACCCCACCCTACTCTAACCCATGTGCCTAGCTTTCGATCTGGACTGGGGAATAATCTTATCCATACTCCATCATCAAGTCTTTGAAAGGCCAGGGTGGGATATTCCTTTATTAGACTGATGAAAATGTCTTTGAACACTCTTTGTTGGAGTTGGGTGGCATTTTGAGCTGAGTGTACTTTTCATCCTATCCATACCCAACCTTCAATCCTTCATTCATAAGCCAGAATTATTCTTTGTTCCTCAAATTTATTGCTTATTTGAGTGCATCTCTGTGTTGATTTCAGTGTTGTTCTGGTTGCGTTTTTATTCTGTAAGGCACTTCTTCCTTTTCAAATTGCCCACATTCTGGCCCCAATGTTTTAGGTTCTGTTGGACTTTGGTTTCATTCTGTATTGCTTAGTGTGTCTACTCAGTCTTTTCAGAGCAGGTCTGAGTGTACAATAGCTACACATAAATCACAGGCACAACACAATGCAGACAAGAAAAACAAAACACATACAGTAAAACCTTGCATAAAGAGTGTCTTGCTTAGAGACTAACTTGCTTAAAGAGCAGGATTTTCTCTGAATGGTCGCCTCGCTTAACAACTAAAACCAACCAAAAACTTGCTTAACAACAAAATTGGGGTTTGCATCCCCCTCCATCAGAAGTCACAATCGGTCCTTCCTTCCTTCCTGTGCTGTAAGACGATATTGAAAGGAACTCAGGGTATACAGTTTATTAGATTTTGCTCTTATTCGGGATGCATGGTTATGCAATTAACTGAGCAGGCAATCCATGGGAATTTAAATCAAATGGCATACCAGTCAGAGCACATTATAAGCCCTGCATGAAGAGCCAGGGTGGAATGCTATGACAAGACAGAGGTCAAAAGTTTCTATATGGAGGTAAACCATGTACTCAGCATGACGTCTGCCATGGGTACCTTTGCATCAGAGCTTGGCAAAGCTTCTTTTGTAGACTTCTTCTTTGGTTCCTATTTTACCCCATCGGGTATTGACAGAGATGCAAGTTTCTTGTCTTCACACTTCTAGCGACCTCCACCTGTATTATTTGGTGTTCTTGTAATGTTTCTTTGATGTTGTTTACCTTCTCTGGGTCTTCCTCGTGTTCTTTGCCCCCCTCCTCTTTCCACATATGCCTTGTAAGGTATGCAGTTCCAAGACATTCTCCCCAAATGGCAAAACCACTTTATTTGTTTGGTGACTCCACAGTAAAAGGTAAAAGGTAAAAGGTAAAGGTTGCCCTTGCATGAAAGCCAGTCATACCCAATTGTAGGGTTCAGTGTTCATCTCTATTTACAGCCAAAGAGCCAGCACTGTCTTCATCTGCAGACATTTCCATGGACATGTGGCAGGCATGACTAGAAACCAGAGTGCAAAGAACACCACCGAGGTGGTGCCTATTTTAATACTTGCCATTTCCTGCTTTTGAAGTGCGATGTTGGCAGAAGCTGGGACAGAGATAGGAGCTCATTCCATCATGTGGTACTTGGGTTTTGAACTGCTGACCTGCTGGCCTTCCAGTCAGCATTTTAACCACTTGAGTCACCGCAGTTCCTGACTCCATCGTAGGGAGTCACAAAACCAAGCAACCACACCACACTGAATTGGGCCAGATTGCAGCCAGTCTGGGTGGATATGGCCCTGCTTTCCTGCCATAGTTTGTCCTGCTGGTCAGTGAGAAAAGCAAAGAAAAACTGTTGGGCAAATTAGCTGTGCTTCCAGAAATCACTTCAAATTTGTAACTCTGGGAGATTTAGGGGATGGTTCGGCACAAGGATGAACCTTCTGAGGACCCTGGCTAATAACCATCCGAGGGCGATTGCTTGTTCTCTTGAACGAGACAAATCCTCTTTGAAAAGTCAATTATCCTATTGGCCTTCATAGCATGCCACTGAGCCCGGTGGGGTGTCTGTGCGTGTCTGTCTGTGCGAGCACAATATGAAAATGCAGCCGCAGTAACTGAAAGGTGCCTTGTTAGCTCAACAACGTCTATATTTTACTAGGTTCCTCCTAGATCAGGTTTTGTGGGAGAAAAGAAATAGCAGCTTCCTTGACACTGGACTAGATCTTCTTATTCCTCCAACAGTCTTGGTAATCTTTCAAGGACCAAAGTGCCTTTGTTCTTTTTTAGCAATTAGAGGCTGCAGTTGCTTTGTGGTTAAGAGCTTGATGACTGAAAGGTCAGCAGGTCAGCAAATCAAGAACTGAGGGCAGTGTGATAGAGTGAATGCCGAGCCTCTGTCCCAGCTCTTGCCAACCTAGCAGTTTGAAAGCAAGAAACTGTAGGTAGATAAATATACTGCTTCAGCAGGAAAGGTAACAGCATTATGTGTCTAGTTATGCCTGCCACATGATCATGAAAACATCTGCAGATGCAGATGCAGGTCAGCAAATCAAGAACTGAGGGCAGTGTGATAGAGTGAATGCCGAGCCTCTGTCCCAGCTCTTGCCAACCTAGCAGTTTGAAAGCAAGAAACTGTAGGTAGATAAATATACTGCTTCAGCAGGAAAGGTAACAGCATTATGTGTCTAGTTATGCTCTTTAGATGTAAATTGGCTCTTTAGATGTAAATGGAGAGGAGCACCATCCCCCTAGAGTTCGATATGACTGGTTTTAGACCTGTGATGTTGAACCTTGGCACTCCATGTGTTCTTGGACTTCAATTCCCAGAAGCCCAAGTCAACCCTCCTGCTGATCTTTTGGGAACTGAAGTTCAAGAACTGCTGGAGTGCCAAGGTTCGACACCACTGCTTTAGAGCAAGGGATACCTTTACCTATTGGGGATTTTCTTTCCTATGTATAAATCCGTGCCTTCCTCTGCTGACATTGTTAATAATCACCAACCCAATGAACATTCCTGGTTTCTGTACTCCAGCGTGGGCTTGGCAGAGTCAAGGTACTAGAGATGAGTAAGCACAATGGGTGGTGAAGTGGGAGGCAGAAGACAGAACCCGGCAGCCATTTAGGGTGGCTTCTGATTACGAGCAATTCCACGCAGACCGTATTACTTTGGCAAGTCTTCCCTAGGGCAGATTGACCCTTGCAAAGCTCTGTCTCATTTTACTAATTCAGTTTAGCCTCTTCTCAACACACACACACACACACACACAAAAGGCTCTGATACAACCTGAATGCCCTTGACTTCTATCGCCACAGTGAGGCGGGAAGCCAGGGTTCAAGCTGTTCAATACAGAGCTTAAGAACTGTCCATGGTACTGATGTATTAATATCAAGCATTGAGAGTTGCTTGGGATACAACTGCTGGGGATATTTTAAAGCAAGCAACCAGTCAAATCCGCCCACCACCCACCCACAGATTCCCTAGAGAAGATCAACTCTGCATCATGAAACTCTGCATATTCATCTTTATACTCCGGCATTCTGATTCTTGCAGAGACCAGGAAGATCCGTGTAAGAAACCTCCTTCCCTTCCTCCTCCTCCTCCTGGGTCTCCCCATTGTCTGCTATTTAAAGATAAACTATTTCTGAAGCTGGAGGATTCCTACAACTATCATGCATAATAGGTCTTTGACAAGGCTACCCTCAACAAAAGTGCCTAATCTCCTTTAAAGTCATTATCACATGGCAGTAAATTCTGCTGTAGCTTTCTACCACATGTAGCTATGACAGAGTGGGATCAAACTGGTATAACAGTCCTACCCTAAATACACCCCCTGAGTTCTGGTTTTGATTAGTGGTAGGGGTGTCTGGGAATGGACGGAATGTATTTAATGTAAAATTAGTATTCCTAGAAGCCTGCAGTGGTGGAAAACTATTTTTTTCCCTCACTGGAATAAAAGAGGATATTACAGAAGCATAGGTTGTGCTTTTAGTGGCCTTGTTTGATGTATTTTCTGGCAACTTTAATGTTTTGTGACTGTTTTTATTGTGAGTTTTATTGTGAGTAACTTTTAATAAAATTACAACAATTTATTATGAGTAACTTTTCCCGGTAGTGATGTTTCTGGTAGTAATGTATGGCTGTGAAAGCTGGACCATAAAGAAAGGTGAGTGAAGAAGAATAGAAATGTGGTGTTGGAGGAGAGTTTTGAGAGTCCCCTGGACAGCGAGGAGAACAAATAGGTCAATCTTAGAAGAAATAAATCCTGACGGCTCATTAGAAGGTCAAATAGTAAAGATGAAGCTAAAGTACTTTGGACATCAAATGAGAAGAGAGGATTCACTTGAGAAAGCCTTGATGCTGGGAAAGGTAGAGGGCAAAAGAAGAAGGGGGCGGCCAAAATTGAGATGGCTAGATGGTGTTGTGGAGGCAATGGGCACAGAGCTGAGCGAATTGAGGGGGATGGTGGAGGACAGGGGTGCCTAGCGGACAGTGGTCCATGGGGTTGCAAAGGGTCGGAATCAACTGTGCGACTGAACAACAACATTTTTAAATCATTACTGATTGTTTTATGATGTTTTATGATGTTAGCTGCCCTGAGTAGGAGTGATTTTTTTTTCCTAGAGAGGTGGGATATAAATGTAATAAATAAATAAAAATAAACACCTACATAAAACAATAAATAACATTAAAAGAACTTTCCAGAAACTGCAAAACCAGTCTTGGAAGCTACATGGAGCTCTAATGACCTCATTTCACCCTACCTTAAAACCTTGTTAATCTCTCCCAAGACGTTGTTGGCAATCAAGACTCCAACTTCACTCTTTGGTGCTTCATGGTGCTGAGATCTTTTTGGTTCTTGGGTGTCTTCATTAGGAGTTCTCCATGGTCCTGAATGACTTTCTGCATTCTGGGCTAGATTCTCATGGGAAAGCGACTTCCATGAAGCCTTTCCCAGCCTCCAATGAGATCACAGCTTTGCCAGAATAGGATGAAGCTGATCTTCCCGATCTGTCTCTTAAGAGACTGTCCTTGCTCCTTCTAATCGCTTTGCTTATTAAAGAACAGGAAATTAAATCCCTGCCAACCTTCTACACATGGCGATTTGTCTTGACGCTCATTACAGGCAGGTCAAACCAGGCCCTCCTCTACAGAATATGGTGTAAAATGGGAATGAAAGACCCTTACTTGTTTCCTAAGAAAGAATGACCATAGCAGGCAAACCTAAGGCAGCGGTGGCGAACCTATGGTACGCATGCCAGAGGTGGCACTCGGAGGCCTCTCTCCAGGCACCCGTGCAGTCAGCCCAGCATAGAGTTTGCCCCACCCTTCTGCCCAGCAGCCCAATGGGAGCACTTTCTCCCTCCCCCCAGCATAGAGTTCACCCAGCCCCTTTGCCCAGCAGCCCAATGGAAGCATTTCCTTCCTTCCCTGTTCCTGTGTTGGCACTTTGCAATAAATAAATGTCTTTTGGGTTGCAGTTTGGGCACTCGGTCTCTAAAAGGTTCACCATCACTGCTTTAGGTGGCCCTTGCTTGAAGCTAGTCATATCTGACTAGCAGTGCAGTGCTCATCTCTGTTTACAGTCAAAGAGCCAGTGCTGTCTGCAGGTGAAGGCAATCTCTGTGGACATGTGGTAGGCATGACTAGACACCAGCATGCACAGAATGCTGTTACCTTCCCACTAGAGTGGTACCTATTTATCTACTTGCAATTTCTTGTTTTTGAACTGCTAGGTTGGCAGGATCTGGGACAGATGTTGGGGGCTCACTCCATCATGTAGATTTCAAATGCAAGAATCAGAATGCAACCAAACTTTTACTATGCTAACACCGGTAATGGCTTGGCCATAAAAGCTATTGGTGTTGGCAGCTCACCAGTCAGGTCTCTGGGCACAAACACATTTAGCTGCCCTTGTCATATTGAATAATAGATGCCTACTTATGTCCTTACATGTCTTGTTTGCCTAATAAATATTCATGCTTCCCCTCGGCCGTACTGCAAGCATGAGGAGATGGAGCTGTTGCATATTAGCACAGAAAGTACAGGTGGCCACAAACGAAGCCATTGGAAATTACTTACATTGCTAAGTTTTCTAGGACTACATCTCCTAGTATCCACTAGCCCAGGGATTCTCAACCTGTGGCTAGATGTGGCCCATGGCACCATTTCACATGGCCCATCACTGCGTCCACCACACCAGGAAATGCCATGAGGTGGAGGAAGGGCAAAATGGCCATCCAGTTAAGAAGGTTGACCTAGCGAGTGGCCGTGATGGCTGGGGAAAATGTAATCCAGAAGAGCAATTTTAAAGACAACCTGTGCAGATCTGATCATTGGGATGAAGACTAGAAAAGGAAAATTGCTAGCAAATTGGCCTTGAATTGTAGAACAAAGGCAAGGAGGTATAATTATCAGAAGGAGTAAAACACAATTCTATTTTCATCAATGAAGAATAGACACTTGGGAGGGGGAAGGGAGCCAGGATACAAGAGGCCATGATCAACCCTTCACTACCAAATTATGCTGCTGAATGTGATGTTACAGCTCCTACACCCTGCATTCATTCACACTGCAACCCTCACCCTTCCATCAACTCCAAAGCCAGGAGGGCTTTTGTTCCTTTGGTTAAAGATAGACTAGGAAGTACAAAAGGATAATTGTCCTCTAATAGATGATCAACAGCTCCAAAATATACCTCAGCAGCTGCAAAAACTGTCAAGCTTCACACAGCACGTGTAGCTACTTACTTCCCTCTGAGAATTTAGCTTTGAGCAACTCTGATGATGGAACCCAAAGAATGATAGCACCAATGATGCACTTTTGGGGGTGAATTTTTAGTATGTAGGGCAATCTCTGTGGCTTAGTGGTTAAGACACTGAGCTTGACAACTGGAAGGTTGGCAGGTCATCAGGTCAAGACCTGAGTGCTGCATGACAGAGTGAGCTCCTGTCTCTGTCCCAGCTCCTGCCAACCTAGCAGTTCGAAAGCAAGACACACTGATATAGAGCAACCTTCCTCAAACTAGCGCCTTCCCTTGTGTGGCTGACAACAATCAACATTCCCAGCCTGTGGAATGGGGTGGCAGTCATATTAGTGGGGCAGTGAATCCACTCCTGATTTTATTCCATATTTAACAGGAACTAGCTCAGATGATGATCGCCTATCCCCAAATTTGGTTCAGCCCTTAGATTGCACTTTCTAAGGTAAAGGACGCCCTTCCTCAAAAGCCAGCCGTATCCATGCTCATCTCTGTTTACAGCCAAAGAGCCAGGTGCTGTCTCCAACTGGAGATGTTTCTGTGGACATGTGTCAGGCATGCCTTGACACCTGAGTGCATGGAACACTGTTTACCTCCTCACTGAGGTGGTACCTATTTATCTATTTGCAGTTTCTTGCTTTTGAACTGCTAGGTTGGCAGGAGCTGGGACAGAGACGGGAACTCACTCTGTTGTGCAGTACTCGGGTATTGAACTCTGACCTTCCAGTCATCAAGTTAAGCATCTTAACCACTTGATCCACTGCAGTCTCACCTTCTAAAGGTGGACACAAAACCCAACCTGGATTTACCACTGGACATCAAAGCCACATCGCAGCAATTTGCATATAAATGCAGATTTCGTGAATGAATGAACGGATGGATTTTTGAACTCAATCTGTCAATTAAGATCTCTTTAACGGGGTCTGGCAGCCATAAAACAAATCCCTGTACACCACCTCTGCCTCCCCCTACCAGTCTCGGGTTCTCAATCATATGTCAGTCAAGAGTCACGATGTGGTACACAGAACACTGCCCCCTCTCATTTCCAAGTCATTTTTAGGGCCAAGCCAAATTCCACATTAGGCGGAACATCTGTGATTAGAGCTGACTTTTAAAATTTATGGTGAAACGTAGCTTATGGTTGGGCTGCCAACGTCTTGAGCGCAGCAGGGAGAGGAAATGAATCATGCATTCCAGCAAAAATCTCTCTCCTTTTCCACATACATCACAGTTTACTCTGTCCACATATGCCTATATGTGCTATGGTATTTGTGCATGTACACACATGCAACAATAAAGTCATATAGGTAAAGGTCGCCCTTGCTTGAAAGCCAGTCGTATCCAACTCTAGGGTTCAGTGCTCATCTCTGGTTATAGCCAAAGAGCCAACACTGTCCAGACATTTCCTTGGACATGTGGCAGGCATGACTAGACACCTGAGTGCATGGAACACTGTTTACCTTCCTGCCAAAGTAGTCTCTATTTATCTACTTGCCATTTCTTGCTTTCAAACTGCTAGGATGGCAGGGGCTGGGGCTGATGATGGGCACTCATTCCGTCATGCAGCACCTGCGGGCTTTCTGGTCACCAAGTTCAGTGTCTTAACCACTAAGCCACCACAGTCCCAGGGTCATAGAGATAGCTCTATCTTTAACATTATTCCTATGGCCTGAATAGCAACTGTTGGGGTGGTGAGAGAGGCTGAAAGGGGATACGATGACGGCACTCTTCAAATACTTGAAAGATGGTCATAAAGAGGAAGGGAGGGATCTGTTCTCCATCATCCCAGGATGCAGGACCTGTAATAATGGGCTCAAGCTACAGGAAGCCAAATATAGGCTGAATAGTCACTAAGACGCTGACTGGGAGGCGGAAGGTCAGCAGTTCGATTCCCGAGTACTGCAGGACGGAATGAGCTCCCGTCTCTGTCCCAGCTCCTGCCAACCTAGCAGTTCGAAAGCAAGAAATTGCAAGTAGATAAATAGGGACCACTTCGGTGGGAAGGTAACAGCGTTCCATGCACTCCAGTGTCTAGTCATGCCTGCCACATGACCATGGAAATGTCCGCAGAAGCAGACAACGCTGGCTCTTCGGCTTAGAAACAGAGATGAGCACTGACCCCTAGAGTCGGATACGACTGGCTTTCGAGCAAGGGAAACCTTTACCTTTAATAGCAGAAGTAATGAGCACTCCAACACTGGAAGTATTCAAGAAAGAGTTGGACAGTTTTCTGTCTTGTCTGCTTTTATTCAGATTCCTGCACTGAGCAGGGGATTGGATTTGATGGACTAAAAGGCCCTTCTGACTCAGCTAAACTATGATTCGAAGTCAGAACTGACTTAGAGCAGCCCTAAAAGGGTTTCCAAGGAAAGGGAGATATTTTAGGAGTGAGTTTACCAGTTCAGTGATTTCTACGGCTAAGCAGGGATTCAAACTCTCGAGTCCTAGGCCACCACTCTCTCCACTACACCAGACGGGGTGTCACAACACGAGACAGGACAGTGTATAAACAGAAACTGGCATGCTTGAAATTGACAACAATAGAAACATTGCTTCATACCACTTCTGCACACTCATTCTGTCCTTCCAGCAGGCTCATCATTCTGACACATGACTCTTGTGGGAGTGTGCGAATGATCTGTTTTTATGATTATTATCACTTTCCAACTGATAGTCTAGGGATGTGATTTTTTTAAAGGTTTAGTTTATTCCCTCCATCTAAGTCAGGAGTACCCTATCTTTTCAAGCCAGGGGCTGGGTCACACTCTCTCAGTCAGCTTCGAGGGCCAGCTGACTATTTTGCCCTGCTTGCACGATGGGGGTGGCCATTTTGTCTCAACAGCTTCAAAGGGGGATGCCATTTTGTTTCCCAAATGCCATTGGGAGGGGTGGGGATGCACATGAAATTGTATCGGGGACTGGACCCGGCCTTAGGTTGGGAACTCCTTATCTAAGTCTTTGTGCCTTTTTGATATGGTAGCAGCCTGGATATGATACAATGAACTCCTCTTCTCCCTCACCTTCTTATTCAACCCATGAAGACAGTCCCCAAATAGGGCTCCCCTAAATCTTATTCTACCAGAACTGAATCTTCCAGGACACCCTTGGTTATTAGGGTGAGTTTGCCAGAACAGAATTAGTGGGATGTGAATTGTGAACTCCCACCAGGTCGCCTGGAAAACAATTTGGCTTTCAGAGGGTTTCTGTTAAGCCATTGATGAGAACACAGAAGAAACCCAGAAGGTTGATGCATGGCCTCCTTCAGCCCTTCCCTAAAAGAAAACAATGGCTCAAATCCTGTTGAGTTTTGTGTAAGATTTGCACACAAAAAAACCCCACCCTACCATGGCTAATTGCAGCTAACTAGCAAAGTGCTGGGATGGATCTCATGCACCCATGCACTTGCAGTGTGATATCGTCAACCTATGGCAGTGGCAGCAAACTTATGGCACACGTGGCAGACATGGCACTCCCATGCCTTTTTGTGGGCATTTGAGCTGTCTCCCCAGCACAGAGTTCACCTCATCCCCTGCTCAGCAGCCCAATGGGAGCACTTCCTCCCTCCCCCAGCAGGGAGTTCACCCTGCCCCCTTTTTTGGGCACTCCATCTCTAAAAGGTTCACCATCACTGGCCTATGGCCTTCTCTAATCCAAAATTTTGTTTAAAAATAGAGTTTGTAGTGGACAAATTTGGGGAACCACATAATGTTGGGGAGAGATCTTTGCATGCAGTGAATTTCTAGATCCAACCGTTGGCATATCCAGGTACAAATGGAACAGATAACACGAATAGGAAAGACTCTCATCTTGAGAGCCTGATGATCCACTGCCAACCAGAGCAGGCACGGCAGGCGTCCACCAACAAATAGTCAGTCCTGGCAGAAAATGTGGTTTTGTTTTATATTACTAGAGCCCTGTGCAACCCATCATGGTATCAGCTGGCACTGTAACCCCTGATCAACTATGGGATCTAATTTCCACCAGCCCTGGCAGAGAGACAAGCATGTAGCTTTGCCAGGCAGGGTGCCAGGACATTAAGAGCTCTCTGGGCATTGTACAAGGACATTTTATTGGTATTCTTCCTGCCTGTAAAAGCCCACATTCCTTCTGGAAATGCAAATGGTTATGAAGTAATTGCAACAATTCCCCCATCACCTACAAAATCAGAGCAACATATAACTTTTTTTCCTACCCAGATATGTATGTGTGCTTGCACATGCATGTAAGACCCTTTAGTACAGGGATTCTCAACCCGAGGCCCATGGGCCAGATGCGGCCTGTGGTGGCATTTCATGTGCCCCCCCCAACTGTCTCCACCACACCAGGAAGTGGCATGTAGTGGAAGAAGGGCAAAATGGCTGTCTGGCCCCTGAAGCTGTCTGAGGGAGCGTGACCCAACCCCTGGCTTAAAAAGGTTGAGAACTCCTGTTTTAATATATTAGGAGCAGGTGTGGGGGACTTCAATTCCCAGAAGCCTCAGTCAGTACATTGGCTGACCAGTGCTTTGGGAAACTGACTTAGGCTTCTGGGAATTGAAGTCCAAAAACCAAAGCTTGGGAAACACTGTTCTAGAGGTTTATGAGACTGTATATGGTTGCAATAGGGGCCGTGGTGGCTCAAGTGGGTAAGATGCTGAACTCGCTGACTGGAAGGTCTGAGTTCAATTCCTGGGTACTGCATGATGGCTTTAGGTTAGGAAACCCTGATTTAAACCATAACTTGAGTTGTTGATAGAAAAAAAGTAATTAGAACTGTTACTGGATACTTTCAAGCTCTTTAACACACTAACTAACTGTCCTGCATTCTCCACCTGTCTTCTGCTTCCCCTCTTCCACTCCTCTTGTCACCACTAGGAAGAGGTAGTTTATTGATATAAACCAGATTAGTTTGTAGGCTGGGCTATTTGCCAACTAGCACAACACAGTTAATGCATTGAGTAGGTCTAAAAATACCATAATTGTCTATTCTGGAAATGCTATACACCTTGCAGGCATTGTACAAATTCCTGAATGTAATGCCCCTGGGATAAAGATCTAAATTAGAAGTCTTTGAGGCTTAGCTAGGTTTAGCTCTGCCTACTCTTCCTTCTCAGATAGCATTGGGGCAAAACAGGAGGCTTGAGCAAAATCTTGGCCTTATTAAGGCCAAGAGCTTCTAATCTAGGCCTCCCTCCCAACTACATCACATTGTTTCAAAGCTACCTGCAAGGTAGGTAGAACTCCCAGATTGGAGAATCGTAGTATCTCTAGGCAGAAAAATCTGAAAATACCATCCTTGGATCTACCTAGGTGAATATTCAGCATCCTGAATAGGACCTAACATCCAAAAATGGCAATAATCACCCTCTCATTGCTTTACGATTGCCCAGAGATTCCTTCAGACACACATACAAAATTGATTTGCTGTTGCATTCAGCAAGACTCAAAACCAGAGATTCCTGCTCACATGTTCTCAGAAATCCCCTCTTCAAACTCATGTGAAGGAAGCAATAATAATAGAAGGTAGGATTAGACCAGGAGTTCTCAACTTTTTAAGCTGAGGGCCGTGTCATGCTCCCTCAGACAGCTTCAGGGGCTGGATGGCCATTTTGCCCTTCCTCCACCACATGGCAGTTCCTGGTGTGATGGAGGCGGTGGGGCCCCCACATGAAATGGTGCCACAGGCCACATCTGGCCTGCCGGTTGCAGGTTGAGAATCCCTGGATTAGAGATTCCCCAGCTATTCTTGGACTTCAATTCTCAGAAGCCCAAGTTAGCACTCCTCCTGATCAGGGTTTCTGGGAACTGAAGTCCAGGAATACCTCGGGGCACAAGGTTGAGAATCCATTCTAGATGTTTCCTATGCCGCAGCTGTGGGCAAACTTGGGTGGCCTGTTGGCCCGTTCTTCCAACCTTGGACCCAACCTGAACAGCATCCACTCTGGAAATTGTGGAGGGGAAAATATGAAACTATACCTTGTTGGAGGTCCACATACAGTTGGGCAAGATGTCATGGAGAGGTTGGGTAGATCAACTCTGCTATGGTAATAGAGTAGACCATACTGCCAGTGACTCAACACTGAGTGTTGGGCAGCAGTTAAATAATCTGACAATCCTGAGGACAAACGGATTTGGGTGCCAAAGTCCACAAATGGATTAAATCCCACTTGAATCCATCTTGATGAAGGGCAGCAGCTTCATCTATCCTGGCCTGGGACTGATGAGGACTTTGTGTGTCAAAAGTGACTCACAGAACTGGATCAGTGGTACTATGGGTGTCATGCTGTGATGCAGAAGATAAAAGGCCACTGCATTATAGTCTCAGGACCTTCTTCATGGCTGATCACCATGAGGATCACCAAGATTAGGATTTTGCAGAAGAAGGGTGGATCAAAGATAAATTCTGAGTAACAAACATATCCTTTTGATGCTTTTTCCCCAGAAGGAGGGACTGGAGAGAAAGACTAGGACAGAAGATAAAAGGCTAAATATTGTTCTCACCCCTATGATATTGTATTCATTGCACCTGCTGTACCATGGTGTGGTTTGGATTAGGTAATTCACCAAAGTCTTTCTCAATTCTCTGATTTTTTTTAAAAAAGTATCTAAGACATGTTCTATAACTGCATGTATAACTCCTTTAGCTTTGGTGCACTGCAATTATTACAGCATTGTCAATCACAGTGGGTTTCTCGGTACACACAAAGCACCCCATTGTTAAAATCCAAACATCGGCATGCTTTGATCAGCACCGCACCCTGTGTTACTGCTGAGTACTATGGGAATGTGTTGGAAGCAGTCAGCTTGGGGTATCTCCCAGCAGCCTGGAAAATGCTTCACCTATGGGATGACTATACACCAGGGGTGCACAAACTATTCAGGCAATGGGTCAGTCACATGGGTCAACGAGCCGATCATGTGGTTCCTCCCGCCAGAAGTGGAAGTAAAACGCGCCTTGCAATCTGTTTTGCAATATGAAGAGATAGATTTTAAGCTGCCATTTTATCTGCTTAAACCAGGGACGCCAAAATTACAGCCCATGGGCCAGATCTGGCGCCAATGCCAATTCATCCAGCCCATTCTACCCTTGTTGCTTGTGGAAGTAAAATGCAGATTTTACTTCCGTTTTTGGGAGTGATGAGGGCGGTGTGGGCTGGATGAATGGGCATTGGGGGCCAGATCTGGCCCAGGGGCCATAGTTTGGGCACCCCTGCTATACACACATAAGCACAGGCTGCCTTTTTTGTAAGGTCTAAATTACTGCTCTTCTGGGGGAGGTTTGCACCTCCCACTGCATCATGATGCTAGGGCTGGAGGCGGGGGAAACGATCAATGTAGTTATTATCTGATTTCCCCTCATATTGATTCCAGAGGACGTGGCTTTTGAAAATGACACATTACCTGACTCTTGATGTCCAGAAGGAATTAAGTAGATGCTACTTTAAAAAAAAAAGTCTCTTTCAAAACATCCCCAGGGAAGCAGTGGATGATCCAGCAGTAAATTAATGCCAAACTATAGCTTGTCACATAGGAAGCCTAGCAACCATTGTCAGGGCTCAGCAGCCGAAGCAGCGGCAACAGCTGAAGAGGTAAACCACCATTCTTTGAAACATATGGCTCTGTAAATTGGTTGCTGAGGAGTACAAGCTGGAGCAGTCGGTTGTCAGCCCTCCATGGGAGCATCTCATGGGCCAATATTACAACAGATGGTTGGATTTTGTCCCAGCTATGGAAAGGGCATGGTTCCTACACAACCTCCAAAGCTGTCTGCAAGGTTTTCCCATGTCTTGCCATGTTCCCTGTCCCAAATGAATAGGAAGTCAGAGTCTGGGACATAGGAAGCCAGCTGGAAGCAATAGGCACCAGGATCTAGAGCAGTGATGGAGAACCTTGGCACTCCAGCTGTTCTTGGACTTCGATTCCCAGAAGCCCTGATCAGCAAGTGTGCTGACTTGGGCCTCTGGGAACTGAAGTCCAAGAACAGCTGGAGTGCCAAAGTTAGCCACCAGTGACCTAGGGCAACTTTTGTTGTTGTTCAGTCGCAGTCGATTCCGACCCTCTGCAACCCCATAGACCACTGTCCGCCAGGCACTTCTCTACCATTTATTTATTTATTTTATTTTATTTATTCCAATTTGTTATCCCACCCCAATCAGGTAGACCCAACTCTGGGTGGCTTACAACATAAATTAAAAAGGGACATAGCTTAAAACAACAATTCATAAGTAAATAAAAACCAATAGGACAGTCCCCAACGTGCCCCATGCATATTAAAATTCACTTTAACTGTTAACAATTGAGACTATAATTAATAAAATACTAGAAAGAATTAAACATTAAAAATTACATGAATTTTAAGAGAGAACGAGAGGCAAGAGCAAGGAGGGTGGCTGTCTCATTAGATCAGCCACCCGACATGAGATCTCACATTCTTGGCTCCCCACACTTGTCTTGCCAGCCAGGTCTTGAGGCCCTTTCGAAAGGGCAGGAGTTCTGTCTGCAGGCGCAACTTAGTTGGCAGGAGGTTCCAGAGGGTCGGGGTGGCCACAGAGAAGGCTCTCCTCCTAGTGCTAGAGAGATGCGCCTCTCTAGCCGATGGAATCACAAGAGAGCCTCTCCGATCCGCCCTGGTGGGACGGACAGACGTTCTTGGGGTGACGCGGTCTCTGAGGTATCCTGGCCCACTACCATATAGGGCTTTAAAGGTAATAACCAGCACCTTGAATAGCACCCGGAGACATACTGGCAGCCAGTGCAGCTCCCAAAGCAGTGGTGAGGCACGAGCATAACACCCGCACCCCATCACTGCCTGAGCAGCCACATTCTGGACCAGCTGCAGCCTCCGAATGGTCATCAAGGGCAGCCCCATGTAGAGCAGATTACAATAATCAAGTCTGGAGGTGACCAGCACGTGTGTGACCTTGAGCAAGGCGTCCCGGTCTAGGAGTGGGCGTAACTGGTGTATTACACGAAGTTGTGCAAAAGCCCTCCTGGCCACGACTGCCACCTGCTCTTCGAACAGTAGTCGTGAGTCCAAGAGGACCCCCAGAATACGCACCGGGTCTGTTTGGGGCAAAGCTGTGCCATCCAGAACCAAAGCTGGCAGCTCCCAAGATAACACAGGGCCTCTTACCCATAGCCACTCAGTCTTGTCGGGATTCAGCTGTAGCCCGTTTCCCCCCATCCAGACCTTGACAGCCTCCAGGCACCTGGATAGGACTTCCACTGCACCGCTTGGGTCCCCACGGGCCGAGATGGACAACTGGGTATCATCTGCATATTGATGGTACCTTACCCCGTGGGAACGGATGATCTCACCCAGTGGCTTCATGTAGATGTTAAATAGGAGAGGTGAGAGTACCAAGCCCTGAGGCACCCCATATTGGAGAAGCCTAGGACTGGACCTCTCATTCTCCAGCCATACCGACTGGGTCCTGCCCCTCAGAAATGAGGAAAACCAGGCCAACACAGTCCCCTGGATCCCCAATCCTTGGAGCCTCCCCAGGAGGATACCATGATCGACGGTATCAAAAGCCGCTGAGAGACCAAGAAGAGCCAGGGTAGACGGATGACCTCCATCCCGCTCTCTCCAGAGATCATCCACCAATGCGACCAGTGCAGTTTCTGTACCATATCTGGGCCTGAATCCTGACTGAAAAGGGTCCAGATAATCCGCTTCATCCAGAATTTCCTGTAACTGCTGCCCCACAGCCTTTTCCAAAACCTTGCCCAGAAAGGGTAGGTTGGATACTGGTCGGTAGTTAGCGAGTACCGTAGGGTCGAGAGATGGCTTTTTCAGGAGGGGCCACACCAAAGCATGTTTTAGCGGTGCTGGGAAGGACCCCTCCTTTAGCGATGTATTTATAATCATCTCGACCCAGCCGCCTGCCGCAGCCTTAGATGCTTTAACTAGCCAGGCAGGGCATGGATCCAATTCACAGGCCATGGCACGAACAGATCCAAGAAGCCTGTCCACTTCCTCAGGGCCAACTGGATCGAACCAATCCCAGATAACATGGCCAGACTGTGCTCTGGTCAACCCCAGCTCTATACATTCCACGCTGGGATTAAACTTCGAGCGAATCTGAGTGATTTTCCCCACTAGATAATCGGAAAAAGCCTCAGCCGATCCCTGCCAACCAGGGCCTGACCCCCGTCTACCAAGGAGGGACCTGGTCACCCGGAACAAGGCAGCTGGGCGATTATCCGCAGAGGCAATAAGGGTGGTGAAATATTGTCATTTCACCGCCCTCATCGCCACTAGGTAGTCTTTAATAGCCGCTCTAACCAGTGTTCGATCAGACTCACTCTGGGTCTTCACCCAGCGGCGCTCTTGGCGTCTCTTTGCCCGTTTAAGCTCCCTCAGCTCTTCAGTAAACCAAGGGGCAGATCGATACCCACGAGCGCGGAGAGACCATAGTCCAAGGCTGCCATCACTCTCTCATTCCATGAGTTGACGAGAGCCTCCGACGAATCGCATTGCAGGTCAAGAGGAAAACACCCCAGTTGCCTCTGGAATCCCTCCAGATCCATTAGTCACCGGGGGCGGGCCCATTTAACTGGCCCTGCCTCCCTGCGGTGAAGGTTCGCCTCCAGAAAGTCTAGAGTCACCAGATAGTGATCTGACAATGGCACAGGAGTAATGTCTAAGTTCTGTAGTTTCAGATCACTCTGCCACAGCTCCGACAAAAAGATTAAATCCGGGGTATGGCCACTGCCCCTGGTAGGACACTGAATTACCTGGGTCAGGTCCATGGCTGCCATGGAAGCCATGAACTCCTGAGCCAACTCCGAGCCCACTCCCAATGATGGCAGATTGAAATCCCCCAGAACCATAAGCCTGGGGGACTCTAATGCCAGCATCGTGACCGCCTCAAGGAGCTTGGGCAGGGAATCTGCTACCCTGCAGGGAGGCAGGTACAGGAGCAGGACTTGCTCAGCTCTGTGCCCATTGTGTCTACAATACCATCTAGCCATCTCATTTTTGGCCACCCCCTTCTTCTTTTGCCCTCCACCCTTCCCAGCATGAAGGCCTTCTCAAGCAAATGTTCTCTTCTCATTTGATGTCCAAAGTACTTTAGTTTCATCTTTACTATTTGACCTTCTAAGAAGCAGTCAGGGTTGATTTCTTCTAAGATTGACCTATTTGTTCTCCTCGCTGTCCAGGGGACTCTCAAAACTCTCCTCCAACACCACATCTCAAAGGCATCTATTCTTCTGCGCTCAGCTTTCCTAATGGTCCAGCTCTCACAACCATACATTGCCACAGGGAATACCATTGCTTTGACTATGTAAAGGTCATCCTTGCTCAAAAGCCAGCACTGGCTCTTTGGCTGTAAGCAGAAATGAGCACTGCACCCTAGAGTCGTACATGACTGGCTTTCGATCGAGGGAGACCCTTACCTTTACTATCCCACCTCTGTAACTCCCTCGTACAAACTCTCCCAGATGGGTTGGCAGGCATTGATTACGAAAATGCAGTGAGGCAGTAAATACAAGCCAATGCAGCTGTCAAGGAATTTGCCATTAATAACAGGAAAACGAAGAAGAACCTTTCTCCGATGTAATCTTTGTGTTCATTTTAGTTTGTACAAATATGAGCTGACTGGTATCCGTCAATTACAGAACCAATTTTCATAAATTGCTGTTATCAAAGGCTTTATATCTACATTCAAACCAGTACCTTTTCAAACAACACCTGAAATTACAGATTAGAGTGCCTAGTATCGTCTTTCAAACTTCTCCCGGTTATCTCCACATGTCATTGAGATACAAAGGTGAGCATATTGGAATGAGGAAGTCCAAGCTTTCATTGAGCCATGAAACACTTTGAGTAATACGTAGGCTTCTCTCTTTTTCTTCGTGGTTGACCGAACAAGGTTGTTGTGAGGGATGCTTGGGGAAGGAGAAGAAATTTGTTACACACCTCGAGCTTTTTGGAGGGAAAGTACAGTTGTCAGCTGCAACTTGTATCGGAGAATGCATTTTTTCCTGCTGAAGGATGCCATTGGTGTGAATTTGTTGAAGGTGGATCCCAGCTTGCCATGAAGTGACCCTCACACTATGATCTTGGAGCCATCTCCTGTGGCACATATGAAATGAGACATGCAGGATTTAACACCAGGATGCCAATGGACTGCCATAGCTTTGAGGATATTATCAAGGTGTGCTTTCACAGCTAGTGCATCTAGCATGGCCTCTTCCACCTCCATGACCGTTGGGAACCAGAGTTCCTCCTCTACTCATTTTGCCATTGGGCCCAATATAATGGTTTCCAGGGGCATTTCCTCCACTGAGGGGGACCCTGACCCCACCTAAAGGGGCTTATCCGCCCATAGCCATTACCACCTTTAGGGAGTCAGGTTACTTACCACCACCCAAAACTCAGCGTTGAGTTTCTGACTGTATAGTCCACTCCATTACCATAGTGGGATGTCCAGTCAGGCATTTAAAGTAGAGTATTAATACAGCAGTATAGTTAAGTAAGCTAACTGCATAACTCAGTGAGCAATGTATCTGGCTGTGAAGCTAGAAGTTGGGAGTTCAATTCCCTGCTGTGCGTCGTGAAAGAAAAGCCAGTCTGTATGACCTTGCACAGTCTCAGGGCACCCCCAGAAGAAAGGAATAGTAAAATACTTCGGTATACTCTCTAACTAGAAAATCCTGGGAAGGGTTCCCATAACTCAGAATTGACTAGATAGCACACTATTGTTATTAGTATAGCTAAATAAATGCCAAATATTCAACAAGTTTCTTTCCCCCCCCTTATTTTTAATTTTTACATCCGATTAATGCTGTAGGCTGATTCATCTTCACAATACACCAATATTATCTGGTTCATTAGACAGTGTTCCTCTGCAGAAGGGCTTCCAAAATCATGCAATTAACTTGTTTGTGTGCAATGGATAAATAGTGCCTATATATATATATGATTTTGGAAGCCCATATATATAACTCATTCCAATAGAGGAGATCTATGATTCAGAAACAGCAAGATGCTACAACTGGACACAGGTATAGTTATATGTGGAGTATCTCATCAGGTTACTGAAAGGGGCAGTCCAATGGTAGTGTTTTCTTCCTCCCTTGTTACTGTGTTGGCATTTTGAGATAAATAAGTGGGTTTTGGGTTGCAGTTTGGGCACTCGGTCTCTGAAAGATTCACCGTCACTGGCTTAGTCTGTCTCCTCCCTACCATCAAATTTATATCATTAATTGTTTCATCTGTGAATGTCCAGAAAAGGCAAATACAGACTGCTATGCTATGCTATGCTATGCTATGCTATGCTATGCTATGCTATGCTATGCTATGCTATGCTGGAACTTATTTATGGTGACATTGATAGGACTTTCAAAGTAAGTGAGCTATTTCAGGGCTATTTTAACTAGTCTTCCCCTCCTGTCCCTTGAGTTTCCATGACCAAGTGGGGATTCAAACCCAGTTCTTCTGAGTCCTAGCCTACCATTTTCTTCACAACACCACACTGGTGATCAGTAGAGACCAGTAGGTGGTGATTATTATGCACTATTCTTTAACACTAAAGCATAGATAGTACTTTCCAATGTCTGGAAAAATCTCACAGTGCCTGTCTTAAATAATTAAATGTGTTCATTAATTACTGAAGCTTATGCTTGGGCCAGCTCATTATATTTTGCTGCCTGTGGCAAAGAATGAGAGGACACACGCACACATACCCCACTCCTTGCAGGACAGGTTGGTAAACCAGTAGTTGAACCTTGCTTTGATACGGATGATCAAACAGCATAGGAGTGCTGTTTAATTTGTCTGGCATTCCTTCAAATCTTGCTGCTGCTCTCCATATCCACCTCACTTGTCCAACTGTGTAAAATCCCTTATTGCCCTCTCCAAACCTGGATTCATCCTCTTCCCATCCCTTCCTCTCATCACAGACAGCAAGCTAAGTGGTAGCTAGGAGAATCAAGTAGCCCATGGGGGGGGATGACATATTTTTCATGCTAACAACAGTACCATCTAGACCAGGGGTCAGCAAACTTGGCTGTCCAGGTGTTCTTGGACTTCAACTATCAGAAGCTCAAGTCAGTACAGCTGCTGATCAGAGCTTCTAGAAATTAAAGTCCAAGAACATCTGGAGAGCCATGTTTGCCAACCTCAGATCTAGACTAAAGCTGTAAGGCAGCTTCAAAGGTCACTTGGTCAAGAATCCCAAACATTAGTCTTCTTCATTCATGGCTAGGTCAGCCTCAACTGCCAAAACGAAGCCACCTTGGGAATCGAACCCCATCCTTTTGGTCTCCTAGTTCTCGTGGAATCGAACCCCATCCTTTCAGTCTCCAAGCACAGTGCTTTTACCCACCAAGCCACCGGGGAGCTGTGTGAGAAAGATTATCCAGCACAACGTGGTCATTGCCCTAAGGTACATCTGATTGTTGTTCACAAATACCACAATCTTCAAGGAGGTTCTAAGTACCACTCCCATCCAAATTAGAAAACAAATTTTTAAAAACCCCTCAAGGCTAGTTTTGAAAGTAGAATAATATTCTGTAAAACAAGGCATCAGACGCCGTTATTGCTTGATGTGGGCCAAGCATTTCATCTTACCTTGCCTTCTTTGTCTTTTCTTTAAAAAAGAAAGGCACTCACAGATGCTGCCCTGATTTCTACCAACATCCCCATCCTTTCATTCTGCCTTGGAGTGGCCTGGCTTCTCCCCTGGACATAATTATGTAACCAGCTCTTCAGCCAAAGGACACAGACAGGAAGAAAACACACTCTATGTTGCAGCTTTCCTGACCTCATTTGGAGCAAGAGGAGAAGAAGAGGACATTGGAAGCTTTACATACGCTGCGTACATCAGCTTTGGCCTCGAGTATCTCCGCATCAGAGTAGGTTGCTCCAGTATGGAGTCCATTAACACACACAAAAGAAGTTGATATCACTGTTAATGAAGTCATGCAAATAGTGACTGGATGCTTTAAACCAGGGGTGCCCAAACTTTTTGGGTACGGGCCAGAAACGTGGTTCAGTGGACCGTTCATCTGTGTCCTCCCACCGAAAACAGAAGTAAAACGCACCTTGCAGTCTGTTTTGCAACAGGATGAGATAGATTTTTAGCTGCCATTTTCTCTGCATAAACCAGGGGTGCTCAAACTACAGCTCATGGGCCGAATCTGGTGCCAATTCACCCGGGCCACACCACCCTTGTCGCTCCCGAAAGTGGGAGTAAAACACAGGGCACATTTTACTTCTGCTTTTGGGAGCGACAAGGATGGCATGGGCTGGATGAATTGTAGTTGGGAGCCAGATCCAGCCCATGGGCCATAGTTCTGGCCACCCCTGCCTTAAACCTACACCAGTTGAGAAGATATACCCCCTTGTTGGTATTGCTCCACCTAAGATAAGGAGAGTAGTAGCAGCAGATGCTGAGAGAACTAAGCAAGAGGATGACCATTGACATTCTCTGAATGAATATGAGCCACAAGTCTGCTGGCTCAGATCCATGACAAGCTTTATGGCAAAAACAAAAATTCTTGAGGTTACACAAGAGCAAAAAAAAATATTAGAAGACAAAGGAAGGAGCTCACTGGACAAGGAACAACATTAAAAGAGGATATGGCTGAGGAACTCAACCTCCCCTACGTCACTTGGACCATGAATAGGCTGAGGGTCAGACTGCCTAAATGTAAGACCAACATGCTCAAGTGAGGGCTGCTGGTGGACAACTACATTGCTGTGTGAATGTGGAGATACAGAATCCAGCTCATTTACTGGTCTGCCAATTACTGCACCAATGAGGACTTAAGTTTGGCCAACGACAAAGCCAAGAAAGTGGCTTAATTTTGGCAGTCTGGGATTTGTTCGGGATACAGAAGAAGAAGAAGAAGCTTTATGTAGGATCATGACTATGGAGCCGGAACAGACAGAAAGGCCACTTGGTCCTTCCCACCTCCCACCCGGTCAACAGAGCTGCTTCTTGATTCCTTAATATTTCCTACCGGATTTGTCTGCATACGCGGGACGCGGATAATAATATAGGCTGTGATCAGTCAAATTACGATGCATCGTAGCTGTGGATTAGGAAGGACAGAGATGCGCTCCCAGCAAGTTTCCAGCAGGAGTGCAACCCAGGAAAGGCAGAAATATTTCTGATAATCTCTTAGGCCTTAGAAGGATGATTTTTTAAAAAAGCCAGTTCTCAATCAATGCTACACACATTATTGGTTTTTTTGTAGTTGTTGTGTGCCATCAAGTCTATTTATGGTGACCCTATACATGAGAGATCTCCAAACTGTTCTCTCCTTAACAGCCCCAGCCAGCTGTTGTGATCCCAACACTGTGCCTTCCTCTATGGAGGGAATCCATCTCATGTTTGGTCTTCCTCATTTCCTGCCTCCTTCCACTTTCCCCAGCATTATTGTTTTGCCTTCTCCTGATGTACCCCAGATTTGACTATCTTAGTCTTGTCAATTTTGCCTCTAGCAACAGTTCAGGCTTGATTGCTGTAAAGTTAAAGGTCACCCTTGTTTGAAAACCAGTTGTATCCGACTCCAGGGTTCATCTCTGTTTATAGCCAAAGAGCCAGCACTGTCTGTATCTTCAGACATTTCCATGCACATGTGACAGGTGTGACTAGACACTGGAGTGCATGGAATGCTGTTTACCTTCCCACCAAAGTGGTCCCTGTTTATCTACTTACAATCTCTTGCTTCCAAACAGCTAGGTTGGCAGGAGCTGGGACAGAGATGGGAGCTCACTCTTCTGTGCAGCACTCAGGTCTTAAACTGCTGACCTGCCGACCTCCCAGTCTACTTGTTCATCTTTCTGGTGGCCCAGGGTTTCTGCAAAGTGTTCTTCTAGCACCATATTAGAAATAAACAGTTCCATGTGTGGTTGTGTTTTGAATCATGGGCCAGAATTTTGTTGTGTTACCTTATCAAGTAGCAGCAACTGCACAAGCAAGAGGAGGCATTTTGCTCTTTCTCATGTCTCCCTTACATCCTCCTAATGTACAATCAGGTGCATAACTGGCAACACACAAGAGTGTGACTGAGAGTCAGCAAGTTATGAACATCATGCTATAATACACATGGGATTCTGCAATAGGATTTTGTCCATGGAAACAACTTTTATTCCCAGCTGCGCACTATATCACTTTTAAAAAAACATCTTTGTATGTTTATCCAAGCGATATAAATTATATACTCAGTAGTTATGATTATACTGTTTAGCTCCCAATGGAATGATTATGTTTGTGTGTTTACTTCCTGCAAATTTTAATGCCCTGAAAGCTTTTTGTAAAGGATAAAAATAATAACATAATGTCAGCAAGCATACAAAAGTGCGTGCGTGCGTGCGTGCGTGCGTGCGTGCGTGCGTGCGTGCGTGCGTGCGTGCGTGCGTGCGTGCGTGCGTGCATATTTTGCTTCTGTTGTGGAGTGACCTAAGTTCTTTGACACAGCAATGGATGGGGAATAAGATCAGGAAGGTTTGAGGACCATGAGTCTACACCAGTATCATACAGCTACTGTTTATCACAGGACCCTCATTGCACAATGCAACTATTTATTTACAATATTTGCATCCTGCCTTCTCTCTACAGATTGTAAACTAGGGTCCAATCTATTGCGCAACGTGAAGCCAACTGATCAAAAGCTATGATCAACTGCTTGGAAAAACAGACAGATTTTTAACTTATTGTCACTAGAAGGTCACAGATGGCATCAACCAGGCTTCAAAGGGAAGGTCATGCAAGTTGTCTACGCGGACTGGTGATGGCCCTCCAGAGATTTCATCTAAGCTTTGCCTCATACAAGACATCCAATGTAACCTCTGCAGCTTCTTTTTTGTCTTTACCCCCGTGGCTTGCATTCAGCTTCATGTCATCAGCATATTTCACCAGCCGTTTCCTACTTGCATAGCTCTGAAACTCAAAAGGCAAAAGCCTCAAAATAACCTTAAATACACACTGAAGCCCAGCATCTTAGCAACATGACTGAGAACTTAGTAGGACACCTTGCCTCCTGATGTTCCTGCTTTAAATTTCTCTAATTTAGTTCCAGGGAGGACGCCGTTGAGAATTCATCAAGGAACCCAACATACCATCTGTGCCAGGTGGTTAGTCGGTTCCTGCCATCTGTTCCACTTTGCCTAAGGCAGGGCAGAGGCAGGGAGAGAGAAGAGGTCAAAAGACAGGAAGGAAGGGCAAGCTGCCACAGATCTTGGCACTTTTTGAAGACTGTGATCCATATGGTCTGCCCATCTTCACTCCTGTCCTCAGTGGAGACATGTCTAAATCTCAAGCAAATGTTGGCCCCTTGCCACATTGAACTGGCACATGCCTTCATTGTAACCAGGGATGGAAGGTCCCATCTATTGTGCTTACTGAAAAAAAGGCTATTTTATGCTCATTGCTTTTGGATTTTTTTAAAAAAAGTGTTTAAAAACCACCCATATTTTCATGCACACAAATGCCTTTATCTTTTCACATACAATACATAAGGTAACATGCATTGCTACTTGCTGTTCAGTCGCACAGTCGATTCTGACCCTTCGCGACCCCATGGACCATCACCCTCCAGGCACCTCTGTCCTCCACCATCTTCCTCAACCCACCCATCTTTGTGCCTATTGCGTCTGCCATCCAACTATCTCATTCTTGGCCGCCCCCTTCTTCTTTTGTCCTCCACCTTTTGCAGCATCAAGGCTTTCTCAAGTGAATCCTCTCTTCTCATTTGTTGTCCAAAGTACTTTAGCTTCATCTTTACTACTTGTCCTTCTATGGAGCAGACAGGGTTGATTTATTCTAAGATCAACCTAGGCCCACACAAATTTGTACAAATTTTCGTAGGCTGTTATCCTATTTTCCCAAAACCCCTAATAAATGCTGTTTCATGTATTACATCTCCTAACGTGTAGCTTTTGCCCAGACTGTGGTGGCTTAGTGGTTAAGGCACTGAACTTGATGAGTGGAAGGTCAGCAGGTCAACAGTTTGAGTCCAAAGTGCTGCACAACTGAATGAGCTCCCATCTCTGTCCCAGCTCCCGCCAATATAGTAAGAAATTGCAAGTAGATAAATAGGGACCGCTTTGGTGGGAAAGGTAAACAGTGTTCCGTGTCTAGTCATGCCTGCCACATGTCCACAGAAATATCTGCAGATGCAGAAAATGCAGGCTCTTTGGCAGTAAATGGAGATGAGCACCGAACCCTATAGTCAGATATGACTAGCCTTTGAGCAAGGACAACTCATTTACTGTTAATGTGTGGCATTATGAATGGTAAGGATGAAATCTAGGAAGCAAGGATAAAATCGATCCATACTAAAATACAAGCCAATGCTTTTTACCTTATGTCTGCATCCAATATGGGAAAGTTCTTTATACCGGCATTGCTCTGGTGACCAATGCACATGAGATCTATGTGCTTTCACTCATGTATCTAGCCTATTCCTCGCAACTCCACTAATGGAGAAGAAAAAGCATTGAGCTGAGGATGAGGATAGAGAGCTGGATCAGCTCAAAAATGTATGTCGAAAAATTATTTATAGCTCAGCATTAGGTTTTTGTTATCATGGCATTTATTAAACAGTGTAATTTCTATTTTTGGATAGGTTTTTTTAAAACTGCCTCTTCTGACTAAGAGTGGGATAAAAATATTTCAAACAAATAATAGCAAAGGGTATGCCAATTACACCCCTTTCCCTTCTTGAAAACTCTAATTAGCAGACATCAGAGCCAGGCCTGGCATCAGGCAGCCACTTCACACAACAGAGTTTGGGTGTTTTGAAAGGGCATCAAATAGTTAATTAAATTTATCAGTGCCATGCTGGTACAATGTTATTCAACAGCACCAGGAGTGAAGACTTTTTAAAATACTGTGAGTTAGGTCCGGATGGGGATATCTTAACCACTAAGCCTCTGCAATCCTTACCTGTTCTTACCTTTTAATTATTATGAGCCAGTTTGACTTTCTTGAGGTGGGAAAGGCAGCACAGAAATCAAGTGAAATGTGATCAAGTAAGCAAGCAAGTGAAAGGAAGGAAGAAAGAAAGAAAGAAAGAAAGAAAGGAAGGAAGGAAGGAAGGAAGGAAGGAAGAAAGATGGATGAAACCAGAGGAGTGCAAATTGCTAGGAAAAACCAGTTTTGCTAGAGGGCACATACAAGAACCTAATTAAAACTGAAGCTTTTTGAACGCAGAAAAGTACATTAAAACCTATTTAAATAGGCTGATATCATCTTGGCAAAGAATCAGTCTTACGCTTCCCTAGCCATGGAGACAGAAGCTATAATTTCTTTCTTTCCCCTTTTTTGGGGGGGTACCACCCCCAAAAGGTCTGTGGTAGCTCAAGTGGTTAAGACACTGAACTTGCTGAGTGGATGGTCGGTGTTCGATTCCCAGGTACTGCATGGCAGACTGAGTTCTTGTCCCTGTCCCAGCTCCTGCCAACCTAGCAGTTCAAAAGCAAGAAAATGCAAGTAGATAAAGAGGGACCACTTTGGTGGGAAGGTAAACAGAAGTTGAACTGTTAAATTATTGGATGTCAGCTTCTAAAATCCTACGTCCAGCCTGGCCTCTGGTCATAAGAACGTGAGATTATGGACATTGTAGTCATGCCTGCCACATGACCATGGAAACGTCTGCAGAAGCAGACAGCGCTGGCTCTTCGGCTTAGAAACAGAGATGAGCACTGACCCCTAGAGTCGGATACGACTGGCTTTTGAGCAAGGGAAACCTTTACTAGTCCAAATATAAATGAGGCAAGCTCCAAAAACTCAGTATGCATGAGAAACACTAGCATACCCCAAACTCCAGGAAGCCAATAATGAGGCTTTAAAATCAGGGCTGCGTCAAAAGGAGAAAGAAGCCCAGAAAAACCCAGCTGGGTGAGGGCAAGAAAGGCACTAAGAACTGTTGAGTTCGGAAGTGATTAGAAAGGATTAGAAGGGCACAGACAGAGGGTTTATCTGCATTGACATTAATGGACAATTTGGCTGTATTGCAGGAGAATGGCTTATATTGTGAGATCCAGCTGTGGGGAAAAGTCACGTCCATCACCTGGAAGGACTGGATGCCTGTCTAATAAAAGCAAATAATTTGGTTTAAAATGAAGACACTGACCAGGATTTAAAGGGGAGTCCTGCTCCGTTGCATTTGGATCAAAAGGAAGCGAATGATCTACAGAAACAGTGCTCAAACTTTGATCTTCCTGATATTTGGACTTTGGCTTCAGAGCCCCTGGCTGCCATGAGCCATGCTGACTGGGATGTCAAGGAGATGACATCCCCAAACATCAAGAGGGCTAAAGTTTGAGATGATTTGCTCATCGCTGTTACTAATCTAAGGAGAGGATTCTCTGCAAGCTGAGATGGTAGTGCCAATGAATCATGATGTAAAGTACACCTATAGTCCAGGGGTTACCAAACTACCATACCAACATACCATAGAGTCTTTAAGATTGGCTGAACAGACTGGCTCCTTCCTCCAGGGAGGGAAACAAACAGACTCATTAAGGCATTTCCCCACTGCCCCACCACACCCGGAAGAGCCATGTGGTGGAGGAAGGGCAAAATGGCTGTCTGGCCCCTGGAGCTGTCTGAGGGAGCATGACCCGGCCCCTGGCTTTAAAAGGTTGAGAATTCCCGCATTAACCAGTGCCACCAAAATTTGCCAGCACGCTTCTAGCAGCAACTGTAGCCAGTGGAGTTGTGGGCCAGAAGTCCATGGGAAAGGTGCATGTGGGCAACTTCTGGCCTCCTGCCAAACCCTTCAGATGCAGTATTGATTTCGTAGCACACCAGTGGAGGGGTTAACTGCTGTGTGTGGGAGGAATCCAAAGCTTTGCTAATAAGGGAAAACATTAAAACAGGGACTTGTTTTTTAAGAATCTGAAATGTCAGAAGTTCTGCATTAATAAATAAATCCTAATTAAAACTCGGATAATGGGGTTGAGGGTGAAATAGCGGTATTTGCTAAAGCAACGTTAAAGATGATATTAAAGGCAAAACGGAAGCCTTGTTTTATAAAGACGGAACTGTAATCCCTACGAGTCGAGCCAAAGAGACTGTGGATTCTGGCATGTTAATTAGGAGAACCTAATAAGGCAGGAAATGAAGGATTTTGTGGAGCAGCTAGAAAGAAACATAAAGCAGAAACAAAAGCCTGAAGCAAGCATTTAGGTTGCTCAGGCAAGGGATAAAATTCAGGAGGGGACGTGGGCATGCATGCAGAAAAGAATCCCTAATGTGAACATCCTTGGCTCTTCCATGCTGGATGGGGAAGTATGGAGTGTTTTCTAACACAGCCAGGGTTGAAGTACTGTTGCGTTTTGATTTGCAGGTAGGCAATGCCAAGACTGGTGGCACCAATTTCATGGGGCTGCTGAATCTACTTTGGCTATTAGCCTGAATTTTGGTCTGATCTGGTGTTTGAAGGATTAGCCAACAAGGTTGCTGCCCAGGGGACACTTGACTGTATTCACAATCTTTGTGGAGGCTCATTCTGTGTTCCCCTACATCACTTGGAGCACCTGGAATTGGCTGAAGGCTGGAGTCCCTAAATGCAAGACCAACATGCTCAAGGACTGCTGGTGGACAACGACACACAAATGTGGAGAGACACAGAATCCGGCTCTGGTCTGCCGATTGCTGGTCTGCCGATTGCTGCCAGAGACATGAGGACTTGGGGTTGGACAACGACAAAGCGAAGACAGTGGCTTCATTTTGGCAATCCAGGGTTTGATCGGGACATGGATACAGCACCTGAAGAAGAACTCTTCTAACCAAGGTCTTTCTCCCAGGTGCTCCACAATTAGAGGTCCATGAGGAGTCTATCTTTCAGGCAAAACTCCCAGAATGGAGACTTATGGGTTTTATAGCCTAAGAATTCCCTGCTAGTTACCACTCTCTCTGCTCATGTTTGAGGCAATCAGCATGCGGTTTGATTCAGTCATGGGTTGTCAGGCTCCTGGACTTAAGCTACCTGTCATTCATTGACAAATCAATTCCCAGGCAGTTCTCCAAGGGAAACAAGACAAGTTAGATCAATAGCGCATTGGAATTATGTAAAACAAGACCATCCGGTATGCTTATTACAGAAGCCTTTTTCTTTAAAGGATCCTATGGAGCCTGCACTCCAATTATGTTAACAACCATGTTCATTTGTTTGCAATGGAGGTACCCGTCTACAGATGTTTTCCTCCACGTTGGGTGTAAAGCAGGGAGAGCTCATGTGTGGCCTTCTTGAGGTTGATGGTCTCCAAGTGTTCTCCTCCCTAAATACTGGAAACTTTGGTCCAGGGGCTCACAACCTATGGACTGTGGGCCAGACCTGGCCCACGGCATCATTTCATGTGACCTGCCGCTGCTGCACCTAGAAGCGGACAGATTTACGACAGCCATAAAACACACATGTGCATGCGTAAACATGGTTACGTCAGCTGTAAAGGCACCCACGGCTGTTGTAAATGTGGAAGTAGGAACATTTCCTTCCACTTCTGAGTGGCATGGTCTGTCCTGTTCAGCTGTCCTTGGGCATGGTCAGGTCCATGACGTTAAAAAGTTGAGAACCCCTGCTTTAGTCTATTGATATCTGGAGAACCATCATTGTTCATTCCTCATATAGTCCAGCCCCTTGGGCAGTGAAGGGCCAGCACTCCAGTGTTTAGTCATGCCTGCCACATGACCAAGGAAACATCTGCAGGTGCAGAAAGCACTGGCTCTTTGGCTATAAACAGAGATGAGCACTGATCCCTAGAATCAGATATGACTGGCCTTTGAGCAAGAGTGACTTTTACCTTCAGTATATATACATGCAATGTTGATATCATTCTTGTTATTATTTTTACTTTTGTTTTTGTATTTAGTAGCATGTTTTTAAGAAATAAAAAATATTTAATTTTAAATAAATAAATAAATACGTACGTACATAAAATGATTTTTTAACCCTAAAATGCATGTAACGTGCCTCTTTTAACTTTAAAAGCACGAGGATCCCATTGTGAAACACGGAATGCATAAGTGGACTTGGGCAAGTGATGTTTGCATTTTGCTGGCCATCTGTCATACCTCTGGGCGTGCAACCAAATGTATGATTGAGTGCACAATCAGGGCATTGCCGAGTGTGCGAAAGATAGCCAGCAAGATTACTTACTCTGCTGACTCAATTGCTGGTTTTTGCTGCCTGATTCCCGTTGGACTCTGGCCATTGCAGTCAAGTTATTTTCGCAGTAGTTCGTCTTCTGGTCATTGAGATTCTGAAGCCTGGATTTGGGTCATGAGTCTCCTAATCTGCTTTGGAAATAAGTTTCACACCTGGGTTAAGTATTGTTGGGAGCAGCGTGAACGATTCTGTCCCAAACTGGGAACAAAGAGAAGGCCTCAAAGGATGGATGGCTTCACAGGGATTCTCACTCTGCAGGCCGTCAGCCAGATGTGGCCCACAGCACCATTTCATGTAGCCCACCACCACCTCCACCACAAATGGAAGTGCCATGCGGTGGAGGAAGAGCAACATGGCTGTCCGGCCCTCAAAGCTGTCTGAGGGAGTGTGACCCGGCTCCCGGCTTAAAAAACTTGAGAACTCCTGGTCTATTAGAAACTCTTTTTAGAATTCATTTGTCTGCAAGTCTTAGTCATATTTTGGGACTGCGATTTGTTCAGTAGTTAAGATGCTCAACTTGGTGACTGGAAGATCAGCAGTTCAAGACCCGAGTGCTGCTTGATGGAGTGAGTTTCCATCTCTGCCCCAGCTCCTGTCAACTTAGCCGTCCCAAGGCAAGAAATTGTAAGAAGATAAACAGGTACCACTTGGTTGGGAAAGATAATAGTGTTCTGTGCACTCTGGTGTCTAGTCATGCCTGCCACATGTCCATGGAAATGTCCGCAGACACAGACAGCGCTGGCTCTTTGGCTATAAACAGAAATGAGCACTGAACACTAGAGTCAGATACAACTCGCTTTTGAGCAAGGGTGACCTTTACCTTTACCTTAGTCTTATTGCTGGCAGGTGTTCAAGACCTCCTAACAGCAACACAATAAACTCAACCCTGACAGTAGAGGGAGCCGCGACAGGCTATTACCTCAAATGAGATTCCTAGCTGGCAATGGATTCATTCAACCCCTGCAACAGCTTTGAAGCTAAATTGTGCCCGGTAATCACACCCTAGTCAGCCAGGCAAAACAATAATGCAAACAAGAGAACAACAATCCAAGGAGCCCCACTGACACAATCACAAAGTCTAAGAAGAGTCAGTGGCGGAAATAAAATAACTCCCATACTGTCAGGCACAGAGTTCAGAGCGTCAGCAAGTGCGCCTGAGCCCCAGGAACCACATCTCCTGCCCCTAGGATGACAAAAGTCTAGACTCGGTTTAGAAATCATGAGGCTTGGTTTCGTCTCTCTCGCTGGGTTCTTGCCATGCCTTCTTTCTTCCAACCAGAAAACAGATTTGCCGTAATCAGCATGGCTGCGACGAGTTTAAAAGCAATAACCATGCCCCACACAATCTCTCAAATACAGGGAAACTGCCAGCCCTAGTAGAGAAAAAGCTGAATATATCAGCCACTATTTGTCATGAGCTGAGATAAGGGGCTGCCGTGGCTCAGTGGTTAGGAAGCTCGCCTTGTTAGCTGGAAGGCCGGCAAGCTGGCAGTTCGAGACCTGGGTACGGAATGACGGACTGAGCGCCCGTCTCTGTCCCAGCTCTTGGGGACATGAAAGGAGCTTCATTTGGGCGTTCTCTGAGTGGAGTTTCTTCTGCAAAAACCCTTTCAACGCAGAATAATTTCTGACACGAAGTTATTATTATGAGATGAAATACCGCACATGTTTTGCCTTCTATGGGAAGATGGCATCAGGCTCACAGGTTTAATCCAATTGAAAAGGTGACCTGTTGCATAGGGTAATCCCATTGTTATCACTGATCAGTGATAATAAAGGTATTCTTTTCAGATACTCCTCACTGTCTAATGACAAACAAATAAAGGTATTGCCTTCCTCCTGCATTTTTTGTAATTTGAATGACATCGCAAATTTTCTTTGTTTGCCTATGGAACTGCTTGATACCATGAATAGCCGCCTGGCATGGACACTTTTTAACATCTGGGTAAAGGTAAAGGTCGCTCTTGCTTGAATGCCAGGTCGTATCTGACTCTAGGGTTCAGTGCTCATCTCTGTTTCTAGCCGATCAGCGCAGTCTTCATCTGGAGACATTTCCGTGGACATGTGGCAGGCATGTCTAGACACTGGCATGCACAGAACACTGTTTATCTTCCCACCAAAGTGGTACCTATTTATCTGCTAGCAATTTCTTGCTTTTGGACAATGCCACAAATTCAAGAAACACCAGGTCCCTAGGTAATATTTTAATTGACTTTCATTGACTTTGACAATTGGCATGCCTAGTGTGTAAACCAATTTGAAACCACTGCTCCCCAATTAAAAGCACATGGAGTTTTATATTCCCTTTGTCTGGCCACAGTGTCCTTCTCTGCCCCTGGAGATGTCTGGCTACCCTATAGAAAGGTCAATGGTCTGCATGGTGTTCCAGTCTCTCCTTCATCTTGTTGTTTCCACCTTCCAAACTCCTGACACCTGAGGCTACCATCTCTTTCTGCCTAATGGGAGAAGTGGTTCTTTCCCCTAAGATTCAAAATCGATGCTGCATGAACTTCATGCTCTGGAATCAACTGGTTGTGTTCTTCATCCAGAAGAAGGCACAAACACCATTTAATTGTCTTTTTGCAAGGTTGCTTAACCTACAAACACCTCCAGCAGCCTGGTAACTTGTCACTCTGAATAATAAAAGGACTTCTTCCTGTACATTTGCCCGTGGCAAGGAGGGGTACAGCTGTTCTAGAACTGCTAGGTTTGGAAGTGCCAATCATGCATGTATGAAAATCCAGGTGCAAATATAAATGAGGCAGACGACAATTTTGTTCTCACTAAAATGGGTCATTGTAATACACACCTCATCGTGTTCTTGTTTTGGGAACATTTGTTCCATAGTAAGTACAGTATTACAATTCTAGCCCTTGATGACCTTCTTCATCAAATGCTTCCTGTCCTTGCGTTCTGAGAACAAATGCTGACCATAACATAGCTAAGGCACATTGCATCCTTATGCTACCCATACAGCCAGGGGGAGAAGAATATCCAATAAGACTTTAGTGTAACACTCTGTTATGGAAGAGTATGTTATGGCTCTGATGACATTCAGGGAAGACAGGGTCTGAGAAGATTAAATATAATATAAGTTACCACAGCCCAAGAAGGTGGCAGAATGAAGATAATCAGAATTTCTGAAACAGTCCATGCTCCTGCCTGACTTTGTCCATTTTACTGGAGACCAGTGGGGAGAAACAATGGAAGGACTCCTAGTGAGAATTGCTACCAGTGTAGCACAGGGTTCTTTATGGCTTTAATGCCCTTTCTGGGATTTTTTTTTCTGTGCTGGAAAAGCATTCAGCTATGCAGAATCTCACAATTTCCTGCCCAGAACAAGAACTGAAAAACAAAACCAATGAAAAAAATAAATACAATAAAAGTGAAAGCAAGAAGCCTTGAAACCCTAAATCATGTACAGAGTCTCAGCATAGTAAGACTTTGGAAATTGCAAATGACCAAGGGATTCTGTGAGCATTCATTACTTCCCTACAGCGCAGATCAATAATGCCTTAAACTGGTGTGGGAATGGAGCATTAGCTAGAATAATATGGGGAGGTCAGAGAACTGGAAATGTTTTTAGTTCAAATATGTATATCAGCGATTCTTATCCTGCGACCAGTGGGGTGAATGCAGCCCTTGGCACCGTTTCATGTGCCCTCCCACTGTCTTCACCACACCAGGATGTGCAATGTGGTGGAGGAAGGGCAAAATGGTCACCTGGCCCCTGAAGCTGTTTGAGGGAGCATGACCCGGCCCCCGTCTTTAAAAGGTTGAGAAACTCCTGATTTATATGCTTTATGAGACATACATATAATGAAAGATGGGGATTCAGCAGATCTGAGTTCAAATCTTTACTCAGCCATAGAAACACTCTATCCCAGATCCTGCCAACCTACCAGTTGCAAGTAGATAAATAGGTACCACTTTGGTGGGAAGGTAAACAGCGTTCCGTACACTCTAGGCTAGTCATGCATGCCACATGACCATGGAAACATCTGAAGACACAGACAGTGCTGGTTCTTTGGCTATAAATGGAGATGAGCACTGAGCCCTAGAGTCAGATACAACTGGCTTTCGACCAAGCACGACCTTTACCTTTATGTTACACTGTCCTGGATTTGGAAATGACAAATTTCTTTAAAAAGAAAAAGAGGTTGCAAACAAATATATATACCAGGAATTCTCAACCTGTGGCCACATCCACCACACCAGGAAGTGCCATGTGGTGGAGGCAGGGCAAAACGGCCATCCGGCCCCCGAAGCTGTCTGAGGGAACATGACCCGGCTCTTGGCTTTAAAAGGTTTAGAACTCCTGATATATACTGACACAGTCATATATGAGGCAGAATCCTATTGCCAATTTGCACTAGGATTTTGACCATGCTATCCAACATGCTGCACATTTGCAAGGCATCCTGTGTCACCAGACAGCTGTCCCAGCACTGTATTATACAGAGAGCTCCGTTAAGTGCCTTGATTGATTCTTTTCATTAGATTCATTGCCCTCTTGGAAAGCAGCTTACCGTTAAAATCCAACCAATATGTCGGTTGAGATGAATTTTGATCGGGGTACTAGTCTCCCCGGAAATGCTACATAATTCCTGGCACATTCGAGGCACAGCAGGGGTGATATAGGCAAAATTTGCAAAATGATTGGGGTGGGGAAATACCCTATGGCCTTCTTTCTCTAGATATCTCCTGTCTGCCAGTCTGGATGCAATCCAGACAAGTTTTAACACTTTTCAGTTCCTTTGGCAAAGAAATGGAAAATATTTCAGGATTCCAGAAGCCTGTCCCATCTTTCCATCCTTTCTAATAGATTAGCATTTCAATCTTATCCTCATCTTGGCAACATCCTGTTCTCAACTTGTACTTTGGAGGGAGTTGAAACCAGTTAGAGAGGCTGTTGGCAACATTCCTGGCTAATAGGCTACCATTCGATCACTGCTCTTCTAGTCCGCTTTCCAGCCAGAACCATGGTTCCAGTGACATAAAGCAGGGGTTCCCAACCTAAGGTCTGTGAGCTGGATCCAGCCCACAGTACCATTTCATGTGCCCTCCACCCCTCCAAGGGCATCCAATGGGCAGCAGCAATGATCTAGCACAGGGTTCCTCAAACGTGGTTTTACAGATGTTGCTGGATTTGAGTTCTCAGAAGCCTTGATCAGCAGGTGTGCTGACTTGGGCTTCTGGAAATTGACATCCAAGAACACCTGGAGAGCCAGGTTTGAGTACCCTGATGTAGCAGATGCAAAAGGTAAAAAATAAAAATCACTTTCCTTGCCCCGCTGCAGGCGAACAGGGAAAGTGTTCAATTCAAGCAGAAGGAGCTGAAGGTTTGCTTCAAATTCAAAAAACCTTTATTGGCATTAAAACGGCACTACAAGTGCCAGTGATATCGATTCATTGTGAAGGTTTACTTGAGGTCACTATGGCATTGGGATACTAGGACTGTGCCAAATGGCATATATCACTTTTCCTCAACTGCTGTTACCTTTTGAGACTCTGTCAGCCCACACTAAAAGGGTCTTAATGATTCTCATTGGATCACGTTAATTTCCCTCCACCAGGCCCTCTAGAAGTTCTAGAGCCTGATGTTGATCATTCCACATCATTGGCCATGCTGGCTAAAGGTGATGGATTCAGCATCTCAAAATCACCTGGGAGGGCAACATTGTCCCATCTCTATTCATACGCATCCTTCTTTTTCATGTTTTGGCAGTTTAATGTGTGACCTAGACACAGAAGAAGAAGAACTGGGCAAAAAGCATGACAGCGGAACCAACTATTTGAGATATGGTGAGCAGTCCAACACTGGAAGCATTCAAGAGAGAATTGGATGACCATCTGTCATATTTGCTTTGATTCGGATTCCTGAATTGAGCAGGAAGGGTTGGACTCAATAGTCATGCCCTGCCTGCATGATGGGAGTGGCCATTTTGTCCCAACAGCTTCAAAGGGATGGCCATTTTGTTTCTCAAATGCCCTTGGAGGGGTGAAGTCACATGAAATAGCACCAGGGCACAGATCTATGGGTGGGAACCTCTGATCCAGCAGAACGCAACTGATTCAAGGAGTTTCGCTTTGCTACAGTGTCTAAATGAAAGCCTTCTGTTTATAGCCGGTGGACTCTTTCTGAAGAGCCTTAAATTAGCCTGAACTCCTTTTATGTCAGTTTGCAATTATTCCGTTTCTCTCGTTTGAAGCAGCTCCCTCCTCCCCCCCCTTCTCTGCCTCCCTGCCGTCATGTAGATCAAAAGACTGAGCCTCTCTGGCATGAAAAAAGCCCGACTGTTCTGCCTCGTTGCTTCCCTTGGCTATGGCGAATGTGTTGCAGTTTTTAATTCAGGCAAAGTGCAGACGTCACAGCTTTTGGGAAGCTGGAAGCAGCCCTTTGTGTGACACAGCCTTCAAGCAAAGTTACGCGGCCGCCGGAGCGGGGCCTATTCTGCCCACACCGTCGGAGTGAAGCCGAGACTGCAGGCTTCCAACACGCTGACTGTGATGTGATGAAATTAATTAAAACTAATTAACACATGTTCAGAATGAGCGCGTGCCATCAAGTGCACATCCCAAGGTTCCTCGTTAGTGTGACTGCCGTATATCAGATGTCTATGTTTCATAATCCTAAAGCTGTAACAGACAAACTGACAGATGGACTAGGGCCATGATGGCGAACCTTGGCACTCCAGTTGTTCTTGGACTTTAATTCCCAGAAGCCCAAGCACCCTGTGAACAAATGGGTTTACTGTGATTCATCCACCCCACGCTGCCCTTGTCGCTCCCAGAAGCAGAAGTATAATGTGCCCATACGTTCTTCGCACAAGAGTTGTACCAACACTGGCAGGCTGCAAGAAGTTTGCTTATAAGCTTCCCAGCTAATCATTATCAGCTGAGAGCCTTCTTCGGTGCTTTGCTCTAGCCTGCCTGCGTCTCAGGTGTAGCTGTTTCCTGGACCTCTCCCTGACTGAGGGCTGATCACTGTCAGAGCCAGACTCCTGATCTGACAGGTCAGTTGCCAGGGAAAACAGACTTGGGCCAGGCACAGGCTGAGATCCCTGGCTCAAGATATCCTTAGGCTTGGGTGCAGGCAGAACCAGACTGGTCCTAGGGAGAGTCTCGTGATCCAGCTCATCTTCAGAGTCGGAGAGGATTGGATCACAACTCCTCTCAGCGACCTATCCACCCAACCAGCCTCTCCCCTCACTATTCCCAATAGATGCAATTGAGTTTCGAGTCTGTTCCATACCTTTCACAACATAAAAAGGAAACTAAAGGCCAAGCAATCATTCCAGGCTGTCAGTCAGTCCCTCCAGTTTGCTCCGCTGTCAACCGCTGAGGCCAATAGTCAGAAATTATCGCCCTTAGTGTTTGGTCCATTATGTCCTCATCCCCACTTCCTCAACCACATGACGGATCTCTGGTCTTGCATTTCAGCCCTTTGACGCAAAACAAATCAAGTCTAACGCTGGCGGCTCGGAGTGATTGAAGGACCAGAAGCCTTGAAAGGTGCTCAAAAGGCAATCTGCTCCCATTGACTCTTGCTCATTTCAAAGTTGCAGGGTAGGGGGTGAGAAAGAGATAGAGAAAGAATGAGAGAGAGAAGGGAGAGAGAGAGGCCCCGGGAGGCGTCCCTGTTCCTCAGCAGCCTATGCAACAATGAAGTGTGAGCCACACTTCGCCCCACAAAAATATTCCAAAGTTTTCAAGTTTCATCACCGCTGCTGCTGACACACCGCCACCGCTGCTGCTGACACACCTGCACCCATGGAGGAGGCGGACGCCGCGCCCAGCCCGGGACTCCCACCACCTGTGTCCCGAGGCCACGCTGGGGCAGGGGGCTTAAAAGCCCGACAGGACACTTTGCTCCCCGCCGCCACCGCTGCTGCTGACACACCTGCACCCATGGAGGAGGCGGACGCCGCGCCCAGCCCGGAACTCCCACCACCTGTGTCCCGAGGCCACGCTGGGGCAGGGGGCTTAAAAGCCCGACAGGACACTTTGCTCCCCGCCGCCACCGCTGCTGCTGACACACCTGCACCCATGGAGGAGGCGGACGCCGCGCCCAGCCCGGAACTCCCACCACCTGTGTCCCGAGGCCACGCTGGGGCAGGGGGCTTAAAAGCCCGACAGGACACTTTGCTCCCCGCCGCCACCGCTGCTGCTGACACACCTGCACCCATGGAGGAGGCGGACGCCGCGCCCAGCCCGGGACTCCCACCACCTGTGTCCCGAGGCCACGCTGGGGCAGGGGGCTTAAAAGTTGCAGGAGCGGCTGGACTGTTGGTATTGTTCGAATCTCGTGTAAATTTGAGGTTCTGTAATTTTTATTGCTGTTTGAAACTGATACCTATTGAATTTTGATAATGTAATGATGTTGAGATGTTTTGTAATGATTATTATTTTTCCTATGATTACATGTTGTGTTTATAATTTGTTTCTCTGTGCTTGTGAACCGCCCTGAGTCGGCCCAATCCGAGTAGGGCGGTATAAAAATTGGAAAAAATAAATAAATAAATAAATAAATAAAATAAATTAAGTCATTGGAATTAAAACTGATTGAATCCACTACATTCGAAGAATCTGAGACAACAAACATCTGAATACACAACTGACAGACCCATGAGTCAAAACAGAAGGCTTGGCTTTCTTCTGTTGCGTATTTGTAAGATTGAATTATGGTCGCCATGATTTATTTCCAAAGATGTTCTCATCTTAAATAGTTAATAGCTATAATGAAAGGCATGCATGATCTGGTTCTCTCTATACTGGAAATACTTGTATGTATTGAATTTGATCAGTGTAGGTGGCTGAGGATTTTGTTCTGTAAGCTTTTGAAAAGATTGTTCCAACAGTTGCAATTTTGTTTAAATAATTGAGAAGAAAGAACTTGGCCATAGGGCAGAAGGCAAAATTGACGGTTTTGTCCTTCCTCCATTCCCCATGGGGAAGAAACCATTTGAGTCTGGCTTTTATGCGGTGGTAGATTATCTTCTATGGCTCTCTTCCTCTTATCTAGAAACATATCATTGGTAGACTAGGATGCTACGATATTTAGATATTTATCTATTCATGAAATGAAGTTAATTCATTAAAAAAGCCATCATTTCTTTTACATGCATGCATGCATGCATGCATGCATCCTTCCTTCCTACCTTCCTTCCTTCCTTCCTTCCTTCCTTCCACAGGTATATTCTTCTTTCTTACTTATAACATGTTCATGATAAAAGGTGTGTGTGTATGGTAACCCTATCAAAATTTAGGGATGAAATAACTGCTTGCAGGATCCACACACCAACTATGTTCCTTTCTCTTTCTCTCTATCTCTCTCATGAATATCATGGTACATTATTGTTTATTTGTTTAAAAAATAGGAAGAAGTAAATACGGTACACAGGCAATGTTGTATAAGAAAATTGGAACTGCCTGTCACAACCACATGGAATTTATTGCAATAACCGCTTTTACAAGCTGTCAACTTCATCCAATAGATAATAATCAAAGAGGCCTCAAATATTGTGAATTCAAGTACATATATTCAGTACTGTACATTTAAACATTTCAAAAGATGGGTTTATTTTCTGATGCACTTCACCGACACAATCCAAAAGTTGTAGGGACTGTGATATAGATCGTGATTTATGAATTCATCGTCTGAATTCACAAATCACTACCTACAGAGCTCTAAAATTCTTGCAATAGTTCTGGGAGTTCTCTGGTGGATAATTACAGGCACAGAAGCAAAGCCAGGAAAGAAGAGAGACAGTCATAACAAGGAAAACATTACATGAAGAGAAAGACAAAGTAGCCATGAGGAAAGCTGGGAAGATTTTCTGGTTTGAGTGAGCAAAATGCCATAGATTTTTAACATGTTTTCTCAGGTTTTGCCTTTTATGTAAACTGCCAAGAATAGAGAGATTCCATTACCCTGTTTCCCCGAATATAGGACCTCCTTGTATAGTAAGGCACCCCCCTATTTTCCCCCACTTCAGAAATATAAGGGCCTCCCCAAAAATAAGACACTCACCTAAATCTTGCCCTGGCGATCCACTGTATCAGCAATAAATGTGTACTGTATTCTTCTTCATCGTGGAAAAATAAGACATCCTTTGAAAATAAGACCTTGTGCATATTTTGGAGTTTTTAAAAATATAAGACAGTGTCTTATATTCGGGGAAACATGGTATGTTGTGTGGTATAGAAATAGGAAGGAAGGAACTATAGAATATCTAAGTTGGAAGTGGTCTTTTAGACCAACAAGTCTAAATCCTTGCTCAATGCAGGAAGGAAGGAAGACACACATACACATTGCCCAATTGGATGTATTGTGTATTTCTAATTAATTTGACCTGACTTCCAAGGGAGGAGTCAATTAGGAGGCTGTATTTCACACATTTGAGGAATACCAGCAATATAAATCATACAGTTCAAAACGTTTGATGTTTTAGGGTACATGCCATTTTGCCCTTCTTCCACCACACGGCACTTCCTGGTGTGGTGGAAGCAGTGGCACATGAAATGGCATCATGGGCCGCATCTGGGCTGCAGGGAACCCCTGAGAAAGAGGAGAAGCTGGGCCTTCCTTTTTATTTTTAAAAGAGAAAGGCTTCATTAATTGAGGAAAGCCAACTTGTGTAGCCTTGGACAACATCCTTAATCAGTGTCCTCAGAAGAAGGGAATGGCAAATCGCTTCTAATTATTATTTGCTACCTGATAACCCCTGAAAATGTTCGTCATAAGTCTGAATTATCTGTCAAAAAGAAAACAAAACACAGAACATCCTGGAAAACACAGACGCCTGCTGGCATCAAAATGCTTCCCTGGTAGCAATTTCGAGGAAGGAAACCCAAGAGAAATAGACAAGTGGAGAGGTTAAATGGAATCAGGAAATATTGCTCTGTCATGACCCTTTCCACATGACCCCTTCTTTGATTTAATCTTTTCTCTGTTCTACTCCATTTCCTTCTTTCTGCTCCTCCCAAGCCTGCACTATTTTCTTTGCCTGATTTGCTCCCTCTTCATATTCTCACAGGGACTGCAGTGGCTCAAGTGGTTAAGACACTGACTGGGAGGCAGAAGGTCAGCAGTTCAAAACCCGAGTACTACATGAAAGAATGAGTAGCCATCTCTGTCCCAGCTCCTGCCAACCCTAGGAGTTCAAAAGCAAGAAATTGCAAGTGGATAAATAGGGACCCTGCAGTGGCTAAAACGCTGACTGGAAGGCGGGAAGTCAGCAGTTTGATTCCCGAGTACTGCAGGATGGAATGATCTCCCGTCTCAAAGGCCTCTTCCAACTTAATGAGTCTATGATGCTATGCCTTAAGTGTAGCAAATAAAAATAAATAAATTGCAGACAGTAAATCAAAATGTAGACTGGTATAAAAGATCAAAGTCTCCCTTGCTTGAAATCTAGTTGTATCTGACTCTAGGGTGTGGTGCTCATCTCCCTTTACAGCCTAAGAGCCAGCACTGCTTCTGCATACATTTCTATGGTCATGTGGCAGGCATGACTAGATGCTACTACCGGTTCTGACGAACTGGTGAGAACCTGTTACATCACTGGTCTTAGGCACTAAACCCCTCTGCCTCCGAAGGTTAGTATTACTGAGGTATAAAGTCATCTGCTATTTGATGTATGCCTACAAAGATAAGTTAAAGTTCCAAAGTTCACAACATGCCGGTCAGCGAGTGAGTTGGAGTACGCAGAAAGTACCTCTTCGAAGATTGTGGCATTTTTGGGTGTACTCTGGGCAATGGCCACCTTGTGCTGGTTAATCTTTCTCACACTAGGTCCAGCGAGAAAGGAACTACAGAATGAACTCACCAAAAGTTGGGTTCAGTTTGCCAGTTTCACATGGAAGAACAAGTGAATTAGTTTTGGGAAGTGAGAATTAGTTTGATTTGGCTTGGATCACACCTTCATGAGGTTGACAGCAGGACCTTTATTGTGCTGGCACCTCCTGTTTAAAATGCTTGTATGTAAGTCTTCCCTGTAGAGTCCAGCCTTCCATCCATTTACCAAATTAGAGCTAGATGTGCAGTGTTTTTGTGAATATGCTATGCTTTATCATTGTTACCCTGCTTTGAATGGTCTGCCTTTAAGTTGCTTATGCCTATTTGTAAGGAATAAGACAAACAAATTGTAAAGTGGGCCAAATGAAATTCCCCAGCCCTCTTAAGGGATAAATTCCATGCCACATGTTATGTATATATTATGTTGGTATGCCATTGTTGTGTTTTTAAGAAAATCTGTTCTGGTTCTTAGCTGATAATAGAGTTTGCTATATTTCATTTTGTTTAATATGTATATTTCCTGGAGAGATTCCCTTTGTGAAGCCTTGAAGAAATTCAATAAATAAATAAGCACATATTTACTTTGCGGGTAAACATTGTTACGAGGTGGCTGCGTGGGTATTTTATCAGCATACCACAGCAGCTTCCTAGGCGTATACGGTGAGCTTTTGCATCAAAATATGATGACGATCAGGTAGTTTGGAGAAATACAGAGATGATGGCAGTCATAGGTTAAAGTTTCTCCTTTGTCTACGTGTTGTATGACACCAACCACAGGTCATTCTTCTTTTTCTTCCATGTCAGATGTGAAACTGCCAAAATGAACACACCTTTTGGTGAGTTCTTTCTGCAGTTCCTTTCGCTTGACTTAGTGTGAGAAAGATTAGCCGGCAACACAAGGTTGCCGTTACCAGGGTATGCCCGGTTGTGGTTCAAAAATACCACACTCTTCGAGGAGGCTATTTCTATGTACCCAACCACAGGTCCTCTTTTCACGACATTGTGCAGTTTCCTTATTTATCACCAATGGCAGCCAGTAATATGGAACAAAGATGGAGAAGGCATAGCATAAGGATAACTATGTCTCATAACTCCAGAACTTAGCATTGTTTCTGAAATAGGTTAGTGTTTAGACCAGTGGCGGCGAATCTATGGCAGGCATACCAGAGGTGGCACTCAGAGCCATCTCTGTAGGCACCCATGCGGTCTTCTCAGCACAGAGTTCACCTTGCCCCTCAGCCCAGCAGGCCAATGGGAGCACTGCCTCCCTCCCCCCAGCACAGAGTTCACCCTGCCCCTCTGCCCAGCAGGCCAATGGAAGTGCTTCCTCCCTCCCCCCAGCACAGAGTTCACCCTGCCCCTCTGTCCAGCAGGCCAATGGGAATTGGGCAGTGGTGGGATGTCAAAATTTTACTACCCCACCATGATGTCATCACAGTGTGGGCGGAGCTAATGTCATGGGCAGAGCCAACATCATGACGTTGTGGGTGGGCCAAAAAAATTAAAACAAAAACAAAAATAATAAATAATGAAATAAAAATAAGTGCACACACACACACACCTCAACCCACCCACCCACCCACAACGCAAACCCGTAAATAAATAAAATAAATAAATAAATAAATACATTAAAATATACCCACCCACCCACCCACCCCAAACACAAATCAACCAGAGCTTTTAAACCAGAGCTTAAAGCTTATTCTGGCTAATCTTTCACACACTAGGTCAGATGGAAGCAACTACAGAATGAACTCACCACAAGATGGCTTCATTTTGGCACTTTTCAACTTTTCAACAGTTAAAGAAGTTAGGTACTAAGTCTTTGCCTAACCAGTTCTCTAGGATAATATGCCTTAATGTAAATGTAAAACAGCTGTACCTCCTTAAGGGTTTTCCTTAAGGAACAGCACAGGTGTAGCTTATTGATGAGGTAACTTCAAGACTGCTTAAAAACCCCAAGCCAGGCAGCTAGGCCTTTTTAGGAACTGTGGTAGTACATCAATATAGGTAAAGGTATTAAATACACACAGACACACCACATCCAAAGGTGAGTCACTTACCCTGGGGAGCAGGCTATAGGGAGCTTCAAGCTAGCAGCTTCTCGTCCTCCTCCCTGCTTGGGAGGACAGCAAGGAGGCCGTGCATACACACCAAGCACTTTAGGCGTGCTTGCACACCAAGTGCTTGGCGCGCATGTGCAGGGGGGAACCAGGTAAGGCGCGCATGCACAGGGGGGAACCAGGTAAGGTAAGCCCCGAAGGTGGTTCCCCCCAAAAGCTGCTACCGGTTCTCTGGGACACTGGGAAAAGTTATTGCCGGTTCTGGCGAACTGGTGAGAACCTGTTACATCCCATCACTGGAATTGGGGGAATTGAGGTCCAAAAACCACAGGTTGGGGAACACTGGCTTAGCCAAAATAACTATATCTTCGTGCAAGGCGTAACTCACATATGGCACCAACGGAAGCCTCCCCCTCCCTAACATACTCCTGAAATGTTTTCTTTGTGCATCCCAGCTAAGCCTTCTATTTTTATTCAGTTAGCAGGAAGCAACAGAAATAACTGGACAATTAAAGGTCACCCGTATGCTTCAGCTGTGCACTGGAGAATATTTCTTCTAAACAAGGGCTGGGAAGTAAAAAAATTTCTTTCACAAATACTTCCTTTTCTTTCTTTTTTCCCCCTAATCAAGTTACAAAACATGAGGAGATTTTGTGCCATGATGGACTCAGAATTTGCCTATTGTGTACAGATTTTAAGGTGCGCTATAGCTGTTCAAACAGTTGGTAATTGGGTAACGTATTTTTAAATGGGAACATTATAACAGTTGCAGCTACCACTACGCCTGCTGCCGCCTCAGCTGAATCATGTCCCCTGGTGGCATGCATGTTCCAGCAGCAGCTGGGCAAGTCATTGAGCTGATGTCAGAAATAGGTATATAAGGCGAGATGGACCAAGGGCTTGTCTCTAGTCCAAAACTATCTTATTGGATAATACAGCTAAAGCACAGTGAGTCTGTTTTGAGCTAAAGATGAGTAGACGCAGCTGTGTTAATAAACCCGACAATTTTTGCTACATTTGTGGCAAATATACCCCACATAATCAAGGCATGAACCAAGAGGGTGAGATTTGCTGATTGTTGTTTTGCTGATTATAAGCCGCCTCTGAGTCGCCATGGTGAGTGGGTGGTGAGATAACTCTAAATAAATAAAATATATAAACTTCAGATTCTGACGTCCTAGGCAGAATTCGACTTCACATTTGGATTCAGCACGCTTGATTTAATATAGGACACATGGACTAGACCAAGTAGCAGAAATATATATATACTGTATATATATTTGTATGCAGTGTAGTTTTCAAAAAGAGGCTCAGATAAATACATTCTGGACACTAGAATCACCAATGACCATCAATGACTATTAGCTATCATAAGTAAATGTAAAGTTTCCCTTGCTTGAAAGACAGTTGTGTCTTACTCTTACTTTGACTTTTGCACGTGAAAGCTCCATATTTCATTTTGGCAACAGGCAGTTTCATCCTAAAAAGCATCATTGATCAGGCTACAGCTCTAGATGACAGCTTGGTGTACTTCATTGTCAGTACTTTCTAACTGCCAGCTGTATTATTGTTGTTGTTGTGGAGGGTTTTTTATGCAGCACTATATAAATGATCTAAATTGTCATAAACTTCTATGGGCATGTCATAAAAGTTGTTTAGGACTTGTTAAGCTTTAGAGACAAACCTCTGTCCTAGTAGTAAAGGTTCTTGTTTTTGTTTTTTTAAGGATCTGATCAGGAAGAATGACATGGCCAAGTCTGGCCCCAGAGCCCTGCCCTGCGGAGACTTTAAGGGGAGACGCCGATGCCAGGAGTCCTTGCGCCGCCGCCGCTCTCGCCAGAAACATCTGCGGCAGGGGCAGAGAGGCTTCTCACCTGACGTGGGACTTAGTAATTGTTTTGTTTTTGTTTAGTTCTTTTTGTAATAATCTGAGTGATTTGACCGAGATGTGGAACTTCTGGACTGTTATTTGATATCAATGTTTTATTGAATGTCTTGTTATTGTAGTGATATTGATATTTTGATGTTATGTATTTATGATTTATTGACATGAGCTTGTAATTTTACATATGCTGTGAACCGCCCTGAGTCGGTCCTACTGAGTAGGGCGGTATAGAAATTTAAATATAATAATAATAATAATAATAATAATAATAATAATAATAATAATAATAATAATAATAATAATAATAATAATAATGATGATGATGATGATGATGATGATGATGATGATGATGATGATGATGATGATGATGATGATGATGATGATGATGACACAATAGATTTAAAACCCCAGATTACGATGGAGGTCCGTTCCAACAGCTTCCGTTGTAACCTGAAAAAACTGTAAACCGAAACATCCATAGGGATGCATTGAAAAATAAAAAACAAATGTCCTGAATTGATCGTAAACTGAAAAAAAAAATACATTAAACATTTGTAAACTGGGACAGCATTTCCTTAGGATTTGCCATTGTAAACCGCAGAAAAACTTAAACCGAGGTGGTTGTAACCCGGGGTTTTACTGTATAATGTTCCCAAAGTCAGTCTATGCCAATATAAAAACATATAGAAATCTTGGCCTTCCTCACGGCCTTTTGGAGACACTTTGGCCAAATCCTTCTCTCAGTATGTGTAAATGTATTGATGCGTTTCTGGATCTCCAGGAAAAATTCCATTCCTACAAATGAAGAATTGAAAACAGTAAGTCCAGGTCCATAGTCTGTCAGGGTTATCCTGCTATGGTAATAGAGTAGACCATACTGCCAACAACTCAACCCAGATCGTAAGGCAATGGTTAATTAACCTGACAACCCTGAGGACTAATGGAGTTGGGTGGAGAATTCCACAGGGGAGGCTGATGGTCCCCAAGTGGATTAAATTCCACTTGAATTCCTCTAAATCAGTGTTTCCCAATCTTTGGTTTGGGGACTTCAGTTCCTAGAAGCCTAAGTCAATTCTCCAAAGCACTGATCAACCAATGTACTGACTTGGGTTTCTGAGAATTGAAGACACCATAATAATGATGATGATGATGATGATGATGATGATGATGATGATGATGATGATGATGACACAATAGATTTAAAACCCCAGATTACGATTGAGGTCCGTTCCAACAGCTTCCGTTGTAACCTGAAAAAACTGTAAACCGAAACATCCATAGGGATGCATTGAAAAATAAGAGAGACACGCCTCTCTGGCCGATGGAACAACTAAAGAGCCTCTCCGATCCGCTCTAGTGGGACGGGCAGATGTTATTGGGGTGAGGCGGTCTTGTTAAGTATCTTGGCCCACTACCATGTAGGGCTTGAAAGGTAATAACCAGCACCTTGAATTGCACCTGGAGACATATTAGGCAACCAGTGCAGCTCCTGGAGCAGTTTGTGGTGAAGGGTGAGAAAAGAAAAAGGGGGCGGCCAAAAATGAGATGGCTAGATGGTATTGTAGACACAATGGGCACAAAGCTGAGCGAGTTGAGGAGGATGGTGGAGGACAGAAGTGCCTGGTGGACAGTGGTCCATTGGGTCATTGCAAAGGGTCAGAATCAACCATGCGACTGAACAATAACATGCTCCCTCAGACAGCTTCAGGGGCCGGATGGCCATTTTGCCCTTCCTCCACCACATGGCACTTTCTGGCGTGGTGGAGGCAGTGGGGGGGCACATGAAATGGTGCCGTGTCCCACATCTGGCCCACAGGTCACAGGTTGAAAATCCCTGTTCTAATCCCTCTTCCTTGCTAGATTTGAAATGAGGTGTGCTGTGGCCATATCCAGCCTCAGCTCTGTGGCTGTTAGAGAACAAGATGTTAGAGGACAGCTGAAACAAGTCTCTAAACAAGATAGACTTTTATGATTTAATCAATGGCTGTGCAACAAGGAAAGATGGTTCACTTCTGAGATACAGAACCTAATTTCCTCCCATGGCACCAACACGATGCCTTCTTTAGCTTCCCTTTAAAGGTAAAAATAAAAGTCTCCCTGGCTTGAAGGTGTCTGACTCTAGAGGTGTGCGCTCACCTCAATTTGCAGCCAAAGAACCAGCGCTGTCTGCATCTGCAGATGTTTCTGCGGTCTTGTGGCAAGCATGACTAGATGCCAGAGTGCACGGAACGTTGCTACCTTTCCTGCCAAAGTGGTATCTATTTATCTACTTGCAATTTCTTGCTTCTGAATGGCTAGGTTGGCAGGAGCTGGGTGCCATAAACTGATCCAACAGTTCTTTCTCCTGAGGATTATTTTGTGCACTCCATTGTATGGGGGAAAACTAGTTACCCTGCAATTCTTTTTTTTTTTGTAGGCTCTGAATTAAATCAAACAGGCAGGCAAGAACAAGGAGCAAATTCGTGCCCACACAATATCACCATTGGCGATATAGGCTCAACGTTAGGAAAGACTTCTTAACAGTTAGAGCAGTATGACAGTGGAAGCCAACTGCCTCAAGGGGTGGCGAGCGATCAAACATTGGAGGCATTCAAGAAGGAGTTGGACAACCCTCTGTCTCATCTCCTATGATTCAGATTCCTGCATTGAGCAGGCAGTTGGACTCAATGGGTTTTTAGGCCCCTCCCAACTCCATTATTCTATGATTCCATGTTTGTAGGAATGTAGCGCTACATCACACTGGTACTTCATTACCATAGGAGTGGGATGGGAAAGCAGATCTATCTCAGGTCTATGATGGTTGAACAGGTGTGTGTGTGTGTGTGTGTGTGTGTGTGTGTGTGTGTGTTTGGGGCAGCTGAGGGCAGAATGGGAACTCAAGTCATAATGGCATTCTGACTTGTTTTAAGGAAACCTACTCAAAAGCACAGATACGTGTTTGTTTTTAAACGGCCTTTACCTCTGAGATGGAGATGCACATATGCATTTCTGAGGGCAAGGCCTGCATAAAAAGGAGTCAGAGGAGGTGCTCAGCCTGAAGGATGACTGTTCTCCAAAGTGCCTATTCATTAAAAAATAATACAAACCAGGTCAGGTCACTTCGAAATGCAAGATGAGCTATATTTTCCCTCCTCTCTAGACATTAGGAAGGTCCTAATTGCTCTGGGGCTCATATCTTTTGACCTCATGTTGTGAGACTTGTGGGAATACCGGATTCCCTTGAGATGGAAGCGTTGACAAGTCCCGGAGAGAAAATGGCGGAAAGCCGTGACACCAACACATCATTATTGGCCTTGTTTGAGACCTCTGCCTCCCGTGATATTACATAGTTCCATGGACGTACATATGTACGTCCATCAGTCTATGGCAGCGTTTTTCAACCAGGTGTTCTTGGACTTCAATTCCCAGAAGCCCAAGTCAGCACACCTTGCTGACCAGGCCTTCTGGGAATTGAAGTTCAATAACATATGGAACGCCAAGGTTGGCCACCCTTGGTCTAAAGCAGGGGTGCCCGAACTTCTCAGGCCGTGGGCTAGTCACGTGGTTCAGTGGGCTGGTCAAGGGATTCCTCCCACCAGAAGCAGAAGTAAAACGCGACTTACAATCTGTTTTGCAACCGATATGTTTTGCAATAGGATGAGATAGATTTTAGGCTGCCCTTTTCTCTGCTTAAACTAGGGATACCCAAATGAAGGTTGGTGGGCCAGATCCAGCACGTGATGCCAATTCATCCAGCCCATGCCACCCTTGTCGCTCCTGGAAGCAGAAGTAAAATGTGCCTGGCATACAAGTCTGCATCTGCAGATAGGCCACAGGTCGAGAATCCCTGTGCTAGTTTGATGCAAGCCTCTTGCTTTGCACTGCACCAAAGGCAAACGCAGTAGAGACTCCCTGCAACAGATTATACAACCCAGTGATTTCACACACAGTTTTCTCCCTCCCTCCAATGCCTCAGTGGCTGAAGTGTACAGGGGAGGTATTAGGTGTGTACATGAAAGGGTAAACCACACTCCTTTGATGTCAAATCAGTGTCTTCATTAGAAAGATAGCCCAGGCTTCAAAGCCAGTTATGTCTGACTCTGGGGTGGTACGCGCTCATCTCCATTTACAGTCAGCGATCCAGCACTGTCTGCATCTGCAGATGCTTCCGTGTTCACGGGGAAGGCATCACCGGATGCCGGAGTGCACGGAACACTGTAACCTTTCCCACCAAAGCACTACCTGTTTATCTACTTGCAATTTTATTTTGCTTTCGAACTGCTAGTTTTGGAAGGAGTGGGGCAGACAAGAGGAGCTCACTCCGCCGCAGAGCACTCAGGTCTCGAACTACTGAACTGTTGACCTTCTAGTCGTCAAGCTCAACATCTTGACCACAAAGCAACCACAGCCCCTTTCTAATAAGCTATTATAAGCTTCCTTATATTCGATTGATAATTTATTTCTACCTCTGCATGCTTTTAATTGCACCTAGCCTTTTTGTACTGCATAATTTTATAGTTCACCAATGCCAGATTTAACAGAAGGGGTCCATGGGTAGATTGCTCCTCCACCTCACTCACACCCTTAAATACCATTGGTTAGTTAGTGTTTTAGTATTCTACTGAAGATGGTACACAGCTGTACATCTCTCTTACATTTCTTTCGATGAGATCTTCTCCAATGAGAACTTAATGGAAATTAAAAATTTAGGGATGACTGCAGTGCAATAGCATGATGCAGTTCAATATTTCTACAGTTAAGAAAGCTTGCTTGCTTTCTCTTTCTTTCCTTCCTTCCTTTACCCCCCCTCTCTTTCTCTCCCCCCTGAAATGGCAATTCTAGTTAGTTCAGATTTGCTAGTGGTACATCTGCACATAATTATAGACAAGAACATTCTGTCATCCAAGGATACTTCTGTTACTTAGAGTACTCCATTCTCCGGACTCTTGGGAATGTAATTTTGCAAAATATGCACAAATTGAAAATGCTAGAAGAGGGAAAATGTAAAGAGGGATCTAAGATAATTCTACCACCAATGCCCCAGTTCCACTTATGCCCATTAGATGATACAAGGACTAGAAAGAAATGATGTATTCAACTTTGTGAAAAGGGGAACTGGAAATAAAAGGAATGAGCAATAGCAGCAAAGGGAATCTTCTATGCGTTGGTTTGTCCCTAGAGAGAATACTAGGACATGTCAACAAGCAAATGGAAGGGGTTTCAAAGTGAAAGAGATAGGACAACAACATTCTTAGAAATGCAAAATTGGGAGGGATCCTATAGATCAGTGATGGCGAACCTTGGCACTCCAGGTGTTCTTGAACTTCAATTCCCAGAAGCCCCCCTTTTTATCATGTCAGAAGCACAAATGTGCTTTCTGGGTTGGATTGATTTTTGCTGGAGGAACTCCGCTCAGGGGGTGCCTGAATGAGGCTCCTTTCATGTCCCCACCGAGGTGGTCCCTATTTATCTATTTGCAATTTCTTGCTTTTGAATTGCTAGTTTGGCAGGATTTGGGACAGAGACATGCGCTCATTCCATCATGCAGTACTCAGGTCTTGAACTGCCTTCACAGCTAACAAGGTGAGCTTCTTAACCACTGCAGTCCCTCCCAGAAGCCCTGATCAGCAGGAGTGCTGACTTGGGCTTTCTGAAATTTAAGTCCAAGAACAGCTGGAGTGCCAAGGTTTGCCACCCGGGGCATCGATCATCAAGTCCAGCTCCTCTCAAGGAAACACCCAACATCTGGTTCTATAGTTAGATCCCCAAACCACTGCACTATCTAGCATTTTGATGAGGCTGAAGGGTGATGAACTAGTAGCAGGGAGGAATGATGGGCCAAAGTGAAGAAGAATGAGCTGGAAGTGATTGCTGTTAATAGACTGCAGCTTTTGTCTAACCCACTTGACAGTTGGTGATAAGCTGTTGATGAGCCCTTAAATACATGTGGTGAGCACATCCATGGTGTGGTGTAATAGGGCTTTAATAAGGTCTTAAAAGCCCTGCTAGAGGACACGAGGGTCTATCTTACTTAGCACACTTGTTCCCAGGGTGGGTAGTCTTATATTTTCACTCACTCGCTCTTTCTTTCTCTTGTTCATTCGTTCGTTCATAGTTGTTCATTCATTCATCTCCCTTTGAAACCACACATTAACCAGAGCATTCCACGCACTAAGGAGTTGGTTTAAAATAGTGATAATAAGGCCAGCAAGTGGGCAGTTCAAGATCTGGGTACTGCATAGTGGATTGAGCTCCTGTCTCTGTCCCAACTCTTGGGGACATGAAAGAAGCCTCATTTAGGCATCCCCCAAGAGGAGTTTCTTCAGCAAAAATCCTTTCAACCCAGAATAATTTCTGGCACAAAATTATTATTATTAGTCGGCTTCATGGCTCAAAGGGAGATGGGAAGCTGGATCTTCTGAGTGCTAGTCTGGCATTCTAACCATCAGATCACACCATACTGTCTCTCGAAGCTAGAGGATCCAGCCACAACACGTTGGACTGAACATTTAGTGTTAATTATAGACACTGTGAAGTGTCCCCCTTTTTGGGCTGCAGCCATTGTGCAACTTGCATGTGTGTGTGTGTGTTTTCACACTCCGTTTCTGTTTCTAAGAACATCCACAGGATGGCAGTGGATTCGGGTTGTTCTTCTAGGCTTTGGTTATTACCTACTTAATCTACTTAATGCAGGAAGTTGCTCAGTGGACAAGGAACAACATTAGAGGAGGATGTAGCTGAGGAACTCAACCTCCCCTACATCACCTGGAAGGACCCTGAATAGGTTGAGGGTCGGAGTCCCTAAATGCAAGACCAACATGCTCAAGTGGGGGTTGCTGGTGGTGGACAACAACACTCTGTGTGTGGATGTGGAGAGACACAGAATCTGGTTCATTTCCTGGTCTGCCAATTACTGCCAGGAACTTGAAGCGATGAAGACTTAAGTTTGGCCAACGACAAAGCCCCCAAAGTGGCTTCATTTCGGCAGTCCAGGGTTTGATTGGGACACGAGAGAAGACTCTACTGCCTGCTGTCCTGAGAGAGAAAATTCTCTCCTCAGCTTGGCTTTGGGTTTTGGAGACCAACCCGCAGGCCTCTGAGGTAATTTATGGGATGTGCCTGTTCTCCCGGGAGCAATGGGCAGAGAGCAAGTTCTCTGGCCATAAATATTGTGGCTGATTTCCAAGTCTCTGACTACATGTTTCACTCACTGCCTTCAGCTTCCTCCCAAGGAGATTTGCAGGCAGCACAAACAGACTGCAATAAGTTCTCCAACACCGACACGTACCCTTTTGCTCCCTTGTGAACTAACACAAGGAGGGGATGGGAGAGAGGCTATTTAACAAGGCAGTGGCATTGGCAACAACAGGGAAAGGACTGTGAAATGAAGGAGACAAAGGAAGAAGACCGATAAGGAGAAATCGAAAAGCCTCCGATCAAGACTAGGAAAGCCATTTCCCCCTGTTCAGGGCTGAATTTCTCCTGGGATAAATTTTAGCCAAAAATGAGCCTGACTACACTAGGGGTTCCCAACCTAAGGCCCACTGTGCCATTTCATGTGGTCCCTCACCCCTCCAAGGGGATTCATGAAACAAAATGGGCACCCCTTTGAATCTGTCAGGACAAAATGGCTGCCCCCATTGTGCAGGCAGGGCAAAATGGCCATCCGGCCCTTGAAGCTGACTGAGGGAGTGTGACCCGGCCCCTGGCTTGAAAAGGTGGGAATGCCTGGGCTACACCATCTACCTCTCCAGCTCTGAGATACTTCTTCTCTCCAGGAGAAGCTGATGCTTCAGATTATGTAGGGAGAGAAAATCTGCTTTGGGGTAAATTTTAATTTTACAGGACCCATTCTTGCAAAGGATAGTAAGGATGGGATTTTAAAAAAATTACTTAGGCAGCCAATCCAAGAATTCCCTATTTTGAGATGTTTATTTGACTTAGCTAGTGGTTGATTTTCAGAAGAGTAGCGTGCCTTGGCGGGGCCCCGTATAAAAATTTGTTTGGGGGCCCTTAGGAAGGGTAAATATTTGTTTTGCTTACGCATGTTCGGGGGCCCCCATGGCCCGGGGCCCCCGTATAATTGATACGGCAGATACGGCGGTAGCTACGCCTCTGTTGATTTTGCTCAAAGGCCAGTCGTATCTGGTTCTACGGTCCATTTCTCATCTCAGCGTACAGCCAAAGAGTATCTACAGACGTTTTTGTGGTCATGTGGTGGGCATGTCTAGACACCGGAGTGCATGGAACACGGTTACCTTTCCCACCAAAGTGGTCCCTATTTATCTACTTGCAATTTGTTGCTTCTGAACTGTTAGGTTGTTGGGAGCTGGGACAGAGGTGGAAGCTCATTCCATCATGTAGCACTCAGGTCTCAAGCTGCTGACCTGCCAACCTTCCAGTCATCAAGTTCAGAATCTGAACCACTAAACCGCTACAGTCCATTTCTGTCTGACTTACACAAACCTTATGTATTTACCTAGCAGAAAAAGCCTAGAATGGGAAGGCTTTGAGGCTTAGCTAGGCTTAGTTCCAGCCAGGTTTCCAGTGCCTGTCCCTGTGCTAGGTGGGCGCTTTCTTTTTGAAGAGGAAACCTGGCACAACTAGGCTTAATTAAGCCTTCAAAGTCTCCCAGGTGAGACACATCGATACTAGTCTCCCCTGAGAAAAGGGACAGAAAAGGAGAGAAACATTTCCCCTCCCTGCTCTGCTCTATCTTTCTGATACCCCTTCACTCTTATTCAAGTGCAGTCAAACCTTGAGATAAGAATGGTTCGACTTAAGAAAAACTACATCCAGAAATCTCGGGGGGGGGGGGAATCTGGTTCGAGATAATAATTTTAATAGGATTTTTTCAAGATACAAAATTCAATGCATTCCTATGGGAAATTGCATTCAATGCATTCCTATGGGAAATTCAAGATAATAATTTTTCAATATACAACCAACCTAGAGGAACAAATGAAATCTGTATGCTGAGGTTTGACTGTAACTAACTAACTAACTCACTCACTCACTCACTCACTCACTCACTCACTCACTCACGCACGCACGCACGCACGCACGCACGCACGCACGCACGCACGCACGCACGCACGCACGCACGCACGCACGCACGCACGCACGCACGCACGCACGCAATCAATCAATCAATCAATCAATCAACCAACCAACCAACCAACCAACCAACCAACCAACCAACCAACCTCTTCCTGATACACACTTTCTCTTACTGCAGTTCTATCTCTCTTTGTCTAACACACCTTTCTCCTTCTCCTTCTCTTTCTCTCTTCCTTTTTCTCTCCTCCTTCTCCTCTGTCTTGGGACCAAGAGAGGGGCAGGTTGCTTCAGTCAGAGGCATGAACTGCTTATTTCCAGAATGCTTTTGAAATTAGGCCAAGGGACTTGTGTAGGCGTAAGGTCACAAGTTGCCCAGATTAATGTCATCAAGGAATAATCTCCTTAAATTTTCATCTGTCGTCCTGGAAGTTGGCCAGGCCATTGCCTTCCACAAAGAACTGTGAAGAACAGTCTTTGCTTCCATGATGAAGATCTCTGAGTGACACCCACAGGTTCTCCCTCCTTCTCCTTCTTCTTCAGCTGCCTCATCCATTCCGGATATTGGCTGTCATCATGGCGATAGTCTTCCTGTTCTTAACTCCTCGGAACAGTTCTTCTGAAGACATGCCACACCAGGTTCTTCAGCCATGAAGTCCCTCTACGTCCAGGGCCTATCTACAGGTTCTTGCTGCAGTCTGGAATTAGGACATCACTTGCAAATACTGTATTGCAAAGGCCAAGCAGACCAACGTCTTCACACGTCAATGTCCTTCCTGGACACTGTTATCTTCTCATTCTGTGCACTTTATAAAAGTCATTTTAAATATCAATCGTGACAAAAGGCCTCTGGTTTTGGTCCAGCTCAAGAGATGCTATGTAGATGAGCTGATCTGACGCTTCACAAAAATCCCACTGGACAAGCAAGACATTTCGTTCACAGACGATCATCATGGGTGCTATTATCATTGCTCTTGTGAATTTTCAATTCATTCCGTCTATCAGGGGCAAAGTTTTCTGAATGCAATGAATCACCCCGATGTAATAACAACCTTTCAAGTCTCTGATATACAGCCTAGAGACTAATCAGAGGCTAGAACAAAGGAAAAAAGGGATAGAAACACCTCCCCTTCTTTAAAAGCAAAAGCCCACCGGACATCTACTTAGTCGCCTGTTTAAAAAACTGAATTCTGATAGCGGTTTCACTGTTTATGCATATTATATTAGTAGCATAAAACGAACGATACTGTGCCTTGCTGAAATTTCAATCTACGGAGCACAGTTATTCCTATACTTTCTTTGATGTTGCAATAAAGCTCTCTGCCCAACAAATATACTAGAATGCATATACATGTATGTATTTTAGGTCACACTACACATTGGATTGTACAGTTATACACATATAAAACAATTCTTTAATCTGAAAGGCACACAATGCTTATTTTGGGGGGGCCAGGGTAGAGGTGGGGGAAAGATGCTTTTAAAATAAAAAATGAAAGTTGATGCAGAATCAGAATGGCAAGAGATATGTGAACAGTATGGGATTTTTAGCGGTAGGCTAAACTGCCCATTCCTATTTCAACATGATATAACTTGATGTAATTACTGTACCGCAATTCAAAAAACTTTTTTTAAGAAGTCAGAAGGATTTATAGTTCAAATATCCTGTGCAATTTCATCCTGAACACATTCCTAATAAATTCTTTATGAGCTATAGCAATGATGGCGAACCTTGACACTCCAGCTGTTCTTGGACTTCAAATCCCAGAAGCCCAAGTCAGCACTCCAGCTTTTCAGGGCTTCTAGGAATTGAAGTCCAAGAACAGCTGGAGTGTCGAGGTTCGCCATCAATGAGCGATAGAGTACAGCAGCGACAGTTCAGTGGTAGAAATGCAGCAGACATAGGCTTACTGGCAGAATATACATATGACATGTTTTTTTGAACCAACACAGAATGGGCCGTCATGGTACAGCGAATAAGTTGCAGTACCGCAACCGAAACTCTGCTCACAATCTGAGTTTGATCATGACGAGCACAAGGTTGGACTCAGCCTCCCGTCTTCCGGAGGTCAGCAAGATGAGAACCCAGCGCATTGGGGGCAAAATGGTAATTACATTGCAAACTGCCCAAAGAGTAGCATAAACAGTATGTGCTGGTATATAAATGTAATTGCTATAGCTATTGCTACACATAAAAAAATGCCAGGATCAGTAAAGGGGAAATTAGTTTAGTGGCTGTAGTGGCTCAGTGGTTAAGAAGCTAGCCTTGTTAGCTGGAAGGCTGGCAAGTTGGTAGTTCAAGACCCGGGGGACTGCATGATGGATTGAGCCCCTATCTCTGTTCCAGCTCTTGGGGACATGAAAGGAGCCTCATTCAGGCGTCCCCTGAGCAGAGTTTCACCAGCAAAAATCCTTTCAACCAAGAATAATTTCTGACACAAAATTATTATTATAGTTTACAGTTCCAGGTGTGAGAGTACTGAAACAAATACTTTGGTCTTGTATAATGTCAATCTTCTTCAAAAGACACAACAAAAGCTGAAAGCTTAGCGTACATGATAAAGACCTGTATGGTAATTTTGCTCTGCATGTTCACAACTAAATCTACTTATGCACAAGAATCACATCTGAAGATCTCCACACCATTTTGGTTTTGCTTCTCAAAAGGACAGAGGAGGGAGAAATGAAAAATATGAATGAGGTATGCAAAAGCAGCGTACACAAGGGAATGTTTATTGCATCTGTGTTCTGCAGCAAGACCAGAAGCGGTGTCACTTCTATTCCAACTCTGTAGACCAGGGGTGTCCAAACTATGACCCGTGGACCTGATCTGGCCCACAGCACCATTCCATCCGGCCCATGCCACCCTAGCCGCTCCTGGAAGTGGAAGTAAAACATGCCACACATGTGCAAAATGCTGCCGTAAATGACCCACGACTGTCATAAACGCATTTAGGACAGCCATGGGTGCATTTATGGCAGTGCTATGCATATATGTGGGCACGTTTTACTTCCACTTCCAGTGGGAGGAACCATGAGATTGGCCCGCTCAATCATGTGACCAGCCCACGACCCAAAAAGTTTGAGCACCCCTGCTGTAGACAATTGGGCGTGGTTTCAAGTACTTCATCTCCCAAGATTCCTCTGCTGGCATGAATCCAAACATTTTCATGCCTTCTGTCCAAAACAATGCAACTAGAGAACAGTTATTGGAGAGAAGAAGGCAGACCCATGGGCAGGAGTCGCACATGGACCATTGATTTATATATTTATTTTAAACACTTCTACTCTACCTTCCCTTAGCAATGCACTACAGATTATTTCCAACCTCAAAGAAAACAAAACAAGCAATGGCAACAAAACAAAACATTCTGAGAATTAATTAGTACTTTGTTTCTCATAACACTGCACAACAACGATTTTGCTACTGGGAATAACTCATGTGATTCACATGATATCGAGTGTGCTGATTCCAAATCTGGACTCAGAATTTGCCTGTCATGTACAGATTTTAAGGCATGCTATAGCTGTTCAAATGGTTGGTAATTGGGTAATGTATTTTTATATGGGATAGTTGCAGCTACCACTATGGCTGCTGCCGCCTCAGCTGAATCACGTCCCCTGGTGGCGTGCATGTTCCAGCAGTGGCTGGACATGTTTGGCCAAGTCAGTGAGCTGACATCAGAAATAGGTATATAAGGCGAGGTGGACCAAGACCTTGTCTCTAGTGCAAAATCATCTTATTGGATAGTACAGCTAGGTCATAGTGAGTCTGTTTTGAGCTAAAGATGAGTAGCCATAGCTATGTTAATAAACCGGATAATTTTTGCTACATTTGTGATAAACATACCCCGTGTGATCAACGCAAAGAACCTAACCAAGAGAGTGAGATACCTGTACTTAAGATTCTGACGTCCTAGGCATAATCGGACTTCAGATTTGGAATCAGCACACTTGATTTAGTATAGGACATGTGGATTAGACCAAGTAGCAGACAATAATTTTTTTTGTGATGCAATGTAATTCGGCCTTGTAGATAAAGAGTATCACAATAAGAAGAATACATGTCAGATATTTTGACTATCACACATTGAATGCTACTGGTAAAAAAAAATTATGACCCAACCTGCCATATGACACAATCTCAGAAATCCTTTTTGTATCAGGACACTGATCCACACACATCACTAATTGTTGGGTTGACAAAGTTGACTTTGTTGACTAATTGACAAAGCACTTGCAGTCCTGCAATCACTGAAACACCTTTAAGCTCAGTTGTTAAGATTAACCATGTCCTATCCCAGTGATGACCAACCATGGCACTCCAGGTGTTCTTGGACTTCACTGCTGATCAGGGCTCCTGGGAATTGAAGTCCAAGAACACCTGGAATGCCAAGATTGGCCATTACTGTCCCATAGTCTCATAGGATCCTACAAAATGAAATGCAACCCGCAGTGACATGCACAAGCCTAACTTCAACAAAGAAATATATGCACAGCTTGAGAGAGAAAAACCCATGATGCAGTGCAACGGACATGTAAAATTCAAACTAACGGAACATTCATACATTCGTAGCTCTTGAAATTAACGCACCTGAGTTGCATTGCATGGATTGGAGAAATGGATACAAACAAGGGTGAAAAATCAAGAGAATGCCAGAAGCATGGAACAGGGCTTCAAAACTGGAATGGGTGGTCCATTTTGTGCCAATATCTTTTACAGAACATTCAATTCAGCTCTTCAGTGGAAGTGTTCAAGATCTCCAATGGAAAAGTTGGTTTGGGCTATTTCGCCGAATGAAACCACCTGGAGATCTTGAAGGCTTGCGGATGGCCGGATAAAAGCATTACCACATTATGCTTTGGGGGATTTTTCTCATAACCAATGCTGCCACCTCACTTCTTTTTATAACTAGTGATAATTCATAAACTCTTCACTCCTCTTCAAATTATTTCATCCTCAATTCCGGAATCTGGTTTAGATACAAACAAGCAGAATCTCTTTCAACTGCCGCCGCCGCCGCCACCCAACGGTCCCCTTGCAAAGCTCCAATACAACATCCAAAGCATCAGCAGGAATCACAGGAAGAAACCATGTCACCTAGCAGAACTTCTGCTTGTCTGAAAGAATCACCGGATGTCTCCTTACATGACCTCTACAATCAACAAACCTCTCATGGTTCAAGCGGCATCAGTAGACTGCACAAATCCACTTAGAAGATTAGCTTTAGGAGATCCTTACTCAAGATTGGGCTTCTTGTCTATCCCATCCTCCCTCTCCTTGATACCCTCCACACCTTCCCACATGGATTAAAATAAGTGGCACTTACTTCACGGAGTTCCTTAGCAACCTCCTTGAGTTCTTGCAGAATACCCTCCAGCTGTCCGATTACCATTTTCATGCGCCCCCGGATGCGCTCCCTCTCACCGCTGTGGCTGCCTTCGGTAGCGTTGTCAGTGGGCTGCCTATTCTGCAAGCCCTGGGAGTTCATCCTTCATATGGTGCCAGGGAGCTGGGGCAGAGTGGCGTTGTGCATTCTGCTTCTGCCCAGTCAGACTATGCCACCATGGAACCCCTCTTGGCTGGGGAGATCTCCACATTTTAACGCTCCCCAGCCCTGCCCCAGAAACCCCCAGCCCCACACCTGCACCTCCCTGCCTTTGGATCTCCCCGCTCTGGCTCGATCAGGGCAACAAACCCATGGCCTTTGGGATGGAGTTAAAGAAAGAAATCAATCTGACACACGGCATTCGTTGCAGTTGGAGAGCAAAACGTCAAGGATGGACCATTGTCAGACTGGAAAAATTGTCTGGAGAAATGACCAGGAACAGCCAATCTAGAGGGTTAAAGCTTGTATTTCATGCTCCACTCGGCCAACTCTGAAATGCCAGGATCTAGAGAAAGTGCAGAATGAAGCTGTACCATTCTATGCCACGTTGACTGTCTCAACAAATAGGGCATCCCCACGGTTAGTTTGTGACTGTCCTTCCAGAGGGATCTTGAAGGCAGTACCGTTGGGTGCTTTTCCTTCTCAGGGTCTTCTCCACCTTTCTTCCTCTGCAGACAAGGCCCACATAGAATGGGACACTTTTGGTGCTATTGCCATCTCTGTTATCTCGGAGGCAGAAGAGTAGCGTGCCTTGGCGGGGCCCCGTATAAAAATTTGTTTGGGGGCCCTTAGGAAGGGTAAAGATTTGTTTTGCTTACGCACGTTGGGGGCCCCCGTGGCCCTGGGGCCCCGTATAATTGATACGGCAGATACGGCGGTAGCTACGCCTCTGCTCGGAGGGCTTCGTGGACTTATCATGGAAGACTCCCAGCCTGACCAAGGTTTCTTTGGTGGTTTCTGAGGAAGCTTCTTAGAAAGACCAATTTGATTTTCAGCATTAACAGGGAAAAAAAGAGGCATCCACAAGATGCTGGAAGCTCACAGGATTCGACACCAGAACCTGCAGAAGAGAAGAGAAAGTGAATGAGAGAGAAAGGAAGGGGTAGAGAGAGAAATATTCTCATCACACAATGGGGTGTCTCTCAGTAGAATACTACAGGTCATCGAAATCACTTGACTTCAACTTGAACAGAGATTCTTGAGGGTCATCCCCGGGGTCTCCAGAAAGTGCCCTCGTCAGCAAAGGTTTGGCTCAGATCCGAGAAAGATGTCGGTCCTCTTAGAAAAACACATCAATGCTATAGGACCTGCTCTTGACCCACAAGCTTCCCAAGTGGAGCAAATCTTCTGTCAAGGATTGATATGCTTGGGTTAGGATCACCTTGGATCGTTATATGGAGACATATCACACAGAGACAAACAAACAAACACACACACACACACACACACACACACACACACACGCACACACACAAGGAAAAGCCAGAGAGCTGGATCAGCTTAATCTGTTTGATTACTTTTCCATGCCACTAAATGGAAACTTTAGCATGCCCCCCCCCCCCAATCTCCTTCTGGGCCCATAAATAGCCGAGACTGCATATGGATTTGGGTGTTTTAATAAAATCTCCTTGAGAGACAAGGACGGTTCCGTCTTAATCCCCCAACCCTAAGACGATTTAAAGAGTCAACTTACTTACCAAGGCAGCTGCTCTGGAAACAGGTAGGGTTGTTTTTGAATCAGACTCTATTTCCCGTTCTCGTTTCTCCCAGGGCTTCCTCAGATGTTACAAGCAGATTCCCCAATCCTCTCTCCTTTCTCTAAGGCTGGGGGCATCTGGACATTGGTAGTTAGCCATCAGGTACATCCAAGAAAATGTTACAAAATATATCAAAGGTGGGAAGAGGAGTCCAAGACACATCCCTCAGGCCAACCATTCCATCACATGCAGATGTGTCGTGGCGATAGACCTCCTGGAGTAGGAAGAAGTGAGGAAAATAGAGGGGGGGACTGAACTCACTCTCTGCATGAAGAGAGACAGAAAGACCCCCCCCCCTTTCCTGCAACTAGCTAGCCAACCAGCTGAAGAGATTAATCAATTCAGTCCAGAAGCATCCGCTTCCCAGCATCTCCATCTACATAGCCAAAGGGTGCACCTTTGTCGGTCCAGGGGGCCTGTTCTCCAGTCCACAGGTGCCATGGCTCTGGTTGAAGATGGGATGGGTGGTGGGAGAAAGGAAGTCAACATGCTTCCTTCCTCGTCTCCTGGAAGGCAGAGGATGCTGTGACTAGGTCAGCTCCATCTCCCCTAAAACCCCTCTTTGGCTGGACAACGCAACAAAGGTGGAGGAACCCAGGTCTTCTGCTCTGCCGCTGGAGAAGTCTGTTGGACAACATAAGGAGCTCAACCCGGCAAGCAGCTCTCATCACATCCTGTCTGAGCAGCCAAGCTAGAAACCCGGAGGCTCAGAAGAAGCGAGAAACAAGGAGATTGAAAGGAAAAGACAAAGAAAGAGGGGGGAAATGACATCTTTAAATGCTTGAGGCTCTCCAGTTGTGCCTGGACCCACAGAAGCGACCATCTAACCGACATTCTGTGATGCCTGATGCTCCATCCGAAGGGAAAGCCATCCTGGTGGGCAGAGAGATGCCAATTGCCTCTTTCCTTCACCTGTCACAGGTCCGATTCAGTGGTGCAGGCTCCCGTTGCTTGTGCCGCCCACCCAGCAGGGGTGTCGGGGTGTGTGTGTGTGTGTGTGAGAGAGAGAGAGAGAGAGAGAGGGTGTGAGCACTGCAGCTGCTTGATGCACGTCTTCTCTTGCTAGCAAGCTGTGGGGGAGCTGCTGTTACGTCTCCCCCCCCCTTCCTCACCAATGTCCTCCTCTGCCAGCTTGAGGGCTATTGCTCAGCTTAAAGATGCTCAGCTGGTGCTGTGTCAGAAAGTGAGGCGGGGCCTTCTTGGAAGAGGAGGAGGAGGAGGATTTAAAGAGCCAGAGTTGCAACCATTCCGGCCGGCAGCTGTCAGCTGTCAAGTTATTTTAAAAGCAATGACAACACAGTCTTGGAAAGGAAGCCAAACGGAGCAGAATGTGGGCCATTTGCATTAAGAAGCAACTGATAACTTTTTTTTGTTTTGAAATCCTCTGCCTCTCGTGTCAGGATAGGATGCCACGGAGTGAATGGAAATGCACAAATCAGATTGATCAAATCAAATCCATCTTTATGATGGTCCAAGACCAGCATAGTACAGCAAGAAACAAGAGTTGAGAACAGGGTACTAATAATAATTTTGTATCAGAAATTATTCAGGTAATGAAAGGGTTTTTGTGGGATAAACCGTGCTCAGGGAAAGCCCAAATGAAGCTCCTTTCGTGTCCCCAAGAGCTAGGACAGAGACAGGCACTCAATCCTTCATGCAGTACCTGGGTCTCAAACTGCCTTGCCGTCCTTCCAGCTAACAAGGTGAGCTTCTTAACCACTGAGCCACTAATTTTTCCCATTAGCAAAGAAGATTTTTCTTCACAAAGGTTATCCATTCCAGTCTGGCCAGTTTATCATGCTATGGTATAATAATAATAATAATTTCATGTCAGAAATTATTCTGGGTTGAAAGGATTTTTGCTGGAGGAACTCCACTCAGGGGACTCCCGAATGAGGCTCCTTTCATGTCCCCAAGACCTTTTCCCCACCAAAGTGGTCCCTGTTTATCTACTTTCAATTTTTTGCTTTCAAACTGCTAGGTTGGCAGGAGCTGGGACAGAGACCGGAGCTCACTCCATCCTGCAGTACTCGGGTCTTGAACTGCCGACTTGCCAGCCTTCCAGCTAACAAGGTGAGCTTCTTATAGATTTTAAAAGGAGCATTTCTGCTTAGAGTTAAGAAGGTTAATAAAGTTAGTACTTAAGATGAATAATGTTACAACTACTATGAAGCCTGTGATGTAGTGCTGATAGTTTATTTGGCTAAGGAAACCAACACCATAGAACACATTTTCTGCATCTGCCCTTTTTACAGAGACATCAGGAATAAGTTCATATTTCTGTTGCTTTGCAAGTAGAGCAGGAGGCCAGTCTAACAGCACATATGCCCTTTGACTGTTATCTGATGAAAGCCCCACCTTCACCATGGGCCACATCTGGTCCATGGGCTACTTTTGGCCCACAGGCTAAAGGTTGAGAATCCCTACTTTAGTCCCATTTCTATGACATTGGGTTTGTTTTGAAATACAAAATTCATTACATCCCACTTCTTATCAGTTCACGAGGCACCTGCTGGACATGGTAATAGCAAAGAGGAGAAGAAAAGAGGTGGAAGATCCTAAATCCGGATACGGAAACCCAAAAGCCACACTTTTGGAAGCCAAGCTCTCAAAGATGTTCAAGCTGTAGAAATCCATAGTGTGGAAATTAAATTGTGACCCTCCTTCTAGGATTCTCAACTGTGTCAGAGCACATGGAAAAACTAGGACACACACGCCCTCAAAAAATTGTGAGGAGCAAAACTGAGAAGGGGAGGGCAGAATCTCATATTTGTCTTCATCCAGTTCCTATTTTCAGACAAGCTTACCACTCAGGAATAAATTTAAGTTATAATTTATTATTCTGTAGTGTAGGCTGTAGCTTCAGAATCCGGTGACGAGGACGGATTAATCACCCTGATTTGTTATGAACGGCTCATTCGATGCCCTCTCTTCACATGTTCTCTCTTTCCCTCTCCTCCTCATTCCCATGTTTATTTATGATATTTTGTTAGAAAATGATTCATCGGTGAGTTTTAATGGAAGAGTTTCCACTGGTCTCTCCTGTCTGCTCTTTTTTTTGTTTACTGCTTCAAGCCCTTCCTGGTCAGAGTTTAGAAAATGTACCTGTTTGGACTGAGAGTCCCAGAACTCTTCGGTCAGCCGGCAGGTCCTAAGAAGCCGTTTCTCTCCTGCTCCACTAAGGACTCTTAAAGAGCCAACAGTGTTGATGTGTGAATGTGTCCCAGGCAAGAGTGTTTTGCCTAACCACATCTGAAATGCAAGTGTTGTCTGTGAATGTTTATCAGTTGATTAGTCTTACGATCTTATCAATAACATAAGAGTTTAAAATCTGTTGTCTGTGCATGCATTAGTGGTCAGTATAAGAAGATGCTTCACAAATAGAAAGTGTAGATTTAGTTCAGGGGTCCCCAAGTTTTCAAGCTGCAGGACAGGTCATGCTCTCTCAATCAGCTTTGAGAGCCTGACAGCCATTTTGCCCTGTCTGCACAACAGGGGTGGCCATTTTGTCCCAAATGGGCAGCCATTTTGTTCCTTGAATGCCCTTGGAGGGGTGGGCATAAAATGGCACTGTGGGCCAGATCCAGTCCATGGGCCTTAGGTTGGGAACCCTTGATTTAGTTCTTAGCATCTCCAATTTAAAAGGACCAGGAAACCTGTGATGGGAAAGCTCTCTCTCCAACCAAGACTCTCCAGAGGTTGAAGAGACAATTCTAGGTTGAGAAGACAATTCCAGTAGGCTGGGTGGTTGGGGTTTTTTTAGATCTGTAGTCTCCAAAAATAGGGGCTTAGTGGTTAAGATGCTGAGCTTTGAAGGTCTGCAGGTCAGCAGTTCAAGACCCAAGTGCTGTATTTCAGAGTGAGCTCCTGTCACCTCTCTTAGTGCAGTTCCCCCGGTAGCTTAGTAGATAAGGTGCTAGGCTTGGAGACAGGTTCGCTTCTCTAGAGCTACATGATGGGGGACATGGAAGGAGCCTCATCCAAGCATCCCCTGCAAAAATCCTTTCAACCCAGAGTAATCTCTGATATGAAAACAAATGATCTCTCTCTGCTCTTGCTAACCTAGCAGTTCAAAAGCAAAAAAATTGCAAGTAGATAAGTGGGTACTACTTTGGCAGGAAATGTCACTGCATTCTGTGTGCTCCAACATCTAGCCACACCTGCCATATGACCCACAGAAATGTCTACAGTCTCTTTGGCTGTAAATAGGAGATGAGGAATACTCCCTAGAGTCAGACACAGCTGGCTTCTGAGCAGAAAAGTCCGTGTTATCTTTTTCCTGTCTCCTCAGAGCTGTCTGTTGGCCATTTATTTCGCACACAAATCTATGGCATCTTCTCGTTTGGAGAGATGCCGCTCACTTTGGTTTTGGAGGGGTCTCTCATTAAAAACTCCACAAGATGTCTTTGCCGGTTGAGAAATTTCCTCCTAAACCATCTGCTGCCATTAATGAAAGACCAAGCCGCCTTCCTGGGCCATCCAACAGGAATGTGCCCAAGACAGGAACGGCTGGCCAACAGCTGTCACCAAGATGTTACTCCCACTCATTTTGCTATTTGGAGGCCGACGTTGATTGTGAAGTGCTGATATGGTGATATTGGAGATGACACGGCCAGTCAACGGGCAAGCAGCCTGCATCTGAAAAAGTCAAAATACAGACCAAAAAAGTAGCTTGTGGTGTGCATGTCAAATGTGAGATCCAAGTTATGGGTGGTGAAAGTTCATTTTGGGCTCCAGTGAGGTTCAATGTTACCTGAACATCAGGCAAGTGTTCCAGTGTAACAGTTGTGGTGTTAATAGAAGTTCTGCCCAGGATATTTTGTTACCTGAGGCAAAGGCAAAGGTCGCCCTTGCTTGAAAGCCAGTAGTATCCGATTCTAGGGTTCAGTGCTCATCTCTATTTATAGCCAAAGAGCCAGCACTGTGTCGATGACTGGAAGGTTGGTAGGTGAGTTCCAGTCATCTGTCCCAGTTCGAAAGCAAGAAATTGCAAGTAGATAAATAGGTACCGCTTTGGTGGGAAAGGTAACAGCATTCTGTGTGCCCCAACGTGTCCTCATGCCTGTCACATGAAACATCTGCAGATACAGATAGCACTGGCTATTTGGCTGTAAACAGAGATGAGCACTGCCCCCTAGTGTCAGACACAACTACCTTTCAAGCAAGGAAGTCTTTTACCTTTAAGTGCTTGATACATTAATTGCAAGTAGATAAATAGGTACCACTTCGGTGGGAAGTGTTCCGTGCACTTCAGTGTCTAGGTATGCTTGCCACATGTCCACGGAAATATCTGCAAACGCAGATAGCGCTGACTCTTCGGCTATAAACAGAGATGAGCACTGAACCCTAGAGTTGGATACAAGTGGCTTTTGAGCAAGGGTGATCTTTACCTTTAACTTGACCTTACTCATTACCCCAAAATAACAAGCTACAGTACTTGTAAGAACATACTTCTAAACTCTGGCTACAGTTATCCACCAGGCAGCTTATTGTGTTCTTACAAAGAGCACATAAGAGAGCATAGAATTCTCCGATGTGGGAATTGTGAGAGCTGCATTCTACAGTGACTGTTACCCGCTGGAGGTTTTTATTTTTAAAGAAGGGACGAAGCAGAAACCATCCCCAATGGACTTTACTAAACACTCGTGGGCTTTGGTTTCTTTTACCCTTTGGAGTTACCCAGCTTGAGAATCAATGGTCTCTGTTCCCTGCAATAATGGACTTCTTAAAAGCATTATGAAATCAATACAGGCAGTTCAGACTGTGGAGATGGCACATCAAGCTTGGAGGAATGGGAGAACGGCTTGTATTTTTCTTTAACTCTCCGACAGAATGCATCCTTATTGTTCTGCTCTGGCCACAGGTGATGGCTTAAATTCTCTTGCATCCTATTTAATTGGAATGCCCTCTGGCACTGGAGTTAATCTCAGGAAGTGTCCTTCTGTGATAGTCAGTTTGGGGGACATCCTTTGAAGTCCCAGAGCCATAGCCATGGCCTGCTGGATTCACCATGGAAAAGGATGATTCTTAGCTCATAGTCAGTGATGACGAACCTTGGCACTCCAGATGTTCTTGGACTTCGATTCCCAGAAGCCCTGATCAGCAGGTCTACTGACTCAGGCTTCTGGGAAGTCCAAGAACACCTGGAGAGCCAAGGTTGACCATCACTGTCATAGGTACTTCCTGAGCTCCACCTCTGACTGGTTATTCATAACCCCAGTTATGCATATCAAGAGTTGTACTGATGCTGGCAAACTGCAAGAAGCTTGCTTAAGCCTCCCAGCTAATCAATATCAGCTGGGAGCCTTCTTTGGTGCTTTGCCCTAGCCTGCCTGCGTCTCAGGTGTAGCTGTTTCCTGGACCTCTCCCTGACTGAGGGCTGATCACTGTCAGAGCCAGACTCCTGAACTGGGAAAATAGACTTGGGCCAGGTGCAGGCTGAGATCCCTGGTTTAGGGCATTTTCGGGCTTGGGTGCTGGCAGAACTGGCTGCGCATAGGGAGAGCCCCCGATCCAGGTCCTCTTCGGAGGAGGACTGGATCACAACAATATGGTGTGGGAGACTGCCAGTCTAAGATAAAGTTTGGGTCCAACCTGGAATGTCTGCAGATGATGAAGACTGCTAATATAATGAAACTTCTTAACTGCACCTTAAAGACTCACAAATTTTATTTAGCCAGCTTTTCTGGACTTGTGCCAACTTCCTCCGATGCAATTTGGGGAACTTGTTCATGTTTAAATATGCTGCAAAAAATGTTGTTGTTTGGGTTACAATGGATTAATCAGTCTTACCTGCCTAGAAGTACTTCAATGCAGAATTTCCAGCTGATTTATCTTAGGTGTACAGGTTATACCTGTTTAATTAATCAATAGGAGGAAGCAATAAAAAGCCACTGGTATACAACTTCTGTCAATCTGAAGGATGCTTTTCGGAGAAAGACATAACAAGGAACAGCTTTGGGCAAAACTCACCACTGCTAATTTAGAGCAGTTGTTGCTGATCAAAGCTTCATGGCTTGGAGTAGGGGGTGTTCAATACAGGGTAGTGGCTTTGATGGAAAACTGAATGAAATGAACCTCATTTAATTCAGAAAATGCTGTGCCAGATATCCTTAGCTAGGCTTACACTTGTAGCATTGTGTTTCATCGTTTTAAGAAAGGGGGGTGGGGAGAAAAATCACACACCTAGCAATTGTGCCTCTGGAAGCTCCTCTTACTGTCCTTATTCTGTCGCTATTTATAGGTCTGCGATGACTTTGGATGACTTAGAACTTGGGCACTGTTAGCAAAATGAGTTTTCTTGAGAAGTCAAATATGCTAACAGTTCTACCCTCTGTGCTCATCCTGGCTAGGTGTGCACAGCATAGATTGAGCCCACTCAGTCAGTCAGGTTGAGTCCCTATGGCCACAGGTGCCAGTTATTTTAGTTTAGCTTAGTTTATTTTGTGACATATTTTTTGATTGTTTGTTTTGATTTGCTGTGTGTTCTGTTGTTATTTGTTATCTGTTTGTACACCGCCCAGAGAGGGATACCACCAAAATGGGCAGTATATACATGCAATAGACAGACAGACAGACAGACAGACAGACAGACAAAATTGTGCTGGCTTTCCAAGCTATGTGGTAAGCAACTATATAACTGAACTAAGTAGAACAAGATTACCTCAACTATATTTCTACCATTCTAAGTCAGTACATTGGCTGACCAATGCTTTGGGGAATTGACTTGGGCTTCTGGGAATTGAAGTCCAAAAACCAAAGGTTGGGGAAAACTGATCTAGAGAGTGTTGTGCTCTTTGCCTCCCAGGTTGTCACTCCCCCTTTCACAGTGTTTGATGCTTCATTGTATAATCTTCCAGGAATCCTTTTGCTACCTGTCACTGGAGAAGACACAGCTTCTAGTGGAACACAATTATTATAGAGCAATTTATTCCCTTTGTGTGTGTTTTGATTTCCATGTCAGTCACTTTTTCATGAGTTTGTGGAGTTCCCTTTCCTTCCCAGATTAACCACCGGAGGCATGAAGACACAGAAAAACAGCACCTGTGATAATTTTGTACGGTATTTCAGGGATGTGCTAATTTCTAGCAACTCTGCAAAACTGGCTGAAATATATAGTAATCCAGTTGTTCTGAATTCTGAAACAGAGTGATCTGAGCTATACATCTTAAATTAACAGATGAATCAGAACTCCCAGTGCTGTCCCATTCAGAAGACACCAAGGCCTAGAGGGTTCTGTCTCCAGGACCTTCGAGTAGCAAGGCAGTGATGATCAACCTTGGCACTCCAGGTGATCTTGGACTCCAATTCCCAGAAGCCCTGATTAGTTGGAGTGCTGACTTGGGCTTCTAGGAATTGAAGTCCAAGAACACCAGGAGTGAGTGCCAAGGTTGGCCACCACTGCTCTACGGGATCACTTTGCACCTCTCCCTCATCTTCCCTGCTCCTTTTGAGCTTACCTATGAGCCTCATAGTAGCTCAGTGGTTAAGCAGTTTGAGACCTGAGTGATGTGTGATGGAGTGAGATCCCATTGTCTGCCCCAGCTCCTGCCAACCTAGCAGATCAAAAGCAAGAAATTGCAAGCAGATAAATAGGTACTGTAGGGCTCCTAGAATGGTGACTTATGGTATTAGTAGTCCAGAAAATCCAGGAATCTCATCTCCAGGTGCAAATCCCCACCACATCATCTCTGTTCACCTGGTATAAGGCCTCCTGCAAGCAGTCAGAGCTGTCAAGAGAGTAGAAAGAAGAATACATAATAATAAAATGTCGAAGCCATTCATTATTGAGCTGTGGTTGGATGGCATTCTGGGACCCATGATCCACACTCTGCTCAGTTATGGATGGATCAGCATGTCATTAAATTCATTCCCCTTCAAAATAGCTCTCCAAGCTAGCCCTGGAAGTCTGAGTGAACCTCTTGTGATGACATGCCAGGAAATTGGGGGGGGGGGGTTCAGTGTCGGCCACAGCTCAGTGACTCCTATCCAGATTATGGGAGGTGAGGGGAATGTAGCAGTGGAGTCCAAAAATCAATAGAGCCTTCCCTGCTTATTAATTCCTCACCAAGGGGAAAACACACAGAACTTGCATTGAAGTAGGCAGGGAATCAGGAGAGCAAATATTAAAAGGTCTTAATGGCCTTTTGTTTTAACGGTGAAGCTCTATTAATCAACACACACACCCCGTTGCGCCAGGCGAAGAAGCTATGCAGGGATCGTGTTGAACCGAGTTTTAGCTGTACAAACAGCAGATGCATACGAAGACGAGGTCTGCCGGCTTAGCGGGGGGATAGTTTCTAATAGAACTGGCCATTAGGGAAAGACAAAGAAAATAAAATGTACATACATTTGGAAAAGGGGATTTTACATGGATCTGTCTTCTTGGCATGGAAGGTCATACCTAGTGATACCATTACTCCCTCGTTTTAAAATTTAGAATTCAAGCTACCCCTTGGAACTCTTGTTTCTCCGCCCAGATATTTGGGGAACTGATAGATAGATAGATAGATAGATAGATAGATAGATAGATAGATAGATAGATAGACAGACAGACAGACAGACAGACAGACAGACAGACAGACAGACAGATAGATAGATGTTGCAGTCCCTAGGGTCAACATGATTATTGCTGTCACAGTATCAAGGGAAGATACTGCAATGATCATCTCAAGCTGTTTGAATGGTAGGGGTGACTTTTGGCCCTTGACCCCAGAGAACTAAGTGTCTTGAGCTGACCTTGAACCTCACATTAATAAACCAGCTGTTTTCCCTCCCTTGCTCCCTCCTGACTTTTCAAAGGGTAGCAAAGCTTGGTCCATGTCTGCTGAAACAGTATGTTAAAACACAGAGAGAAATGCAGCACCAGTGGAAGATTGAGGTGCCTTTGGTAGAAGCTGTTCTGACCTAGTCCTTGCCTTGACCTCTGCCAAGAGAATATCAATCAGACAGAGCAATGACTGGCTTGCTGACCCTTTTCAAGGAGACTTTGTGCTAATTAGATTCTTTTTTTAAGTTCTGCAAAGTGCCCAGATGCCTCCTGAAAAATCTGAGCTGGCAGGGAAGGGATCCGCTCAGCTATCTCTCTTTCTATGCATTTTATTTACATTTCTTTAAAATGTTGCAATCGCTTTCGTTTATTTTGTGAATGGCTGGCTTCAGTGTCTCCTCGAGTTTTGAATGATTAGGGAACATTGCTTGTGCTTTCTAGACTAATGTATCAATTAAAACACAAACAGAAAGCAGAGGTAGCTGTTTTTGTACTCACAAAACAGGCTTAAACCCAAGTTTAAGCAGGCAAGTGGGAAAGCAGGCAAGCAGGCAGGCAAGAAGGCAGGTTATGAAAGTAGGAAGAATCAATTTTAGCCACTGTGTTTAAAAAAAGGAATGAAGTCATTTATCTTGGAATAGCAGTTTGTTTGGCTGGAGAGGAAAGAACGAACCAACGAACAAACCAATGAACGAACCAACGAACCAACTAATGAACTAACGAATTAATGAACTAATGAACTAACTATGCAAAATCTTGTCATCACAGACTTCTTGTTCCAGCAGAGTAATCTGCTTGGTGTCTTAAGATGTGGCAGAGAAGGAAAACATTTCCAGACATTAAAATGAAGCTTATTGAATGATAGAATGGTATTAGCTTCCATTTGGATGCCTCCTCCATTTCCAATCTGGTGATGCATTTATTGGCTCAAGAATTATGGAGCGGAAATTGTACAGTGGGGAAAGTCACACACAAATGCATACATTAGAGAACATTACATAAGGCACGTGACGGGGGTTAAAGGCGCACGAAACGAAATGCGAATCTTTGCACATTTCTTTAAAAAAACATTAAGAAATTGGATTGAAGAAATGTATAATTTAAATGAAAATAAACATCCATCAGCATATCTGAATGATTGATTCTCCTGGAGAAGAGGGAGTCCTTGCTGAGATGTGGAAATATTGGCTGAGCCCTAGTCAAGACTAAAATGCTTCTCTAAAATGGTACAAAGGATTATAATAAAAAAAAAAGATACCAGAAAGTGGAGGATCATCGTTATTGTTGTCATTGTCATTGTTGTCATTGTCATTGGCGGTGGCAGCATCAACAACAAGAATAGTTCTTTGGTCCTTGGCTAGGTCTTGATCTGTTATTTTTATACCCGTTAGTTTTATACCATTCTTTGACTGTGGATATTTTTTATTATAATTAAAATAAACAGAACAAGAAGCTTCATAATTTCCATCTAGTCCAGCCATATCCAAGTGATTGTAAAAGTAATTACAATTTTGCCACAAATGGAGTAACATTGTCCCCCTTAGACCAATAGACCTGATATAATGTCGTTTTACCTTAGTTACATTAGCAACTCTTTGCAAGTGGCTGATTATGAGGGATTCATTACTTCCATGCTCTGATATTTCTAATTCATAACTGCCATGGTGGTGTTGGACCAGCCTGCCTCCTCCTAGCTTTTGCTAGCCTTCTTGATCTCCTCTCCAACCAAACAAGTTGCTATTCCAAGATAAATGACTTCATTCCTTTTTTTAAACACAGTGCCTAAAATTGATTTTTCCTACCTTCATAACCTTTGTCCAACTTGGTCAACCGTGTTTTCTGGTTGAGTCTATGTCACTAAACGCCACATGATGCTCATTCGTCAGATTTGCTCTCAGACTTTAGCATTGTGGGAACAGTTAATCTTATTCGTGGTGCAGAAGAGATTCTGCCTTGTGCTCAAGGAACAATGAGCGGGAAGGAAAGAGAGAGAGAGAGAAAGAAAGAAATTTGGTTTCTTGTCAGAATCTCAGAATCATTGGCTCTCAATATCATGATGAAAAGTAGCATTAATGGCAGCCAATTCTGACACAGTAACTTTAAGAATCAATACAAACAGGCCAATAAAACAAATAAGAATCAAAACATAAAATCAAACCAGCCTGTATGCTTATAATTGGGGTTCCCAACCTTTTCAAGCTGGGGGCTGGATCACCCTCTCTCCGTCAGCTTTGAGGGCCAGATGACCATTTTGTCCTGCCTGCACGATAGGGGTGGCCATTTTGTCCCAACAGCTCTAAAGGGATGGCCATTTCATCCCTTGAATGCCTTTGGAGGGGTAGGGGGCCACATGAAATTGTGCATGGGGCCAGATTTGGCCCATTGGCACTAGGTTGGGATCCCCTGGCTTATAATGACATTTCCAACCTGATCCTTATTTAGTACCAGAACAGGTTTCATTCTTTTCATGTTATCACATGATAACATGACAACATGCATGAAATATCTATGATCTGGCACACTGGTTCTGTCTTTTTCAAGTTGCAATTAAGTTTTATATTTTCACATGGGCTGGAACCAGAGAGAGGGGGGAATTTAATTTAATCTAATTTTTAAAAGTGAACCAACCAGAGTAACACTTCCTGGAGTCATATGCAGATTAGTACATGGTTGCTCTTTGATGTGTGCCTTTAACTTTCCAGGGTCATTCTCAGCCTAAAAATTGTACACACCTCATGCATATATTAAGGAAAGCTACATGAAGGGTACAGGTATTAGGGAGAATATATTCACATTTCATTAAGAATGTCCAATTTAGCCAAATATAAAGTGGAACAGAGTTATTGCTGAATGTATGTCAGCTAATGCAGAAGAAAAATATAGTAATATCTAGAATTATATAGAAATATAGTAATATTGCTCCCTCGCTCTTTTTAGTTGTTGGGCTAATTTTTTATTGTATTTTTAATTGGGGTTTTTCCTGGCTTTAAGGTTTTTAAAAATAGTTTTCTAGTGGGATTTATGTAGTTCATGATGTAATTGTTGTACATCGCCCAGAGTTGCTTGCTGAGTGGGTGGCAATACAAATGTGACTAATAAATGAATGAATGAATGAATGAATAAAAGCCCTGTACAGGCAACCACATGAATGACCTAAACCAGGGATTCTCAACCTGTGGCACATGGGTCAGATGCATATTTGAAGAAAAAGAAATTAAAAGAATTCCAGTAAACAATGTATACATGCATTGTTGTGTGCTATTTATGCAGATGTATAAATAAAAGTGATTGACAGACTAGATCCCTTTTAAGGCCATGAAAAATGGTTTAGACTTAAAGAATGATGTAAAATGTGTGCCACCTTGTGGCCTCTAGTTGTCATTACTGGGCATTCATAGATTAAAAATCTCCACAGGAATAGTCAGAAGTGAGGAGAGAAGCATGTACTGTACTTATATATGCCTGAAATTCATTGCAGGCAGAATTTTTAGATCTGTCACTCCATATTATAAGTCTACACGGATTTAAAGAAGATTTCCAGGATCTTGGACAGGCTTCTTGATGATGCTGAACATTCAACCTGGGAATATCTATATACAGCACATATGTTATGATGACTGAGATCCAGTTGTAAGTTGTAACTAGAACACATCCATTGAATCAGTGGGGATTTGGTGAATAAAGTCCTCTGTAAGTGCAGGGATTCAACTCTAGTTGCAACTTAGTACTAGATTTCAGCAAGCTTAACTAAAATGTAACAATGGAATGAGCAGTGTTGGAGAACATATCCATTTTAATTGGAAACAGACATCTTTACAGAGGCAGAACTTGCAAACATTTCTTTCCTCCATTTCCCCCCACTTTTGGAGTCACCTAGCCATGTTCCAAACATGGAATGTAACCTTGAAAGATTATTCAAACCCCCCTCCCCCCACTTTTTTATTCGCAATAATGTTTGACAATAAATTAGTTGTCATGTGGAGGCAAATATGCTCACAGTGTCTGATGGCTGTTTGACAAGCCCGCATGCTGCATATAGCAAGAAAGAGATAAGGAAGTGAAGACGACCACCTGAGCTTCACTGCTTGTAGACCTTTCCGGGGTTTGTTTTGTGATAACCAAATTAGAATCCTAGTTTTGGCTGTTGCTGTGCTTTTTGGAACTAGGGCATATAAAAAAGAGAAGATGTATACTGCCAGGTAGAACTTTGGGAGGTTTTGTTGAAAGAGATTCTTACATTTGCTTTGCAATGCAGAAGAGAAAAAACACACCCTTCCCTACAAAATTCTGGAGTTACTTTCCTTGCCTTCAACATTCATTCACTGCAGTCTTTGGAAAGTAATTTGCTGCTACCCTCATTACTGTTCCATGACCTAGACAAGAAAGAAAAGAAAGTCCCTTAAAAGCAATAAATGAAACATTGATATACAAATGCCAATCAAGAAGCCTATGAAAGTCATTGGAAAGTCATTCGAAAACACTGCTTGTTATACCAGGAGAGTAACTTAACTCAGTTTTTTGTAACAGTTTTGAAATGTAACTTTGGTTATGTGCTTGTGACACCAAAATTGATCAACCAACCAACCAACCAGCCAGCCAGCCACCCAGCCACCCAGCCAGCAAGCTAGTCAGCCAACAAACCAACCAGCTTTCAAAGTTGTAAATGAAAAAATTGAGATAGTGAAACAATGTGTTGGTTCAATTATCAACTCAAACGAAGACTGCAGCCAAGAGATCAGAAGAGGACTAGGTGTCAGATGGGCAACAATGAAGGAATTAGAAATGATTATCACATGTAAGGATGTGTCACTGAGAATCAAGACCAAGATCATACATACTCTTGTATTCCCAATCACTATATATGGGCATGAAAGTTGGACAGTAAAGAAGGGTGACAGGGGTGAAAATGGACTCATTTGAAATGTGGTGCAGATAACCTGGACTGCCAGAAAGACAAACAAGTGGATCTTAAAAGCGAATCAAGCCTGAATTGTCTCTGAAGACAAAAGGCTGTCCCTGGTGGGAACAATGCTGGGGAAAGTGGAAAGCAACAGTAAAATGGGAAAGCCATACTTGAGACTGATTGGCTCCTTGGGGGAACCACCAGGTTGAGCTTGCAATTGCTGAGCAAGGTTGTTGAAGATGCGACATTTTCACAAATCTTTCGTTCATAGGGTTACCATAAGTTGGAGATGACTTGAAGGCACATAACAGCAACAACAGCAGATGACATCTTCTAGAGCAGGTATCTGCAAACTTGGCTCTCAAGATGTTCTTGGACTTGAATTCCCAGAAGTCTAAGTCAGCACTCCTGTTGATCAGGGCTTCTGGGGATTGAAGTCCAAGAACATCTAGAGAGCCAAGTTTGCAGACCCCTGTTCTAAAGCGATGATTCCCACCATTGTGGTCACAGATGCTCATGGTCTCAATCCCAGAAACCTTGCCAGCACAGCCAATGGTGAAAGCATCTGGCAGATGTTTAGTCCAAAAACATCTGGGGTCCCAAGCTTTAGGAGCCACAGTTCCAGGTGGGAAGAAGGATATGAATGCTGAGTGAGAATAGAGATGGCAAAGTGTGTTTCTGTTGACTGCTAATAAGCTGGCACAAGTAGAAAGTACCTGTCTTGTCATCTCAGTCAGAGTCTGAAGCTTCAAAGCAAAGCACAGTGTGTGTTTTGAAAAACACCCTTAATTTCATCAACTGTGAAAAACCTATTAGCATCTTACTCTGGCCTGTCTGAAATATTTGTTGGCAAGATGGGTTATGCAAAACTATGGTTGTCTCTTAAAGCCAGTCACTGAAAATTTGCATTGGCTTTTAGACATTTCCTCCCTGCTGAACACTCCAAATCTATCCTTTAAAAGGTGGAGAGGATTGAGAAGTGAAGAATAGAACATGAAGTGCAAAGACTATAGAAAAGGAGTTCTCAACCTTTTAAAGCCGGGGGCCGTGTCGCTCTCCTTCAGACAGCTTCAGGAGCTGGATGGCCATTTTGCCCTTCCTCCACCACATGGCATTCCCTGGTGTGGTTGAGGTGGGGGGCACATGAAATGGTGCCACAGGCTGCATCTGGCTCAGGCTGAGAATCCCTGCTTATAGGGGCTAATATTGACTCTAGGGGAGCACCACACAAATTGATTTTATAATGATTTTATAATTGATTTTAAAATTGTTGTAAATCGCCCTGGGTCCCTTTTGGAAGGAGGGTGATAAACAAATTTAAATAAATAAATAATAAAAATAATAAATTCAGAAGTTTTTGGCTCAAGTTTTATGTCCACCATTTCCTAGCCAGCCCTTTGGCCATTTGTGCTATTTGAAGAACCTGAAGCTCTAGAAAACAAAGTGAAAGCCACTCAGAAAGTAATAGGAAGAAATAAATTACCAGGGGTAGATGGACTATTGCTAGAATTATTTCACCAGATTACCAGAGTTCACCAGTTCTGTGATACATTTCTGAAAAATTGAGCATCTCCCCCTCCCCAACACACACCTATCATCAGGAACAAAACTAGGAGGAAGAGTTTATGATACAGCATGCAATAGATAAGAAATCTTACCTAACATGACTAAGCTTCCAATACAGATTAAATTCAATTAAAGATTTGGGTTGCCAGGGTTTAAGGAAATGAACTCTTCCCACAGGCCTTCAGGCAGGTAGACAAACCTCAGGGTGAAAAGCATTAGAGCAGGAGAACATTTGTGTGTGTGTGCATCAGAGCAAGGATGTGCAGCAATGATGGTTTTAGGATTCACTCTGTGTCCCAAGGATCCTTCAAGGGCTGGATGGACCTCCAAAGATGCAAAGAAGAAATTGCTGAGAATGCTCCTGGGGTTGGGAAAATGCATGGAATTTGCTGGGTGGCCAAAGATCACCACCCAGCTGGCCTTGGGTCCCACCCTCCTGGGGCTGGGGAAGGATCTCTTTGCCCAGTGCCTACTCGGATGGAAGTGACCACAACTGTCTATTTGGAGAGAAGTGACTATATCTGTCTGCTCAGAGGGAAGTGATTGTTTTGCATTGCAATTTGTTTTATGATATGTACAGATGATATTAATGTCTTTGCTGCTATTCTGCTGCTTTGTAATTATAATTACCTGCCTGGGGGGAAGTGATTGTTTGTAATTGTTTCTATGATATACACTGATAATATTGATGTATTTGTCGTTATTTTTCTGTTTTGTTGTATTGTATCATGTTGTATTTTCTATTATATTTAATTTCAAATTTATTGTGATTATGTAATATATTGTTGATTATAGTGTTGAATGTTATATTTTTGAGTTTTGTGAGCCGCCCCGAGTCGGTTGCACAGAGTAGGGCGGCATATAAATTGAATAAATAATAAAATAATAATAATAATATTTAAAAAGAGAATTGTGCCTAGCATGATGTAAGTGTGCTCAAAAATTTGGAGCGAGGGGATAGAATCCAAGAGAGATGGAAATGCCATCCCTAGGTCCTTTGTACCATTCGGATCACACCAGAGAGTGAGCGCCATCACTATGATCTATGGACTTTGGGGTGTACAAAACTAGAGATAGAACAAAAAATCTGTTCTTGGTAATGATCTGAGTCTTGGTGTGTTATGACACCTGAGACTTCCCCACGCATCTGTGCTATTTCCACTAGTCTCAGATATTGCCCCTGAAGTTTCCAGGAATGGGAAACTGGCAAATTGGCAACCCTGTTTAGGACTAATAGAAGGAGGAAAGGAAACAAGAAAGGGAGTTAAAAAGATGCTTTTGAGGGATGAGTAACCAATTAATGCACCTAGAAGACTGATTGTTATGATGGATTAACAGAAGAGACATGCATATGCCTCGGATTGACGGGAGGTGATTGTTCAGCAATTCTACAGCTTGTCTCCCTCTCCCTCCAGGTGGAATATTGTGTGTACCATTTCATCGACCTTCTAGGAGCCTTTGCAAACATTTCCATGGAAACCAAACACCACAGGAAAGGTACCCACTGCAAGGCAAATCTTTCAGAACATCTTCCTTTCCCTTAGATAGAATACTATGCATTTGGGTATGAACTGAGCTGGTGTTATCTGAAAAGTTAGATGTATTGGAGCATGAGCTGAAATAGGAGGGGGAGATCACAAGTAAGGCATGCTTGGGAATATTACTTTTTGGGTGACAGCTCCCAGTGCTGTCGTTCAAAAAATAATGTTTTTTTGAGTTACAGTAAAGCTCATCTAGAAACAGATGTTTGGCATAGAACTCACTGTTAAGCATGAAATGGTGCTTTATGTGTCAGGTATGATGCCTGAAAAATCTTCCTAAGAGCCCTGTAGAGCTTTATAGATCTCTAAGAATAAATCAGAAGGATGTGTTCATCACAACTGGCATTTATCCCATTCAGGGTTAAATCCAGAATATCAGACAGCCATTTCCAATCATATCAAAATTCATCTCGATATCAAGTTAAAAAGTCATTTCATTCTTGCATTAATTCCAGGCAATGCTAGCTAATCTATTTCTACGAACTTTATTTATCTACATTGATTCTATGTCCATATGTATAAGAATACTTCAGAGTTGTGAAAGACATCCTGAAGTCTTACAGATTTGCAAAAATACTTTAAAATATAGGAAAACTATGCTTACACTGCAACCAAATACTCTGATTATTTTGCAGTGACTTTTAGTAAACTGCTGCTCAAGCCTCATTTTTAAAGCACAATGTACATTTTCAAGACTGCTTTTTCTACACCCCTCCCAACCTTTAAGCATTCTGTTTATTCAAAATTTCACATCTTGACAGGCAGTGGAATGAATCAATTCACTCAGTCTGGTCAGGTTATCCTTTTATTTATTTATTTATTTATTTATTTATTTATTTATTTATTATTCGCATTTAATACCCCGCCCCACTCGGGAAGACCCGACTCTGGGCGGCTTACAGAATGAATTACCACAATAGGTAATCTAAAAACAGACAATATATAAAACCTTAAAAATTCATAAATTCATAAAAAAATTTAAAACATTAAAACAGTAAAACAGATATAGTAGGCCATACTGCCATACTGTCTCATTTTGGCCTTTCTCTCAGTTGCATCATGTTCAGGTTTTTGTAAAGTGTCTGTAAGGTAGACAGAACTCCAACAATGGAGAATTATCCTATTTATAGTCCAGAAAATCTAAAAACCGCCTCCCTAATCAGTCATTCAGTTAGACCTCCAAGAGAATGCACTTATTGGGCTTCTGTGCTGTGTTATTGGGCTTCTAATCAGATGCTAAGAACTTTTTTTATGGAGAAAATGACCCATGAGGAAGAAGAAAAGCATAAAGACCAAGAAAACATAAATGCCATAAAATGCAGGAAGCTTGAATAACATGATGAAAGCTGAAAATACAGATTGTTACAGCCATTATTCATGGGGGGGGGGGGGAATGCAGGAAGGAGAAGAATGTATCAGCTCAAATTTTTGCAGACTAGTTTGAATGCAGCATCACTTCATTGTTCAGAGTTGTCACACCCAATATCAGAACACATGTAATGATGTCCAGTCTCCAATGGAGGAAGAGGAAGAGGAAGGAGGAGGAGGAGGAGAATCAGTGTTGTTTTAACTGTACTTCTTAAAACCAGGGCTAACTTTAGTACAGTTCTTTGGTAGAAAGGAAGGCTATACATCCAGTTTGTAACATGCTGTCAAGTCACTTCCACCTTATGGTAACCTTCATTTATTTATTTTAGATGTACAAGTCATGGTTTACCATTGCTTGTCCCAGTGAGTTTCCATAGCTGCGTTGGGAATTCAACCCAGGTTGTACATGCTACCCACTTTACTACACTACACTGGCTCTCAAATTCTTGTAATCAACTCTTTGTCTCCAGAAATGTGGTCTTCAATTTTGAAAACAATTCCTACCAAAATAAAATAAAACAAAATCGGTGCACTGAGAATAAAAAAACAACACATGCTTTGACTGTTTCTGCCAGTTTCATCAGTCCAGCCTGATTCTCATTTCATTTCCAAGCTGCCTGTCCAAACCTTGGGCTGTAGCATTGTGGTGCAACTGTTGACAGCTACGTTGTTTGCAATGAAAATCCCTGTGTCTTGGAGCCTGGCGACTGTGTGTAATAATTAAATGCTAAAAATTGAGCACGGTAAACGTTTCGCTGTGGACTCCTTCTCATTGCTTCAGTCTCACAATGTTCTCTTTCCACGAAGCACTGATGGGAATTTAAGACACGTTTACTCCATTAAGAAGCATTCATTTCATGGCTCTCCTCTCTTGAGCACAAACAGATGAGCTTCCCCGGTGTCCGTAATTTACCTAAGAAGCTGTGTTTAGTAGGATCAACTGCTCCCCAGGCTGTTCCATCAGCAGGAAGGGGAGCCAAGAGGCCATTGTAATCTCTATATTCTCTTTCTGCAGATTAAAGGTTCATTCTTTATTACAACCCCACTCTAAATCCTGGGTAAACATCTTAGCCAGATAGCTGGATGTATTGTGGACCAGTTCCCTCCATCATCTTGTTGAAAGCCTCCTGGGAATTAATGGAGGATACCTGGCAATTCTTGAATATTAGTGTATACACACTCTTGAATAATGTCCCAGTTCATAGGCTAGATCACAGAAATGCTTGTTTCTTCTGGGTTGTGCTGCTTTTTTTCAGTCTCAGCTCTAGGGATGGGAAAATGTAGAGCTTGGAAATAAAACTTTCTTAGTTCCCAGAATTCCCACGCCCATCATGACTTCCCAGTTGCGTTGCCAACAGTTGAAGTGATACACTTGAAAACATGTCACAGTTTGAAACCTTCATCAGCTGGTGTGCTGACTTGGGCTTCTGGCCAGGTTATCCTACTATGGAAATAGAGTAGACCCTACTCCCAGTGACTCAATGCTGATCATCAAATGACGGTTAACTAACCAGACAAGGTTCCCAGGCAGATTAAATCCCACTAGAATCCATCTTAATGGAGGGTAGCAGCTTCATCAAGCCTGGCCTGGGGCCGATGAGGACCTTGCGTATCAAAAGGGCTCAGGACCAGAAAATGACTTGCTGAATGGGATCAGTGGTACAAGTGTCACGCTGCATTGCAGAAGGTGGATGAAAGGCCACTGTGTTATATTCTCAGGACAGTCTTCATGGCTGATCGCCATGAGGGGTGCCAATATTTGGATTCGGATATGCCAGAAGAAGAAGAGTTGGCAAGTGGATTAATGATTATTGAAAATGAGGAGACAGAACAGAAATATATTTCCTAAATGGACTACTGTATTTGCTTCCCTTTACTGTTCAACAAAAGCACAACCTTCTGTCTGGACCCAAAGATGCTCCCTTCCTTTTATAAGCCATCCTAAGCACCACTTCATACACCAATGCCTTTAAAGGGGGAAGGGAGAGAAATCTGCTTTGCATACAAATGTGACATTTACTCGCCTAATGCATCCCTTGTTCTAAGTTATTTTCAAGCCCATCAATGACACATGAATAGATTGATTAGAACTCTCTGCATTTTGATGCTTTTGTGTGCCAAAGGGACTCAAGACCGTAAAGTGACTCCTTGAACTGGATCAGTGGTACGGGTGTCATGCTGTGATGCAGAACCGGGGGGGGGGGGGGACGACACCAATGCATTAGGACAGTCTTCATGGCTGATCACCATGATGATCACCAGTATTCAGAATCAGCTACGGCACGAGAAAAAGAAGACTGAGGCCATGGATCCGTGGCTACTGGGGCTGTCACAATGAGTTCCCGCATCCCAAAGTAGATCACTGCGCATCACCGAGAGAGAAAGAGCAAAGGGGATGGAAACTAAAGGAAGAGGAAAAAGTGAAGATACAGCTTGCTTTTAATATTTATGTATTCAGAGAGGCCCATTCGCTTCCAGAAAATAATAATAATAATGCAAAGGACTCCTTCCCCAGCAAACACATGTGAATTATAAAGCTTGCTTGCTTGCTTGCTTGCTTGCTTGCTTGCTTGCTTTATTTATTTATTTATTTATTTACTCTTCAAATTTCTATTGCTGCCCAACTCAGCAATGACTCTGGGCAGCTAACAGCAATTAAAAGTAACATCAAAAACTAACTAAAAGCTTTGATCCAGGCATGCACCTTCCCACACGTTCTGGTGCTAGTTTACAAATTCAGGTAGATCTTTTGGCATCTACTGCAGAGGTACAGTCTAGCTCAGGAGTTCTCAACCTTTTAAAGCCAGGGCCCAGGTCACGCTCCCTCAGACAGCTTCAGTGGCTGGACAGCCATTTTGCCTTTCCTCCAACACATGGCACTTCCAGGTGTGGTGGAGGTGGTGATGGTGGGCCACCTGAAATGGTGCCGTGGGCCACATTTGGCCCACAGGCCACAGGTTGAGAATCGCTGCTTATACAGCCCCCATGATTTTGGTGTGGGAGCAAGCTTCTCCTTCACCCCCTTCCAAGCTGTGGGTTTAACAGCAAAGCCTACGGTTTCTCTGCAGAAGCCAGAGGTCTGCAAGCTGTTTAAGGATGCACAATCTGGTATGCATGCAGTCGAGGGTCCTGAAGTAAAAAAAAAAAAAAAGAGCCAACCTCCAAAGAGGGGATTTGAATTCCTCCTGTGACGAAACCAGTGGGGCTTAATGGTGCCTGGAAAATCTGTAATGCATATTGCAATCTTCTTTGCTTCTGCTTAGATGGACGTTGGACAAGAGCTTGCGGATTTAAGTATTGATCTGAGCCAGGGATGTGACTGGCCTAGAAATGCAGGGCTGGCTTAGCAATGCAAAGAGGAAGTCTTTGCTTCCTGACTGGGGAGGGAGGGCCGAGGAGTAAAATCAGAGGAATCTCATAGGAGGCATGGGAGATGATCCTTGGATGTTCAAATGGAAGAAGAAGGACTAGGACGGTGATGGTGAACCTTGGCACTTCATAGTTCTTGGACTTCAATTCCCAGAAGCCCAAGTCTCTGTGTCTAGTCATGCCTGCCACTTGATCACAGAAACGTCTGCAGAAGCAGACAGTGCTGGCTCTTGGGCTTTGAAACAGAGATGAGCACTGAACCCTAGAGCCAGATACGACTGGCTTTCGAGCAAGGGAAACATTTACCTTTACCTTTAAAGTTACATTCCAAAAACTGTGAAGCAAGAAGGAAGGAAGTTGCTTGTTGCTGTGAACATTGCTTTCTGGTTACTTTCAAAAGTTTCTTTTGAAGGACATTGTTAGCAACTGAATGGGAATCTTTCAGCTTTCACTCAAAAGGCCATTTATAAATATTGCAAATGCAATTGTTCCTATGCTCGTTGTGACAGATTAAGGTGCTGCCCTTCTATAAATTTCTGAAAGGGGAGGTAGTACAGGGCGGTCCTCTCACATTTGAAGAAAAGGTGGATCCCGCCCAAGAGAAAACCTCATCTGATCCTTTTAGAACAGTGGTTCCCAATGTGGGGCCCATGCCCCACAGGGGCACGTCAATTCCCAGATGCCTAAGTCAGTAGCTGATCAATGCTTTGGGGAATTGACTTATGCTTCTGGAAATTGAAGCCCAAAAACCAAAGGTTAGGAAACACTGATCTAAGGCGAACAGTATCTTCCGAAAACCTGTCATCATCATTTATTTCTATCACTTCCAATTCATGATAATAAACAGAGAAGCAGATGTGTGGTTTGTGCCTTTAAAAATCATGTTTCATTCTCACATCTGTACTTGGATTACGACCATCTGGTAGAGATCAATGGAGTCTGGAGATGTTTTTGGACTTCAGTTCCCAGAAGCCTAAGTCAATTCCCTAAAGCATTGATGAGCCAGACTTAGGCTTCTGGGATTTGAAGTCCAAAAACCAAAGGTTGGAAAAACACTGCTTTAGAACTTGGCTTAATTTGCAAGCATCCTCATAAACGTGGTAGAAAGAATTCCAGATTTTTAGAAATTGGACACGTGAGAATTATAGATATGCCTTTTGAAACTCTCCTCCAAATCTGCAGACAGGTCATAAAAAGGTATGCTGGGCAAAGATAGCTTTTGCTTCGGTGTTTCTCTTGTGTGTGCTTTGTGAGGCTTGGTATACGGGAGCCTGTATCAGTGCTGATTGCTGCATCTATTCTGTAGCTTCCCCACCAAACAAAAAGAAACATTTGCAGTCCTGTGGGGAGGCTGTTCCACTTGGTACATTTCGAATATCAGTCAGCCAGAACAATATGCTTGCTATCTTTTCAGCAGAGGCCTTCCTTTCAGAATATTCCTTAAGTATCTATCATGATGGAAAGAGAGGGAGGTTGTCAAGACCCAGGACCGGGGCAGCTGGCAGACAGCATGAGCGCCAGGACCCAGGAAAACCAATTAACAGGCTGAACAGTAACCATATTTCAGTTGAGAGTCCAAAACTAAATCAGGATTAGTCCAGATCAGGGGCGGCCAAACTGTGGCCCATGGGATGGATCTGGTCTGCAACACCAATTAATCGAGCCCACGGTGAGGACCCTGCCGCTACCGTTGAAGCACTAAAAATATGCTGGAAGCACTCAAAATGTGCCAGAAGTGCCCCAAACATGCCAAAAACCATTGAAAACCTGCCAAAAACCCACAGAAAAATAGCATAACACCCACCATGGGAATTGATGGAAGTGGTGAAAACAGGCCAAAATGCATTATGCCACCGGAAGTGGCAGAAGTGACGGGAGGTACCACAGGCTGGATCTGGCCTACAGGCCTTAGGTTGAGAACCCCTGCTTTACAGAACCAGTTTCAGTTATAGGGAAGAAATCAGGAGATGGACAGTAAGTTTATTCACAAATGGACGGGCTGGCTTAAGAAACCAGATGGAGCTGAGGGGGGGGGGGGAATCACCATTCAAATCCAAAAGTAACCAAGCAAGCAAGAGAAGGGAATCTCTCGTCAGTTCAAGCAACCTGTCTTCTAAACATGACATGGGCTATGGTTCACTTCGTCTTACAGTTTGTTGCATGTATGTTTGAAACCACCCATGTGATGTTGTCCAAAAGTGACTCGCTGAAGGTGTTCTAGGTGGACTCTGCATAGAAGCAAAATATATCATGGGAGGATGTTAAACCAAATAATTGAAAAGATGCATTTCTGCTCCTGCTGTTGGTATCTTTTTTTTGTCTCTCTTCTCTTTCTGTGTCTTTTATTTTTTTTTTAATGCTGGAACAATATGATGATGCTGGAAAAGCTATAAATACCAAAGACAGATGGAAGGCAGTTCTCTCCTCTCAAATGGAACAATTTTTTCCCCAATTGTTTTTATTGGTCCACATTTTTCTGATCTAGGCCAGCTGCGCATGGACACAAGTGGGATGTAAATGTCTCTGCTGTCCAAGAATTTTCCCAGTTAATAGAAGAATTCCTCCTTCTCCTGATGGAAATGGGACACAACTGAGGGATGCATCCAGTCAAAAAGGGTAACGGGAGTAAGGAGAGGGGATGACCCATCTCAGATATTCGTAAAGATGAGAGGATGTCTTTGTGTTGTTGGCTTATCACAGAGGTTCCCAACCTAAGGCCCATGGGCCAGATGTGGCCCATGGTGCCATTTCATCTGGCCCCCACACCTCCAAGGCTATTCAGGAAACAAATTGACCACCCCTTTGAAGCTGTTGAGACAAAATGGGCACCCCCCATCATGCAGGCAGGGCAAAATGGCCATTCGGCTCTTGAAGCTGACTGGGGCCCCCAGATTGAAAAGGTTGGAAACCCCTGGTTTGTCTCTGGAGCCAGAGGTCAGGAATAGGATCTCACACTGTGCCTTGAAGTAAAGAAGAACAGACTTGGTCAAGGGCAGCCTTGGTCAAGGTGAAGAGTCCCAGAGTATGCCCAGAAGAACAGAATGGATGTCGTACTGATAGTTTATTTAGCTAAGTTAAGTGGCTTGACTTACCTTGACTTACCTTTCTTCTGCATTTTTCTTCTTCTCTCTTAGCCATTAGCTCAGGCAATGTGAGCTAAGTTGGTTTGTTTAAAAATATGGGGAAAATCAGATTTCCAGGCATTCCAAGCCATCAGAAGATATGGCAGAACTAGTTTACACGGCCAGTAATTGCAATATTTTCCTTGTATATAAAGTGTCTCATACCAAATGGCTTGGCTACAGAGAAAGGGGTCAAGAGTGAAGGACCCTCTTAGTGAAGCATCTTCAGGCATTAGAAGTACTTCTAGTCAAGTTGTTCCCCTGAACCTCTTGAACATGAAGGACTTCTTATGTCATTTGAGCCTTCTGCTGATGTTTTCTGCCTTAACCTTCATAAAAGAAAATCGGCTCCGACTCCTTGGTTTCTCCTTTGGCTTCAATCATCTGTTGACCTTCTGGCTTGTTTTGTGCTACGAAAGAAAGGTGAAGTAGACAGAAGAAACTGGAGAGAAATAGGAGAATATAGAGCTTTCTTTAATCCAGAACTGCCATCACGTTGAAACTCTACCAGCTAGCAGTCAAGATATAAGGACAGGGCAAACCAGGAGACCCGTCAGAATTTTGGACAGAGATCTAGTTTGGGGGATTTTAAGTGTATTCTGATACCATGTGGAGCCAAATTGTAACCCATTCAATCTTATTTGTGCCCTGAATATAAACCAGGAGTTCTTAACCTTTTAAGCTGGGGGCCGTGTCATGCTCCCTCAGACAGCTTCAGGGAATGGATGGGGATTTTTTCCCTTCCTCCACCACATAGCACTTCTGGGTGTGCTGGAGGCAGTGGAGGCAACCTGAAATGGTGCTGTGGGTGTCATCTGGCTTGTGGACCGAAGGTTGAGAATCCCTGATCTAAACTATTCTGTAAAATCATGCAACCTTCCCCAACATCCAAATACGTTCAGCAGAAAATAAAAATGTAATAACACAAAATAAAATACCCAGTGTTTGTGGTCACACAGTGTCAACTGACCGGCTAGTTTAGGGTGTTAAGGGTGTGATTTTCTTAAAGGCTCCCTTGAACAAGAACATGTTAAGTTGTTTTGATAGTGGATCGCATTGTGCTATCAAGAAGTGGAAGAGGGGAAATCTTGTCACCCTTGATTTTCTTCTACAGTTGCCAATCCATCTCTTTAGGAAAAATATATGTGCAAAGACAGATTCTCAGCGGCAGTTGCCGGAGGGAGAAAAATCCATATTGCGATCCCTTCAGTGAAAAAAAAACAACAGCAGCAAAATCACATTCCTTCCATGTTGACCCATGTAGAAAATTTTACAAAGGAGAGCTTTTGTTTGTTTGTTTTACACAAGTCTTCTATGGATGATGCTTCCTCAGGGGATAAGATTCCAAAGCCTTGTTGTATTTTTATGCCCAGTGTCTTGTCTTTACACATTTCCTTGAAGGATGGTGACTCCCTCTAGCCTTTAGCAGCAGCAAAACACAAAGGGAAGGCTAAATGACTCCAAAACACAACAAAGGGGGGTATTCAGTCTAGCTTGTGCCTAAACTGGACCACACATTCCAGTCCTTCCACCTCCCCTGTTTCATATTCCAGCAGTCAAAGGCAGGAGTAAATGTTTCTTGCAGTTCCACCTTGGCAATCCTTCATCACCCTTCCAACATGCTAAATAAACCTGATGGATTTTCGCTATCAAACTGTGACTGAGTCTGGGAAGCAGCTGGAATTCTCCAAGTCAAGCAAATGAGCTTGGCAGGGGAAGAAGTGCAGGTTGATTTGGGGTCGGGTGAAAGGCTACTTGCTCACCATGCCATGTGGAGTACTGGGAGGAGGCCTGACGCCAAGGCAGAAGGTGGCAATGGCTTAACTTTGTTAAGCAATAAAGCCCGGAGAGAGCAAACTAAGGGTTGATCTCCCCACAGCCACCCGTACTGAGGACCCAAAAACATTGGCACCTCTAACCATTCAGATGGTTGGTTGGACATGCCGGATGGATAAACAACAAGAACTGTTTAAGACCATTAAATAAGGAAAGCTCCAAAACCTTGATCATATAATGAGGAACAACATATGTATAGAATACACCAACTTATTATGCAATAGAAGATCTTTGGGAAGCAAGGCCCTAGATGTCAATGGACTTTATATCCTCAGAAGAATTGTTCCAAGGAGTTAAGAACAGGAATACTTTCACCATTCATCATAATGGCAGCCAATGGCTTAGGAGTTAAGAGGCTGAACTTGAAGATTGGAAGGTTGGCAGGTCAGCAATTCAAGTCACAAATGCTGCACAATGGAGTAAGCTCCCATCTCTGTCCCAGTTCCTGCCAACCTAGCAGTTCGAAAGCAAGAAATTGCAATTAGATAAATAGGGACCACTTGGGAAAGGTAACAGCATTCCATGTGCTCTAGCATCTAGCCATGCCTGCCAGATGTCCACATAAACATCTGCAGACACAGACAGTGTTGGCTCTTTTTGGCTATAAACAGAGATGAGCACTGAACCCTAGAGTAGGATACGACCGGCTTTCGAGCATGATCGACCTTTACCTTTACTTAAGTTTCCCAATAGCTCCTGGTGCTTGTATTAGATTTTATATATGACATTTTCTCTGTGGAAGCAGTGAAAATGAAACTCACAATGATGGTGTTAACATTTTGCAGCAATATGTTCTTTTGGTTAGCGCACACCAAGACATGGCTTGTCTTGAGTCTCATGGATGTCGTGTCTTCCATGTCAGTGGCCTGCTAAATCAGCTCTGGGTTTTCGTCTGAACTTTAAAGCAGCTAGCCATGCTAATGAAGCTATTTTGAGGATACGGTTCAGCACCTTGAACAGCTTTTCAGAAGGCCAGAGCTATCAGCTTTGCTGCTTGAATTTAAATGTTCTTCTGGCTGTAAATATACCTCTAAATCCAACTAGGAAAGGTAATACCTTTCTTAGAACACTAAAAAAAATGAAGAAGCTCACTCAGTGTTCATTTTGTCTTTTAACCTCTAACTGCGTAATTAAAGCCAGGATCCATGATGGAGGTCAGGCAGTGGAATATAGATTTAAATAAGGTTCTCCTCTTCTCTCCATGAATGTGCTTCATTAAACCTTGGGTTAGAAGATTAGAAGGCTTGTTCTGCTCAGTCAGAAATGCTCGTGACTGAGCAAACTTGCAATCCACGGAGACCTTGGATCTTAAGCTCTGTAGACTTCAATGTCAAAATGTACCACGAACTCTGTCACGTTGAAACCAATAGCATCAAAAGTTGCTTAACCTTAGAAAAGAGGAGTTATGCCTATCATACGAAGTGAGCTTCTTGGCTTCCCATGATTTCAGGCAGAGCTTTCCCCGAGGAGCCTTCCTGCTAGGTGATTCCGGGATACTGAATTCAAAGTCTATGCTCCATTACTTTGCTACAACACCCATCCTGGGTTTTGATTCAGCCTTAGTTAGATCATGCCCTTCATAGCAATTACTGTCCAGACTCTTATTATGTCCATACATAAACCTAAGTCACATGGTGTGTCAAGGATTTTTGGTTCTCCTGCGTGGGTACACATGTCTGCCCATCGTGCACGCAAACTGTATTTTGTGGGCTATGAAGCTAATCATAGGAATTACAGGTTTTGGCTGCCAGGATCTAATCAAATTGTCAATAGTGCGAATGCCAAGTTTCTGGAGCACTCCTGGTGGGACCATGTGGAGCGAGTCCACATTCCTGGGGTCCTATTTGAGGAGGAGGAGGCAGAGCAGCCGATTACGCTCAGCAGAAGCAAGCCTGTAGGCAAGCCTTCCACTGAAGCTGAGGAGGAACTGAGGAGGATTCAGAGGAGAAACTGTGACTGAGATGACAACTGACTTACGAGGGAAGAAGACGTGCTGCTTGAAGCTCTGCTACTACCAAGAACTATCCGGTACTCAACACTGCTGAGAAGAGCACACTGACTTTGGCAAACTGCAGTCAGTGTTTGCTGGCAGGACTCTGTGTGAGTGCTCAGTGGGGTTGATGCTTGTATGCCACATTGTTCATGAAATTCAATGTTAGTGAGGAATGTAGGTGCCAAGTCTTTAAAAAGTAAAGGTAAAAGTTGCCCTTGCTCAAAAGCCAGTCGTATCCAACTCTAGGGTTCAGTGCTCATCTCCGTTTATGGCCAAAAAGCCAGCGCCCTCTGCGTCTGCAGACATTTCCATGGACATGTGCCAAGTATGCATGGAACACTATTTACCTTCCCACTGAAGGTACCTTCCCTATTTATCTACTTGCAATTTCTATTTTTTGAACTGCTAGGTTGGCAGGAGCTGGGACAGAGACGGGCACTCAAGCCGTCATGCAGTACCCAGGTCTTGAACTGCTGATTTACTGGCCTTCCAGCTAACCACTGAGCCACTACAACTCCAAATTATCCCAGTTTGAACTCAACAGATCATTTTTTCCTGAAAATTATTATTATTTTGTGTAGCATTTGAAAAATCAATTAAACCGCTTAATTGAGCATGTTTGGAGTCATCCAACATCCCATAAATCCATTTTTCTCTTGTAGGAAACATTGACAATTTTCATACTGTAGTAGCACTCTTTGATAAATGTAGTAAAGCATAGATTGTGTATTTGTCATTTTTATTGGCCACCAATTTATCAACTTCAGGCCACCTATGATCATTATGGCGAAACGTATCATCTTCTAGATCTTATTGAACACCAAACCTTATCATTCCTGACTCTTAAATGTTGTGGCTGGCTTCATATCTCAACTCGTGTTTCCACGAATGTGTTTCCACACATTTTTCTTCTACTCACTCTTCTCCTTCTCTGTCCTTACCATGCATGGTCTTCTCCAGGCTCCTTTGCAACTAACCTTCCCAGCAGTGATTTAAATATTATGTTGTTCGTTTGGTCCTTATGACAATTGTTGTGGGATGGTTCCACTATGGCAGAGATGGCAAATCTTGGCACTCCAGGTGTTCTTGGACTTCAATTACTAGAAACCTAAGCATTCCTGCTGATCAGGGCTTCTGGGAATTGAAGACCAAGAATATCTGGAGTGCCAAGGTTGGCCATCACTGCACTATAGCAAGATAGAGCTATATAGCAGACAGGAGATATTGCAAATTAGAAAAACTACCCTTGTTGGTTTTATGCAAGTCATTGTGCTGTTAAGAATGCAGAAAATGGACCTCTCTCACATGAAACCAGGGAAATCAAAATATTTTTAACTAGAGAACAACATGAAAGGTGGATATAGCTGAAGATCTCAATCTCCCCTACATCACCTGGAGAACTCTGAACAGGATGAGGGTTGGAGTCCCTAAATGCAAGACCAACATGCTCAAGTGGGGACTGCTTGGTTGGACAACAACACATGGTGTCACTGTGGAAGCACTCCCATTGGGCTGCTGGACAGAGGGGCAGGGTGAACTCTGTGCTGGCACATGCCAAGAGAGAGGGCTGTGAGTGCCCCCTCTGGCACGCATGCCATAGGTTCGTCACCACTGGGCTAGTATATACGCTAGAGATGGGATTTTTTTTTTTTATTTGGACTACATGACCCACAATTCTCCATTCTTGGAGGTCTACTGGCTTACAGCAGGGAGAAAGGCTCCATTGGGAGAATTTGAGGCTGTTTGAGTTCTCCAGCTCAGAACATGTGGAAATGCTGTGTTTGTCGAGACTGTCAAATCAAAACGAAATAATTTCCCACCCCTCCCTTAAGGATGGTTATAGAGAAAGCTAGTGGGAAGAAGAAAATAAAATAAAATAAATTGGACATCCCATGCTGTGTTCTTGATACTAAATTTAATGATCAAAGAGTCCTCCTCTTATAATTGACTGTTTGGGGCCGATGCGATGGGTTCCAATGATGAACGGGATGTTCTTGCTACTTTTCCAGGTCTAATGTTCCAGTCCACATTTTAATAGGAACATGCAATAAAATAAGAGTTGCTCTCTGTTTTCTCATGATCGGTCTTTGATCAGGAAAGTATTAATTATGCTTGAAAGTGAAAGGAGCAGACTAATGAAGAAGAGATCAAAGTGAGATGCAATTAATCTGAGCTCACAGCCATTTTGCATTGGCAGTACAGAGCTTCTCCTGGGAATTACCCTGAAACTTGCCACCTCCACCTGTGGCTTAGGAAAGGCAACAACCAAATTTATTCTTTTCTTCATACTGTCCATTAAAACAGTTCTCCTTCTGGTTGATCTGTATCACAATAAGGCAGTTGTCACTATCTGTTGACCACAGATGTGTAAGAATGATCTAATCCAGTGATGGCAAACCTTGGCACTCCAGCTGCTCTTGGACTTCAGTTCTCAGAACCCCAAGCCCCTGTGCAGTAAACCCATTCATGTGGGTTCACAGGGATTTGGGCTTCTGGGAACTGAAGTCCAAGAACAGCTGGAGTGCCAAGGTTCACCATCAATGATCTAGACTCCATCTCCAGACTCCATGGATCCCTGCCAGATGGTCGTAATCCAAGTACAGATGTGAGAATGAAGCATGATTTGAAAAGGCACAAACCACACAGCTGCTTCTCTGTTTATTATCATGAGTTGGAAGTAATAGAAATAAATGATGATGACAAGTTTTTGGAAGATACTGTCTCCCTTAGATCAGTGCATCCCAACCTTTTGGTTTTTGGGCTTCAATTTCCAGAAGCCTAAGTCAATTCCCCAAAGCACTAATCAATCAATGTATTGACTTAGGCATCTGGGAATTGAAGCATGGATTTGGACTTCGCATGTCACATTGAGCTCACTGCTGCATCTGTAAGCATAATTCTGTGATGATGTTTCCTGTGTGCTATCCTTGAAGTCTTATAGAGTGTGTTTGCATGTACATGTAGATTGTACTTAGACTATAGAGCCATAATGCTTTTTTGAGCATATACACCATATTCCCCCCCCCCCCAACTAGGTGAGAGCCATGTCAGGTCGTGGGGGCTTGAGCAGTCTAACTAGGCAATGTTGCCCATCTCTTGTCAACAATGTTAGGCCAGGACTAAAAGTCACCAAAGTGTCCTCTGTCGGATCCCTTGGGCAAGGTGAAAGTGGAGGGCACACCTCATGGTCCACCTAGCCAGCGGGTAACGTGATATCCACATGCAAATGGACTTGATTTCTCAATTCCCAGAAGCCCTGATCAGCCCTACTTCTGGATTGAGTAGCATATTATTTGGTTGCTGAGTTGCCACTAGGAGAGATGGAGAAAGCTATATCTAAAATGTAACCCAATAACCAAAGAACCTGTCAATCTAGCAACCAGCTAACAGAAGCAGACCTCCTTCTGAGCTGAACCTGAATCAGAAACTTTCTGCTTTAGCCTGTAAATTGGAAGAAGTTTTACAAATGCAGGCATTTTGTATCTTAAATTGCCCCATTTCATAACTTTGCAAGTAAAGCAATGTCAGCTGGTGTGAATCAACTCTGTGTTTTCATCTGTGTTGTCCAGGAGTTTTCCAAAGTATTGAAACTAATTTGGGCCATGGGTGTTTAAGGTTCAGCACTGTGGATAGCTCCTATCAAGGGCCTTCTACAGTAGTGGCGAACCTATGGTGTACTCAGAGCCCTCTCTGTGGGCACACAGGCTGTTGCCCCAGCACAGAGTTTGACCTCCCCTCTGCCCAGCAGTCCAATGGGAGCACTTCCTCCCTCCCCCCAGCACAGAGTTCACCCTGCCCCTCCGCCCAGCAGTTCAATAGGAGTGCTTCCTTCCTCCCCTGTTGCTATGTTGGCACTTTGCAAGAAATAAGTGGTTTTTTGCATTGCAGTTTGGGCACTCCTTCTCTAAAAGGTTCGCCATCACTGGCCTACTACAATCTGGAGTGGATTCACAACACTGTCAAAATTAGAATTAATAGTCGCCACTGGCATGTGGAAGCATACAACTTTAAGATGATGTCAATTGATTTAAAAGTCCAAGGCTCGTTCTGTCAACAGCCTACAGCCCTCTTCAGAGGGATTAAAGAAAACAGTTTGAAAAGTTTCTAATAGGAGTTTCCAGACCAACTTATTTGGCAGCTGACAACAGGATCAGTCACTTCGTACTAGGCTTTGGAGACGCCTAAGATTTTCTGGAGACTATTTCATTTAATCCTCCTAAAGAAGGCCTTAGGATATTGACAAGTCAAAAAGTATTTCTGAGCACTAAACATCATTTTGCAGCATTGTGAGACTTGTCTCTCCTCCTCCTCCTCCTTCTTGTATTCGATTCTGAACATTCTGAACATCAGCCATGAAGATTGTTGACTTTGGGCACTCATTTTCTAAAAAGTTCACCATCACTGGTCTACTCTATTACCATATCAGGATGACCTGGCCAAATGACTTTGTCTCTCCTACATAGGGGTTTTGGGTGCTTTCTAGTTTTTCTAACCTCTGGTTCTTCAAGAGACACCTCTATCACTCCCATGTCACCCTGCTCATTGTATTACTGAATCCACATTACATTTCTTTAGCCAATAGCTTCTGGAGAACTTTGTAGCAAGTCTAATACCAAGTAGCAATTATTTTCCGTTTTTTGGAAAGCAACTTCATCAGAGAAATGCTATTCAATGGCTTTTCTCCCAATATAAAAAAAAATTGGGGTGGTTTATTGTCCAATTTATTTGCTTTACATTCACATTGATGTTATTCCTCAACATCCCACACTTTTATATCACTACTGTTTCTGCTGAAACATGCTCTACCACTTCACCCATCTGCCACTCCTTTCTATTTCATGATGCCATTAAATCAGATTGCATAGGAACCTAACCCAGTGATGGCCAATCTTGGCACTCCAGGTGTTCTGGGACTTAAAAATCCCAGAAGCCCAAGTCAGCACTCCTGCTGATCTGGGCTTCTGGGAATTGACATTCAAAAACATCTGGAGTGCCACAGTTGGCCATCACTGACCTAAACCCCTCTCAGCTGAGGTGTCCATATCTCAGCTAGGATTCCAGGGTAGCTCTGGTATATCTTTTGCATTCAACCTGAAGCCTTTATCACTTCTCATCACCTCTCTTGGTCTTTATTACATTCAGCCATAGGCCATAGCAATTTGGTTCGTCTGTGCTGAAGAAATAATCTATAAGAAAAACATAAAATAAAAGCAAGCCACTTTGAAACTGTAACAAATAATCCATATAGGAGACAGACAATCCTTCAGAATTAACTTCGGAAGACTAGTAAAATCACTGATAAAATAATGACTTAATTTCCTGGTGTCCATAGCAAATAAATGCTATTATACCAGCAAGGGGAGTTTTATTATCTTCCGATAATTGTCACACCATATCCTGTGGAATTTTGCCTGAATAACACAGAAGAGATATATTTCTCCTTTTCTTCCAGTTTCATCCAAACTCTCTATGCTCCACTGAAAAGACTTTTAGAGCAGAGATGGCGTTCCACTTCACCCCTAATTTTGGCAGCTTTCATTTCCCCTTTTGAAATCAGCTCTTTTTCATGTAACCACAGTGACCTGACAGTAGAAAACAGTTTTCTCCTTTTTCTACTTTTAATGTTTCTTGGCTTCTAGTTTCTGCAGAAACAGTAGCCAAAATTATGTTGCTTAGCCCAGTACATTGCAATAGAATCAATGGAGATTTTTTTTTTGCATCAATTCCTCTGTAAATTCCATTGACTCAAATGGGTCTATTCTAAGCATGATCTACTCTAGCATACTGAGTCATAGTTACAGTCGCACCATTGGAACCTATGAAAGAATTGACTCACCAAGTCAGTGCGATCAACATGGTGCAATTTACTAGGCTAAGCCACAAAATGGATTTTGGACATTTATCTATTAATTAATTTTGTGCAGTGATCACTTGACTGACCTCCTCTCACCAAGCTCAGTATCTTAACCATTGTGAGAAACTAGATTTTCATTATCATTATTACAATATCAAATGTGTAGCCATATTAATTAAAAGTAAAATCAAATTAATACAAAGGGTGTCAACACGTGGGTAGGAATGTGCTTTGTGGCTGGATCACAGTGACTGGGCAGAAAAGAGGAACTTCTATTTGAAAAACAAGTAACCAAAACATGACATGGTTTAATGTACAAAAAAAAGAAGACAGTATCAAAAGGTATAAAAAGGAGGTGAAAGGAGAGACAAGTGGGCATAACCAACACAGGATCCTTTTGGAACCTGTATTTACTTTGTCTCTATTTCTATATTATTAGTCAATCCTTATATTACTTGCATCTCTTTATTATTGAGGTATTGTACTTTATGCATGGTGTTCCGATTTTATTTGGCTTATGCATACAATAAATTACTTAATAATATTTTAAAACATTGTGCCTGCAGTCCTTTTGTATGTAGCAGTGAGGAATAATGGAAATAAATTTCCTTGACACCACTAAGACACCTCAGTCCCCAACATATTGTAGACTAACACAAACCTTTAGAAAGTTACAATGTGGAACATAACAGGGTGGACTTTATATGGATTCTCTTTTTCAGTAGAATTAACAGCTGTGAAATATAGCAACGGCATTCCAGCCAACTTAGTTTTACTGCTGTTTTTTAAGTTGTATTTTTACTCTTTCGCTCTTAAATTCTTCTTGTCCTTTCTGCCCTGATCTATCCCCATTTCTTCACAGGTACAAGGACTGGCACGCCTCCTGGATGGCTGTGAAATGGTTTTCCTGTTTCCATCAGCATGGATTTTCCCAGAGACAGTGTATTTATAGTGTTCAAGGTTGTCTTAATCATAGCTGCGAGCACAGTTTGGCAAAATATTATTTTCAGAAGTGCAAAACTGGCGATCCCACACCTGAGGATAAATCACAGTGATACATTTCATTGCTTTGCAAGATGAGATGAAGATTAGTCCTGTTTGGTACATTGTGCATGGCATTCACCTTGAAAAAAGGCTCACCCACCCCCTTTTTTTTATGACAGAGCCAAAGTTAAGACATTCAGCTTGCAGATCCAGACCTAAACGTAGCTTGGGGCAAAAGGAGATAAGCAAGCTGGTCTTCTTTTGTGTCCTAGAATAGTCAACAAAATTAAAAAAAGGAAGTGTATAGCAGTGATGGTGAACCTTGGCACCCCAGGTGTTCTTAGACTTCAATTCCCAGAGCCCAAGTCAGCAGTCCTGCTGATCAGGGCTTCTGGGAATTGAAGTTCCAGAACACCTGGAGTACCAGCAGTGCTCTATAGGAATGCAAACACTTTGAAATATATATTTGTATATTTCTATGTAGGTGTTTTGAAATAAACACAAAATTTTGTCTACCTTTTTGTGTTATGTGGTACAAGATTCAAAGTTGTTCTTTATTACCTGCAAGAGATCATTCGAACTGCGGAGGCTCAATCGGTTAAGACGCTGAACTCACTGACTCGAAGGTTGGAGATCGATTTCTGGGTACTGCATGACAGAGTGAGCTCCCGTCTCTGTCCCAGCTCCTGCCAACCTAGCAGTTTGAAAGCAAGAAACTGCAAGGAGATAAATAGGGACCACTTTGGTGGGAAGGTAAACAGTGTTCCGTACACTCTGGCGTTGAGGCATGCCTGCCACATGTCCATGGAAATGTCTGGAGACACAGACAGTGCTGGCTCTTTGGCAATAAACAGAGATGAGCAGTGAACACTAGAGATTACCTTTACCTTTACCTTTACCTTTACCTTTACCTTTACCTTTACCTTTACCTTTACCTTTACCTTTACCTTTACCTTTACCTTTACCTTTACCTTTACCTTCCGCTGGAAGGTGGTTCCAAGATTCCCATCCTTGAGCTAAACTATGGTCTTCCCCCTGTTTGCAGTTGTACTAGTGTGAAAATTAAGAGAAGCAATAGTGGAAACAATCATAATTCTGGAGATGAAGCTGCATTTCGACCAGTGGGCCAACTCAACATGGCAGACCCTTTCCTTAGCTCCCCTGCCACAGCTGACGATGGGACTGGATGGTAATGATGTGTTCTGGATGAATGCAAAGCAGAGCACTTTAGAGTCAGACTCTCTGGTTTTCATTTTCTGAGAATCTGGGAGAAAATGTCTTGGTCTGAAGGTGGTAAGCATGCCCTTAGGCATTTTTCAAGAGTTGGTTGGTGTGATTTTCAATGCAGAACTGCTCTAAGGGCCGATGCTATAACACGTATTCCTCAACGTGGATCGGTTTGTATATTTCCTTTGCAGATTTATTTTCTCTGCCTATTGCCCTGGAAGAAGAAGAATATTTTGAATAGAAGCATTATTCAAATGAAATACTTTTCTCCCCCAATTCTTCAGGAACTCACTTTAAATTTGTAATTGTGGCTATTCCCATAGCAACTTGATTCTCAGTCTATTTGAAAGTGCAGTTTTGGCTACACGAATCACACATTCCCTGTGAAAAAGGCTTTAGCTTCTGAATTTACTAAACACCTTGTTAGTAAATTCAGAGACAAGACATTCCCAGGAACATGAAAGACCACAAAACTGGTCAATTGGTAGACACACTGGAAAGAGATGTCTGCCTTGTAAATTTACTCAGGTATAGAACTGGTGTATAAATTGCACAGGTCCTGTATCATTTGTGTTGGTAATAATAATAATTTCATGTAAGATTTTTTTATGGGTTAAAAGGATTTGTGCTGGAGAAACTCTGCTCAGGGGATGCTCAGGGGACGTCCTTTCATGTCTCCAAGATCTTTTTCCCACCAAAAGTGGTCCCTTTCTATCTACTTGCAATTTCTTGCTTCCGATCAGCTAGGTTGGCAGGAGCTGGGACAGAGATGGGTGCTCCCTCCATCATGCAGTATCCGGGCCTTGAACTGCCGACGCCAACCTTCCTGTTAACAAGACAAACTTCTTAACTACTGAGCCACTGCACTGTTGGTAATGCATGGGAACAGACTGGAAACAGAGATGTGACAAATACTGTATTCAAAACATTTCTCCCTGTCATTGTTTTTCTAAATCTTGGAATAGTCCACTGAGGTGTCCTCTTTCACTTAGAAGACTTTCTTGTCTCGTCAAAATCCAAGACCAAAGTTTCATTCATTCATTCATTCATTCATTCATTCATGTTCTCTATAAGAGGCTGCCAAATTCTATACATCTTAATGCTTTATTTGCTAAATCCATCCACAGAGAGATGACATTCTTTTTAAATAAAAAATTAATTTGTTTTTCAAAACACAAAAAATACACACATAAAATAGCAAAAGCAAATTTAAAAAACACACAACATTGTAGAGCAGGGGGTCCCCAAACTTTTGAAGCCAGGGGCCGGATCATGCTCTTTCAATCAGCTTTGAGGGTTGGCACCAGCTAGAATCCATGCTATATAGTCATGCAGATTTATAACCTTTTGCCCTACCTGCATGATGGGGTTGGCCATGTTATCCCAACAGCTTCAAGTGGACTGCCATTTTGTTTCTTGAATGTCCTTAGAGCAGTGGGGGGGGGGGACACATGAAATGGTGCCGTGAGTCAGATCGGACCTGTGGGCCTTAGTTTGGGATACATTGCTTGTAACAAGATTTGCACTATTTAGCCAACCTCATTTATATCACATAAAACATGTGAGGAACCACTGGTTTAAAGGAACTTTTAAAGAGTCTCATGTAGAGACACTTGAGGGATTTATTTATTTTATTTTATTTATTTATTAAAATTTGATACCCCGCCCCAATCGGGAGGACCCGACTCTGGGCGGCTTACATCCTAATAAAAGCAAAACAAAACCCAAACACTCAGTTAAAACATCAGGATTAAAAATTATCAGAAATTTAAAAACAAGAACAGAAACTACACCCCAGTAATCCCCAATCCAACTCAGGAAGGCAGTCCTTATATGAGCCACTTGGTATGGGAACCCACGCTCCCGGGTCCCCACACCTGATCTGCCAGCCAGGTTTTCACGCCCTTCCGGAAGGGCAAGAGCTCTGTCTGCAGGCGCAGTTCGGTGGGCAGGAGGTTCCAGAGGGTCGGGGCGGATACGGAGAAGGCTCTCCTCCTCGTACTGGCGAGGTGCGCCTCTCTCGCTGAAGGGACAGCAAGGGAGCCTCTCCGATCCGCCCTGGTGGGCCGGACAGATGTTCTTGGGGTGACGCGGTCTCTTAGGTATCCTGGCCCACTACCATATAGGGCTTTAAAGGTAATAACCAGCACCTTGAATTGCACCCGGAGACATACTGGCAACCAGTGCAGCTCCCGGAGCAGCGGCGAAGCACGAGCATAGCGCCCACACCCCACCACTACCCGGGCCGCCGCATTCTGGACCAACTGGAGTCTCCGGATGGTCATCAGGGGCAGCCCCATGTAGAGCGCATTACAGTAATCAAGTCTGGAGGTGACCAACGCATGTGTGACCATGAGCAAGGCATCCCGGTCTAGGAGTGGGCGTAACTGGCGTATTACACGAAGTTGTAATACACCCCCCAAAATACAGTGCCGGCTGCCTTGATATGCATTTTCCATACAAAACAGCAGTTTGGAAAAAATAATTGTTCTGATTTTGCACCAATCTGAATTTTGTAATGCAATTCTAGATTCCGATTCAACAAGCAAGTAAACAAAAAAAAAGATGCATTTTAAGATTCTGGGGGTTGTAGCCTGGGAAAGTAACTTTCCACAGCTCTGAAAAAAGCAGAATGGATGTGTGTGTGTGTGTGTGTGTGTGTGTGTGTGTGTGTGTGTGTGTGTGTGTGTGTGTGTGTGTGTGTGTGTGTGTGTGTGTGTGTGTGTGTGTGTGTGTGTGTGTGTGTGTGTGTTTAAAATTGCGGGTGCTTCTGAGCTGTTGCTATAAACAGAAACACCGCCCACTCTTTGCCATTTTAACTACAGCCTCATGCTATCCATCCTCTTTCTTGCTCCATTCCTCCTAGAGAAGACATAAAGCTATTTTCTAGGGACCAGAGGTCAAACCGAAGGCTTAGAAGAGGACCGGCACAGGCAACAGTCCTGTCAAGAGCTGTCAACAGGCGCATGACGGCAGAGAGATGACACCAGCAGCCACCATGAGAACTGGCCCTGTTTTCCTCAACACTCCCCAGGCTATGTGGTTGGATGGAGGAAAGCTCCCGGGAGATCTGTTGCTGACATCTCATCCACAGATTGCTTGGGAAGTGTGATCCATGTAGGAGACGGCAAATCTACTGCATGCGCTCTGTTCCCCCACCCTCTCTTGTTCTAGTCTGGGTTGGCAGGCTGTGGAAGACTGAAAAAGCTGCCCTAGGATCACATTCATGTGGACCAACTGCATCCCTGGCTGGCACACAGGGGTTCCCAACCCTAAGGCCCATGGGCTGGATCTGGCCCACAGTGCCAGTTCAAAGGCATTCGAGAAACAAAATGGCCACCCCCTTTGAAGCTTTTGGGACAAAATGGCCATTCAGCCCTCAAAGCTGGCTGACTGAGCATGACCCAGTGCCTGGCAATGAAAAGGTTGGGAACCCCTCTGTTAGAGACTAGTTGGATCTTCTTCCGTGCCTAGGTCAGACGTGAAAATGTCAAAAATGAAGGCACCTTTTGGTGAGTTCATTCTGCAGTTCCGTTCGCCTGACCTAGTGTGAGAAAGATTAGCCAGCAACACAAGGTTGCCGCTACCAGGGTATGCCCAATTGTGGTTCAAAAATACCACAATCTTCGAGGAGGCTCTGACAAGAACACCCGTTTTGTTTGTTTTCTGAACAAATTCTGAAGCTCTGGTTTCTACAGATGTGTGTCAATATGTTCTTAGATGAACTCCCAGTTCATTGGTCAGCATGACCAATGTACATTGATGGTTAGGGGTTCTCATAGCCATAGCTTCTCACCCTTTCTGAAGGGAACCAACTTATTGAAAACAAACCTAGGAATCCAGATAAGACATCATAAAATGCAATTTCACTAGTGGCATTCTGGGCCCTGTGGCATTAGAGACCATGAAAAATAATATAAGAGGCTGTATAGTCATGCAGACTTATAACCTTTAATATTAAAACAAAAGATTTTTGGATCCCTGTAAGAGAACAGGATGCCAGTGGTTTTCATTAGGGATAGATTTATTTATTTATTTATTTATTTATACCCTGCCCATCTAGGAGAATTTCCTACTCTGGGCAGCTAACAACAGAAAACTCACACGTTAAAAACAATCACACATTAAAAAAATACATATAAATATACATATTAAAAAAACCTATTGGTGATGGAGACAAATAGATGTTGTCGAATTCCACCTGCCACCAGTAGCAACCAGCCTGGCCTGCACCTGATGGGAATTGTAGTCTTTCAATACATGGAAGCCAACAAATCCCACAACTGAAGTTTTCTAATCCACATCCACCTGACTAAAGATGAAAGCAACTGTAGTTTTCATGTTAATAATTTTTTTCTCATTTCACGTAAAGAAGATCACCCTTGCTCAAAAGCCATCTGTATCCAACACCAATAGGGTTCAGTGCAGTACCTCTTTATCTCCTTGCAATTTCTTGCTGCTTTCGAACAGCTAGTTTGGCAGGAGCTGGGACAGAGACAGGACCTCACTCCATTGTGCAACATTCAGGGCTTGAGCCTTCCAGCTGTCAAGTTCAGTGTCTTAACCACTAAGCCATTGCAGTCAGCTAAGGAAAAGAAAGGAAATGACTACTTGGGGAGAGGGAGTCCACACGAAGGTTTCTATTTAATTTTTAATGATCCCTCTACCTTCCAGTCCTGATTTAAACTCAAATTTCAGATGACAATGAATTCCTTCTTAAGCACAGCACAAATACTCTGGCTGACCGCCGTCAGTACCAGGGGCATGTTGAATTCCAGGTAATAACCATTCAAGAGAGTGCATCCTTAGCACCAACTTGTAAACAATGCAGGGGAAACATCTGCTGCTCTGCTCGCATTTCCCCAACAGTTCAAGATACTATCAGAAAATGATTGACAAGTCAGTATCCAGTGTTTATTTTTAGGGACTTCACCAAGCAAACACAAGCACACCACTCCGTTCTCCAACTTTAGAGAAACACTTCCTTCTGTTTGTCAAGCTGGACGTGCTTATCGGTTTCCTCTACACTTTTGCCCTGCTTTTTGTGTAACATGACAACCCACTGTAGGAAGCTGGGAGAGCTATACTGCCGGACAATAGCTGATAATAGAAGCATTCCAGCTCAAAGAAAAAAGCTATGCTAGCGTCATTACTGGAATAGAATTGTCAGCTGCTACTTGTGTCCAAGTATATATATATTTTCCTGAGAATGTTTTCATTCATTGCCGTGAATTTGTCTCAGTGGATCCCAGCTCGCTATGAAGTGACCCACACGCTGTGATCACGTAGCCGTCTCCTGCGGCATGAACGAAATGAGACATGCAGGATTTGACACCGGGACTGCAACGGACTGCCATACCCATATTGGAATAGCGTAGGACGGCCTCTTCTCTCAGGTTGACCCGTTGACAAGTCCGTAGTCTTCTGAAGGTCTGGATGGAAACGGGATCTGGAGAAATAGTTAATCAGCTTTGATTCAGGGCTGCAGATTTATAACTCCTTGCCTTGGAGGAGGAACCCCACTGATGCTTAATTGTGAGAAGCAGACATTTACAGGGCGGCGTCATCATCACCAACAGCGTAATCAATTTTTAACATCAGTGATAGGGAAATTCCCTCTCTGCTGCCGGATCTTGGTTTTGCATAATGTATAATTTGCATCCTGCGTATTAATAGGAAATTCATTCTCTGAAAGGAGTTCTTTATTTAGCCTTCATGCTATTCATTTAAAGATAAGAGGAAGACTTTTGACAGGAATTCTGAAATTCTAGGGCTTGCAGAAATTGGGAACAAAAATATTTTCCCTAAAGCACTGAGGATGATGTAGCCTAATGACCTGTTGAAGGTGGAACATATTCATGAATTGCCAGTTGATGGTACCTATGTTTGATTTAGCTGACTAGGTGGTTAAAGAGTTGGAATATTTGGATGAAGAGCCACAGGATCAGAAAGGTGATCCCTTACTGTGCCTCCTAGGATAAGAGGTAGGTTTTTTTGCGTGGTGGACAGCCCCCCAGAAGAAGAGAATGGTGTAGTATTTCTGAGTACTCTATATAAACAGAGACGAGTTGTAGTCCAAGAAAGTAACTTTCCTCAGCGTTATTGGACTTTTCTGCAGACCAGTATCTCATTTCAACTGCTATAGATCTGATCTGTTACCATGTTCATTTCTACAATATAAGAGCATTTCACTAGCCTCTGGCACACAGAATACATTGGAAGATATCTCCAGGGTCTTGTTCAGACACTTGTAGATGAATGAATAAATTCATCATCCTTAATTTTTCAGATCCGGGATGTTAACCTGAATCAAAGAGCACTAATAATGGATGTGATACTAAAATGAGCAGTAATATAATGCATATAGAACTCACAGAGTGGAAGGCCTGTGATAATTTTTTTTTTAATTAGCAGGGATAACAATAGCAATTACACTTACTGTATATACTGCCCCATAGCATTTAGTGCACTCTTTGGTCAGTTCACAAGTTAATTAACATTTTTACTTCCAAACATGCTCGGTGCTCCATTTACCGAACTCAGAAGGTTGGAAGGCTGAGTCAACCTTGAGCCCTGGTCAGGATTGAACTCACAATGTTTTGACTGCAGTACAGCCGTTTAACCACTTCCAGGTTGACTCAGACTTCCAACCTTCTATGGTTGGTAAAATGAGTACCTGGCATGTTGGGGGCAAAATACTAAGTACCTTGTGAACCCACCCAGAGAGTGTGCTAAGTGCTATGGAGTGATATATAAGAGTAATTGCTATTGCTGTCCCCAATGAATGTAGTGAGGATTTGAACCCAGGCTTGTTAAATCTGTGTTGGATGCTTTGATTCCCACCCCCAAATAATTTCGAAACGGAGAGGGTAGGTTGAGGGCTTCCAGGCTATTCCTCTCTCTACCTAATTCAGCCAGTCTGTGGTTTTAATGCCATGGGTTTTCTCCCTAGGGACCTAAGGAGGCAAGATTGAATTGAAATGTAAAGAAGCTCCTTCTTTCCCCAAATATATTATATATTTTAAAAGACAGATAGGTTTATGTCCATCCAAGGAGTTTTGCTAGCTGATCAAAGATACAGCCTGTACTGTTGAAGTATTAGACTTTAGTGGGAAGGATGGGTGAATGAGTGCATGTGAGTGCACATGAGGCTTGGTGCTGGTGCTATTAAAACAGGACTATTACGCTATTTGAACCTGCCTTTGCTAATGTCATAAAGTGCTGAATGATCCATGTTGATCTTCAGTGTAGCGAGTGTATTACATTAGACAGCCTAATGGTGCAATCAGCTTTTGCTGTCATGTTAATGCTGTGTCATGTGTCTTACATTGGTTTATGGGGTTCTTCTAGAGGACAGACACGTTGCTTGTTCACACATTCCTTTTCCATACAGATAGAGGCATACATATCTGGGCTCTGCTCCTGATTTGGCTGTCTGAATTACAAACCCAATTGGCCTGATTCCGAAAGATTTGTGAGAGATCCAGGCCAAAGCGAAATAACTAGATTCAGATTGAGGGTAAAAGTGAAGTGGATTTACAAATTGATTTTGTACCCAGACTACAACTTGATTCAGATAGACTACACATTGATGTAGTGCCCCACCTCTAACTCTCTTTCCGCAGCACTGCAGTGGCTTAGTGGTTAAGATGCTGAGCTTGGAGACTGGAAGGTTGGGGTTGGATACCTGACTGCTGCATGATGGATCTTGGGGACATGAAAGGAGCCTCATTCGGGCTGGCTGATATCCAGTAGAAAGTCCAGTAGAAGGTCCCTTAATACAGCCCATTAAATCAAGGGAATTAAAAAAGCTCCCCAAGCCTCCAGTGATTCATTGGGTCTTCTCTAGTTGTGACTTGCCACTGGATTTCAGCCACTGTTATGTGGCATGCATTACTTGTAAAGAGTGCATGCATTACTTGTAAACAATTTTTTTCCAGAGTGTGGGAGGGAATCAGTGCATAGTTATATGCACTGATTCCCTCCCACACTCTGGAAAAAAAATTGTGAGGACAGTCTTACAGGTAGCTAATAAGCTTAGATTTCATTATGAATTAAGAAGCCCTTTCTGACCAATAATAATAATTTTGTGTCAGAAATTATTCTGGGTTGAAAGGATTTTTGCTGGAGAAACTCCACTCAGGGGATACCCAAATGAGGCTCACTTTCATGTCCCCAAGAGCTGGGACAGAGACAGGCACTCAATCCGTCATGCAGTACCCGGGTCTCAAACTGTTGACGTGCCAGCCTTTCAGCTAACAAGGCAAGTTTCTTAACCACTGAGCCACTGCAGCCCCTTCTGACCAATGGCAGTGCTTTCTACCCTCTTATGACTCAATCAAATTAAAGGAGGGGGGGAGGGAGTCCTATAAAACCAAACTACATGTTATTACCACTAGCGATGGGACAATCCTTTTGTACTCTTGCAAACTACAGTCCACCCACTACTATAAGATGAACAACACCAACAAAAACCCATCTTGAATGCGAAATGAATTTGATGGAAAGCCTAAGACTTCTGTAAATTGGCTACTCATTTCAGATTATGCTTCTGTTTTAATGGAATGACACATTTGGCACTAAATCCCCCTTTTACTACATTGTGTTGACAATTCCTGCCCTCTAATTCTCTCTACTGATTTCAAAAAAGAGTTAGATGGAGGTACTCAGGGTAGTTTCGTCCAACGTGGAATAGTATGACTTATTTTATTGACAGGGTCCCCCTTCCAGTGTAATCCCTGTGGGCTAGAATGTTGTTCCCTACTGTGAAAGCTGCTCTGGACTGTAATTTACCACTTTGCTTCTCTACAGATGTGGGCTAGATCCAAGAATCGGAGCCAGTCAATTCTTTAAATCTGCCAAAAGGATTTGCAGCACTCCAGTCTTATGGATGGCAGAGAACATGACAATGGGTTTTAAAAAGATGGCTGAGAACCAATTCTCATTGTCTGTACATATAAAAAAACCCATAGCTGTAAGATATATAGTTTGTTTTAGTATTTCACAAACAAGTTTCTTTTCAAGCTGTGAAAGAAGAACAATGTTTATGGGAATTGATATTGGTTCCAGAGTCTTATAAATTAAAAGGAAGGTAGTCATGATGTAGAACTGGAGGACACGATGAATACTCAGGAGTTTTCTCCTTTATTTATTTGATTTATATCCCACCCCAATTAGTGTGAGTACTACTCTCATTGTGATAAAAGTGTTTCAATACATTGAAGCGTTCTATTGAAAATGTCAAACCTTGCAAGGTATCTTTTGTTGCTGCATGAAACAGTCGACCTAGGCATTGTATTTTAGGGGGGAAACATGTATATTGCAACAAAATCCCAAGTTTCTTTGCAAAATACCATATTTTCAGCACACAGTTTCCCCCACAAAGCATTCATCACCTTGGATAGCTCCTATTCAGTTTAGACTAACTCCTAACAGGACTCCTTCCTCCATAAAATCAGTCATTAGTCTCCCCTGGTTAGTCCTAACAAGGACTAACAAGCATGACATTATTTAATGGTAATGATTATTTAATGATCTCAGATGGCACAGGATATTTCAAGTAGAAGCACCGCACAACTGCATGTGACTTGAGTTGAACTGGCTCTGAAAGCTCAAGATATCAAGATCAGTGTGCATCTGAATCAGAGATGGGGAAATGTACTTCTTCTTCTTGTTGTTGTTGTATGACAGCCCCCAGCACAGAATCACATAATAACATGTTGGACTGATCATTTATGATTAATTATAGACACTGTGAAATGTTTCCTCTTTTCATAGAATCATGGAATATGTTGGAAGGGGCCTTTTAAGCTATCGAGCTATCGAGTCTCGGGATCAAGGCAGATCTAACATAGGGTTGCCAAATTATCTCTTGAATACTTCCAGTGTTGGAGCACTCGCCACCTATCAAGGCAGCTGGTTCCACTGTCATGCACCATACTGATGTCCTGGACGTTGTAATCCAAGAAAGTAACTTTGCCCACCTCTGATTTGACTGCCACTCTCTATGGAGTAACTCTGGGAGGTCACAAATGCATCCACACCCTTCTACTGAGAAGTTTCTGGCAAACTACTTTGAAGATTGAAAGTAAATGGTTCTTTTGGGTCTGATTCAGAAGGAACTATGCTCTTCGATAAACTGCCCACTACAGTAAAGCCCCAGGTTACAACCGCCTCGGTTTAAGTTTGCTGTGGCTCACAATGGCAAATCCTATGGAAATGCCATGCCGGTTTACAAATTTTTAATGTATTATTTTCGGTTTACAACAATCAATTCAGGACCATTTTTTATTTTTCAATGCATCCCAATTAATGTTTCAGTTCACAATTTTTTCGGGTTACCACAGAGGCTGTTGGAACAGATCTCCGTCGTAACCCGGGTTTTTACTGTATCTCAAATCAAATACTGTACAGCCTCCACTGCTTTAGAATGTGGGAAGAGGGTGTGCTGTAGATAACAAATGACCCTAATTCCATAGTAGTAAAAGTCATCAGATTTTGTTAGAAGGAGGAGGAGGTGATGATGATGGTGGTGGTGGTGGTGGTGGTGGTGGTGATTCCTTCATACACTTATGGTAAGTATTCTTGTGGGGCTTAAAATTCCTTACCAAGGTTTAGATATAGCATAAATCAGAGAATTCAACAAAGATAATGATCCGAAATACAAACATAATTATCATAGCAATTAATGTACTATTGATTCTTTCAGCAGAAAAATAGTGTTGTTGGAAGGCTCTTGGTGGCGTAACTATTTGTTTCACTTCAAAAAAAAAAAGTCAGGGCAGATGGGAGCACAGAAGGTTACAAGAGTGTCCTTGATGGACATTTCAGTACAACATTACTCTTTCTTTAAAAATACAATCTGCGTTAGGCAATCCCAAATTAATTCAGCCTTGGAAATCACTTCCTCTAATAGGAGTCGTAGTAATAAGAATACAGTAGTGCTAATGGTAGCAATCAACACTGTAGTCATAAATATAATAACAGAACACCTCGGCAGCCAAATTTCTCAGCCACCTCAAATAATTTAATTCAGCTCATCTATTTCGACTTTTTGAAGCTAATGTTGCTCCTCAAACGAGATTCCAAAATCTAAGAGAATAAGAACATCCTTGTGGTAAGAGGCAAAGAATGATAGGGAATCCTTGATCTACAGCCTTCTGTCCAGCTCTATCTACTTCAGCAACCAAGGTTACTCATCTGACATTTTGCAGTAAGCTACTGCTTTGCTTTGGCGGCAGCGCTATGCTTCAGCAGCAATGGAGTTGGCATTTCAAATATTGATTGCCCTCCATGCATTGGAAGACAATCCAACGCCACCCCCAGTCTCTCTGCTATTGGGGCAGAGAGTGGAAGGGGGTTTGTGAGTGATGGGTGGGAAACTGAACGCGCCTGCCAGACTCTTTCGACAAGCGTGTCTCAGGCACCGAGGGGAGGTTGTACGACTGGAAGCCCAAGCAAGGTAGAAACTCAAGCATGTAGCACAGCCTAACAAACAAATGCCTTTTGACAGTTGGCAAATCTACAGTTTCTTTCGACAGAATTGAGTTGACAAGGTACCTCCACAAACAGCCTGTTCTCCTGATAGGGCTGCAGAGCAAAAGGCCTCGGTTGTGGGTTTGAAGGAAGCCAAGACAGAAGCATTTACTCAAGATTTGCCCCCAGACGAAAGGCTGACGCCTGGCGAAGTCTAGCAGGTTGTTACAGGATGAATATGTAACCCCTGCTTGGAACAGATTGTAGAATCATAAAATCATAGATTAATAGAGTTGGAAAGGTACCTTTTAGGCTATTGAGTCCAAAGCCCTGCTCAAATCAGGAATCCAAATCAAAGCACATTTGACAGATGATTGTCCAATTTCTCCTGAATGCCTCCAGCATTGGAACCCTCACCACCTTCTCAGCTTAAATTGTAACATTGTCATATCGAGTTAGGAAGATACTTTTCTGGACTATGATTTTCAGAATCTTCTAGCTCTGGCAAGGGCATGTAGTGTTAGACTGTCTTGTCCAGGTACTCGGCATGACAGTGTCCAGTGAACCATACCTCTAAGGTGAGCTCCAAAATCCAGGTAACCATCATTGATTCAATTCAACAAACCACTTTTAGCAATTTTCATCTCTGGCCAGAACAGATATTTTAAAGATCAAGATACCCCAAAAATTGCATTAAAATTTAGATAACTTATTATTGTGATATATTGTGGCTGAGAAAAAACAGCTGCTACTGCTGTAGAGTAGCCACACTGAACAACAACAAGAGAACTGAATCAAGATGTCTCCTCCTTTGGGTCAAGAGAAAGAAGGAAGGAAGTGACACCAGTAACCCCTGAAACAAGCAATTTAAGATTGAAGAAAGGTCAGTGCAAGTCAAAGCAGGCATAGGACAATCTAGGAAACCCGAGGACATCCTCTCTCTGCTCTTACCCATGCAAAGATGTGCATCTTTTTTAGTGTAAGTTGAGTTGCACCCAATCACTTCCAATTTTTCCTCTCTTCAACTGCTGTTACTGGTGAGGAAGCTCAGAGTGACAAATGGCTTCCTAGTTCCTCCTGATTAAAAAAAAGCCCAATTATTGACACTGCAAGCCATGGTTCCACTGTACCTCTTAGCCAATGGAGTTTCCCCACCATAACCTTCTTTGTCTCCAAGCATCGATGCTTTTATTTCACAAGACATTTTGCTGTACAGGCTTGACCGAGCAAACAAAACTAGCCTCGGCTTCCATGGGGAGCTTAGAAATGGCTCAGGGATTTGACTCTTGATTTCTCACCTCAGAGAAGCAAGTCCTACTTTATTAGGAGTGATTCACTGAGTTGAGTAAGGGGAGCGACTACACTGTCGAAACAAATCAGAGCTGGTTCATGTTTTCCGTAAGTTGATTTGAGGTCACGTGGCCTTTGTGTCAGTGTGTGCGTCTTCCTAGAACAACTTTTACTCTAGTTGTAACTTGTGAGATAGGTTGGTCTAGGGAACTACACAGGCTTCCTAAGTTTTGCACTTTAAAAACCAGGAGTTCTCAACCTTTTTAATCTGGGGCCCAGGTCACTCTCCCTCAGACAGCTTAGGGGCCCTGACAACCATTTTCCCCTTTCTCCACCACATGGCACTTCCTGGTGTGGTGTAGGAGGTGTAGGGGCACATGACATGGTGCCATAGGCCGCATCTGGCCCACGGGCCACAGGTTGACAATCCCTGTTATAAGCAAATTGGCAGTTGGGTGCTCTGATTTTCCTCTGTCCTTCATCATATCAAAAAGCATGTTCGCATTCTATATGGCTATTGCATTGTGTTTTTCTTAAGGGTGATGTCACCACACACCACAACAATACACACACTGTTGCAAGTGGCAACCATGGAAATGGTTTTAGCTGCCTGCTAGGGTACACAAAAAAGCCTCCCCAAAGACTGTGGTATTTTTGAACCACAATCGGGCATACCCTGGTAATGGCAACCTTATTTTGCCGGCTAATCTTTCTCATACTAGGTCCAGCGAAGGAACTGCAGAATGAACTCACCAAAAGGTGGCTTCATTTTGGCAGCTTCACATCTGGCCTAAACACGGAAGGTGAGGGTGTCTGTTTTTCCTCTTTCCACCCTAGTCCTCAAATGCTCCAGGCTTAAAATTACTGTAGGCTCTTGTTGGTAGTGACAGACAGGAAGATGGTGAGAAACTATGATCTTTTGAGAAGTATGATATTTTGAGATAACTCTGCAGTGAGAGGGAAAGGCAAATCTTACACATTATCTTAGGAAAAATAACTTTGCAAAAAAATTATAATTTTTATTTATTTATTTATTTTATTTCATTTGAACCCTGTCCTCCTCCGAAGACTCAGGGCAGCTTTACAACTAAACCAATTAAAACACATACATAAAAATTAAAATTCAAGTTAAAAAAAACTGAGGAGAGAGGTGGAATATTTAAAAGAGCCAGGCGACTGAGTTGGCCGTCTGGCCCACTCCCCACACATGCCCCGCCAGCCAGGTCTGGTGGTGCTGTCAAAACACACATGGCCTGCCTGCAGATTCCTCTGTAAAATTACCTTCTGCACCTGCATTTCATTACTGAAAATTGTCTGAACTCTGGTCTATGAACCCAAGAACCCAAGAAGGGCATGGAGACTATGGTGGGATCACATGGTAATCTTTATATCCCATTCAATATTTGGGTGACTAATTTAATTCTTAGCAAGGCTATCATGACTCTCATCTCATGCTGTGCTTAGGTTTCTTCTGCATGACTGAAGAAAACTGAGTTAATTTCCACGCTTAAGCCTTGCCGGTTGTGGAGAGAACAGCAGGAATCGGGAGGAAGGGAGGGGCGTGCTAAAAATAATAATAAAAATTGGGCAGACCGTTGTTTCCTTAATTGAATCCTGCCTATTAAGAACAATAAGGAGCGCTTGAGAGTGGAGAACAAAAAAGCAAAGTGTGAAACAAAAGTTTTTATTCACTTCTGCTCAGAGAGGCACTGATATTACTACACCACCAGATAAAGGGATTTGGCAAGGTTTGTTAGGAGGATTAGCTCTCAAAAGATGATTAGATTTCTCAAAGTAAACTCACTGACAAACAAGAGAGCCAGAAAAGGTGCAGAGAGACTAAACTTGCATCCAGTTTCTAGACAGGTGGAGTGTGTGGGGTAAGAGGAGAATGCAAAAGCTGGCTTGAAACTCAACATAAAACAACCAAGATCATGGTGTCAAATCAAAGGGGAAGAAATAGAACCAGTGACAGACTTGACTTATTGGGATCCAAGATGGTGACTGCAGCCATAAAATGAATGGTGCTTGCTCCTTGGGAGGGAAGCTATGGCAAAGCTAGGCAGCATAATAAAAAAGTAGAGACATCACCCTGCCTACAAAAGTCCGCATAGTTAGAGTGATGGTCTTCCCAGTAGTAATGTATGGCTGTGGGAGCTGGACAATAAGGACCGCTGAGCGCAGAAGAATTGTCAGCTGCAACTCATATCTAAGAATGCATTTTTTCCTGAAGCAGGAAAAATATCACTGGCGTGAATTTGTTTAAAGTGGAACCCATCTTGCCATGAAGTGACCCACACACTATGATCATGGAGACATCTCCTGCGGCACACATGAAATGAGACATGCAGGATTTAACACCGGGACTGCAATGGACTGCCGCAGCCTTGAGGATATGAACAAGGTGCGCCTTCACAGCCAACTCCATCTGGCATGGCCTCTTCTGCCTCCATGACCATTGGGAATCAAGAGTTACTCCTCCTCTCATTTTGCCATTTGGCCTAATATGATGGTTTCCAGTGGCCTTTCCTCCACTGAGGGGTCCATTGCCTCACCTAAAGGGACTCATCCACCCATAGCCATTGGCCCCTTTAAGGAGTCAGGTGGGTTAACCACTGCCTGCCACTTGGCATTGAGTCGCTGGCTATACGGTCTACTCCATTACTGTAGCAGGATGTCCAGCTAGACATTATGTCTGGCAGAAGAAGAGATGCTTTTGAACTGTGGTGCTGGAGGAGACTCTTGAAGAATCCCCTGGACTGCAAAGAGAACAAATCAATCTAAAGGAAATCATCCCTGACTGCTCCTTGAAAGGACAAATACTGCAGATGAAGTTGAAATACTTTGGCCTCCAAATGAGAAGAGAGGACTCACTGGAGAAGGTCCTGATGCTAGGAAATATCAAAGGCAAAAGGAGAAGGGGTGGCAGAGGATGAAATGGTTAGACATTCTATCGCTTTTAGGTCTGCTGTTTAGCTGAATAAATAGATGGTATGGCAACACCTATGCTCTGGCTTGGTGATGGTTTGAAACCTTTTGCACAAACCAGTCACCAACATAAGACGTGGTAAAGCTTCAGAGTCAGGTAGAAAATATCATTTATCTCCTGTGATATACACTGGAATCTGTGAATATAGCCTGCCTCAGTGACTTCTCTCCTTTATTGTTCATAATTTATTTGTTCTTCCACGTTTATTTGAGTTCTGTACCTCCAGTTTCCAGGGAGCTTGAGGTGTGTTGAAAGCGTTTTTCTGCCTGGCTTTTCCTGCAGTTATTGTATCCATTTATTCTTCTGCATAGGATTGTTGCATTTTCCCTACTGAGAAGACAATGACATGCTCCTGACAAAGGATGGCATAGATCCTATTAGCAGAGGAATGAGTTGAAATGCTCCTTGTGGGTGACGTTATTAGGGCCACGCTTGATTTGCCCTTCCAGGCAGAAAGCCTTGAGCACTTAGCTTTTAAAAGCCTGGCTTTTGAATCTCTATGCATTCAATCACGCCTGTGGTGCTGAATTAAGGTTGCCATTTCTCCCCCTTTTTCCTAAGAGGTTCCACATTTTTAATAGCGCTATAGTAAGTCAAGTGGGCACAACGTGTCTTTGGACAGCTGTTCTTCACACAATTCTGGCTGATGCAAGCTCTTGACGATCCTGTTCTGCTCGTTTTTTTATGCAAACCCACAAATGTTTGTAATTCTCTCCAGCAACAGGATGGGGAACTTATTATATTTTATTTTATTTTTAAATGTGAACAGATGAGATAAACAGGTAAAGCATGAAGCTGACAGATTTACTCTGACCTTGATTAACAAGCATGACTGCAGTGGCTCAAGTGACTAAGACGCTGACTGGAAGGCAGCAGATCAGCAGTTCAATTCCCGAGTACTGTAGGACAGAATGAGCTCCTGTCTTTGTCCCAGCTCCTGCCAACCTAGTAGTTTGAAAGCAAGAAATTGCAAGTAGATAAATAGGGACCACTTCAGTGGGAAGGTAAATGGCGTTCCGTGCGCTCTGGTGTGTAGTCACATCTGCCACATGACCACAGAAATATCTGCAGAAGCAGACAGCGCTAGCTTTTGGGTTTTGAAACAGAGATGAGCACTGAACCCTAGTGTCGGATATGACTAGCTTTCAAGCAAGGGAAACCTTAAGAATGATAACAATGACAATTACAAAATCAGGAGAAAGTGAATCTAGTGGGTTCATTCTCCGTACCCTGTTCTACTACTGTTGCTGTTGACTGTCCCATATCTCCATGCAGCATCTAGCAACCGCTGAGTCCAGAGAAAGTAATTACATCTTGTTCTTAAAATAACACATGCCAAGGATGTCCTGGCTGTGACATGTACCAGCATTTTTTACCAGTGTTCGCATCGAATGGGACAAAAGTGCACACGGGAGAAGGATTGCCCTTCAGCCTAGCTTTAATTTGCAAAACCAGAGAGTGCATCTCGGAAATAAACCAATAAAACTGCATTGCTTCTGAAAGCGGGGGATCACCAAAACACAGCAGATGTGTTAAGTGGGTGTCGCTGAATAACCAAACAATTGTTCTTATGGATTTAAGTGGAAAGTTTCAAAGTAAACATGTGCATATGCACAGGAATGCAAAAAATAAAAACCACCAACTACAACAAGGGGAGCATTCTTTAACAGGCTGTTTAGACTATGTGATCAATAAAATGGTTTATCTATTACAGTGGTGGCAAACCTATGGCACGCATACCAGAGGGGGCATTCAGAGCCCTCTCTGTGAGTGCGTGCACCGTTGCCCCAGCAAAGAGTTTGCCCTGCCCCTCTGCCCAGCAGCCCAATGGGAGAACTTCCTCCCTCCCCCAGTACAGAATTTGCCCCACCCCTCTGGGGCTGCCTGTTGAGTTTGGGCACTCGGTCTCTAAAAGGTTCGCCATCACTGATCTATTGCAACAAAAACATTTTGTCTGGCTGGAGTAGACCATACAGCCAATGACTCAAGACCAAGCACTGGATGGTGGTAAATAACCTGACTCCCTAAAGGGGCCAATGGGTATTGGCGGATGAACCCCTTTAGGTCTGGTGATGGTCCCCCTCAGTGGAGGAAATGCCTCTGGAAACCATCCTATTGGGCCCAACGGCAAAATGAGCGGATGAGGAACCATGTCACTATTCTGATTCCCAATGGTCATGGAGGCGGAAAAGGCCATGCCAGATGGACTGGCTGTGAAGGCGTACCTTGTTAAAATCCTCAAGGCTGCGGCAGTCCATTGCAGTCCCGGTGTCAAATCCTGCATGTCTCATTTCATGTGTGCCGCAGGAGATGGTTCCATGATCACAGTGTGTGGGTCACTTCATGGCAAGTTGGGATCCACCTTAAACAAATTCATGCTAGTGGCATTTTTCCTGTTTGTCAACCTTCTTTCATGAAAATGAAAATGGAGACTGTACTCAGATACGAGTAGCAGTCAATGACGATTACAACATATCTATTTGACTTTTATCCAGTAAATACAACTTCCACATCAGCTCTGACACACAACTAAGAACTGCTGGTTAAATCAGTGGTTTTGGACGTGTTTGATTTCTCACTTTATCTCCTTGACAGGAGCTGGGTTTGATGACCTATAGAAGGGGTCCCCAACATTTGGTCCCCAGATCTTCTTGGCCTTCAATCCCCAGAAGCCCTGATCAGCAGGTGTGCTGACTTGGGCTTCTGGGAAATGAAGTCCAATAACACCTGGAGAGCCAAGGTTGAGGACCCCTGATCTAGAGGGTCCCTCCCAGGTCTGTAATCTTAAAATGATGATGACACACTTGCTTATCACATCCACAGTCTTTCTCGTTCCCCTTCTATAGAACCCAATTTGCTTAGCTTAGTCCATTTCTCATTTGTGCTTTTTATCTTCTTGAAATAGCTGCCTCCCTGTTATGCTTGTCAGGTTCAGCCAAATCGCTTATTCCATATATATATATATATTTATATATTGCTGACTAATAGGCCTGGATGGTCCGTGAATGTTTTGTCAATGGGAACTAATGACAGGAGATGGTCTGCTAAAAGCAGGGTACCACTCGCTCTTGCTTTTTAGAATGAGATAATCATCAGACCATGAAGAAGATGACACAGCAGAGGGTAGGAGAAGAAAAAGCACAAAACAGTGTGAATAAAAGGACACAAGGGGCGTTGCCTTTAGTGAAAGGGTCTTGCTGGAAAAATCATGTCTTTGTGCTGCTATTTAACATCTGTGTATGGGGGAAAGGGACTGCAATGGCTCAAGTAGTTAAGACACTGACTGGAAGGCAGCAGGTCAGCAGTTTGATACCCGAGTACTGCATGACAGAATGAGCTCCCATCTCTGTCCCAGTTCCTACCAACCTAGCAGTTTGAAAGTAAGAAATTGCAAGTCGATAAATAGAAATCTGTTCAAGAAATCTGTACAAGAGTCAAGAGGCAACAGTTAGGACAGAGTACTGAATGACAGAGTGGTTTGGAATAGGAAAAGGAGTAAGACAGGGCTGCATTTTGTCACCCTGCTTATTCAACTTATACACAGAGCACATAATGCGCAATGCAGGGATGGAGGAATCACAATTTGGGATCAAAATTGCTGGGAGAAACATCAACAACTTGAGATATGCAGATGATACCACCCTAATGGCAGAAAGTGAAGAGGACCTAAAGAAGCTCCTAATTAGGTTGAAAGATGAAAGTGCAAAAGTTGGCTTGAGACTCAATATCAAGGAAACCAAGATAATGACAACAGGCCCTATCAGTCCCTGGAAAATAGATGGGGAAGAAGTAGAAGCAGTGACAGATTTTACTTTCTTAGGATCAAAGCTCACTGCAGATGGTGATTGCAGCCATGAAATAAAAAGCCGACTGATTCTTGGGAGGAAGCGATGAGAAACCTGGGAAATACAATGAAAAGTAGAGACATCACCTTGCAAACAAAAATTCATATAGCCAAAGCAATGGTATTCCCTGTGGCAATGTATGGTTGTGAGAGCTGGACCATTAGGAAAGCTGAACGCAGAAGAATAGACGCCTTTGAGATGTGGTGTTGGAGGAGAGTTTTGAGAGTCCCCTGGACAGCGAGGAGAACAAATAGGTCAATCTTAGAAGAAATCAACCCTGACTGCTCCTTAGAAGGTCAAATAGTAAAGCTGAAGCTGAAGTACTTTGGACATCAAATGAGAAGAGAGGATTTACTTGAGAAAGCCTTAATGCTGGGAAAGTTGCAGGGCAAAAGAAAACGGGGGTGGCCAAAAATGAGATGGCTAGATGGTATTGTAGAGACAATGGGTACAGAACTGAGTGAGTTGAGGAGGATGGTGGAGGACAGAGGTGCCTGGCGGACAGTGGTCCATGGGGTCGCAGAGGGTCAGAATCGACTGTGTGACTGAACAACAACAAAAAATAGGGAACACTTGGGTGGGAAGGTAAACAGCGTCCTGTGCACTCCGGTGTTGAGGCATGCCTGCCACATGTCCATGGAAACGTCTGCAGGCACAGACATCACTGGCTCTTTGGCTATTAACAGAGATGAGCACTGAAACCTAGAGTCAGAAACGACTGGCTTTTGAATAAGGGCGACCTTTACCTTACCTTCCCAACCTTTGGTTTTGGACTTCAATTCCCTGAATTCTAAGCCAATTCCCCAAAGCACTGATCAGTCAATGTACTGACTTAGGCTACTGGGAATTGAAGTCCAAGAACCAAAGTTTGGGAAACACTGGCTTAAACCCTGGTTTGGATGGCCTCAAATGGTTAGACTAGTATAAGGATAGATCCATTTTAAAACCCAGCCAATGCTGTGGTCAATAAACTTGATGAGGAAACTAACCTCAATCAAATGACCACGGAAAGGTCAAAATCACAGAAGGATAAACTGTATGAAGTGTGACTGCCTTTATTACTTTTGCGAACTGGGAGTTTAATAACAGGCATCCATTGAACGCATGTAGTACTTTACGGAAAAACCGTCGGGGACGAGTAAAAATGCAGTTTTATCTATCTGGTGGTAAATTGTGAACTTTTAAACCCATGACCTTGTTTGTTGTAATTCCAGATTTTAATGCTGATATACGGCTCAGTTGTCTGCTTCTCTTTATTCTCTCTTCTTCCCTCAGTGGGAAGTTCGCCATCCTGCCCTCGTTTCTCTTAGGAGGATGGAAAATAAAAGTCGGCATCTATTTATGCGCCAGAATGCTACCCCCTTCTATCCCCACACATTATACCTTTATTGCTCCACTTGATGTAGTAGAGTGTTTTTCAACTTTTGGTTTTTGGACTTTTGTTCCCAGAAGCCTAAGTCAATTCCCCAAAGCACTGATCATCCAATGTACTGACTTAGTCTTCTGAGAAGTGAGGTCCCCCTGTGGGGCCTGGGGCTCACGTTGGGAACCACTGATGTAGAACGGGGGTTTCCAACTTTTTCAAGCCAGGGACCAGGTCACGCTCTCCCAGTCAGCTTTGAGGGACAGATGGCCATTTTGCCTTGCCTGCATGATGGGGGTGGCATTTTGTCCCAATAGACTCAAAGGGGTAGCCATTTTGTTTCTCAAATGCCATTGAAGGGGGTGGAATGCCACATGAAATGGCACCATGGGCCTGATCCGGCCTGCAGGCCTTTGGTTGGGAACCCCTGATGTAGACTATGGCATGGAGGATCTGGACGACTTTCCTCTCTGCAACAATAGTTAGGAGAAAGGTAGAAAAAGAGGCAGGACGATGCGTGCAGCACAAGAAAAAATAATAATTATCTGAGCATGCAGGCCTGTTCAGTCACTTCCCTTGTCAATTCTGGAGATCAGGAGCAGTATTAAGCATTCAGCGATATCCTTTTTGTGTCCTTGATGAGCTGCACAAGCTGTGCCATTGTTCCTCCTACGAAATACCATTCATCAGCCAGAGATGGTCCTGAATGGGCAGATGTATTTTCACCAGGCTAGAGCAATTATCTGCTTTGGCAGCAAATCAAGAGGAATTTCCCCCTCCCCTCCCTTTCTTGTGCTATTTTTTTCAGGGGCTGATGGGCAAAAGATGCGTGGGTTATGGGGGAGTAAGAACGACTGTAAGGGATCACGTGGTTAAGACACTGAACTGGAAGATTGGCAGGTCAGCAGTTCGAGACCCGAGGTCTGCATGACAGAGTGAAGTCCCGTCTCTGCCCCAGCTCCTGCAAACCTAGCAGTTTCAAAGCAAGAAATTGCAAGTAGATAAATAGGGACCATTTTGGTGGGAAAGGAGCTAGGACAGAGATGGGAGCTCACTCCATCACACAGCACTCAAGTCTCAAACTACTGACCTTCTGACCTTCCAGTCGTCAAGTTCAGTGTCTTAACCACTAAGCCAATGCAGTCCTCCATAGGTAGTGGCAAAAGCATACACAGACACAGGCAGGAAACTCATCTACCTACACTAAACAGGCAAACACGAATGGTACAGGTAAAAAAGGAATGGTAAAGGTAAAGGTCAGTCTTGCTCAAAAGCCAGTTGTATCTAACTCTAGTGTTAAGTGCTCATCTCTGTTTATAGCCAAAGAGCCAGCACTGTCTGAGTTTGCAGATGTTTCTGTGGACATGTGGCTGGCATGCCTAGACACTGAAGTGCACAGAATGCTGTTTACCATCCCACCGAAGTGATACCTATTTATCTACTTGCAATTTCTTGCTTTTGAACTGCTAAGTTGGCAGAAGACAGGTAGGGTACACTTCATGTTACATAATCCAGTGGTCCTTCATGTACTGAAGGACGAACTGCAATTGACATGCAGGACTGCCAACCTCAACCAGCTGTTTCCAAAGCTTTGGCGGTGTGAGCTGACTTGCTTCCTAACAGTGAATCTTTAAGCAAATTGTGGGGAAGGGGAGCTTGTACAGAAAGGATCATTTCTCTGGGGTGGGGGTGGTGTGTGCAGCCTGAGGGATCCAAACAGGAGCTGCTTCAAATCATTAGCGTCACACAGGGATGCCATCTGGAGCTTCTTTCACAGGGCATATCCGATCCCAAATCTGCCATGCTCTGTTTAACAGGAAAACCAGCCCACCCACCTGTTGTTGATTTTTTTTTTTACAAAAGAAAGAGAACTAAACAACAGCAGGTTGTTGAACCCTGGCTAGGAGGGAAAAAAGGAAAGGGGGTTCTGGTCTCCGTTAAAGAGGAAAAATGAAGGATGATGGACAGGTTGCCCCCATTATTGTTGTTGTTCAGTTGCACAGTTGGTTCCGACCCTTTGCAACCCCATGGACCGCTGTCCGCCAGGCACTTCTGTCCTCCACCATCTTCCTCAACCCAGCCAGCTCTGTGCCCATTGCCTCAACAATACCATCTAGCCATCTCATTTTGGGCCGCCCCCTTTTTCTTTTGCCCTCCACTTTTCCCAACATCAAGGCCTTCTCAAGTGAATCCTTTCTTCTCATTTGATGTCCAAAGTACTTTAGCTTCATCTTCACTATTTGAGCAGTCAGGGTTGATTTCTTCTAAGATCCACCAATTTGTTCTCCTTGCTGTCCAGGGGACTCTCAAAACTCTCCTCCAACACCACATTTCTATTATTCTGCACTCAGCTTTCCTAATGGTCCAGTTCTCACAACCATACATTACCACCAGGAATACCATTGCTTTGACTATGTGAATTTTTGTTTGCAAGGTGATGTCTCTACTTTTAACTATGTTCCCCAGGTTTCTCATAGCTTGCCTCCCAAGAATAAGTCGCATTTTTATTTCATGGCTGCAATCTCCATCTGCAGTGATTTTTTTTTATCCTAAGAAAGTAAAGTCTGTCACTGCTACTTCTTCCCCATCTATTTTCCAGGGACTGATAGGACCTGTTGCCATGATTTTGGTTTTCTTGATGTTGAATCTCAAGCCAGCTTTTGCACTCTCCTCTTTCAACCTAACCAGGAGCTTCTTTAGGTCTTCTTCACTTTCTACCATTAGGGTAGTATCATCTGCATATATCAAATCGTTGATGTTTCTTCCAGCAACTTGTGATTCATCCAGCCCTGCATTGCACATTATGTGCTCTGTATATAAGTTAAATAAGCAGAGTGACAAAATGCAGCCTTGTCTTACGCCTTTTCCTATTCCAAACCACTCCTTACTGTTGCTTCTCACTGTCCTCACTGTTTCAGCCATGGATTGCCCCCCCCCCCATGGCTGCAGTCAAAAATAGAAAGAAGGAATTTTAAAAGAATTTCCAGCTACACAAATGAGGCATCAGTCAAACCCACCCCCTTTAAAAAAAAAGTTTTCACAGAAGACTGGCATTGCTTCTTGCTTATATCCTGTATCAAGTGCAGTTTCTTTGGAGAACAAAGCAATTCTTCTGTAAGACACCATCACAATTCATTTATGAATATGCATTGGTCCAGTAACAAAGTTATCTCAGCAGCAGGCAGAGAACTGGATTCTGGCCAACAAGAAGAAGAAGATGTTTTAATATTGTCTGGACAACTTGCTATAAGCTCAGAAACGGAGGGTATATTGTCCATGCTTAATTTGAATTCTCTGGCATTCCTGATAGACATGGACATTTAAGTTGCAATGACCATGTATACCAAAGATGTGTCCTAATTTCCTCCTCGCTTCCCAACAGTACCTCTATCCTTTTCTAATGACATCATTGTTTTCCAGCAATTGCAAAAGGCAAAGTAAAGTGATCACACTTATATACAGTCCATAGCGCTTAGAGCACGCTCTGGGCAGTTCACAAGTTAATTAGCATTTTGCCCCCAACATGCTGGGTACTCATTTTACCAACCTTGGGAGGATTCAGGTTCAAAAGCTTGGTTCAGAAGCTTGGCATTTGGGGTTAGAACTAGAGTGGGTTCACCAGTCTACATGGTTGGGATCACCAGTTCGTATGTCTCGCTGAATGGCAGGGAAGATGGTAGTCAATGGTGGCCTCATCCTTTGCGAACACTTTGTATTGCCCAGGGGAACATTATTGTAGAAGACTATTATTATTGTGGAAGACTATTGTAAGCCCAAGGAGTTAAGGTGCTATTTTCCATTTTCCCCCTCTAAGGTCTGAAATGGTTAAAATCTTATAAGTGTGTATTAGAGTAGCAAAACTTACTTGCTAACCAATTAATGCATTTAGACCAGGGGTGCCCAAACTATGGTCCATGGGCCAGATCTGGCCCACAGCATCAAATCATCTGGCTCATGCCACCCTCGCTGCTCCTGGAAGTGGAACTAAAATGCATATGAGCATGAGCATAACATTCCTGCACATGGGTATAACACTGCCGTAAATGACCTTCAACTGTCATAAACACGTTTACGACAGCCATGGGTCATTTACGGCAGCTTTATGTGCGTGGCAGGCACATTATGCACATGCACATTTTACTTCCACTTCCAGTGAGAGGAACCACACGACCGGCCCACAGCCTGAAAAGTTTGGGCACCCCTGGTTTAGACAAACATGTTGACCGTGAAGGGAAGTCTCATCAATGTGTGCAAGACACATTTGGCTCACTTTTTGCAGAAATCAGCCATGAAGATTGTCCTCAGAACATTATAATGCAGTGGCCTCCCATTTGGCTTCCACATCACAGTGTGATCCCGGTACCACTGATCCACTTTCCTGAGACTTTCTGGTCCTGAGCCCTTTTGGCACACAAAGTTCTCCTCAGCCCCAGGCCAGGATGGATGAAGCTGCCACCCTCCATCAAAATGAACTCAAGTGGGGTTTAATCCATTTGGAGACCATCACTCTTCGCCACCCAAGACCACTAGTCCTCAGGGTTGTCAGGTTACTTGACTGCCAGTGATGGTTGGTGTTGAGTTGCTGGCAGTAGGGGATATTTCCCCCAGTAGGATAACCTGGCCAGACTTCGAGATATGAGTCTCACACATCCCACAGAGGCTCTCTGCGTCTACCGATGTTTCTGAGGTCATGTGGCAGGCACAGAACACTGTTACCTTTCCCACAGAAATGGTACCTGTTTATCTACTTGCAATTTCTTGTTTTCAAACTGCTTGGTTTGCAGGAACTGGGACAGACAACAGGATCCCACTCCAGCGCGTAGCACTTGGGTCTCAAACTGTTGACCTGCAACCTTTCTGTTGTCAATCTTAGCATATTAATCACTAAGCCCCGATAATTTGTGTAAATTTATGCAAATGCCACACATGAAATCTTCCAAATTTTTGAGGGGAAAAGTATTCAGCTCTTTTGCAAATTGATGTTAACACAGACTGAAACGACAGCCATTTAGGGGATTGATAAATTCTATGAAACCTAAATATTCAATGAGCATTGTATTATGGTGGTTCTGGGTTTTTTTAATAGACAGGGAGAGGTGCTCGTAGGATATTATGCCTCATTTGCTGAATATTGTGATTATTTTAATTGCTTTAATTGTTCTGATTTTTATGGTTTTATTGACTAATCTGTTTCAAAACTGTTTTTAATTAGTTCTTAATCTGCTTTTAATTATATTTGCTAGCCACACTGAGCCCTTTTTTGGGGGGTGGAAAGACAGTGTAGAAATGAGATAGAAAGATAGGCAGAGCCAAAACATATTGGCTGACTTTACGTACGGGTTCACTTGACTAAAAGAGGGGTGGAAGGATTCAATTGCTCTAGTGATTCAGACAGAATAGCGTCTTGGGCTTGCTGCGTGCTGCCTTTTGCTCTGGTCTGTGTCTCCGACAGACAAACATGAGCATTTGTCTGGTGGTTAACCCCCCCCCCCCATTAACATTGATGAGAAACTGTATGTCTTGGCAGGCCTTTCAGCACAGCTGTTCCCTGGCGCCCAAGAGGGTGATGGATTCCACAGACTGGATCGTGTGGATCTGTGAGATGAAGCAAACAGGGTGAAATTATACAATAATACACAACATCATGAGATCAGGTAGAGTCCAGTTCAGGGGTTCCCAACCTAAGACCTATGGGCCAGATCTGGCCCCCCAGTGAAATTTCATGTGGCCTCCCACTGCTCCAAGGACGTTCAAGAAACAAAATGGCCACCCATTTGATGCTGTTGGGACAAAATGACCAAAAAAACCCTCATGTAGGCAGGGCAAAATGGCTGTCCGTCCCTTGAAGCTGACTGAGGGAGCATGACCCGGGCCATGACTTGAAAAGGATGGGAACCCCTGTGGTAATGTTTCTCTGCCTCTCAAAGACCAACCCTATATCCACACTGTGAGGGGTGATAACAGGTCCTATTAAAGGGTTGCTAGGACTGGGTCAAATATGGCACGACCTTGCACCACAGGATCCCTACGGCAGCCATGAAGGCCATCCTGGATTGCCCCAAAAAGACCTGGCTAAAATGGCTCTTGTGAAGTTGTGGCAGGCCCAGGAAACAAGGAATGGATAATCCGTTCCTAATTGCTTATTCAACTTATACACAGAACACATAATGCGCAATGCAGGGATGGAGGAATCACAATTTGGGATCAAAATTGCTGGAAGAAACATCAACAATTTACGATATGCAGATGATACCACCCTAATGGCAGAAAGTGAGGAAGACCTAAAGAAGCTCCTGATTAGGTTGAAAGAAGAAAGTGAAAAAGCTGGCTTGAGACTCAATATCAAGAAAACCAAGATAATGGCAACAGGCCCTATCACTCCCTGGAAAATAGATGGGGAAGAAGTAGAAGCAGTGACAGATTTTACTTTCTTAGGATCTAAGCTCACTGCAGATGGGGATTGCAGCCATGAAATAAAAAGGCGACTGATTCTTGGGAGGCAAGCGATGAGAAACCTGGGGAGCATAGTGAAAAGTAGAGACATTAAATTGCAAACAAAAATTCGCATGGACAAAGCAATGGTATTCCCTGTGTCACCCAATTTCAGGGTGATTGGATTCACTCTCTGGCAGAGGTACTAGAAAGACCCAAGAACTTACAATGAGGCAGGGTTTTCAGTCAAAACAAAATATGGTTTATTGGGAGCAAAAGCAAAGGCAAGCCTATTCGGGCATATAGTCTGGCCAGACCTATAATTCTAAATAGCTAACCTTCCCGCAACCGTTCTGAGGAAAAGACCCCCCTTGTGATCCCTGCTCACAAAATTTGGTGAACAGAAGATAACCCCCACCCACCTCTAAGGGCTTATATCTGCTATCTAGACTAGCTTCTAGGTGACAAGGGAGAGGGGATTGCAACTGGGAAAGAGGAAAGGCAATTAACATATTTTAATTACATGCAAACATAAAACAAAGGCAGCTCTGAGGTCAGAGAATTTAGTTACACAAAAGCGGCAGATTACAGCTATTGCTAAAAAAAAACCGGTTATAGAGAGTTTACATTAGGTCAAAGGAGCATATTTGTGGTTGACAGGAATAACCAATTGCATGTAGCGGCGGGAAAACAGTGGATTCCGGCATGAATGGAGCCTCCGGACAAAATTGCTTTAGCGTCTAGCGTGTAAACAAAGAAACAAAGAAAGATGTTAGAATCAATATGCCTTAATCATTTAGTTAATGGGAGACCTTTGAGGAGAGAAGTCACCTTTTGTTTTTCCCTTTTAATCCTCTGGCTGCGTACGTGGGAGACGGGATGTCCGCTTGTCCCTGTGACTTTGCTTGCTTCCCCTTTTTCCTGATCAACTTTGGGGTAGTTCCCCACAGATTTTTGCTATGTTTTATGCTTGGTCAGTGTTCTAATCAATGTTTAATTGAACTTTAATCAAACCAGAGGAATGAGTCATTCAGCTTCCTTTGTGAAGGAATGAAAAGGAATTTCTGCTTATCAGAAACCCGACAAACCGGTTTTCACACCCTTTGACCTACTACACAATGGACCTTATTTTTTTTACATTCCTTGCCAGAGTCTATTGACTATTGGGTAATCCCCCTTCCTCCTTGAGAGCATTCCAATCTTATGATTTAACTCCTGGCTTCTACCTTATTTTCCATATGTGTGTGTTGTGATATGTGGCATTTAATAAACGTTTTGATTAATTATAATGCTTTATCCAAAATTTCAGGTAACACTCCTTCCCTTTTCTCTCGGCGGATAATCTTTGAAAAGATTTCTAGAAGCAATCTGGGATTTCTGACAGGAATCTTTGAGAGAGATTCTCCGTCGAAACTGAGTGGGTCCTGATGTGGTATGCCCCCCCCGGGGGCCCTGGTACAGCGTTCTCAGGGATTACAAAAAGGGGCACACACACACACAAATTAGAATTATAACTACAACAATCCCAAACCCCGCTATGAATAAATGTTTCCAACATCTGGGAGTAGGCCAATTAGCCAATTCCCCAGTGAAAACCCAGTGTTTTACTCTCAGTGGTGAGATTGTGGATGGTTTCGTCTGCCTGCTTGCTGTTAAATTTAGGCAGCACATCTATTTAAAATAAGGGGGTTGTCCAAACTACCAAATGAACATCCTAACATTCTATACATTCTACACATGTTTAGAAATTTAAACTAAAGAAAATACAGGAACACAGTTTGCTAGCAATATTTTAGAGAGAGAGAGAGAGAGAGGTAGAGAGAGAGAGAGAGAAACGAGGAGATAGGAATACTAATAATAAAAGACATGATACTCCTCCATTGAATTTTAGATATGCTCTGGAGCACTGTCATCCGTTCACTTTTGGGATCCAACACAGGGCTTCCACATCTTTAGCTTTTTCCTGTAGTGAGGGAGAGAGAACACAACATATCTCCCCAAAACCCTCCCACATTTACTTTTAAACTTTTATTCCTTAACCCTAGTAACAATAAACGACAACAAACATGCTTTAATGTACGGTAATACCTCATATAACATCAGTATGATGCATTAAGATCCCATGGGATGCTTCAGATAACCGCCAAAACCTTTGTGGTTACTATGCATCTCTATGGCTATGGCTCCCATAGGATCCTAACATGCATCGGGTAACACTAAAAATCATATAACATTAGACCTGTGGGGCCAGGTTTTAGTGTTATATGAGGTTTGACTGTACTCCCATTACATTCACTGTTTCCTGTGGATTTATGTAAGGGAATTCCTTAAGATTCCAGGTTTAGTAGGAGAAGAGGGCTTTTATTGTGCAAACCCCATACTTACTCCAGAAGCCACTAATGCATGATTCAATTGCAACTGTGAGTGCTTTTTAAAGGCAGGAATTTACCTTCCTGGCCCAAACCAATGTAAACCAAATTAAATACTTTGAGTAAACAATTGTTTCACTCCCATCTGATCTGAGGAAGGTGCTGCTTCCCTACCAAATTCAGCCTCCCCCTCCCCTTTGTGAGTCTGGGAGTCTCCTAACTAATTTCTAAACTGGCCTCATTGTGAAATCTATTTGTTTACCTTTACCCTGTTTTCCTTCTGGCATCCTGTATAATAAGAATGAAGGTTTAACAAACGCACTGCAGATGTTTCTGAAATAACTTTATTGTTGGAGTTGCAAAGCAATCTTTATGGTTCAGTTTCTTTAACTAGGATTCTTAACTGGGGACGGTGCATAGGGACACTCAAATTTCCTTAAGATTGTGCACTTAGTAGGATGAGAGGAAATTTCCCATGTGCGATGTTCCAACAATCTTCAGAAGCCACTCACACAACATACATGCAGACAAGACAAAATACAGCTATGCAATGACAGAACAGGCTATGCAGGGGCAGGGCACCTCTCCTGCCTTCCTTAAGGGAAATTTTGGCAGGGAGTTTGCCCAGAAATAACATTTGGCTTTATTAATTTCAATTAGGCAGACATCAGTTTGTGGTGTTAAAAACTTCAAGCTGCTCTTAAGGAGCAAGCTACTATGTGCTTATCTATTTACTATGCAAAACTTCTCCTACCTTTTTCCGGAACTCTTGTTGCAAGGTCCTGGGTTTGAATCACAATTTTTAAAAGCATTTTTTTTTTTTTTCAGATCGAAAATCAAATGTGCTTCCTGGGGCTTTTGCGATTCAGTTAATTCAACCCCAGTACATGTGTGTATTGAGCCACATTATACAAAATCAAATTTACAGCAACCATTTCAGAAATGCATATGTTTTCAAAAGGTTTTAATAGGTTTATGTTCAAATTAACTTTTCACTATGGAGCAGCAGTTTCCTCCTTTAAAGCAATTCAGACAAGCAGAGCTTTGCACAGACATGATTCCAAGTTTCCAATTTAAACTTATCCAGATTATAACACATGCATAGCCCCTCTGTTTAAGCAAGTATCCGATTATACAGGACAATGTTCCATTTCCCCTGTGCCACACATTAAAGGTTCCCCTTTATTTAATATCCATCCATTATTTTCTACTAGGCCATATCTCCTTTTATTTCTGAAAATGGGTCTCCACGTGCCACATTTAGAGACTGTTAAGGTATACACCAGACAAACCAAATTCTGAGTTAGCATGGCCCTTTTGAGATGTGGGCCAGATTTTCAAAATACAGTTTTGCATTTTAGGCAGATGCTTCTTGGCCCCCCTTCCCACAAAACTGGGTTCTCAAGTGAGACTCCAATTGTCCTTTTTCCCAGGGAAAAAGACAAGCCAAAACCTCCATTTCCGCTATCTTCATGCCCTTTCTCGGGACAGACACTGGGGTCACCCAGAACTCCAGGATTTGCTCCGAAGGCTTTCTTGGGGTCCCTTGCCTATCTGCAAGTTTTCCAATTCAATTATAATATTGCCAGGTTGAGCTGAGCACTTTAAATGAAGCCGGGTAAAAGGGTGGTTGAGGTGATTAGCCTTCTTGCATTGATATTTTGTGCAGGCCAATTCTGCCTGCGGGGAGTACCCTAAATTTCATCCATATGTGGGGCGTATGGCCAGGTAGCAAACTTATGTTTTAAAATTAGCCTTTCATCAGCTAAGGCTCCTTATTTCATATTTGTCAGCCTTGCTGGGACAGCAGGGTGACACAGATTAATTTGAGGCACAACGAAAAGGAAGAATAAGTCCCCATTTCTTTGCCAACTAGGGCAGTGGAATCAGAATTTGGGTGGGGCAGTGCATATGCCTGTAACCTTAGACAGTATGCGACTCTGTTTACTTTAGTGGCCAAGCTTAGTGGAAGAGGAAGGAGGGGCCGCTTTCCCCCCTTCAGGCTATTGTGAATGGAATGTTGTTTTTTGTTTTTTTTCTCAGCAGGAGGCAATTTCTTAACTTCTCTGCAGTGCTACAATGTTTGCACTCTGCACATGTTCTATGGAAAGTCCGAATTTTTACTTTGGAAGCCATTTCTTTAAAAGCAAATGCATTTCCAAACACATATTGGTTGCAGTTGGCTTTGTATGGGAAAGAGGGACCTTTCTGATTAATCCATCCCAATTTCCAACCCTTGCCAATCTCAATTTTATAGATATACCAGTCATTATGTCAATTTATTTGTTTTCGATTAATTCTATTTCATTAACTGTATCTTCCCACTGTTTCTAAGTTCCAATTCCTAATTTCCAAAGCCTTTATTGCTTGAACTACCTACGTTTTTGTTTCAAATTCTGCTCAATTCTCCTTTGGGTCCCTTTTAAAGGGATTTTCCTGTAACTTCTGATACTTACTTAGTTCGATTTCGAGCCTTATTTAAAAGGCAGCAATGCATTTTGAACATTACCATTTCCTTTATTCTTATAATAATTTACCATGTCCCAATCTAAAGGACAACAATAATCCCGATTTATACATTTCCAATCTCTGTCTTAAAGTTTAAACTAGACAGAGAAAGGGATAACATCATTTTGTTAACCATACTTTTTATATACTTTTTACAATACACATATATACAGATCTGCCACATCTCCAGCATGCATCAGGCCTGGGTACTCTTTGGAAGCATAACTTCTTAAGGACATGCTTCCTTCCCCTTTAAAGCCTTCTGCAGAGCATGTTAATACCTCACAATGGCAGTTTAAATTTTCTAAGTTCCTAGTCCTCATTATTTACACATCACAAAAATGCAGGCACACATTTATTTCGTTCACACACACACCCAGGGTACCCTTATTCATTCATTCATCATACATGCATGCATATTTACATATATTACACATTCATTCCGTTTTCAAACTGTGTATTAGACCTCTTTTTCCTGCAATGTTCCACGCAATCGCTAGAAAAGCAAGGGAAAATGCCATGCTTTCTCAGACCTTAAGGGCCATGGTTTACTGTGGTTCTCAGGAGGCTGGAATTACCTGCCACCTGGGCACAATGACTTAATCTTATTGCTAATCATTCTTATAAGCCATTCCCAGGCTGCCTCTTATGGCAATAGCCTGGGATTCTTCCAATTTGGGCTGCCCTGTGTTCGAATTCAGTTACAATTTAACAGATTGCTTTAACTTAATTGGGGCTTTCCTTTTAGAAACAACGGACAAGTTAATTTATGTGGGTGCTGGGCTACCTTAACCCTTTGTTTAATCTATGACTGCTGTCCCCTTCAAGCCTCTCAGCCTGAATGGATTGCAGTGGGCTCAAATTTTAAATGCTTTTCTATTCTGCTTACTCTTTTTCATTCTACTCTATTTAGCACCCCCCACTCAGCTAGCAGGGATGGTGGCAATAAACTATTCCTTTAGGTGCCTTAAACTTAAGTTGCCTTCTCTAGGCCAGGCGGGCCTCAGGTCCCTTTGAAAGGGGCCGGTCTTGGTTGCTTAAAAGTTTTAACCTCCATTTGCTCAATTTTAGACTTGGGTCCCACCAAATTCTTCCAATTCTTGAGGACATTGCTGCGTGGCGTCCCACCAGCCTTTTCCTTCTTTCAGCCCAGCCTGAACTCTCAAAAAGCTCCTCCCATTAGCTTGCCTTAGGCCTAGGTCTTGGTGCTTACCGAGTTACCCCGCGCAGCGCACTGGCGGGAGCGGACCACACAGTTTCTTCCCTTGGTGTCTCTCACCGGTAATCACCCGGCTATCTTGAGACTAATTTACCCCGGTCTCACGGACGACGAACCCCGCTATCTTGACCAGGCTATCCAATCCGCCACGTGTACTCAGGTAATTACTTCTGGTACCCCGTGCCTTTCGAGATTCCTCACCGGATGCTATCCGGCTATCTTGGAACTCTGCCCAATCCGTAAAGACCCCAGTGATAGGTGATGATTCTATCCACTGGACCCTGCACTTAAACTAAATTGCTCACGGGTGGACAATTCCCGTTCTTGCTTGATTTCTAGCTGGCTAGCGAGGCCAGACTAGTGGTCAATTCTTTGTGCAGCTCAGGTTCGTCAGACCGTATCTGCTGCACCCTCGGTGGGACTCTAACCCACGCTTTCAATACCCGGACTGCCACCCGGGGGAAGGTCAGTTCAGCTGGCTGTTTAAACTAACTTGGCAAGAATTTCAAAAGGACCCCAAAATCAAAATTATACGTTACCAATCCTGAAGTTTTCAGTCGCAGAGACGGAACCGCAGATGAGTCTCTCAAAGCCTGATTGAAGATTTCGAATAGGAGGTCGTTCTGGTTTTTCTTTCCCTCTCTTTGTGTCCTGCACCTCTTAAGGAGGTTGCAGGAACCAGAGGCATCCCGGCACGAGCCCCCAATTATGTCACCCAATTTCAGGGTGATTGGATTCACTCTCTGGCAGAGGTACTAGAAAGACCCAAGAACTTACAATGAGGCAGGGTTTTCAGTCAAAACAAAATATGGTTTATTGGGAGCAAAAGCAAAGGCAAGCCTATTCGGGCATATAGTCTGGCCAGACCTATAATTCTAAATAGCTAACCTTCCCGCAACCGTTCTGAGGAAAAGACCCCCCTTGTGATCCCTGCTCACAAAATTTGGTGAACAGAAGATAACCCCCACCCACCTCTAAGGGCTTATATCTGCTATCTAGACTAGCTTCTAGGTGACAAGGGAGAGGGGATTGCAACTGGGAAAGAGGAAAGGCAATTAACATATTTTAATTACATGCAAACATAAAACAAAGGCAGCTCTGAGGTCAGAGAATTTAGTTACACAAAAGCGGCAGATTACAGCTATTGCTAAAAAAAAACCGGTTATAGAGAGTTTACATTAGGTCAAAGGAGCATATTTGTGGTTGACAGGAATAACCAATTGCATGTAGCGGCGGGAAAACAGTGGATTCCGGCATGAATGGAGCCTCCGGACAAAATTGCTTTAGCGTCTAGCGTGTAAACAAAGAAACAAAGAAAGATGTTAGAATCAATATGCCTTAATCATTTAGTTAATGGGAGACCTTTGAGGAGAGAAGTCACCTTTTGTTTTTCCCTTTTAATCCTCTGGCTGCGTACGTGGGAGACGGGATGTCCGCTTGTCCCTGTGACTTTGCTTGCTTCCCCTTTTTCCTGATCAACTTTGGGGTAGTTCCCCACAGATTTTTGCTATGTTTTATGCTTGGTCAGTGTTCTAATCAATGTTTAATTGAACTTTAATCAAACCAGAGGAATGAGTCATTCAGCTTCCTTTGTGAAGGAATGAAAAGGAATTTCTGCTTATCAGAAACCCGACAAACCGGTTTTCACACCCTTTGACCTACTACACAATGGACCTTATTTTTTTTACATTCCTTGCCAGAGTCTATTGACTATTGGGTAATCCCCCTTCCTCCTTGAGAGCATTCCAATCTTATGATTTAACTCCTGGCTTCTACCTTATTTTCCATATGTGTGTGTTGTGATATGTGGCATTTAATAAACGTTTTGATTAATTATAATGCTTTATCCAAAATTTCAGGTAACACCTGTGGCAATGTATAGTTGTGAGAGCTGGACCATTAGGAAAGCTGAGAGCAGAAGAATAGACGCCTTTGAGATGTGGTGTTGGAGGAGAGTTTTGAGAGTCCCCTGGACAGCGAGGAGAACAAATAGGTCAATCTTGGAAGAAATCAACCCTGACTGCTCCTTAGAAGGTCAAATAGTAAAGATGAGGCTAAAGTACTTTGGACATCAAATGAGAAGAGAGGATTCACTTGAGAAAGCCTTGATGCTTGGAAGGGTCGAGGGCAAAAGAAGAAGGGGGCAGCCCAAGATGAGATGGCTAGATGGTATTGTAGAGGCAATGGGCACAGAGCTGGGCGAGTTGAGGGTGATGGTGGAGGACAGGAGTGCCTGGTGGGCAGCGGTCCATGGGGTCGCAGAGGGTCGGAATCGACTGTGCGACTGAACAACAAAAATTGTTTATTGAACTGTTGCTTTAAAAAAACTGCAAAAGATAATGCTTAATTACCATTCAGGAGTAGCATATGAGTTGCGCATGTAATACATCCCAGCCTCCACCCTAGCAATTCCACAAAGCAGCAAAATAAATACACATCTACTTCCATTTTTGAAAAATTGCACTAAAGGGCATTCTCCAGAGATCTGGACCTTGCCATGTGAACTTTGAGTCTTAGATGGTCAGGGATTCCTCTGTGATTTTGTAAAAGAGACAACTCTGACCCTTAAATTGACTCCGCCAAGGGAGAGCACGATTCCTCAGTGTGTATCTAAACTCTCCTCTAAGCTTCCAAGCCAAATTGCCTTCTTCAGGCACCCTCTTCCTCTGCATTGTTTGTTCTGTGCATTTAACCCAGCCAGGTAAAATGAAAGACTGTTTTTAATTAAAACAACAACAAGAACTATCTCTCTTCAGTGCAGAGAGTGAAAAAAAAGAAGGAAGGGTGCCATATCAGTGAAAGGACAATTGTTTATTTGTTACAGCATCTGCTTTACCCTGCAAAATCTTGGCAACACTAAATGTTAGAGGGTTCATGTCTTGGCTTTGTTCTAGTGTCGTAAGAAAGCTGGCATGGTGGACAAAAAGAAAGAATGAGGACCAAGGTCATTTTGCTTCCAATCAACAGCTGAGCAGAGCCATTTAGTGACTTGCTCCAGCTCTGGAAATAAATGCCAAAATGGAGATAAACAAGGATATTTATAAATTGCTGGAGCAGATATGAGATAGTTCAGGAAGCCCCTTGCAAAAAATATAATAATTGATGTTTATTTTGGTCTTTGGGAGGTTAAAAATGTTGATCTTTGAACATAATTACCTGGTGAAGACAGTTCTAGCAAAAGAGGTAAAGGTAAAGGTCACCCTTGCTTGAAAGCCAGTCATATCTGATTCTAGGGTTCAGTGCTCATATCTGTTTATAGCCAAAGATCCAGCGCTGTCTGCCTCTGGAGATGTTTCTGTGGCAGGCATGGAACGCTATTTACCTTCCCACCAAAGTGGTCCCTATTTATCTCCTTGCAATTTCTTGCTTTCAAACTGCTAGGTTGGCAGGAGCTGGGATGGAGATGGGAGCTCATGCGGTCATGAAATGCCTGGGAATCAAACTCTGACCTTCCAGTCAACGAGTTCAGCGTCTTAACGACTTGAGCCACCACTTAAGCCACTGCAGTCAAAAAAGAACAAGATTGGCAGTAGAAGTCCCAGTCAAGACAGATCAAACTTTAAACTGCCAAAATGATGCCACCTTCTTGGCTTTGTCGTTGGCTGTAATTAAATCTTCATTGGTACACATTTCTGATAGTAATCATCAGACCAGCAAATGAGCTGGATTCTGCATCTCTCCACATTCACACAGTGTGTTGTTGTCCGCCAGCAGTCCCCACTTGAGCTTGTTGGCCTTGCATTTAGGGACTCCAAGCCCTCAGCTTATTCAGGGTCCTTCTAGTGATGTAGGGGAGATTGAGATAAACTGATAAGAGCACAACCAGCATGTATAGTGTGGATCTGTCACAGAGGCTTCTCTTGCTCTAAGGCTGCTAATCTCCAGCTGCTTGACAAAGATCCACCCCCCCCCCTAAGAAAACCCCCTCCCAAATACAAACACACAAAATACCAAACAGTTCTTTCAAACCAACAAGCCCTTGCAGCCTCAAGGCATGTTGCCAGAGGGTTTTCTTCTTCCCCTCCTTCTCCAGATCTCCAGCAACTTTCAAGTATCTACTCTCCCTTTCTGATTGTCTTTCCTTCCTTCAAAGATGGCCTGCAGAACATCACGGCTCTGATGTTACACATTGAAAGGTCTGCTCAACTGACAGAGTGCTGGCTATCAATCCTCCTGAGGATGTGATCCACCCCGTGCTTTTCTAATCAACATCAAAAATCTCATCTTCTGTGGCCACTGAAGGTGATTCTTAAGAACTCCATCTTGTCGTCATGCTCGTTTATTGGGTGGCAGCAGGGACTTGGCCTGCCTCATGATTCAAAGGAGAAGAGTTGAATTATGCTCAAAAGACTGGAGTTTGCCCAAACCTGTTTTGCCCAAGCAAAAAGTGAATTACTTAGCTGGCATCCCTCCATCAACATTTTGCCGAGAAAGTGCCACTCAGAAAGATTGGGTCAAAGCATGGTCCTTGGAAACACACCTGTTCTTTGATCACCAACCAGCAAAGCAGAGCCTGAAACCAAGGCACAGTTTCCTCATAACTTCTGTTCCCCTGAACAACCAGCCCCCACAGACCACCCTATCACCTTGGAAGGCAAGCAAGGAGCAACCAGATAACTGGACAGAACCACATGATTATCTACCGCCTAGCCAAGAACAACCATGGCCCATGTGGAAAGCTTAAAAGATTGTGTGCCATGGTAGGAAGATCAAGGGATAATCTGAGAAAGTGGGCTTTCCGTGTAGTTGACAGCCTGTGTGAAGTAAGCTTGGGTAGAGCTAGGCCTAGCTAAGTGCCAAAGTCTCCTAATTTAGGTCTTTAAAGGTGAGCCACAATGAGGTGCTTGTAAAACAACTTTAACATGGGCAAAATTCCCAGTGCGGAGAATTATGGTACCTGTAGTACAGAAAAGGCGAAAATATCATATCTGTTTAGCACAGTGGAGAACTCTCGTGCGGTGTAAACTAAAAGGCAGAGTGGATTCATCACCTCTCCTTTGTCTGGGGGTGTCCTTTGAAGTTCTGTTGAATTCATGTGCATGCTCAAGACAAAGGCCAGTTTCATGCTGATCTACAGCTGAATGATAAGTCCTGCAATACAGTCACAGAGGAGCATGCCAGTGAAACATGCACTGTGGTTGAGTGAGAAAAGGCTAGACTTTCTTCATTGTGATCAGCATGACGATGTTGGCGGGGCTTTCTGCTCAGCAGGAAGTGCCGATAGGACGCTGGTTAAAGAATAATGAAATAAAGACCAAGAAATTATAAAAACTAATACAACAGAGAAAGCTCGAATACTGTGCTTGTGTAATCAGAAATCAAAGATACCGATAGATGTGGCTGCTGCTTCTTTCATGTCAGAATCCAACTCTGGACTGCCAAAATGAAGCCACTTTCTTTGCCTTGCCAGTGGCAAAGATTAAGTCCTTGCTGGTGCATGTTTCTGACAGTAATCGGCAGACCAGTAAATGAGCCAGATTCTGTCTCTCTCCACATTCACACAGCATGTTGTTGTCCGCCAGCATGTCTGTGGATGCAGATGGCGCTGACTCTTTGGCCATCAACAGAAATGAGCACCATACCCTAGAGTTGGATACAACTGGTTTTTAAGCAAGGGCGACCTTGACTTTGACCTTTACACCTGCGATTCTCAAACTGTGGCCAATAGGCCAGATGCGGCCTACAGCACCATTTCATGTGGGCCTCTCCCCTCTCCACCACATACCCATTGATTAAATCATAAAAGTCTATCTTGTTTAGAGACTTGTTTCAGCTGTCCTCTAACATCTTGTTCCCTAACAGCCACAGAGCTGAGGCTGGATATGGCCACAGCACTCCTCATTTCAAATCTAGCAAGGAAGAGGGATTAGAACAGGAATTTTCAACCTGTGACCTGTGGTCCGGATGTGGGACACAGCACCATTTCATGTGCCCCCCCCAACTGCCTCCACCACACCAGAAAGTGCCATGTGGTGGAGGGAGGGCAAAATGGCCATCCAGCCCCTGAAGCTGTCTGAGGGAGCGTGACCCAGCCCCTGGCTTAAAAAGGTTGAGAACTAAGTCCTTTCTCAGAGGAAGGCATAATATCCATGAAGGCCCTTCCGGAGAAATGGCATTTTAGCAGCGTAGACCGGAGTGACAACCATAATCCAATCTCACCTGAAACTCACGCCTGCCCGTAATCACCAGACACTTACTTCTCAGCCTAATTAAGAGTCTTGCAGATGTTTGCTCATCAAGTCCTCTATTTTCTTAATTAAAGTGATGGAGGCAATTTTCAGGCTCCACTGCTTGGGGATTAATTTTCACAAGAAGTTTATTTTTGCAAGGAGACGGGTCAGGACGAGGCAGAGGTGAGAGATGTGTTGATTTAAGACGAGGAAAGCTTTTGATCACCCTGCATGAAATGTCACATCCAGAGGACTTTCACGGTCTTCTTTCTTCTTCTGTTTCTCAGCCACACTCAAAGCTCACCGGAGAAATGCCATTTGGTTTTGAATGCTGATTATTAAAGCACTTTGCAGATCGCCCCAATTATTACCCAGCATGTGATGTAAGCAAGTGAGCTGATTCTCCAGGGGAATAATCTGGGTCACCTAAAATGTTCAGACCACCAATAAAACTAAAATCTAGTGTCTGCACACTCTGGTTGTGGGTGAACTGAAGTCCCAAAACCAAAGATTGGTAAACACTGGTCTAGTTGATTGTTGTAAGGCATCCTGAGTAGTGCTTGCACCAGTTGGGGTGGGCCATTGGATGGATGGATGGATAAATAACCCAATTCTCATTTTCTAAACCACAATGCAGAAAAATAACCAGACTGGTTCTCTTGGCCCTAGGGGAAAAGAATGTAGGAGCTTTTTTTTTGCTCCAAACTTTTTCTGATTCTTTCTTTTACTGTTGATGTTGGGATAAAGATCGTTTTGATCCTATTAACCCCGCTTCTTGCACAGAGTCTGGGATTTAAATTGGCAAATGTGGTTTTGATGCAGTGCATTGTCAGAGCATCTTACGGACATAACAAGACATGACAAGACATGAATGGTGCTTCATTACCCATTACCGAGCGTGGTCTTGTATGCAATGCAAAAAAGCAAAACCCTGGGGACTGGGATGTGGGAGTGGGGAAAATCAATCAGGATGAGTGACACAGGGAGAGGTGGAACAAGCATGCAGAGGAATCCCACACATTGCTCAATGGCTTATTTTGCAACCAAAGTCAACATATTGTATGAAGATTATTGTTGTTGTCTGTTGCAACTCATCCAAGTTTATGTTTATCCTGCCCCAGGGTGCCGGGAGGCATGGTCATTGAGGCTAGCTGGTTCTGGGCCACTTTCACCCTCTGAGGCAAGCAGGAAAAATGCCACTGGCATAAATTTGTTTAAGGTGGATCCCAGCTTGCCATGAAGTAAACCACACACTATGATCACAGGGCCATCTCCTGCAGCACACATGAATTGAGACATGCAGGATTTAACACCGGGACTGCAATGGACTGTGCACCTTCACAGCCAGTCCATCTGGCATGGCCTCTTCTGCCTCCATAACCATTGGGAATCAGAGTTCCTCCTCCACTCATTTTGCTGTTGTGCCCAATAGGATGGTTTCCAGTGGCCTTTTCTCCACTGAGGAGGCCATCACCTAAAGGGGCTCATCTGCCCATAGCCTTTGGAACTTTTACAGAGTCAAGTTAATTACTGCTGCCTGACACTTGGCGTTGAGTGGCTGGCTGTACAGTTTACTCCATTACCGTAGGGGGATGTCCAACCAATGTGTATTAAGATTAAAGATTTTTTTAAAAATCATGTTTGATCTCCATCGTTTCCTGCTGCCTTCAGCATGTGTGAATGTGTACAAATCAAGTGTCCTGAGCTGGAGTTGGGGGTTAGTCTCCACAGGCAACGCAAGTTGGATGAAGATAGCGAAGGTAAAGAATGCTGCCATAGAAAGACATCCAGTACAATCCATGCTGACCTCCATCTTATACTCTTAACAGATATTGCAAAGGAAGAACACTAAAGATAAGGGGGATAAGAGGCAAATAAAGGTGCAAAAATATTTTGGGGTGGGGGAGCAGAAGTACCAGCCTCAACATAAATTGCCACCTACTAACTTGTTATGTTTGCCAAGGTGGAAAGCTGAGTCTACTTTGAGTCCTATCAACATTTAACTCACAGAATCGGCAACAGTTTTGGCTACAGTTGAGCAGTTTAACCACTGTGCCCCCCCGGGAGGTCATGAGTCCAATTCTTAATTCCAAATAGAATTTTTAACCTATATTTTACCTATATTTCCCATGCTTCCCAATTGTGCAATGCTCTGAAACAAATGAAGAAATATTTGCACAAGAAGACAATCACTTGGTTCACCATTAATCTCCACTAAACATAAATCCCAGGAATTCGGTGAATTTGTTCTAGGAATTAAAATTCAGCCACAATTTTCATTTCAATTTACCTGGGTTCCACTTTGAGCCAGACCTACTGCCGAGTAGTGCTTGGGCCATGAAAAGAGGGGGGGAATTAAAACATCATTAAAACGTAAACTTGACATCTGTTATTGGGTTAGCCAACATTCTGGCTGGCCTTTGCTATGTAAAGTTTGGCATCTTCCTTCCTTCTGGCAATGCAGACATGATATTGCACAGCAATATTGGGCCATTACCTGGCATCATAAATTGCAGCGAGAGAAGCACAACATACTAGATTCGGAAACCGGAAGTTTTTTGAAGGACTAAATCTTTATTATACTATTAGATGTCTACTGTTTGGTCTGATTCAACACATCAAAGCAAGGGACAGACTAGTGCCTAACAGTAATAAGAACGTCTGTAGGGGACATGTTGGATTATTTCTTCCCTTCTTCAAAGTTAGCTCATAGAAAGGAAGGAAGGAAGGAAGGAAGGAAGGAAATCTGGGTTATGTCTAAGCTTTAAAACAATTATTTCTCCCTCCGTAGAACTGGACAAAGAGCAGCCTCCCGGAATTGATTGGGCTGCAGCACTTAGCAGTTGTCCCCATTGGCACTCCTGTTTGGGGCTGATGGGAGATGAAGTCCAAAAACTTACTTTCACTTTGCTCACTCTCCCATCTACTATATACTCTTTTGCCAGATAGCACTGGTTAATTGATTACTATAGGTGGCTATGAAAGCTAGACAGAAAAGAATGCCAACTAGAGGAGGAAATCATTCAGTGCTTTACCATGTCTAGAATCCTGTGTCCAATTCCAAGGGCTGAATTTTAAGAAAGATGCAAACAAATTAGAGCAGGTACAGAAAAGGGCAACAAAGATCATCAAGGGACTGGAAAACCAGCCATTGGAGGAAAGATCGAAGGAACTGGGTATGTTTAGCCTTGAGAAAACAGACTGAGAGGGAATAGGATAATGGCACTCTTCGAATACCTGAAAGATAATCATAAAAAAGGAAGGGGAGGATCTGTTCTCCATCATCCCAGAGTGCAGGATGCATAATAACAGGCTGAAACAACAGGATGCCAGATATAGGCTGAATATTAAGAAATACTTCTTAATGGTTAGAGCAGTATGACAGTGAAACCAACTGCCTCCAGAGGTAGTGAGCGCTCCAACACTGGAAGCATCCAAGAGAGACTTAGACAACTATCTGACAGATCTGTTTGATTCAAGTTCTTGCACCAAGCACTAAAAGGCCCCTTCCAAATCAGTGATTCTATGAAATATGATAGAGGAGGAGAGCTTTGTGGATACCCTGGACTACCGAAAAGACAAACAAATGGGTTATAGATCAGGGTTCCTCAAACTTTTGCTCTCCAGGTGTTCTTGAACTTCCATTCCCAGAAGCCCTGATTTGCAAGTGTGCTTGACTTGGGCTTCTGGGAATTGAAGTCCAAGAACACCTGGAGTGCCAAGGTTGAGGAACCCTGTTCTAGATCAAATCAACTCACTAGAGCAGGAGTTTCCAACCTTTTCAAGCAGGGAGTCGGATCATGCTCTCTCAGTCAGCTTCGAGGACGGGACAGTCATTTTGCCCTGTCTGCATGATGGGGGCAGCCATTTTGTCCCAACAGCTTCAAAGTGATGGACATTTTGTTTCTCAAATGCCCTTGGAGAGGTGGGGGCAGTGGTGGGATTCAGGTTTGCCCTAGTTCGCCAGAACTGGTAGCAAAAAGCCCGGCTGGCCCCACCCATCCAAGTTTTGAAATAAAGTAGTCCTAATTCGGGTACAACGCAGGACTTTCCCCCTGGCCATGCCCACCATACCACGCCCACAGAGTAGGTAATAATTTTTTTTAAAATTGCACCATTGGGTGGGGGCCCACATGGAATGGCACTTTGGGCATCGCAGGAGAAATCAAGAGTCACCAGAAAAGGCAATAATGCTGGGAAAGATAGGGAGAAAAAAACTTAAGCCAAGGAAGATCAAACATGAAGGAAGCCGTAGGCTTGAATTTGAAAGAGCTGAGCGGGGTTGTTGCTATTAGAACACTGTGGAGGTCATTGGCATAAATCAGAAGTGATTTGATCGCATGTAGCAACCATCACTGCCGCTATTGATCCTTTCTCAGCAATGCAAGTTTAAAAGCCAGACTGATACATGAGTTGGTTTTAACTGGATCGACTGCTGGAGTTAGGCAATACTTTGAGGGACATTGGATGTTAGCCCAATGTTTTGTCTCCAGGAGGGAGACTTGAAACGAAACAGGAGTCTTCACCTCCCTTCCCTTCATCTCTCTCCAAAAGCAAAGCAACAAGTGGTCGGCCAGGTGCGTTTGCCGGCACAGGTTTCTTTTGAAAATGCTCGGATCTTCCAGCTTTTTTAATGTTCAAATAAACTATTCAGGTGTATCTGGAGTTAGACTAGTATGCCAAGCCTGGAGCCTGCAGTCAATTCGGATGAAGGGTGTTTTCTCAAACAACATGAAAACAACTGGGTTGGGTTAAATGGTGTGCACTGAATAGCAATGACGGCGGCTCAGGAAAAAGGGATGCGCTCTCAGTTGGAATTCCCTGACGGTGAATCTCATAAGGATGGCATCGCTGTGACAAAACCAGCCCCCATAAAATCTGCATGATGGATGAACTGGAAGCCTGTCTTTGCTGTGTCACATGCAATTATCCGGAGACATCTTCAGGGGCTTTAGATCTCCGAAAGGAACTGTGGCACTTTTTAAAACTCACAGCAGGGCACTGATAATAAATCTTTTTATATTAAAAGAAATGGGGGTGGGATTATGCATTAGTAATGCAGGACTAGAAGTCAGAATAGGGGATCTCTGTCTGTCACAGTAAGCCTACCTAAGCTAAGAAAATATTTGAGCCTCCCTCACGGAATATGTCTATGGCAAACATAAAAATAGACTGTTTTTGGCTGGCAATGTTCTGTTTGACACCAAGATTCAAAAGGAGGCACTGGAGTAGAAGGAGGAGGAGGAGGAGATTTGAACAAAGGAAGTGGAGAGTCACAAACTAGAAACTCTGCTTAGACGTTTTGCTCTGTATAATGATGGCTCTCAAAGTAAAATACAGGAAACTGATGTTATGCTGAGCTGTACCATCTAATTTAGGGATACCAAAATGCATGATACCAAAATGCATGACCAGATACCAAAATGCATGGAACACTGTTACCTTTCCTGTCAGAGGTGGTACCTATTTATCAACTTGGAATTTCTTGCTTTTAGAACTGCTAGGTTGGCATGAGCTGGGACAGAGACGAGAGCTCACTCGGGTTTTGAACTATTGACCTGCTGACTTGCCAGTCATCAAGTTCAGAGTCTTAACCACTAAGCCACTGCAGTCCTTATATTTCCTAGTTCTAGGTAAAGGTAAAGGTCACCCATGCCCCAAAAAGCCAGTTGTAGCTGACTCTAGGGTTCAGTACTCATCTCTGTTTATAGCCAAAGAGCCAGTGCTGTCTACGTTTGCAGACATTTCCATAGACATGTGGTAGGCATGACTAGACACCAAAGTACATGGAATGCTGTTTACCTTCCCACCAAAGTGGTACCGATTTATCTACTTGCAATTTCTTGATTTCGGACTGCTAGGTTGGCAAGAGGTAGGACAGAGACTGGTGCTCATTCTGTAATGCCGTACTTGGGTTTTGAACTGCTGACTTTCTGCCTCCCAGTCAGTATCTTAACCACTCGAGCCACTGCAGTCCTAGTTCTACCTCCTATTAAAATAGAAATATCCCATCCCTGTACCAATCTGACCTGGTTCTGCCTAGCTGATCAACTTTCAACCTTTCTTGGCTTTGACATTGGCCAAACTTAAATCCTCATCAGTACATGTTTCTGGTAGTGATAGGCAGACCAGCAAATGAGCCGGATTCTGTATCTCTCCACATCCACACAGCGTGTTGACACATGCCAGCAGTCCCCATTTGAGCATGTTGGTCTTACATTTAAGCACTCAGACGATTAGCTTATCAACTGAGAAGGCAGAATGCTCCCTCCAGTTTATGAGAAGTTGGGGTCATTATTCAAAAAGGGACAAATTTTACTGGTGGGCAATAAAATAAAAATGTAACACTCTCTTAATGTGCATTGCCAATGCTTTTGTTTACAGGAAATGCTAAAATGGCCAATTTTCAGCCCAAAGTAATTTTTCTAAAGTGAGAAAAACACATTTAACTTCCTGAATTGATATGTACGTAATATTAATGTCATAATTGCTGGACTATTTAGAGTAATAGCGTTATCCCTATAAAAAATTACAATGAGTAACATACTTCCTAGCACATTACCACAAGGCTTGGCCTTATCCACATTTGGGGAGAACATCATATGTCATGCATTAAGCATCATGCAATTCCTCCCCTTCATTGTTTCAGTTGTTCCAGTTGACTAGACTCCTTTCTTAAATGGAACCGATTTGCCTTACCAGCCTGCACCTGAACCTGAGGATGTCTTGAACCAGGAACTTCAGCCTGCTTCTGCCCCAACTCTGACTCCCCAGGCAGATGACCTGCCAGATCAGAGGTCTGACTCTGACACCAATCAGCCCTCAGCCAGGTAGTTATACCTTAGTTAATGTAGGAAGGAACTCTTTACAAATGGCTGATTACGAGGCATTTATTACTTCCATGGTGATTTTTAATCCATCCATCTTTCATCCCATTATTTATTTATTTATTTAAGCATGTTTTTATTTTTCATGATGTAAGTGTGGCTAGGATCTAGCATTTGTTCTATGTCTAGACCAGACGTAAAACTGCCAAAATGAAGGCACCTTTTGGTAAGTTCATCCTTCAGTTCCTTTCACCAGACCTAGTGTGAGAAAGATTAGCCAGCAACACAAGGGTGCTGTAACCAGGGTATGCCCGATTGTGGTTCAAAAAATACCACAATCTCCAAGGAGGCTCTTTCTGTGTATCCCAGAAATGCAGCTTGTTTTCACACATTGGTCCTAAAATACCGTACATCTTTAGTAAACAAGACTACCCCCCCCCTCTGGTGACATGTCTGTGTCCCTTAAGCACTGTCCCATCTTGCCCGTGGCATTTTAGTGAATCATACTTTACAAATCATCTGCTGCCTCTGTTAGAATAATAAGGTCACAGTTCAGGCGACGCAGGCAAACCAAGCACCATGGATTTTTCTCTGTGATTCACTCATGGTTGTAAATATCAAAGAGCATTTCATCAAAGGTGCCAAGGGGGCAACCAAACCTATTTCCAAGAGAAACACAAACCTTTTCATCCATAAAAGTTAGATTAACACTTGTATTTGTCATCTTGGGCCCTTAAGATTTGCAACATACATAGGCTTCGAAAGTTCCAGATCTTGGACAGTTACCTTTGAAAAGTAAACAAACACGAGGTGTGATGGGACTTTCTGTTGAACATCAACAGAGGTCTGTTGTTGTTCAGTTGCACAGTCGAGTCTGACCCTTTGCAACCCCATGGACCACCACACACCAGATTCCTCCGTCATCTGCCAACCTCCATAGTCTACCCAGATCTTCACCAACCATGTCAATTATGCCATCTAGCCATCTCATCCTCTGCTGTCCCCTTCTCCTTTTGCCTTCAATATTTCCTATTTTCAGGGCCTTCTCCAGTGAGTCCTCTCTTCCCATTTGGTGGCCAAATACTTGACCTTCAGTTCAGTATTTGTTCTTAAGGAGCAGTCAGGATTAATTTCCTTTAGGATTGATTGATTTGATCTCTTTGCAGTCCACGGGACTCTCAAGAGTCTCTCAAGAGGCCTACCAGGCCAGCATCTCTGACTAATGGAGGCTGCTAACTATGATGTCCTGGGCCCATTGAATCTATTCAGAGCTTTAGTCTGAAACTTAGCCGCTGTCTCCATGGTGTAGAACTTATTAGGGGCATAAGGGTTAACACCTTAAGAGCTCCAGTAATTTACCCGAAAGCCTAGAAAGCACCAAGTCTTGACTTTGCAGTCATCAGTTTCCACTGCCTAAATAAAACAGGGTGGCTAAAACCAACACCGATACAAAAAGTGCATTACAGTAAAACCTCATATAACACTAAAACCTGGTTCCACAAGTCTTGGTGTTATATGATTTTTAGTGTTATCTGATGCATGTTAAAATCCTATGGGATCCATAGAGATACATTGTAACCACACAGGCTTTAGCGGTTGTTATCTGAAGCATCCCATAGGATCTTAATGTTATCTGATGCAATTCTTCCCCCCAGATTCCTTAATGTTATGCGATTTTAGTGTTATTCGATACTAATGTTATATGAGGTATTACTGGTACTTAGCTGGCATCCCTCCACTAACATTTCGCCAAGAAAGTGCTGCTCAGAAAGAGTGGGTCAAAGAAAGATCCTCGGAAACACACTCCACTATTTGATCACCAACCCCCAAAGCAGAGACTGAAATCAAGGCACAGTTTCCTCACAACTTCTGTTCCCACCCCCCAACAACAACCAGCCCCCACAGACTGCCCTATCACTTTGGAAGGCAAGCAAGGAGCGACCAGATAACTGTGGGGTATGCTGGTGGACAACAACACACTATGTGAATGTGGAGAGAAACAGAATCCAGCTCATTTGCTGGTCTGCCGATTGCTACCGGAAACATGTACACATGAAGATTTAAGTTTAGTCAACAACAAATCCAAGAAAGTGGCTTCCTTTTCCCAATCCAAAATTTGATCTGGACATGAGAAAAGAAGATGTAAACTGCTCCACACATTAGGTATGGATGGCTAAATGAACAACTGTGGAGTGAGTTGAAGGAGTTGAATCTTGCCCAAACTCTACTAGATATCCCTGTTGCTTTTGTAAAAACATCCTAACATCGCCACAGAAATTATTCCCTGTTCTCACTGAATCCAGTCAGCCATAGAAACACTAGTTGCTCACACTCTCCTTCCCTGAAATTGCATCTCAAAAATTTGCTATTTTCTGATGAATTTCTAAGCACCTCATCTATTGGGGGACGGGGGGGGGGGGTTGAGAGGAAGAAGGAAAGAAACCAAATATATTCCAGGCTATTAACTCCCAAATGCCATCTTAAAGTTTAAGTCAAATTGTTTTCATTTGCACAGTTTTGCTGATGAAACACTTGATTTTTATATTTCAGATGAAGAGAGGAGAGATTGCACTTCGTTACAGACGTATAAAGCTAATTACTGAAGACATATTGGTTCTCTGGTTGCCGTCTGACTTGTTTTCTTAGAGAAGTTATTCTTTTTCCAGGGTTGTGTTTTTTTTAATTGGAGATCCTAGTGAAGAACCTTCAACATAGAAAGATAGGTTTGCATGATGAAATCAATTGAAACAAAAAAGTTATGACAATCAATTAACTTATAATAGCAACAGTAAATTTGACATAGAAAGCGACACACAGTACAGTGTGTGTGTGTTCACATTTTACTGAATTATCAATATGATAACAAAGAAGATGAATCTCAAAGGAAACAGTGATTCAACATAATGTGACAAAGAGATCTCATTCTGTTTTGAGACAAAGATTCATAGCATGACTGACAGGAAGTGAAGTTATCGTCTAAGTTAATTAGAAAGGAATAAGGACCAAAAATGCTATTTAACTCAAATTGCACCCGTCTGGGTAATGTGGAAAGGAGAATTAAAAGAACAAGTAGATCATGATTCCTCTGTTACATGGTCAATGTCTAATGATAGATGTTCTAGTTCTAGACCAGAGCATATCTGTATATGGAAAACTGCAATCTGAACTCCAAGAGGTACTGTACATGTAATTGGCCATGGGGAGAAAGGGCCTCCAAGACTTCCATTGTAGAAGCTCAGCACCTTTTGATAGCCATGAAACTCTTATGTTTCCCAAATTTGAAATCTGGATTGGAGCATTACCTGCCTTGTTGTAGAAAAGTGGTGGCGAACCTTGGCACTCCAGCTGTTCTTGGACTTCAATGACCAGAAGCCCAAGTCAGCACACCTGCTGACCACGGCTTCTGGGAATCAAAGTCCAATAACAGTTGGAGTGCCAAGGTTCGCCACTGCAATTGTAGGAAGTTAGTTTTATGTAATAATGGAGGAAAATCTTTCACTATTCTTAAAAAAAATTACCAGGCAGATACAAAGTCCCAAGGGAAGGGTGCAGAACTCAAGTTCACATTGCCTGCCCTTTGTTGCTCTGCTCTGCCAGCAGTGGTTTAATAAAGGTCTTTATTGCACAGGTGGCTAATTAAATGCTGGCTTATTAGAAAACATGTTTTGTTTGAGATTTAACAGCTCCAGTAGGTTTAGCAGCTGCAGCTTCAATAAATATAAATGGGCCCAAATGACCTGTATGGAAGGCAGCCTGAGAAGAAGGAGTTTCTTAGAGATAAAGAAGTAATACAGTACTACTTTTTTTAAAAGCAAGAAGGACTGAGATTAAAAACTGGAAATGTGTCTATGATCCCCAGGACTGGGTTTCTGTATTGAGGCAAGGCAAATGGCTGTGATGTGATGAGAGCATGCAGGACAGATTATGAATTTCATTGGGAGGTTACACCATCAGCATCTTCCTTTGAAGAGACTCACTTCAGTTCAGCATCTTCTTCATTAGGTAGCAATACTTTTGATTTCACTTTCCCCACTTTTAATTGCATGGAGTTTTGTCTTCATTTTTTAACCACTTAAAACAGGGGTTCCCAAGCTAAGGCCCATGGGCCAGATCAGGCCCACAATGTCATTTTTGTGGCCTCTCACTCAGTGGTGGGATGTCAAAAATTTTACTACCCCCCACCGTGATGTCATCACAATGTGGGCGGAGCTAACGTCATTATGTCATGATGTCATGGGTGGGGCCAAATAAAAAATAAAATAAAAATAAGCACGCACACACACACACACACCTCAACACACCCACCCACCAACAACACAAAACCGTAAATAAAATAGATAAATACTTAATAATAAAATTACATTAAAATACACCCACCCACCCCAAATATAAATCAATCCACCCACCCCAAACACAAACCCATCACTTACCTGTTAGTATAAGTTCCTGGGCAGCACCATGTTGCAAGATGGATATGCTCATCGTACCGGTTCTCTAGGATAATATGCCTTAATGTAAATGTAAAACAGCTGTACCTCTTTAAGGGTTCTCCAATTGGAACAGCAATTGGAACAGCACAGGTGTAGCTTATTGATGAGGTAACTCCAAGACTTTGCTTAAAACCCCCCAAGCCAGGCCTTTTTAGGAACTGTGGTAGTACGTCAATATAGGTAAAGGTATTAAATACACATTAAAATACACACAGACACACCACATCCAAAGGTGAGTCATTTACCCTAGGGAGCAGACTATAGGGAGCTTCAGGCTAGCAGCTTCTCTTCCTCCTCCCCACTTGGGAAGACAGCAAGGAGGCTGTGCATATGCACCAAGCACTGTAGGCGTGCATGCACACCAACTCCTTGGTGCACATGCGCAGTGGTGGAACCAGTGGAAAGGTAAGCCCCGAAGGTGGTTCCCCCCAAATGCTGCTACTGGTTCTCTGGGACACTGGGAAAAGTTACTACCGGTTCTGGCGAACTGGTGAGAGCCTGTTACATCCCATCACTGCTCTCACTCCTCCACTGTCATTTTGTAAATGGACAAGTAACACTGGTTGGATTTCTTTTAACACATTTGTCCAAAGACTTTGCACATCCTTTTTTTATCTTACTGAGAAATCAGCCAGCCTTTCATGCTCTTTGTGTGCATGTGTTTAGTTTCAGAAAGGGGGGAAAATACCAGATATGTTTTAGAAAAATTGTATAAGCCACAATTGGCCAAAGCACATATTGCCTCCCTCTGACATTTGAGGTGACAACTCTCACAGTGGCTGAACAATTCTCAACCTTCTCTTCACAGTGTCAAGATGACTTGGCCATAAATGGAACATTATCAAGCCTCCTTTACATAAGTATTTTCCAACCTTTGGTTTTTGGGCTTCTATTCCCAAAAGGTTACCTCAATTCCTCAAAGCACTGATCATCCAATGTACTGACTTAGGCTTCTGGGAATTGACGTCCCCTGTGGGGCTTTGGTCCCACATTGGGAACAACTGTTTTACATCTTTATCTCGTTCTGGAGTTAATGAAACCAAGTAGCAATATGTTCATGTTCATCTCCATTTTCCTCTCCTCTTTTTGTTTCAATTACACAAAATACCTCCTTAAGTCTTCCCCCAGTGAGGGCATTTGCAACGATAAATGTGCCAAGCTTAAGTTTGAAGAGAACTACAGTCTCTACTGAACTGGTGCTGGAGGAGAATTTTGAGAAAGTAAGGAGATCAAATAGGTCGATCCTGAAGGAAATCAACCCTGACTGCTCCTTGGAAGGAGAAATATTGAAGATGAAGCTAAAGTACTTTGGCCACCAAATGAGAAGAGGGGACACACTCAATAAGGTCTTGATGCTGGGAAAGATTGAAGGCAAAAGGAGAAGGGGACGGCAGAGGAAGAGATGGCTAGATGGCATTGTTGACGCAATGGGTGTAGAGCTGAGCAGGCTTCAGAGGATGGTGGAGGATGGCATGCAGTGGTCCATGGGGTCGCAAAGTATTGGACATGACTGTGAAACTGAACAACAACAACAACAATCTCTACTTGTTCATGAGGTTCACTGGGTGGCTTTGAAATATTGACAAACTCCTACCATAAGTTATTTCACAAGGATGTTGTAAGGATAATCATGGAATCGTAGAATCATTGAGTTGGACGGAGCCTTTTCAGCTATAGAGTCCCCAGGTCATTGGTTCCATTGTCATACCCCCTTAACAGTTAAGAAGTTTCTCCTGATATTCAGCCTGTATCTAGCGTCCTGCAGTTACATCAAATTCCATTGGGGTTTGGCCTTTCTCAGTATATCATAATGCATCCATCTTTTTTTGATGTTCCATTTTGTGTTGTTTTTATGATGAACGATTGGCCATTTTGTCCTGACCCATGTGCAAATTCCTTGTCCGATATTTCCTCCTCAACACTCTTCACTCCTCCTGCTGCCCATGAAAGTTATATCTGCATCTCTAGGAACATGTTTTGAATGGGGGTCTTTTGTGTTCTTTTCCTGTCCAATAAAGATGGCACATTAAAAAATTTTTACAAAGTGTGTTTATAAAAAGCTTGTAGTATGACTGAAGGCCAAGCCTTGACTGTCTCTTTGTTAAGAATAATAACAACTAATTTGTTAGAAACAATAGTTTACCACTTAGAGCCAACCATCTCAATTTGAATTCCACTTCTAGCTTTTTTTTATTCCACTTAACATAAAATGTGCAGTTCTTCATATGTTATTGAACTACAAATCCCATCACAACGGCTAGGGATGATGACATTTGCAGTCCAACATCTGCAAATGGCATGCCACATTGGGGTCCCCTGTTGTACCTGGTCCTCTACAATGCAGTCCTATGAAGTAAAAGTGCTTAAGGCAACTTAAACTGATTGGTGATTTGGATGTCTAAAATTAGCAAGAAAATGCCAGAGTACAGGGAGAGGTAGTGGGAACCAGCGTACAAGAGGGTCTGGCCAAGTTATCATGCTATGGTGATAGAGTAGGCCAGTAATGGCCAACCTTGGCAATCCAGCTGTTCTTGGACTTCAATTCCCTGAAGCACTGATCGTCAAGAATGCTGGCTTGGGTTTCTGGTAACTGAAGTCCAAGAACACCTGGAGTGCCAAGGTTGGCTATTACTGGAGGAGACCATACTGCCAGTGACTCAATGCTGATAGTCAGGGAGAAGTTAACTAACATAACAATGGCCTTGGGTGGTGAAGTCCATAGGGAAGGTTGATGGTCCCCAAGTGGATTAAATCCAACTTGAATCCATCTTGATGGAGGGCAACAGCTTCATCAATCCTGGCCTGGGGCTCATGAGGACTTTGTGTGCAAAAAGGGCTCAGGATAAGAAAGACTCACAGAACTGGACTAGTGGTACAGGTGTATTGCTGTGATGTGGAAGGCAAATGGAAGGAAGGCCACTGCATTATATTGCTCCAAGGACAATCTTCATGGATGATTGCCATGATGATAGCCAATATTGAGAATCGGATACGGCACCCAAAGAAGAAGATGCGGGAACAAAAGAAGGTGTCATGGTTGGAGAAGAAGCAAGGAGTTGGGTTTGGGTCATGAATGTCTGTTAATGCAGCCTGAAACAATGTTGGGCTTTTTTGCAGCAACATTGCACCGTTGGCTCATATTTAGCCTTCTCAATTGTGTGTGAACAACAATGACATGAATGTGCAAAATCAACTATTCACCTGACTCTATATGTTTGGTTTGTTTTTTTTAAAATAAAAGAATTAATGTCAATGGAAAGCCTGAGGCACCAGTCAAAATGAATGGTAAGGTAAAGGTAAAGGTCACCCTTGCTTGAAAGCCAGTCGTATCTGACTCTAGGGTTCAGTGCTCATCTCTGTTTATAGCCAAAGAGCCAGTTCTGTCTGCGTTTGCAGACATTTCCATGGACATGTGGCAGGTATGCCTGGACACCGAAGTGCACGGAACACTGTTTACCTTCCCACCAAAGTGGTCCCTATTTATCTACTTGCAATTTCTTGCTTTTGAACTGCTATGGTTGGCAGGAACTGGAACAGAGATGGGAGCTCACTCCATCTTGCAGTACTCGGGTATCGAACTCTGACCTTCCAGCCTTCAAGGTCAGTGTCTTAACCACTAAGCCACCACAGTCCCTAAATGAATGGTGCTCAAAGCAATTCAGCCCCAAACAGGATGCAGTTAGATATGCTTTAAAGCAGGGGTTCCCAACCTAAGGCCGGATCTGGCCCCTGGCTGAAGCTGTTGGAGCAAAATGGCCACCAGGCTTGGCAAAATGGCCTTCCGGCCCTTGAAGCTGACTGAGAGTGCATGACCCGGCCCTGGCTTGAAAATGTTGGGAGCCGCTTCTTTAAAGCCACAATTTGGACCCTAAACTCAGTTAGTGGACATAGGTACAACCTTAATGCCTATTTAGAATTTAGACCAATTGTTTTTGCTAGGGCTAAATCCAAGATTTAGGAACATCAAAAAAAAAAAAAAAAGGCTCCTAAAGCCTGCACCATTATTCTTCTGTTTAGGTATAATGCCTGTTAGCAACATGGTCATTAATTTTAATTGCTACAGGCTGTTTTGGAAGCCAGTTTTTATCGGAAATGTTGGAATATGTATAATTGTTTGCTGGTGTTTAACAATTGTGCCCTCACAGTCTTGAGATATCTTGTAATAAAACATTACAATAAAGGCATCACATAGCTGATTACACGATCCCAACGTTTAGATCACCAGTAATCATCAACAGAGTAAAACAAACAGGGCAGTCCTTTCCTGTTACCACAAGGAAACAAAGCAAAATAAACGAAGGCCAGGGATTAGTTGATCTGTTTCATTATCTGTAAAGTTTGCATTTTGTAACACATTTCTGCTTTCCTGGTTTTGCAACTAAACAGACCAGCTGATACCAAAACAACTGATACCAAGTGAGGAAAGAACAGAGAGCAGAGAGAGGCATGGGTCTCTTTGAAATCAGAGGCAGGAAGGAATGATCGGTTTGTGCCAGACAGAGAGAAAGTCATCCATGAAATAATGTCCATTTTGTGCATGTGACAGAGATACCCTACCACTGTGCTATACTGCAGTTCCATACCCATTTGCTGCCCAATCCAGCAGCAAAAAGCATTGTTTTCTCCACCCTTCCCTGCTCATCTCTGCTTACCTTCCTGCCACTGTCTCTGGCTGCCGTTAGTCACATGATATAATGCTATTTATGCAGCCCTTGTTGCCTGTTTGCTATAATTCCCACCATATGTTCTCTGCTCGGTTGTGTTTATTTAATAATGCAAGAGTTATGACGAGGGGTGGAGATGGAAAGAAGGAGGCAAAGGCAGCCACACAGACAAAATTAGGGACAGGAGGGACCAGGAAAGATTGGAAGTCCATAATTTGGCACATAAAAGTCAAGGTATGTGGCAATCATACAGACGTTGAAACGGTCCTTGATATAATCACAGAGAATTCTTACAGGCTTCAGATGTTCTACTGAAGATGGAATATTGTTAGCAAAGGTACATCCTCGAAATGGAACAGAGAGAGATAGTTATGTGACAATCAGCAAAGCCTGATGCTCATGGAATTGCTTCAATTTCCACATCAAATTTTGTTCAAGCCAATAAGGGCATCACGTTGCCTTTACCCTCCATGATATGAATTGGTCTCATACTGCTCCAATAAATCCTGGCAATTTTTGGCTAGATCTAGTAATATAAAGGGACTGTGGTGAAGACGCTAAACTTGACAGCTGGAAGGTCGGGAGGTCAGCAGTTTGAGACCCGAGTGCTGCACGGTTGAGTGAGTTCCCGTTGTCTGTCCCAGCTCCTGCCAACCTAGCAGTTTGAAAACAAGAAATTGCAAGTAAATAAATAGGTACTTTTGTAGCGAGAAAGGTAACAGGCTGACCTCATGTCCATGGAAACATCTACAGACACGGTCTCTTTGTTGTTTCACTGTTTAATTTTAATCCTTCCCTCCCTTCCCCACAGACACAGATTCTTCTGCCTGAAGCAAGCAGCCCTCAGACAGCATGAATTGTGGGGAGGGCAGTAGCTGGGAAGGGAGAGGGGGAAGAAGTATGGAGGACAAGCTTCACAAAAGCCGCTTGTCAACATTAGTAGAGATGTAATTGGGCCTGACAGCACTGGAGCTAATCAGTGGCTTGTTCGATGGATATTCCTGTCATGCTATTGAATGGATTTTTGCTGAGGGGAGCTTGTGTGGTTGTTGACAAGGTGAGGAAAACTCTTGACACCCCACCCACCGCAGAAATCTGAGGTGCTTGACTTAGCTATCTTCTTCTTTCACATCTGGACTGCCAAAATGAAGCAGCTTTCTTGGCTTTGTCAATGGCCAAACTTAAGTCTTCATTGGTGCATGTTTCTGACAGTAATGAGCCAGAGTCTGCATCTCTCCACGTTCACACAGTGTGTTGTTGTCTGCCAGCAGCCCCCACTTGAGCATGCTGGTCTTGAATTTAGTGGCTCCAACTCTCAGCCTATTCAGGGTCACCCAAGTGACGTAGGGGAGGTTGACTTCCTCAGCTATATCCTTGTTCTTTGTCCAGTGAGCTTCTTTCTCCATCTTCTCATTTGGTTTTGCTCTTGTGTATCCTCAAAAATGTTTTTTTGCCATAAAGCTCTACCTGGATCTGAGGTGGTGGACATGAGGCTCATATCTCTTTAGAGGAAGTCAAGAGTCATTCTCTTGGACTTAATGATCTTGCCCCAGGTCCTAAGGCCATGATGGTGAACTTTGGCACTCCAGGTGTTCTTGGACTTAAATTCACAGAAGCCCAAGCCAGCACTCCCTGCTGATCAGGGCTTTTGGGAATTGCAGTTCAAGAGCACCTGAAGTGCCAAGGTTCACCATCACTACCCTAAGACCTCTTGTTTGATGGTTAAAGGGATCATAGACAGCCTAAGTGGCTGGTAGATGTGAAGGCAATGGGACAACCATGTTGTACTAAAATAAGCAAATAAAATAAGGTATGCATGGAGTGTACCTCAAACTGACCATGAAGCTTTCAGCAATCTCAGAAAGCATGATGTGGCTTAGAAACAATGTGCTTTTTCTGATGAACCTTTATTTTAAGGCAGGAATTTTTTTTGTTGTGGTGGTGCTAAAATTCAGTAGCAGGGCAGAAGGACATAAAATCTTCAGTGGGGTCAGGGAACTCAGCGTGAGGGTACCATCTAGGTCACGCTCATCTCAAGCGTGAAGACCAGGACTAACCTCTCATACAGCATAACCCTCCGCTGAGCTGCAGGCTCCACGGGCAACCTGAGATCAGCCTTCCAGGAAAAGCTCACCAGAGGGTGCTCAAAATTAGAACAATGGATTCTCTTGATGTTTGGCCATGCAGAGAATTTTTAATCAAAATACAACAGCGGAAGGAAATTGAAAAGTCTAGCTTAATGCTTAACTCAGTAGGGACACCTCCAGGAGGCAGATCTTATCCTAACCTAGCCCCATCCAGAGGAGATTGCAGCTACTTTAAAGATGGTAGACCTGCAATAAGTGGGAAGCAAGGAAATAACTTTGCAGGAGGGGAGGCTGAATAATATTAATGCATGGTCACTAGGAAAACAATGTCATTCTTACTATCATACCACCTGAAGATGAATTGCATTCCCTGCTGACTCAAGCCAAAGATGATGTCTGGTGAAAGAGGGCAAGATGAAACTCTTCAGTTGCTCCCAAGGTTCCTTAGCATTGGCCAGACAGGGATGATGGGATGTCCAGTCCAGAAGCATCAGAAGAATCACACCTCCCACTTCTCATGTAGACCTAAAGACTTTGGGAGCAAGTACTTGGAACCCCATATTCTTTGAGAATTTGGGGAGCTGAGGTTCAAAAGTAGCTTTCCCAAACTGTGTTCAGGCCTCCACCAGATTTCCAAAACCCTTTAAAATAGATCAGTAGACCATTCCTTTCCCACCAGTTCACAGAATAATAAGAAAGAGAGACTCAGAGGGAGGATAAGGGGAAATAAGAAGGAGAAAGGGCGTAAAGCAAAGACAAGGGATTGGCCACCATATAAGCTTGGCCACTAACCACTTTCTCCCAAGATAAGTGTAGTATAGAGAGTATTCCATTGGGAATTGAAAGTTCTTCTTCTTCTTCTTCTCCTCCTCCTCCTCCTCCTTCTTCTTTCTCCTTCTTCTTCTTCTTCATCCAATTCTAAATATTGGTTATCATCATGACAATAAGCCATAAAGGGAACAATATAATGCAGTAGTCTTCCATTTGCCTTCCACATCACAGCATGATACCCATACCAGTGATCCAGTTCTGCGAGTCACTTTCTGGTCCTGAGCCTTTTTTGGCACACAAAGTCCTCATCAGTCCCAGGCCAGTATTGATGAAGCTACTGCCTTCCATCATGATAGATTCAAGTGGGATTAAATCCATTTAGGGACCACGACTCTTGCCTGTGAATTTTGCCACCCAAGGCTGTTGATAGGCTAGTTATCTGCCGTCTGATGATCAGCATTAAGTCCCTGCCAGTATGATCAGCTGTATTATCATTGCAGGATAACTTTGCCAGCTTTAAATAATCTGAATTCTAATCCTGACTAATCTATGAAGGTCATTGTGTAACCTTGAGTTAGTCGCTATTTTTCGTCACTGCCTGCCTCACCAGGTGGTTTTAAGGACCCTAAAAAGAGCTCAACAGAAACTGTCCAGTTCATTGTAGTGAAGTTGGCATAGGAATGTCAGAACAAAGTGTACTGAGTAGATGTGCATGGTTCTTCATCTCCCTCTGGGATATCTCTGAGGGAGTTAACATTCTTCACTTGGCAGCTATATTCCCTTTTAGGAGGTGGTAGGATAATAGGTGCTTAGACATCCTAAATTGACAGGTTTTCTTCTCCTTGCCATCTATTTCATAAGAGGAAAGGAAATATCAGGGACATATATTTCCGATATGACACGTTTACAAGTGGATTATCATTCACATGAGGGAAGGAGGCTCGGAGAGCTGAATATAGAGAGGTTAAAAAGAGAGAAGGCTGGAGGAGACATGATCAAAGCTTGAGCTTGAAATGCCTTCGAGGGAACAGCATACTTGAAGGAAAGAGATTATTCAGAGTGTCAGGAGATGTCTGGGTGGGGGATGATGGCCTGGAGCAAAAGAAGGAAAGGTTGAAACGTGGAGGGGGGGAAATTCCTTGCAGCAGAACAAGTAAGCAGTGGAAGAAGACTTCCTTGGAACAAAGAGAGAAAATCGGATCAGAGTGTGGATAAATTCCATTGTGAATTGGTCACTTGCCACATTGTGACTATCACCTCTTCGCCTAGGGCACTTCACATCTGGTTGACCTCTACCAGCAGTTTTATGTAGGTCTTCAGAAGCAGACTGAAAAGATATCATGTATTCTGTGAGGAAGATCTCTCCCTGATAAGTTCTGGAGTTTTCTCAGTAACAAACAGACTAGGAACTACTGTTGTGGAGAGGTAAGATGCCTTACGATAGACCAGTGATGGTGAAACTTTGGCATTTCAGGTGTTCTTAGACTTCAAATCCCAAAAGCCCAAGTCTCTGTGAATCCACACAAATGGGTTTACTGCGCGTAGATCCACAGAGACTTGGCCTTCTGGGAATTGAAGCCCAAGAACACCTGGAGTGCCAAGGTTCACCATATGCACATATCCAAAGCAGAAGACAAAAAGAGGATACAGGTTTGCATAAAATTTGCACTAGTTAATATATACTTATAGTTGCCATTTTAGAATTACCATATTTGCTGGCGTATAAGACCTACTCACCCCCTAAAATACACTGGACAATGGAGTGCATCTTATGTGCCAGAAAATATGGTATTCACTACATATAGTGGCCTTTAGTGGGTTATTTTAGTAATATCTGGGTGTGTCTTATACTCCGATGCATCTTATATGCTAGCAAATATGGTAATTGTTGTAATTTCAATCAAACTAAAATAGATCGGACCACCGCAGGGATTGTTTTCATCATAATTAGCTCCCCAGCGGCTCAGTGGGTAAAAGCACTGTGTTTGGAGACTGAAAGTATGGGGTTCAATTCCCCAAGAGCTGCATGATAGGGTTCATGAAAGAATGAAAGAAAAAGAGATCGTAGTTGCACATACCGGTATATGTTGGCTACTGGATGGTAATAAAGAATTTCAGAAGAAAGTCTGGTTATGCTACATAGATTACAACAAAACCTTTGGCTTTGTGGATTATAGAAATCTATGGATTGCTCTAAAATAAATGAGTGTACCACAACTGTTGATTATTGTGATGCATAATCAATAGTCTTACAGGTTTGAGTACTCTAGGGCCACCTGCTGTCTCCTATAATAAGAATAATAAATAGCTATGTATTTTCAATTAATTTTGACTTATGATGACTTTTGGTTAGGCATAAGTAGGAGTGATTTGCAAGTCTTTCCTTCCTCTTGGATTTCTGGGGTTGTGCAGTTTGGCCTCCTGGCAAACAGAATCTGCCTTCCAATCCAAAACTCTGCAACCATATTCTTCAACACTATCTAACCAACTACGCCAGGGGTTCCCAACCGAAGGCCCATGGGCCAGATCCAGCCCACAGTGCCACTTCATGTGGCCCCCCACCCCTCCAAGGGAATTCGAGAAACAAAATGCCCACTCCTTTGTTGGAACAAAATGGCCACCCCCATCGTGCTAGCAGGGCAAAATGGCCATTGGGCCCTCAAAGCTGACTAAGAGAGCATGATGCGGCTCCTGGCTTGAAAAGTTTGGGAACTCTTGAACTATGCCCTTAAATTCTCCACTCTCTACTATGTTCCAAATCAACAGAGGTTCAGCACTCAGCCCTCCCGTATTTCACATAGGTAGCTTCAGGTGTTTACCTTAAAATTGGCTTCAAACAAATATACTAGCCAAAAACAATTTATGATCCCATCTGATCCAATTTCTGATCTGAACCTAAATTGGTTTCTAACACTCACTTCATTTCCCCTCAGATCCAATTCTAACCATTTCACTTGGAGCCAAATCCCATACAAATGGATCCAAACCAGGCAGATTTGTCTAGTAATTTGGGCTTCGTTTTTCTAACAGGATTGCTCACAGGAGGATGTAATTTTCTCAACCTGCTTTTAATGCTCAGTCAAGATGTTTTTAATGTAATGGCCCCTGGCTCAAAGGCTCATCAGCAAACCAAGTTAGACTTGGGGATCAAAGACTTACCTAAGGAATAAACCTATGGAATCCTACACAAAATATTTTTCCAAACTTCCCCATAGCCTCATACTCTGAGATTTAATCCACGTTGGCCTTGCAGAAGAAGGTAGATGCAAAAATATCCAATCCTGGAGTAAGCTCGCAGTACTTTGGAAGCTATGAAAAACCTGGGGAACATAGTGAAAAATAGAGACATCAAATTGCAAACAAAAATTCGATTAGTCAAAGCAATGGTATTTCCGGTGGCAATGTAGGGTTGTGAGAGCTGGACCATTAGGAAAGCTGAGCGCAGAAGAATAGATGCCTTTGAGATGTGGTGTTGGAGGAGAGTTTTGAGAGTTCCCAGGACAGCGAGGAGAACAAATAGGTCGATCTTAGAAGAAATTAACCCTGACTGCTCCTTAGAAGGTAAAATAGTAAAGATGAAGCTAAAGTACTTTGGACATCAGATGAGAAGAGAGGATTCGCTTGAGAAAGCCTTGATGCTGGGAAGGGTGGAGGGCAAAAGAAGAAGGGGGTGGCCAAAAATGAGATGGCTAGATGGTATTGTAGACACAATGGGCACAAAGCTGAGTGAGTTGAGGAGGAGGGTGGAGGACAGATGTGCCTGGTGGACAGTGGTCCATGGGGTCGCAAAGGGTCAGAATCGACTGTGCGACTGAACAACAACAAAACTTTGGAAATCTAGTCTAAAAGCCTTCATGACTTTTAGACTTTTGCTAGGACAAAACCACACTCCGATGAGAGACATCAGGATGAATGTAGGTTCACATCAGAAATTGGATCAGATGGAACCATAAATTGCTTTTGGCTAGTATATTTGTTTAAAGCAAAATTTAAGGTAAACACCTAATTTATGGTCCACTTAGAGTGCTACACAACCAGGAGTTAGCTCCCATCTTCTGCTCCAGTTCCTGCCATTCTAGCAGTTCAAAAGAAACAAATTTCAAGTACATAAATAGAAACCACTCCAACAGTGTTCTGTTTCCTCCAGTGACTATTCATGCTTGCCACATGACCATGGAAACATCTGCAGACACAGACAGTGCTGGCTTTTGAGTAGGGGAGACCATTACTTTTACACTACATGGAGAGTCGAGCATCCAAACAATGAATGGAATAGTGTCTGATGATAACTGAGATAAAATCAGAGGTGAAAGAGTAAAAACACCACAGGATGTGAACCCAGCAAAAGAATCAAAGAGCCCTAGAGATCTAAAAATGTTGGTACTGAGAAGATCATAATGTTGATGCCAGGAAAAGCTGACTAGGTAGGGAACGTATTCCATACAGAGCGTGTATTGTGGCTGTAATCTACCTTGAAGAGCTCTGTCCAGGGTCCTGACAGTTTCACATCTCACTGTGATTCAGTTCTCCTAGGGGGACAGTGGTCTATGGGGTCGCAGAGGGTTGGAATCGACTGTGCGACTGAACAACAACAAAAGGGGACTGTGGTGGCTCAGTGGTTAAGAAGCTTGCCTCATTAGCTGGAAGGTTGGCAAGTCAGCAGCTCAAGACTACATGACAAAATGAGCACCCATGTCTGTCCCAACTCCTGCCAACCTAGCAGTTTGAAAGCAAGAAATTGCAAGTTGATAAATAAGGGTCTATGTTATACTGGATATGATAATGCAACCCACACATATATTCTGGACTCAAACCTTCTGTACCAGAAGCAGAGTCATCCATGAACACTCACAATACAGACAGGTTCAGGGGAACATGACTAGGAAAAAATATAATACTTGTGAAGATATACTCATGATCCTGAGATGGGACTGAGCCGGAAAGTTTAAGGTTATGAAGAAGGAACATTATTATTCAATGGCAAGATTTACACACACACACACCATATCTACCAAGAAACATATGTTTCATCCTTGTTCACCCTCCCTCTTTCTTGGAATGCATCAAAACAGCTAATTTATTTCGGATAGTTCTGCTGTGCCAAAAGCTCCCGTGTGTATTTCTGTCTTATTAAAGATCCTTTAATTCCCAATTTAATTTAAGGATATGGCTCAATCCACATCACAAAGCTTATACATCGTTCTCCCTGCAACAACCTCTTGCTCTTGTCTGTCTCTGCTTTGCATTCCATCTAAAGAAATGCCAGGACTTTCACAAGCACATTAGTCCAGAGAGGTAACCACACATAGGCAATCCATGTCCTTGCTCAAACTGAGCAGAGTATTCATATTTAGCGCTATGGCCATGTCCCTACACTGGCTTCAGGGCCAGCTCACAGTTTGCAGTGAGGGTCTGACAACCCACTCTGATGGCATCCCAGAGGCAAACATTTATTTATTTATTTAGATTTATATAGGGTTGCCATAATTATCTCCCACAAAAATGGGACAGAAGTACACTTGGCAAAAATGGGTGGGTTATCTACAAAATTGCCTTTTTTAAAACAAACATAATATAATGACAGCTATAAAACACTTTCACATTAAATATATCAATATATAAATGAATTTATTTACATCAGATAATTCTTACTGTAAGATGATCCGTTGTACCTCTGAGTACTTCTGTGCTTCCCTAAAATTGGCAGCCACAAGTTAAGGCTGAAAGTCTGACTAAGACCAATGCACCAGAGATCACACAAAAACAAGTAGTTTGTTGTTGCTCAGGGACAGGTTCCATCCAAAAAGGAAATGTTCCAGATGTTGCTGGTGACTTTTTCTGGATAGAGATGATTGTTTTGAAACTCAGGGGACTTTTCTTGCCCAGGTAATGCTCTAAGCCAAGAGTGGCCAGCCTTGGTGATCTAGGTGTCTTGAACTTCAATTCCCAGAAGCCCAAGTCAGCACACCTGCTCATCAGGGCTTCTGGGAATTGAAGTTCAAGAACACCTAGAGCACCAAAGTTGTCCACCCCTGCTCTTAGCCAAGGTTCCTCTACCTTGAGACCCCAGATGTTCTTGATTTCAATTACCAGTAGCCTCGATCAACAGGTGTACTGACCTGGGCTTCTGGCAATTGAAGACAAAGAACATCTGAGGGCCCAAGGTTGAGAAAACCTGATTGAGAAAAGGTAAACGTTTCTGCATACTAGCCCTAATACTGTATACACAGAGAGGTGTGCTTTCCTATAAATGGAGAGCACTCATTAAAATAAGTATATTCATAAGTAGGAATTCAGCATGCAAATTTTCATTTCCTTGGCTGAGATTTAGACGGCACTGAAAAGAGGAAGTTGCCAGCTCCTTCCTAAAAGAGCTGCAGAAGCATTCAAGAGTTTTAAATTACATTCCAACTTTTTTAAAAAAAACAGCACAGAAGGAGTATTTTGCTTCTCTTTCCATTTATAATTCAGAGTCTTAAAGAATGCAAACAGGAAAGGCATGGTGCTGGCGGCAGCTTGTGAATGAAGCGCATCGATAATATTGGTGGAGGTACGTGGTGTTCAGCCTGACATTTCATGATAGGAGGAAGCCCTGATCTATCTCCACCTGAGATGCTAAATTATACAAGCTTGCACTTTAGCAAAAGTACCTAGCAGAGAAGTTAGCAGGTAGGTTGAGGGGCACACGAAACATCTGGAAAGAAGCCAGTTTTCCCCTCGGCACAGAAAGAGTTGAGTATTAGAAATACATCCTGTTCCAGTTTGTTCTTTCCTTTCTTCTTCTTCTTCTTCTTCTTCTTCTTCTTCTTCTTCTTCTTCTTCTTCTTCTTCTTCTTCTTCTTCTTCTTCTTTTTCTTTTTCTTTTTCTTTTTCTTTTTCTTCTTCTTCTTCTTTTTTTTCTTCTTCTTCTTCTTCTTCTTCTTCTTCTGTTTTAGCCTTTTACTAAAATGCAGTTACAGTGAAATGTTTCATGGATGGGAAACATCATCATGACCAGAAATAATATTCTCTGGAAATGAACTTGGTTAGACTGAGATGCACACCCACAAACAATAAGAACAACGGCTGTTTCACTGTGTTACTACAAATCTGTGAATCTTTAACTTGGCAGCAAGCCTAGGTTCCATTGGTGAAGTTACCAGTCTTTCTCCTGGCCTGCTTCAGATTTCAAATTTCTCCTGCACTGGATCAATGATTAAAAAGCTCACCTTGTTAGCTGGAAGGCTGGTAAGTCGGCAGTTCAAGACCTGGGTTCTGCATGACAGATTGGGCCCTCATCTCTGTCCCAGCTTTTGGGGACATGAAAGGAGCCTCATTTGGGCATTCCCTGAGCGGAGTTTCTTCCGAAAAAAATCCTTTCAACCCAGAATAATTTCTGACACGAAAAGTGAAGGGAATTGTCATCAAATTTGCAGATGAGGCAAAACTTGGAGGAATAGCTAATACCTTGGAAGACAGGAGCAGAATTCTAAAAGATCTTGATAGGCTTGAACACAGCCCTGAAATGAACAGAATGACATTTAACAGGGACACATGCAAAGTTTAACACCTAGGGAACAAAAAACAAATGCACAGTTACAAGATCACCATGCTCCCCTCTTCAACACTCGGAGGCGGTCCTTCAATGGAAGGACGGGGAGAGAATGGTGAAAGGTCTTAGGGTGGGTGATAGGGATTTATGTTATGTTATTAAGGGACTAAGGGAGGTGATGGGTTGGGTGTGGGTGAATATATTTATTTATTGTATGTCCTTTTTATTTATGTACTTATCTGTTTTTGGTGTTGTTCTGTTTTGTGATATTGAATGTTTTTTGTTGATCTTTCTCAATGCAGACAATTATGTTGTATTTTTGTAACCTTTTGATTGTGTGTTTTTTTTTTTAAAGTTTAATAAAAATATTTTTTTAAAAAAAGATCGGGGATGCTTGGCTCCGTAATACTGCAACCAAGAAGGGTCTTGGAATTGTTGTGGATCACAGGCTAAATAAGAGTCAATAGTACAATGTGGCTGCCAAAAAGGCCAACATTGTTTTAGGCTGCATTAACTGAAGTATAGTCTCAAAAAAACAAAAAAACCATGAGTCCCCCTCTGTTCAGCACTAGTTACACCACTGTGTCCAATTCTGGGCACCACACTATAAGAAAGATGCAAACAAATTAGAGCAGGTACAGAGAAGGGGACCAAGGATGATTAGAGGACTGGAAACCAAGCCATAGGAGGAAAGACTGAAGGAACTGGGTATGTTTAGCCTTGAGAAAAGGCGATTGGGAGGGCATATAATAGAATTCTTAAAATACCAGAAAGATAACCATAAAGAAGAAGGGCAGGGCCTGTTCTCCATCATCCCAGAGTACAGGACACACAACAACAGACTGTAACTATAGGAAGATAGATATAGGCTGAATATTAGGAAACAAACAAACTGCTTCAAGAGGTGGTGAGCACTCCAACACTGGAAGGTTTCGAGAGAGAATTGGACAACCATCTGCTTTGATTCAGATTCCTGCATTGAACAGAAGGGGTTGGACTTGTTGTCACAAAGGTCCCTTCCAACTCAGTGATTCGATAGCAGTGGTGGCAAACCTTTTGGAGACTGAGTGCCCAAACTTGACAGGCTGCTGCCCATGCCACAGAGGGGTGGGTCAAACTCTGTGCTGGGGAGAAGGGAGAAAGTGCTTCCATTGGGCTGCTGGGCAAAGGGGCAAGGCAAACTCTGTGCTGGGGGTGATGGCACACGTGTCTGCAGAGATGGCTCTGAGTGCCCCCTCTGACACGCTTGCCATAGGTTTGGCACCACTGTTCTATAATGTTCAAGTATACCTGACTGCGACTTCTCTCAGAAAGACAGCTCGCTCCATCATAGAAGAGATACCCAGAAGAGAAAAGGCATGGGATGGAGGGTGGTTAGATTTCAGTATGGCAAAACTGAAGAGTTCTGTTGTTGTCTGGAAGCACCCGTTCAATCAAGGACCCCTCTAGAGAGTGAATCAAACAAACCACAGGCTGCCTCCTCTCCTCTCCTCTTAGCAGAAATGTCGACAATTAGAAAGGTGATGAAAATGGCCAGTTTTTAGCAGATCTACCAGCAGGGCCCCATAAAAAAATCAATGATTCTGATTACAGGGAACTCTGTGGGGATTGCAATCAGTGAGAGATGAATACGTTACTTCTGTTTTCTTTACCTCTCTCTCTTATCATCATTAGCCAGTCTCAGAGCCATTGTACAGTAAGCGTGAGGAATCGAACGCACAAGATAACACATTTTGAGCTTGCATGCTTCATAGCGTGTTGTCCTCTTTCGCTTATGATGATCTTTCTTTATGGTTTTCCACTGCCCATCGCCCTTGAAACATTTTTTAGAGCTCCAGGTCAACATTTACCTTCTGATACGTTGCACATATGCAATGAGATGTTCAAGCTGTAGAACTGGATGAGGAAACACTAGATATGACAAAGATAGGCAAAGAACAGGAGGCGTCGCTCCTGGTGCTTCCTACCTTCTGTTGAAGGCACTCTTCTGATTTTTAAACAAGTCTGTCGTCAGCATCCAACCCTTTCAGAATCATTCCAGCATTTATTCTCAGGCTCCTCATATTAGATGCTATCATTGAACCTTCATTTCACATTTTTGCAGTTAGAGGAGGCTCAACTGAATCAGTGAGCCAAAAGAGTTGACCTACCCCAAGCCAAGTTCATTGGGTTGATTTAATACTATTTATTACACTAAGTGGCAGGATTGAACTGAGCCAACCCCAATGACTCAGACATTGGTGTTTCCAGCTGAGGGTTTGGCTTTTACTGGGCTTCAGCTGTCAACCTCATTCTGTTTAGGGATTGCCTTCTTTTCTTACAGCATCAAATTTCCATTTTTCTTGCTCCAAAAACACCAGAGCAAAAAGATTCATAATGGTAATTTCTGAACCACTCTGTAGCACATGTAAGAACAAGAACAAGAACAAGAACAAGAACAAGAACAAGAACAAGAACAAGAACAAGAACAAGAACAAGAACAAGAACAAGAACAAGAACAAGAACAAGAACAAGAACAAGAACAAGAACAAGAACAAGAACAAGAACAAGAACAAGAACAATGTGCCATTAAGTAAATTCTGACTTATGGTGACCCTTTCCAGGGTTTGGGGGGTATAGAATACATAGAAGTGGTTTGCCATTCTTTTCTTCTGGGGACATCCTGGGACTGTGAAGCTTGGATAAGGCTTCACAAGCTGCCTCTTCTGGGATGTCCAGGGGAGTCGAACTCCCAACCTCTGGATCAGAAGCCAGATACCTAAACCACTAAGCTATCCAGCCACAATAATTCCTGCTCCTGCTTCTCCCAAACCAGTGCAAATCCCTGTTAGAATCCAAAACAAGGATGTCTACTCCCCCAGCATCTTGTTTAAATGTGTGTTGTTTTGAGGCAGTTCCACGTCATCCCTTCAATTTGGCAGCAGGGGCCTCAGCAACAGCCAGAGAAATGCATGTGCCCACAGGCCATATGTTGACCTCCCCAGGGATAGACCCCTCATGTTGGCAGACATTTGAGAACTGCCTGCATACACGTACGTACTTCCAAAGAGTTCAGTCTTGCCTTTGAATGTGTCTGTGATTCTTTGTGTCTCTGCTGGTGTCCTTTGGTCGCAAACATCCTCTGTCAAAGGTAAAGGGAAGCAAGGATTCCATCTTTACCCTCAATCCTATTAGTATGGTTTGCAACGCTTAAGAAGATTTGAGGATGAGTGGTGTGTGTGTGAGTGTTTATATGTACAGAATCAGCATTTGACTGAGGAGGGAAGAATAGATTGCTGCGACTCAGATGCTACAAAGAAGGATCCATAGGAAGCTATCAAAAAAGCTGTGTGCAGGGCTAAATAAGCAGGAAGTTTTTGAAGTTGGAGGAGGGAGGAGGAGGGGGGAGGAAGAGAAAGCAATGAAACTGATGATAGTTGATGGAAATGAATTCTTCAACCACATGGATGTAGAGTAGAGCAGAGACTAAAGTACTTGTACATGGGAGATCCAGTTTCAAGTCCAACTGAACAATGAAGGAATGCATTGAATCAGAAATGGCTCAGCTGATCTACATTAGGAGGACAAAATGGAGAGAAGACCTGTGTATATTGCCATGAATGAAGTGGAGAAGAGATGGGACATAACCAGTGGTGGGCATTAACAGGTTCGCAAACGTTCGCCAGAAACGGTAGCAGAAATTCTGGGTGGTCCCGTCCATCCAAATTTTGAAATAAAGTAGTCCTAATTCGGAGGGCTTTCCCTCTGGCCACGCCCACCATACCACACCCATAGTGTAGTAGGAGGAGTGGTCAGGCCCGCGACCTGAAAGCATTGAGAAAGCCTGGATTAGAGGGAAATCATGGCAGACAGAAGTTTTATAAAGATGTCTTGTAAGATGTCAAGCCATTCTTACAAGGAATAAAGTCAAAAGTAGGGAAAGGAAACGGGGTGATCACAAAGGGCAAGGGCTTTTGGGATGAGCTCAGATCTCCAAGGGGCATTATAAGAAGAAGGATGGGCAAAAATACAAAGGAGGAATACAAACATGGAGCCAACATTTGTAGGGGGAAATGGTCAGAAGAGCTAAAGTCCAGAATGAGCTCAGACTTACAACAAAGGCAAAAATAGTAAAAATGATAATTTTGGTTTTGTTTGGAGCAAAAGGAAGGACAAGGAAGCGATAGGTCTGCTGTGTGTTGAAGATGGAGAAATGCTACTGAATGACAGATAGGAAGCGAAACTCCTCAATTCCTAGCTTGCTTCTGCTTTCTCCCCAGAGGAATACAGCCTGAGTAAAATAGAAGAGAAGGCGTAGTGAATGGATTGTAGCTCACAATAAGTAAAGAGGAGTTATGAGGTTGCAGTCTAAGATAGGTAAAGTGGAGTTATGAGAATCCAAACTGTTTGCAATGAATTCAAATCTCCGGGTCCAGATGAATTATTTCAAGGTTACAAAAGGAACGTGCAGGTATAATATTGGTGCCTGTAGGCAAAATCCTTAAAGACAAGAAGTTAACAAATGTCACAAAGGGGGGGGGGGATTGCCCAGCTGCTACTGATACATCAGATTTCAGCCACTTGCTATTAGAATCCAGGGAATCATAGAAAAACTAAGGAAGGGGCCTTTTATGCCATTGAGTCCAAAACGCTGCTCAACGCAGGAATCTGAATCAACACAGAATTGTCCAATTCTCTCTTGAACACCCAGTTTTGGGGTGTTCAACAACTTTTGGAGCAGTTGTTTCCACTGTCCAGAGATGGGAAGGGTTCAGGGAAAGGTTGAAGTCCAAAAAAGTAACTTTTCCAAGCTGTGTGCTTTTGGACTACAACATCTGTGGCCTTTTGGACATATTATAATTTTTCAAAACCTCACATATTCTGTTCCACCTTTGCATTCTGATTTGAATTGAACTAAGATGCTGAGCTGCGTGTTGAATGTGTTGCAAGAAAGTCTTATCCTGAGCTCCTCAAAAGGAAGTCAAATTAAATTCATTGAGTCTTAAGTTAAGTAAGTATAGGACAGGAAGCTTTAATTTGCTTCATTTGGTTTTTCTGGTCTTGGGTCTATGGTGTTTTTTAAACAGCTTCTTTAGATTTGTAATTGTGATGAGATCAGTTTTGTAATGAGATGGCTCTTCTTGTATTTTATATTTTTAATTACGTGCCTCCTTGGGAGATCTCTGCCCTGAAAAGAGAACATATAACTATAGAAGAGGGAGAAAGACATTTTGGCTTAGCATTTTGTAAGGCACATAAACAGAATTCGGTTCAGTTCAGTGTACAAACGGGGCTTCCGGTGACAGGAGGGCTGATAAAATGACACCGAAGTGTTCCATAGGATGGTTGATGCAAGCTAGCTAGTCAACAAGGCCAGTGATGGCGAACCTTTTAGAGACCAAGTGCCCAAACTGCAATGCAAAACCCACTTATTTATCACAAAGTGCCAACACAGCAATAGGGGAGGAAGGAAACACTGCAATTAGACTGCAGGGCAGAGGGATGGAGAAAACTGTGCTGGGGGAGAAGGAGGAAGCACTCCCATTAGGCTGCTGGGCAGAGGGGTGGGGTAAACTCTGTGCTGGGGTGACTGCACGGGTGCCCACACAGAGGGCTCCGAGTGCCACCTCTGGCACATTCCATTTAGTCAATCAGGCCTGTTCTAACTGATTTAGTAAATGTAAAAGTCCCCCTTGCTCAAAAGCCAGTTGTATCTGACTCAAGGGGGCTGTGCTCATCTCTGTTTACAGCCAAAGAGCAAGTGCTGTCTGCATCTGCAGACACTTCTGCGGTCATGCGGAAGGCATGACTAGATGCTGAAGTGCATGGAATGCTGTTACCTTTCCTGCCGAAGCAGTACCTATTTATCTATTTGCAATGTCTTGCTTTCGAATTGCTAGGTTGGTAGGAGCGGAGGCAGACAGGGAACTCACTCCATCGTGCAGCACTCAGCTCTCAAACTGCCGAATTGCCCACTTTGCTAAGCTCAACCACTAAGCCATAGCATAAAGTTAGACCTATTTGTATCAATTGAACTTATGGAGGAGCTGGCATGCTAAATTTCCATTGATTCAATTGGTCTATTGTAGTGCAATTTATTACACTAAGCAACAGAGTTATGACCAGTGAATCCTCATCTTTCCAGTGATACCACTGGAATACTTACCACTGGAATACTTCTGGGTTTGCATCTCATGACTAAGGATTAGCTAAAGACTGGTCTGATCTAGAAATGTGAAAAATTATAATCCGTGTCTTATGAATGAGGCAGCTTCTCAAGGGTTTACTAATCCTCACAAGACTTATCAGCCCAAGTGTGAGAACGAGGCCACTCTTTCCTATGCAAAACTAGGCTCTGATTCCTTTGTCAGCTTAAGATGCCCCAGAGGGGGGCACCAAAGAGCAAGCTAATTGACCAGTGTGATACAAACAACCCACCTGGTGCTTCAACCTTTGAAGTAGCCATGGCCTATTGCCAACATCCTTTTGTGCAATTGGGGAGTTAGTAAACAAAAACAAAAAACTTGTACTGAAACTGATTAAGAAAATCTATTCCTCTAGGAGGAGAATAGTTTTGTAGTGCATGAGGAACAAAATGCAAAACTACATTGAGCCTGAAGGACTAGAAAGCTTTTGTTTATTCACAATAGGGACGGTAACACAAAGGGTCTTGGGAACTCTTATGTCTTGATCTGGTGCTTGACAGATAATGAGGGATTGTGTTTTAAGGGGAAGGAATAATACCCAGCTGGAATAATTAGTTTCATTTGTGGAACATGCCTCTGCTGATGTTCGACCAAGACATTGCTCGTATTTTGGGATTTCACCAGTGAACGCCAGAGAGTTGCCAGCCACCCAATGGGAGGAGGAGTTCATGGCTGTTGGGGGGAAAGGGGGTTGCCAAAGGCCAGGCCTTCCTGACTGACATTTCCATCACTCCCACTTCTCTCCCCTAAGTTCCTCAGATGTTGCATTGATATTCAAATTAGGCTTCCTCGTTTGCCACATCTCTTTGTCACTTCTTCGAATGACTAATTGCCGCTTAAACGAGAGCAAAGCACAAGAGCCTCAAGAACTGGTATTATGGTGATGTAGTGGCTAGGCCATTTAGAGACCGAGTGCCCAAACTGCAACCCAAAATCCACTCATTTATCATAAAGTGCCAACACAGCAACAGGGGAGGGAGGGGACTTTCCTATTGGGCTGCTGGGCAGAGGGGTGAGGCAAACTCTGTGCTGGTGGAGGGAGGAAGCAGTCCCATTGGGCTGCTGGGCAGAGGGGCGGGGAAACTGTGCTGGTGGAGGGAGGAAGCACTCCCATTGGGCTGCTGGGCAGGGGGTGGGACAAACTCTGAGCTGAGTCAACCACATGGGTGCCGACAGAGAGGGCTCTGAGTGCCACGTTTACTGCTGTAAATGGACCAGCAAATTTCTACTTCTAGGTGACGAAGTAGAAGATTATACCATACCCTATTTCCTTTTAACAAGAAAGATTCAATATCTGTCCTCAATAATGCTATGTGAAGACATAAGAAACTATACCAAACCAAACTGAAGCCTCTACATGAAAGTATATGAATAAGGCAGGAGAGAATTTTGTTTGTTGTTGTCCTAAACACAATTTCACCTTATTTATCCTCTGTCTCTCTCCCTATTAACTCTTCCTTGTCAATCGCCAGCTGGGCTGTTTACGACAATCATAAAAGTCAAACCGAGATATAAAACTGCACCTGCCATAATTGGGCTTGATATACACCCAGCCCAATCAAAGAGGAGAGACTTTGGGCTGGATCATTTAATTATAGACTCAACAATGGAGTCAATGATTGCATTCGGATACTGTATTAATCAAAGGATTAGTTAATTAACAGCGTGGTGAAGCTAGACTTAATTCCAACCTAGTTGTCATGTGAAGAAAGCAAAAGTGGAGAGTCTGGGATTTCCCCAAATGACCAGAAATCCTGGGGGGGGAAATCTGGTTTTCTGGTCATGGAGAGATTTTATGTATAGAGACTGCTCTCCTCTTTAGTCACAGCCAGCCCAATAATAAATCACATCCAACTAAAATGAGAGAGGCTAGTCATTAGGTCTTATTAATGCTTGCCGTTCACACAGAAGAGCTCTGGGAATGACAATGAAAGGAGGTGGCCATGGACAAAATCAAATAATCAAGACATGTAAATTAGTTCCAAGGAGGGAAGAGAGAAGAAGGTTTTGAAAAATGTACCCATTTCAAACACAGGTCAGCCCAATATGGCTTAAGCTTGGCTTAGTCAACGAGTAGGAGCGAACTGCTGCAAGGCATATGAATTTAAACCGTGTGTGCAAATGAGGGTACTACCTCCAGCCAAAGGTGTGGGTGGAGAACTCAGATGTACTTGCCCCACTGCTGAAGCAGAGGAGGGTTTTCTAAAACACAATTGCGCATACACACACGAACTCCATCTCTATTCCAAGAGAGATGGAAATCTTCTCAGAGCATTAGTGTAACCTTGGTGGGTTGTTTCCTTGTTCTTTCTTACATTGCATCAATATGGGCACACACTTTCCCTTGAGATGGATAATGAAACCTCACTGGGCTTTAATAGATGCACTCTCCTCTGCTGCTCTTCAATTGCGTTTCCTCCAACTAATTCTTCCATTATCCTGTCTTAATGAACAACCGCTGGCAATGCAGCCTGCTACTCGTAAGACATGTTAAAGAGCCCACTCCCATTTCCCGTGTGCATCCATAACTCTTGATTTTATTACTTTTCTCTTCTTTTCCTCATCCAGATTATAAATGTCCAGAATTCTCTTACTTAGTAAAGAAAGAACGAAATAAGGAGAGAGAGAGAGAGAGAAAGGGGGGGAGCTGTCTAGTAATATTTTTGTAACTTTCCTCATTCTACCCAAAGTTCCTTCCTTCCTTCCTTCCTTCCAGAAGTTGCATCAAAAAACAACTGACGACCCTGCTGTAAAATCGGATTTCACCATGGAAATGTCGTTACAAAACACACATCTAAAATGTCAGCATGCCTTTCCTTTTGTCCTCGGGTCTCCAGCCTCCTTCCTGCTCCCACTCTTAAAGGGGAAAAAAAGAGGTGGCTAGTAGAGTGTTGATGAACAATTTCTAATTAGTCTCGTAAGGTGACGTCTAAACAAATCAGGATGGTTCTATGAATCATTGATAGACATGTAATGGGAGAGCAGATGTAAACAGTTGATGCTTCAGGTAAACTATTAATATATGTCCTCGAATGAATGCAGTTTGATGAGAGGTGTTTTGCTTCTTTGCTGTCCCTCTCTTCTTCACTCTCAATTACCTTCTCACATACACAAGGGGGAAAGGAGAGGGGGAGGGAGAAGATTTCAAGCTACTTTAAATTGTGGTTAACAAAACAAATCAGGGAAGCTTCAGACTCTGCAAAGAAAAGAAAATAAACTCACAAAAAAAGCCACTTAAGAGTGTCAGATCTTCACTTATTCATGCGCTATTCACCGACTCACTTATTTGTGCAGCCCTGTGCAATTTTGTGTGCCACTGAGAGCATGAATGCTGGGGTACACAGAAAGAAGAGGTTGAATATCAGAATATGAGAAGGATAAGCAAAAGGAGAAGAAGGCCCTGCCTTCAACCAAGAGATTCCCAACTCATAATGTTTGGCTGCATTAGAAACTGGGAGAGCCGAGTGCTCTGTGATGGAGTGATCTCCAGTCATCCGTCCCAGCTCCTGCCAGCCTAGTAGGTCAAAAGCAAGAAATTGCAAGTAGATTAATAGGTACCACTCTGGTGGGAAGGTAACAGCATTCCTTGTGCTCCAGCATCTAGTCATGTCTTCCACATGACCATGGAAACATCTGCAGATGCAGACAGTGCTGCCTCTTTGGCTGTCAATGGAGATGAGCATTGTACCCTAGAGTCAGATATGACTGGCTTTCAAGCAAGGGTGACCTTTACTATATGCAAAAAACACCTTGCTGGTTAGAGAAGCCACACCATGTTCGACTTCCATCCCCACCTCTTTTTCCATCCCCATTCTTTTCTTCAGCCTGGGAACTGTCACACTACATCATTTATATCTGCCTTTTATCTCCAAGGGACGAAACCATGACAAGCTAACCACCCCAAACCAATTCCTTCTCTCCTCCAAGCTGCGGAAGGCCTTTGGAAATGTATAAATGGCAGGCTTCTCAAAGGGTGTTTCAGATCTCTCTAATCAGCCCAACATTTTAGAGCTAGGAGCATATGATGATGCTACATGGCCCACGGGAATAGAGGCACCAATGGTTCTGTGCATTGGAGGCTCAGGGCTACAGGATGTGCTGCTGCTCATAGTAGCTGTGGGGAGCCAAGTATCAAAGGAGCCATGGCAGAATTCCCAAGAGATTAGGTATTTTAAGACGAGTAGTGAGAAGTTCCAGATATTTGACAGCAGGGACAGGAGCAAGGACTTGAAAACCTATAGAGCACATCCTGTAGCTTTATATGATACCGAGACTGGAATCCTAGATTGTCACCCTCTTCTTCTTTCATGTCCCGGTCAAACCCTGGACTGCCAAAAAAAAAAAAATCATGTTCTGATAAGACCCTGGACTACCAAAATGAAGCCACTTTCTTCGCTTTGTCATTGCCCAGACACAAGTCCTCACCGGTACATGTCTCTGGCTGGAATCGGCAGACCAGCAAATGGGCCGGACTCTTTGTGTCTCCACATTCATACCATATGTTGTTGTCCACCAGCAGTCCCCACTTGAGCATGTTGGTCTTGCATTTAGGGACTCCAACCCTCAGCCTATTCAGGGTCCTCCAGATGACGTAGGGGAGATTGAGATCTTCAGCTATATCCTCCTTTAATGCTGTTCCTTGCCCAGTGAGCTCCTTCCTCCATCTTCTAACTTGGTTTTGCTCTTGCGTACCTTCAAGAATGTTTGTTCTTGCCATAAAGCTCCTCCTGGATCTGAGCTGGCAGACTTGAGGCTCATATACATTCAGAGAGTGTTGAGGGTCATTATCTTACTTAGTTCTCTCAGCATCTCCTGCTACTTCTTTCCCGATCTTAGTTGGAGCAATATCAACAAGGGGGTATTTCTTCTCAACTGGTGTAGGTTTAAGGCACTGTGTCGCTATCCAAGATATAAGATCAGACTGACAATATGAAAGCCACTTTCTTGACTTTGTCATTGGCCAAACATAAGTCCCTGTTGGTGCATGTTTATGGCAGTAATTGGCAGACCAGTAAAGGAGATGGATTCTGTATCTCTCCACATTTTCACAGCATGTTGCTGTCCACCAGCAGCCCCACCCTGAGCATTTTTGGTCTCGCATTTAGGGACTCCAACATCCAGCATTTTATCCTGACCGACTGGTGATGCTTCTTCTAGTTAAATGAAAGGGTTTGCAGAAGATTGAGGGGGGTGAAAGGAATCTTGTCCGTCTCCAGATCTTCTTTGTTCCCTCCCCAACAGACCTCTATTTCAGCCAGATAATTAAAACTTCTTTTAAGCAACTGCACAAATCTGTGGCTTTAGGGACCAATGGCCAAGAAGTTTGATTAGGCTGTAGCTTCAGCAGGGAAATAATGAGATATTTCTCAGAGACGATTATTAGCTTTGTTGCTGCCCAGACTTCCCAAACTGGTGGAGCTTTGCACAAATAAATAGCTTTAATAGACCTTGAGCAAATCAACAAAAATGCAGAGAGAATCCAGCAACAAAGTTTGTACAGAGATGGGGAGAGGGATGGCTTAGGAGCTCTGCATTTGCAACATTTAATGCCACATTTACTTCCAATCTAAATAGAACTGGCTGCCACTGTAGCTGAATTATTTTGGCATTCACCACTAAGACAGCAAAAAAGGAAAAAGACTACCTTTTCGTCAATGCAATCCTCCCTCCACTGACAAATATGAAGCTGCTGGGCCTTTTTTTAAAAAAACAAATAAATGTGCAATGGCTCAAGTGGTTAAGATGCTGACTGGGAGGTGGAAGGTCAGCAGTTCAAAACCCGAGGACTGCACGACGGAATCAGCTCCCATCATCTGTTCCAGCTCTTGCCAACCTAGCAGTTTGAAAGCAAGAAATTGCAAGTAGATAAATAGGTACCACTTCGGTGGGAAGGTAAACAGGATTCCATGCCTTTCGGTGTCTAAGCATGCCTACCACATGTCCACAGAAGCATCTGCAAATGCAGACAGTGCTGGCTCTTTGCCTGTAAACGGAGATGAGCACTGAAACCTAGAGTCAGATATGACTGGCTTTCGAGCAAGGTTGACCTTTACCTTTACCTCAGTTAAATTAGTGTTATCATTCTTCTAACACTTGCTGGAGAATCAGTGCCAAACGAATGTTACTTGGTTTACTTTAATTTGCTTTGCTTTTCGTTTGATTATGTAACACTTCAGTCTTATAGGTCCAATGGGGTAGATAATGTGTACTTAATTATTGGAGACAGCCATATTTTGCTACTAATTCTATTAAAACCTAAGAATAGTCAACAACATACTGGAATGGAGTTTTGTAATGGATGCTTGGATAACTGGTGTGGCAGTTGGACAGAAGTTAGTCCTGGACATTTAACTGAAGTATAATACATCCAGACTTGAATTTTTCAAACTAAGTATTCTTCAAAGTTTCTCTGTTGCAATTGTCTGAAACAGATGTTAAGTATTAATGAGATCATGGCCTGTGCAGATCAGCATATGCTATATAAATCACTCCGTGGCTGAAATCCTGTAGTTCAGTATAATACATTGCACAAGAGTAGTCCCACTGAATGACTGGGGATTTGGTGAGTCAGTTCTTTCTTTTTGCTCAGCAGCACAATGGAAGCACTTCCTCCCTCCCCCAACACAGAGTTTGCCCCACCCCTCTGCCCAGCAGTCCAAAGGGAATGCTTCCTCCCTCCCCTCAGGACAGAGTTTGCCCAGCCCCTCTGCCCAGCAGCCCAATGAAAGCACTCCCTCCCTCCCCCAACACAGAGTTTGCCCCCAACACAGAGTTTGCCCCACCCCTCTGCCCAGAAGTCCAAAGGGAATGCTTCCTCCCTCCCCTCAGCACAGAGTTCACCCCACCCCTCTGCCCAGCAGCCCAATGGAAGCACTTCCTCCCTCCCCCCAGCACAGAGTGGGTTTTGGGTTGCAGTTCCAGCACTTGGTCTCAGAAAGGTTCACCATTGCTGGTGTAATGTGAAGAAGCAATGAACCCTCACAGATTTTGTTTTTCTCATTCTCTTGTCAAAGAATATTGTCAGCCACCGGAAGATGTTTTTCATTCCTCCATGACAAGTGCTCCTTATTTATTTGATTGTTTGTCAGCAGCAGCACGAGGAAGAAAGATGTGCTTTTTGAGCAGCAACAATTAAAAAACTCTTCTTGTCTCTCACACAAAAAAAGGCTTTATATTTTTGCACAAAAGCCGAGGCTTTCTGCACAAAAGAGAAGTTTTTGTGCTGCAACTACTGCTGGAAATTTTTCCACACATACTCTCAGAATGGCAACGGCCAAGGATGGAACATTCATTCATTCATTTAGCTGTAATTTTAAGGTGTGCGTCCATGCATGTATGTATGCAAGGATGCACTCTCCTGTGAGAATGGGATAGTTGAAGACAGCAATTGCGATGGCCACAATGATCCTAAGGCCCTGGTGGATAACTTTGGCACTCCAGATGTTCTTGGACTTCAACTATCAGAAGCCCTGATCAGTACTCCTGCTGATCAGGGCTTCTGGGAATTGAAGTCCAAGAACACCTGGAGTGCCAAGGTTCGCCATCACTGTGTGTAAATGTGGCTGTAATGTCAGTGGAACAAAGAATCCACTTGGGGGCTTAGTCTTATTTTTCCAGGACCTGTCCAGGGTGCTGAATATATTTGGATAAGAGAACAGAAAAATGACAGAATCTGGAACAATTCTTGTAAAGTTTGAAGTAAACTTCAAAGTGGATTCACTGTTCCTTAATCTCAAATGATCATCCTAAACTGCTCTTATCCCTACCCTGACATTATTCTTACTGAGGAGAACCCATGCAGTGGATTGGATAGAATATCACACTAGGACATTGGCAATCTAGGGGCTGTGGCTGCTCAGTAGTTAAGAAGCCTGCCTTGTGAGCTGGGAGGCCGGCAAGTCAGCAGTTCAAGACCAGGGTACTGCATGACAGTTTGCACACCCATCTCTGTCCCAGCGCCTGCCAACCTAGCAATTCAAAAACAAGAAATTGCAAGTAGATAAACAGGGACCACTTCAGTGGGAAAAGATCATAGGGACACAAAAGGAGCCTCATTCGGGCATCCCCTGAGTGGAGTTTCTCCAGCAAAAATCCTTTCAACCCAGAATTATTTCTGACACGAAAGTATTATTATTATTATTATTATTATTATTATTATTATTATTATTATTATTATTATTATTATTATTATTATTATTATTATTATTATTATTATTATTATTATTGGAGATCTGAGTCCAAATCCCTGCTTGCCCTTGGAAAATGTACACATGTACAAAATGTACACTGATAAACTATTCCTTGAACATTTCACATGCATCAAAAACCCTAGTAGGTTCTCCATTATTAGGTTTTGCCAAATAACTTAATAACACATAAGTGCAACAATGGTTTTTACTGAACTCCAGTATCCTCCTTGTTTATCAGAGCAGTTAGTTCACATTTGCTACCAGAAAGAAGAGAAAGATCTATTCAAACAATGTGCTTTCAAACAAATTTCAGGAAACTATTCTGAAATCTAATAGTAAAGGCTCAACTAAAATACGTCCATTAATCAATGGAATGTATAGAGGAGTTGATGCACCAAATCCCCATTGATTGAGTGGACCTAATCTAGATGTGAGGTTCATTTGGCTTTGCTGTCTACGGGATCTTGACATTCATAATCCCAAAATTCCATAACATTTCCAGTTTCTTGTCACCATATATATGGCCCGAGAAGGAGCAGCCTTCATTTCTGTCTTCAAAGCAATTTTTCAGCTCATACAATTGTGGAGGATTTCTACTTACAGCTGTCATGAACATGAACACAACGGGCTATGAACTGTTTCCATTCTCATTTCACGTGTTGTCTTAGGAAAGAAGCAGGAAGATAGATTCGGGGATCATTCATTGAAGGTTTGAGGATTCGGATATCAACAGGAGTCAAGTTTCCGATTATTCAGTAGGATTGCCGGACGCCTGGCTTGTAGCCCAAGGAAGTGAAAGCACCACAGTCTAGAAGCAATCAGCAATTCTGCTCCCAAACTGATGGAAGCATCCAGAGCGGTTGATCGCTGACAAACTGGTGTTTATCCTCTTCCTATTATTCACCTGCAGGCTGATTTACAAACCCCACAGGGACTCCGATGACTGGCAGGATTTGTTGATAGGTTGAATGAGATGAAATCTCAGCAGAGGAGGGCCAGGAATTCTCCTTCAATGCGCAATTGAAAATTCAGTCTGTTGCAAAGGAAGAGGGATGATTGCAAAATAATAGTGTACGGATCAAGTTTCAGGATTCACTCAATGTGGCAGCCACACTGTCCAAGCAGTAAATGAAACTTTTCAAGTATGTAATGGTTTCCCCAGTTTTTTTCTTTTATTGCATGATGTTGAAACTGATCCACAGTGGCCATGGAGGTGGAAGAGGCCATGCCAGATAGACTGCGTGTGAAGGCACACTGTGTCCATATCCTCAAGGCTGCAGCAGTCCATTGCAGTCCTGGTGTCAAATCCTGCATATCTCATTTCATACATGCCGCAGGAGATGGCTCCATGATCATAGTGTGTGGGTCACTTCACGGCAAGGTGGGATCCACCTTAAACAAATTCATGCCAATGACATTTTTCCTGCTTCAGGAAAAATGCATTCTGGGATACGCATTGCAGTCAATGATGACAATGATGTGGGTTCCACTGGACTGGAGTTCAGAATGTACTGCTACAGCCGACCCTGCACCAAATTGGAGGACTGATTTATGACTTTCACCATTCTTGTTGTAGCCGACATCTTCATTTAACATTCTCCTAAAGGCCATTGTGAATTTGCATTCAGTAACTCTGGAGCACATGCAAAATCCTCTCCAGAATTTTTAGGGGGGCTTCCTGGCTTGGTCTTCTGTGCCCAAAGGCAACTGTCAAGATCTACCAATGAGCTGGAGGTTAGAAGCTATGGTCTGTAGCCTTCCAATGGCAATGGACATCTGGCCACACCAGGTCCCTCCTTACATGTCTGTCAGGATTTGGCATGCTGGATTGAAGCCCCCAGTTTGGCTGAAGGATTCCTGCAGACTTAGTATGATTCTTAGGATGATCTGGTGATTTGGGAGGAGGACAATGAACAGGCCCTCTGCAAACACATAGAAATGGAAACAGCAATAAGTATGCATTTGCTGGTTCAGGTTGACCTCTTCTATCTTCTCTGTTGTTCAAACAACTCATGCATAAACTCTAATGTGAATGCATGCCATTGCCCATGCTGGAAAAATCTGGGAACTGTAGTTCAAGAATGTAACTTTTCCAGTTCCCAATAGTGATCCACTCTTCCTCTTTACCTTACACCTGGGCAATAGTGCACCACAGCTTCCCTTTGTTTTTCATCACTTTAAAACAAAGCAATTACGCTTATATACCTCCTCATAGGACTCAGTGCACTCTCTCGGCACTGGTTGCAGGACAGCAGTTTAACCACTGAGCCACCAGAAATAATAATAATAATAATAATAATAATAATAATAATAATAATAATAATAATAATAATAATAATAATAATAATAATAATAATAATAATAATAATAATAATAATAATAATAATAATAATAATAATAATAATAATAAATATTTGTTCACCACCTTTGAAAAAAGATTAAGATTCTTGGCATCCCTCCATGACAGACATAAGGATGAGGGAGTCTATCCTGTGTACAAATCCCAGAGCTACAAACAGGCACAATAACAAAAAACACACTTCCCACAGGTTCAGTCTGAGATCAGTTTGGAACTGGTACATGAGCCCAAATGTTCTTTGTGTGCTTCTCATTGCTTGTGTGGGCATTGGCTTTCTCGTGTATTTCTCTTGTATGGATTTCAAGAGCATCTCTCTTTTTTAAAAAAAAAAAATTTATGTGTCCCTTATTCTCGTTTCTACGGAGTCTTTCTAGAGCAGTGATGGTGAGCCTTGGCACTCCAGGTGCTCTTGGACTTCAGTTCCCAGAAGCCCAAGTCTGCACTCCTGCTGATCAGGGCTTCTGGAAACTGAAGTTCCAGAACACCTGGAGTGCCAAGGTACACCATCATGGTTCTAGAGTTTTTCTCTAGTTCTTTCCACACAAGGGATGGAAATAAATTTAATCTCAGTTCATTTTCAGTCAGAACCAGGTTTGCAAAGTTGGCATGGGGGGCAGAATACAAAAACAACAGAGTGGTCCATGCCTTTCCAGTCCACTGTGTCCCCCTCCCCTTGGCAGCAATATTATCATCCATGCTTCATTGCCTTCTGATTTGCCCATTGTTTGTCTCCTTCTCCTGTGAACATCTGAAGTCCCAGTCTTCACCTTTGATTTCTTCTCCTTAACCATCCCTTTCTTTTCCACACTCCACAATTTGCCCTCTTGACTTTATTCTGTCTCATTTCTGAAACCTATACACCCAGCTGGCCCTGGCTTGTCTGTCTCAGATCTGTAATCACTCCATCCTGACTGATCATTTTCCTTCTTCTTTGATATCTACCTTTCTCTCCCTGACCACTCTTGATAATAAAAAAAACAACCCCTTCGACCTTTTTCTTGCTAACTATTGTCTTATTGCTTCCCTGCCTTTTCTCTCTAATGTTCTTCAACATGTCTTGTTTCCTTAAGCCCTTCAATTTCTGTCTGATAATTCTCTCCTTGATCCCTGCCAATCTGGCTTGTGATCAGCTCACTCACCTGAAAGTGCTCTTTCCCAGGTTTCTGATTAAGTTCCTTGAGCTAAATGCCAAGCTCTCCCCTCCCCAGTCTGCTCCACCTCCAAAACGCTCTTCTATTTTCAACACTATATGCCAGCCTAAGGCCCCTGGTTAGGGCTATGCTATGAAACTATAACAAAATACAGCTTACATTAGGAGAAGGTTTAACTAGATGACCTTTGAGGTCCCTTCCAAATCAACAAGTGTGTGAAATGCTGCAATAAATGCATTTTCAAAACTTTCCTTATCACGTGGGGGCCCTTCTTTCTCTCAGCAATAATTTACAGAGTTTCAAAAAAGACTGTGCCTACATAGGGAGGCCTTCTCACATCTCTTGCTCAATAACAAGAAGGAAAAAGTTACATATGTCTGAAAGCAAATGAAAGACAGAATGAGCAAACTTTCAGTTCTGTGTGCTACAGGAAAACCTGTCAACAAACCCCTTCTGCTCTTTCCATGCTTCTTTGATCTTTACTCTGTTGTTACTATGGTGACAGAACAAAAATATAGAATTCTGTGTCAAGGCTTACTGCAAGTTGACAACACTTTGTATCTGTTACAACGTAGAACACAGACATTTCTGTCCATGCACATATTGGATTTCCAAAAACTCATGGGAATTAAGTTCAGGACTGCTCATTTTCTGCCATACAGTGTGTGCACAAGTGTGGATGTGTAATGGCCCAGGAGCCTAATGCACTCGCAGGAACTGTCTCGTACATATAAGCATGGCAGTCATTCCTTCAGAGTTTGTCTGGCACATTGCTTCTGTTTCTCAGTTGGTTCCTGGTGTTACCATTCACTTTTGGAATCAGAGAATTATGAAGTTTGAGGCAGCCTGGTCAAACATCTTATCTGACCTCTTGTGAAGGAAACCCACCACCAAAGCAAGTCAAGCAGATGGCTGTCTGGTTGGGAAGTCCTTGAGCTTGGAGATCCCATCACTTGCCTAGATAATTGGTTCCTTTGTCCAAAGGCTGTTATCGTCAAAATGTTCCTCCTAATGCTAAGCCAAAATCTACTGCCTAAAGACAAGCCTGCACAGAGGATCCTAAAATAATGTATTTCCCTTTTACATGTGACATTCCGGTATTTGAAAAATGCTGCTCTATCTCCCAGGGACATCACAATACACTTAAGAAAACACAATGTGTTGTTTCCCTTTGCCAGAGTCAAAAAGAATACAGTATCTGGGAGGTATAGGTTTTTTTATTCATCCGCTCCCCGCCCCATCCCAAATGGATAGATATTTCAGTCTTAATTCATCATTGACAATATGCTGGCTGGGAGCTTGGGTTCTGAGAAAGGAAGCTTGGGCAGATCTTGGCCTAACAAAGCATCACTTGCCTTCATTTTTAACAAAAATCACCTGCCCATTTCTTGGGGGCACTAGTCACTGGGGCACACCGGGACTTATCCCAGTGTCCCAAATAGCCAACCCAGGCCTGCCTACCATTAGGCCTGGTGAGACAGCTGCCCCTGGCAACAGATGTCGCCATGTCCTCAGGTCCAATGGAAGATGGTGCTCCAGTACTATCACCGTTTGTTTGTTTATATGCTATGGGGAAAGATGTCATTTGTCTTAAGCTTCAGACTGCACAATATCTTGGGACTAGACCTGCTGCAGACCATGGTTGCTTGTATTCTGGTAGGTCTGGTGAACATGGGAGTCTCCCAGGGCAACCCTCTCCGATGGTTCATCGGCATGTGTCCACTCTGTTTGTTCCAAAAACAGCATGAGCTTGGTAGGCCAAGGAGAGGTCATTTGGTTTTGAGTGTGGGCAGGTCTTGGCAAAGAGTGCTGTCTCATCCATGTTTCACTTGCTCAGCAAGCCTAACCAAGAAATGTTTCTATCCGGCTGGAAATTCCAATATTTTCACTGTAATACCCTTTAGGAATTAGTCTGTTAAGAGCGATTTTGCAGAAGGCGGATCTGATTTCTTTTCATCCCTGTTGATTGAAGTTTTTCCCCTTTTTGTGAGTAATCTCTCTTCCTCCCTTGTAAGTCGATAGGCATCGCACATCTCCCACAGCAGTCGAGCTAGCTGAGGGTGTTCTAGTCCCAATTAGTGCCTGATTTCTGTTTCTATTATTAATTGTCAGAGATATGAAATTGCCCCCCAGCTGCTGTATGACCTCAGACACGTATTGTGTGCTCACTCATCACACAAGAGATTTTGCATGTCCTTGGGTTGTACTTCTTCTCATCACATCGGATTGGCTTTCTTCAAATATATGTCTTGCTCAGAAATTCCTTTCATTTCTCCCTTAATTCCTTGCTTCCAGCTATTACATCCCACCACTTTGGCTCTGGATTGTGTGTGTGTGTGTGTGCCAACCTGAACATGTGTTCCATGGTGCCACATATTCTCATTAATCAAAGAACATCATTCACTTCATTGTTCATCCACAATAACAATATTCACTGTGATACTTGCATTCCTTGTCCTTTTTTCTTGTAACCATATCTTGATACGGTTAGATGAACAGTGTTCACTGGCCTAAATCCAGTTGCTAATCCCAGAGTATGAGGTCTTCTTCCGTAACAAGGCCAGATATGAAAATGCCCCAAAATAAAGCCACCTTTTGGTGAAGTCATTCCGTAGTTCCTTACAACTAACCTAGTGTGAGAAAAACTATCCAGAACAAGGTTGCCGTAACTTGGGGTACACCCAATTGTGGTTCAAAAATACCACAGTCTTTGAGGAGACCCTGTCTGTGTACTTCATAAGTGAGTTAATAGATCGTCCTTGTTCGAAAACCAGTTGTATCTGCCTCTAAGGTTCAGTGCTCATCTCTTTTTTATAGCCAAAGCACCAGCAGTGTTTATGTCTGCAGATGTTCCCGTGATTATGTGGCAGGCCTGACTAGACACCATAGCGCACAAAATTTGCACTGCTGGGCCAGCTCGGGCCTAGTACTATTGACTACAAGATACCCAGTGATAGGATGACTAGGATGGTCACCGCATGCTGATGAATGGTCTGTCTCTCTCTCTTCTCCCTGCTGTGATCCGATTTCTCTTTTCTTCTTCTTCTTCTTCCTGGTAATGGCACGTGGGCTACCAGCCTAAAGGCTAGGCAGATCATGTGGCAAATTATGCAGCCTCCTTTTGCTAGCATCAGTCTCTGCCTCCTCGAAGCTATTTCAAGAAGCACAGATGGCTGGCAGGTTGAAGGACTGCACTGAACCTGCCAGTCACCTGTTTCTAACCTTAAGTGCTCCGTTTCCAAAGGACAAAGAGGTCTGTCTATACCTCAGAGAATAAATGGCTGGTAATGTGATCTACTCTGCACAGGCACTTCAGAAATCAAGCAAAGATGTTTCAAACCCCCCAGGACATTCCACAAATGACCTAAGAGTCACTATACTTTGACAGTCAGTTTCAAAGGGAATGAGGACAACTCTTGAACGTGGAGTTTATGCACACATTCAACAACGTTCAGTGGCGATTCAATCATGTTTGGGAGTGCTTTCCTTTCTTTAAGTATTAAATTCCTTGAGTAAGAAGATGACATTGCACTTGTCAGTCTGGTTCCATTCTCGCTCCAGCACAAAAATTGAAGCCAACTTCCTGAGGATTCTTAGATTTAATAGCAGCTCCGCCAGTGGCTTACTGGTTAAGAGGCTGAACTTGGAGACTGGAAGGTCAGGTTTCGATACCCAAGGACTGCGCTTGGGGACATGAAAGGAGCCTTATTTGGGTGTCCCCTGAGCAGAGTTTCTCCAGGAAAAATCCTTCCAACCCAGAGTAATCTTTGACATAAAATCATTATTATACAGTAAAACACCAGATAATGAATGGATAACGCTAAAATCGCATAACGTTGGGGAATTTGAGGCAAACATTTGGATCGGATAACATTATGTTAACTATTATGTTAACCATTATGTTAACGTTATCCGATCCATCAGATAACCTTTGCCTCAGATTCCCTGAAGTGTGGCTGTGACTCACCAGTTTCTCTTGGGAGAAAGGGAGGGGCTGCCTGCTCTCAAGCTTGCCACATTTGAATAACAAAGGCTTGCAAAACCAGTCTGACTAGTTTAGCAAAGCAAAGGCTTAGGACCCTTTCCCCAGTGTAACCCAGAACACTTTGCAGAAAAATAATTGCAAAGAGACAATTTGACCCAATTACCTTTATGAAGTTTCCCCTTTAAATTCTAAACAGCCTGAACCCAAGATTGTAGCTCCGCAAGTCTCATGCATTGTCAATGGAAAACAAGCAGACTGAAACCTTTCACCTACAAAGCAATTAAGCTTTTCACACCCTGCAAAGTCCTGATGGAAATTACTTTATTACAGCAATGGTAGGTGGGTTGATTCTAAAGGAAAACACTTTCCTAGCTTCTGTTCAGATCTTTTAAAACAGCACTTTATAAAATTTTCAAAAAATTAAAAATGCTGTATGGCTTTGTTCCCCTACAGTCAGGGTGGTCTGGCATGTTTTTGTAATGTATTTACCCTTTAGACAATTATTTCTTAAAGTTCTTTAAGTTTCCAGCATGTTTCCTTGACTTTCCCTTGAACCCTCTGTTGCTTATCTCTATGGAGTTAACGTTATCTGATCCACCTGAATAGGATTTTAACGTTATCTAGTGCATGCATCGGAGAAGGCTAAAAATCGGATAACGTTAAGACTTGTGGAACCAAGTCTTAACGTTATCCGAGGTATTACTGTATGTAATAATCATGTCCAACTCTAGGGGGAGATGCTCATTTCTGTTTTCAGCCAAGGACTCAGTGCTGTCTGTGTGTGCAGAAGTTTCCAAGGCCATATGGCAAGCATGAAGAGCTACCAAAGTGCATGGAATGCTGTTACCATTCCCTATTTACCTACTCGCAATTTCTTGGCTTCAAACTGCAATGTTAGCAGTTGACGTGCACTCACTCCTTCATTCAGTACTCGGGTATTAGTCATTAGAATATTTAGGTCTTCCTATAATGTAGGCCATCCAGCTGTTGACCAAAATAGCACACATTGATTTGGGCATCCAATAGAACAATCCCTCAAGATGTCTGGAGCCTTCATCCATATTCTAAGTAGAGTAGCATATTGATTAATTCTGAGCCAACTTAATTGGGTTAGATTATATACCTCCTTTTAGGGTGTTTTTTTAAAATAATGATTCACAAACTCAAGCTGACCTATGACTTCATAAATCAGACAATTCTTTTCATAAGTGATCAGATGTAAATTTGCACCTGTGAGAAATGCCCTCGCACAACAACTGCCTGAAGAAACAAACTAAATGGACTTAAAACAAATTGAAGCTGTGAATTGGCTGGAACACAGCCAGAAAAGAAAAGGAAGAAGGAAAACGGAAAAAGAAATAGGAAATAAAATAGGTTCATCATCAGAAGGGAAGAGGAACAGAGTTTAAAAAAAACAGATTAAAAAAGGATGTTGGGATGTTGAAAAATGGGCAGCTACTGGAAGGGAAGATAAAGAGAGAGGGGAAGGAACAGAAGGAGGGGAAAACCCTCCAAAGCCCAGCAAAACACGGAGCTGAAATTGCTATTTGCTGCAAACTCTGAATGAGTTTAATGGGTTTGCATAGTTCAGAACTGAGTTCATATTATTTGTAGAGGGAAATGAATAATTTGGCAGGCAAATGGCTCAACTGTACAATTTCTGATTGCAAGGTGGTTGGTGCACATTATTAATTTGGAGCTAAATGGATAAGGAAGGGAATACCGACAGATGTGAAATTAATGTTGGGGTCTTCCTTCCTTCCTTCCTTCCTTCTTTCTTTCCTTCCTTCCTTTCTTTTCTTCCTTCCTTCCTTTCTTCCTTCCTTCCTTCCTTTCTTTCTTTCCTTCCTTCCTTCCTTACCTCATAAGTAACCTAAGAATAAGTGACTGAGAATAAAATAATGGTGTCTCTTCTCCCTCCCCCCCCCCCCCCGGGTTCCTCAGACACTATGAGATTCACCTCTGTTAAGTTAAATCATATTCTGTTTCATATCTGTGCTACTGGGCTAAAAAAAAGTGGCTCTAGATACCCTACCCCAGGGGTGGCCAATCTTGATGTTCCAGGTGTTCTTGGACTTCATTTACCAGAAGCCCAAGTCAGCACATCTGCAGCTCAGGGCTTCTGGGAATTGAAGTCCAGGAACAGCTGGAGCACCAAGGTTGGCTACCCATGCCTTGCCCCCATCCCTTTGCTGTTAAAAGGGGTTCAGGAACTATCATTTAACAACAACCAACCACAGCAAAACAAGGCCCTGCTTGGCATTTAGGACCAGATTTGTTTTGTCGACTTCTCTGGAAAAGCTGCCAGACTTGAAACAATAATATGTTGTATGATTACATCTCCTGTGTAAAACACAGAGAAGTAAAGACCATAAAAATGTAATTTCTTCTAAAAGAATTAAAGGAGAAGATAGTCTTGATTATAATTTACATTTGTTTAAAACTTCAGGCATTCTTCCTTTCCTCAATCATTCTTTCTCTCTGGCATGGCACATATGGAAGTTGCTTATCCACAATCAACCCTACACGCGCTGAAACACTGCTTGTTTTGACAGGAGCTCCATCATACACCATCCACTGCAAGTTGAAGATGACACCCTGTACTGCAGAGGATTCTGTCTTCCTGGCAAGGATCAGGTGACAGGGCACAAACCATAACAGTTGTTGAATGTGGGACATAGCATGTTCAGCCAACTGGGCAGTACTACTGATACTGGACACAAAGATTCTTGATTTGGGCTCAGGACCACAACTAGAAATTCTGTAGCTAAAGTAAGAGATAATGTGGCCCAACAATGGCCTAGACTGAGAACCTGGTGGAATCTCTTAGCTTGGTCACAATAGCCATCAGCATCTATTTTCTGTCCAGTGGTGTACACTTGGCTTTGAAAAAGCTAACATATGGTTGTTGTGGTTGTTGTTGTTGTTGTTGTTGCAGTCACTAGGTTCTGATGTGCAGAATAGACTCGTAGAGATGTAGAAGGGGCCTCCCAAGTCATCAAGTCTGCTGACGTAGGATAAAGGTCTACATCAGGGGTTCTCAACTTTTTCAAGTCAGGGGCCGGGTCACACTCTCTCAGTCAGCTTCGAGGGCCAGACGGCCATTTTGCGCTGCCTCCACAATGGAGGTGGCCATTGTGTCCCAACAGCTTCAAAGGGATGGCCATTTTGTTTCTTGAATGCCCTTGGAGGGGTGGGGGACCACATGAATTGGTGCCGCTTGCCAGATTTGGCCCACAGACCTTAGGTTGGGAACCCTTGGTCTATGTAGCGATTACCTGGTCAAGTAGTGTTCATTGTGGCTTTCCGATTCCCTGAAGGAAACTGATCTCCACTTCTCAGAGTTAAAGAGAAATAATATTTCCTTGGGATTTAATTTTGGGAGCTTTACTTGAGAGTTAGCCGAAGAATGGACTGTTCTGAGGAATTTGCTCTCTGAGATTGATTCATGACACCAGGGACCTGTCTCTATTCAGTATAAACACCACTGAGTTATACTCCTTCCCTAAAGATCAAGTCCTTCTTTCTTTTGACACAAGAAACCAAAGCTGCCTAAGGGAACTCTCCTTCATGGGTTGTGGACATGATAGCATGAGTCCATGACAATTGAAACAGCTCCCAAAAGGTTATGCAATAACTTGGAAATACAGGTCTCCGTCAGTGCACCTATGCCAACGGCTGAAGCTAGTAAAGAACTACTGGTAATTGGGGTGTGATGCTCCAAATATTTGTTAAAGAAGAGTAGAAATTGTGTGATTTGTGGGCCACATGTGGCTCGCCATGGATGCCAGTATGATATCAATGGAGCAGGTATCTCTGGGACCTCTGGGAAAAGGTCAGGTGTGGATAGAAAATGTCTGTATATATTTATAAATACTAATTTGGATAGATAGATAGATAGATAGATAGATAGATAGATAGATAGATAGATAGATAGATAGATAGATAGATAGATAGATAGATAGATAGATAGATAGATAGATAGATAGATTTTTTTGGATGCACAGTGGTGAACTGAACTAAACTTTGGCTCCACAATCAGTTACCTAACTCATCGAACGCTCCAGGCAGCTCTCTCTATACTGTAATGGACACCTTTACGCTGAAGCCAGTTGTATCTGACTTTAGGGTTCAGTGTTCATCTCTGTTTCATAGCTGAAGAGCCAGCGCTGTCTGCGTCTGCAGACGTTTCCGTGGTCATGTGGCAGGCATGACTAGACACCGAAGTGCACGGAACACTGTTTACCTTCCCACCAAAGTGGTCCCTATTTATCTACTTGCAATTTCTTGCTTTCAAACTGCTAGGTTGGCAGGAGCTGGGACAAAGACAGGAGCTCATTCCATCCTGCAGTACTCGGGAATCGAACTACTGACCTACCGCCTTCCAGTCAGTGTCTTAGCCAATTAAGCCACTGCAGTCTGCTTATAGGAGGGACTAAAATACAGAAATATTTATACTTATACAAGCACTGTAGAAACATAATTTATATAAATATATTTCTCCTATAGGCATATTTGTTTTGTTGTTGTTCAGTCGCACAGTCGATTCCGACCCTCTGCGACCCTATATTTGTTTATATATATATACATAAACACAAATACATTTTGCATCTGTAATGTATATATTTATATAAGCTACTGTACAGAATATGTTTATACACATTTGATATTGCTGTTTCTGTCTGTAAGTCACTCTTATAAGAGTTTATATGTACAGTCTTTGTTTCTGTTTTCCCACAGGGAAGGTGAAAATTATGAACGAACAAAGCCAATATTACCTCTGAGGCTTACGAATCCACTCTCTCTCATACACAGACCCACAAACACACAGGGAAAATTAATGAAATCTGAAGTTCTCACCTCACACAGCCTTCAGCCCCTGGGACTTGAGGAAAGTCACTCCAGCTTCACACCCACATAAAACATCCAAAGGAGAAGCATATATAAAAGGGGATGCTCAATATTGCGCCTTAGAAATAGATCCCTCGCAATATGTGAGAGACCTACTGGCACTCAAAGCCATGTACTGTATGTCCATCGTTGACAGTTGCTCTTGAGAGAGAGAAAAGAGGCTCATTAAGATGTGGACTTCTCTTATTTCTTTCTACTTTTTTTCTGCATGAAGTGATGATTTATTCATGGGCATATTTTTCATCAATATTTATTTGAAAGGGTTGTTTACGCTGCTGGTAATAACTACGGATGCCTGGCAGTTAAATTTATTTTACTGCCAACAACACTGTAGGTCTTGCATCACACAAAATTTTTAGATTATTATTTAAAAAAAAACAGTGTGGGTGGGTGGGATATCAAACAGTTGCATCGGAGAAGTCAAGGTCATGATTCTCCTAATAAAGTTTCTGAGATAAGTCTAGGTAGCTAACATGCTTTTTTTAAAATTACAAATCAACATGTCTTGAATTCTGCAGGCAGAGAATTCGAAGCTGGTTTTGAGTTCCATCAGCCAATAATCCCACTCATTCATCTGTGCCTTGACGTGTGCTTTATGTTGCAATGCTAGCCAACATTAGTGATCTAAGTTTCATCTTGTGAATTGTGAAGGCAATTAAGAAAGTATGTCCTGCTTTTAGACTTCTATGTGCCGTGTGCTCTCTGTCTATGTATAAGAGCCCAAAGAAAAAACCCTTCATTCTAGGAATTAAACTTTATTGATAGTTTGGCATCACCATCCGGCCCCTTCTCCTATTGCCTTCAATCTTTCCTAGCATCAGGGCCTTCTCCAGTGAGTCCTCCTTCCTCATTTGGTGGCCAAAGTACTTGAGCTTCAGTTTCAGGATTTGTCCCTCCAAGGAGCTGTTCGGAGGTTGGTTTCCTTTAGGATTGACTGATTTGATTGATTGATAAAATTAATTAGGATGTTCTAATAAGCCTTTCTTTCTTTGTCCCAGGTAGTAAAGGTAAAGGTCACCCTCACTCAAAAGTCAGTCGTATCCGACTCTAGGGTTCAGTGCTCATCTTTGTTTCAAATATGTTTCCGTGGTCCTGTGGCAGGCATGAATAGACACCGGAGTGCATGGAACACTGTTTACCTTTCCACCAAAGTGGTCCCTATTTACTGTATATACTCAAGTATAAGTCTATTTTTAGCCCCCCAAATGAGGTCCAAAAAGTGGACTTGGCTTATACTTGGGTCAACAACCCCGACGGTCACAAAAATGTGGTGGTTCAAATTCAAAATTCAGTAAACAAACACACAAACAAACAAACTAGCACTACCATAAAAACTCAAAAACATACCCACACAAATGTCTAGATTAATTAATTTTACCATATTTTCATGTATTTTAATTATTAAAATTCACTAGCAGATGCTGTATTTTCCACCCCTGACTTATACTCGGGTCAATCTACCTTCTTAATCTTAGAGGTCCAAATTAGGTACCTTGACTTATATTCGGGATGACTTATAGTTGAGTATATATGGTATCTACTTGCAATTTCTTGCTTTCGAAAGATTATTCCAATTAGAGACTTACAGAACCACTTACAACTTCAACTACAGTTATTATTTTCACAGAAAATTTCCACACATCTTTGATGAGACTGAAACGATGGGTGGCTGTTTGGCAGGATTCTATTTTGTCCTTATATCTTTGAGAACCATGTGAGGGGAAGAACAATTGTTCATAATATTAAGTTGGTTTTCTCCAGAGCTGATAGACAAACAACTTCAAAATGGTTGTCACCACATTTGTTAGGTCTGCATTAGGTTTGCCTCTGGGTCGTGTGATGAAATTTTGTCCACTTGCACTCTCTCCATGCAAGTGGCAGCCATTTAGGAGCATGGACTACATTGTTCAGTTTGCGGGTCTTATCCTGAAGATGCAACCAGTTTTGAAAGGTACTATTTTCAATATCAGTCAGAGGCATTGCATCGCCTTTCCCTTGAGGAGCAGATATATCTTTTGCGTCACATAATACACCCGAGATTCTGTGCCTGACTCTTTCGCCAATGCAATCATGGTATAGCAGTTTTCTGACTCATTTCTTCTCAGGCTCTTCCAAGAGGCTTAGGAATACAAAAGCCAAACATGGGCTGTGAAGGTAGATCGCTCCCATTCTTTTCTAATGAGTCTGCGTTTGTAGAAAATCACACAGAGACACATTTGAATGAAATAAAGCACTTGAGAAAGGGGAAACTGTATAGAATGCAAGCAATAAAGCATGATTTCATAGCTGTACAAATGCTATCAGAGAGACAGGGTGGGAGGTGGGGAACTCCCATTTGAACACACCAAGTCAGCTTTCTGTATCTGTATGAAACAAACAGTAACCCACACTTTGAAGAAGCTTCTGTCAGTAAACAAACTTACTCACAAGTAGGATGTTCTGCCCACAAGTGGTTGGTTCCTGCTTCTGAGCTGCTGCCCCTCTAGCTTAGCAACCTAGGATATTAGCTTAATGTAAATAAGGTAGCACATAGCCAAGTAAACACTCCAGTCATCTTCGGGTATTTTAAAGTATATTGTAATCAGAATAAGTTACAGAAGAAAAATTGCCAAAAGTTCAGAAAGCACATCATAGCAAAGAGAGTTTCTCTAATTGGGCAAGCCCAGGGGTAGGGTGGGGGCCTTCTGGCTTAAACGCCTACATGTTTGCGGTTCACCCTTAGCTCAAAGCATCAGATCAAGAGAGCATCTTGGCTCCTCCCTCTGGGTTTTATCTCCTCACACATGGTCCACCCCCTTGCCATTCCCCTAAAAGAATCCAGCCAATGACCACACAGTATAACATGTCCATCACACATTAGGTTTCATTTCTTTTAACCCACAAGGATAGCATGTTTTTAAAATTCCAATCCTTCTCAGGAATGTGTTACCGGACCCCTCCCCGCATAGAAATCTCTATCTTGGAATGAGGCTGAACCAGGGTACAAATCATACCATGACAGCTTCAGGGTCTCCTTTCAACTCCGCCCCCCACCTCCCCCAGATTGCATTACCTGTGCCTTTCACTCTATGCAGAACAGATTACACACATGTATCAACTTTGAGTATGGAGAAGTTCCCACGACCTTCTGTGTACTATAATTGGGGTTTAAGAAGTCATCGTTCATAGCTTTGATGGTTTGCTAACAGCTAGTGCCAATTCATTAGTACTTCCACAATGGAGGTTAATGAATGGGAGATATTTCTTCTGTGATTTGTGGAGGAGCTGTTATCAGCCATACTTCTCCAACCAGGCAAATGGGACTCGTGGTAGAGGAACTGATGGGAGACAGAGAGCATGGGGGTGGTGGGTGGGGTTAGAACTATTTTGAAAGAATATAGTATGACACATTCAACTGGTAAGTATTACAGTGCTGAAACTGACGGGCATTTACAAAAGTTTCTTCTCTGGACCACAAAGTTCAGAATTTCCCAGCCAGTATGTGGCCCTGAAATTCCCCACTAATGCCGTTGTCCCTTACATCTGCTACTTGGTTCCGTTGGCCTAATGGTAGGATCGGTTGCAACATTTAGAGCTAAGCTGAATCCTACGGGTAACTGTGCACAAACCTTCACTTTTAGTCCAGCCAGCTGTGGCTCCATTCATGCTAAAGCCTGAATTCCTAAAATATACCCCCTCAGGGCATCTGGGCAAAATTGCTCTGATCAAACAGACATTTGTGGTGTATATTCATATCCCCTGATGCTATTTTATTGTCTGACAAAGCTGATGTTTTAGTGCGCAGAAAGAGTGAACCAACTATGATTGGGGGGGGGGACATTTTACTGCTGAAATGTGGAGCCAGGCATGGTGCATCATCATCATCAAATGAGAATTTGCAAATTGCTGACAAACTCAATTTTGTCATCTGCCTTACTAAGAGCCATTGATCTCTCTCCCTGGCAAGGGAAGGAGCTCTTCAAAAATTTATGCATTCTGGTCCTAAACTTGCAAGATTTATTCTTCTGTTGCCAGGAGTGAGGTGACTGTCTTAGAGATGGGAATCCCATTGGGTGGTTGGAAAATCCTCGGGTGCAAAACCGGAGGAGGGTGGGAAATCTTCTGAGATGTGGAAAATGGATAGTATGAGTAATAAAGCAATAAAAGTACTCTAAATACTTTATTATCAGTTCTTGCATGATGATACTACCAGTAACCATGAATCCAAGTGATTTCAACGTCAGTAGAGTTGATGAATATGCCCTTGGTTTTAATCCAAACTTTTCAGGGGCTGTTCTAGGTCCTGAACTTTTATCAGTCAAAAGGTCCTGAATTTTTAGCAGAGTGTGTGTGAGAGTGAGTGTGTGAGTGTGTGTTTTAGAGAGAGAGAAAGAGAGGCTAAGACTAAATTGCTATTTCATACATTATCAAACTATAGCCAACCAATTGATAAAACTGCACAAAGGGAATTCTAATTATTATTTTTAACAATCCTATTTGGAACAACCACTTTTCTGGCTATTAAATTGATGCACAGTCAGTTTCTACCAAATGAATACAACATCAGGACAGAGGACCTGAGGCCTGACCTGTGGCAGAACAGCCTGGGTGTTGAAGGCACATATTTTTGTTTGGGAATTCCAAGAGTTTTTCAAAGGGGACCCAAACAAGTTAGAACATTTTTCTTATGCTGGGACTATTTAGGCAGTGACTTGTTGGCCATCCTTTGGGAATATAGGAAGCTCCTTCAAACTGAGCCAGAAGGAGGAGGAGGAGGTGGAGGAGGAGGAGGAATGTGTAAACATCCATACATCTCCCTGCACTGCCTAAATCCTCATTAGCTGGCTAAAAATAAGGGACACACATATCTTGGATATTTTTAGTCCTCTTGTATGGCAAGAGCTGAGGTGCTTGTATATGTCCAAGCAAATGGAGATGGCCCGAAGCCATGCCTCCAATGAGGAAAAGCATATTGAGTTGCAGGCTAATCAAGGCAAGAGAGTGTTTAGGCAATACAGTAAAACCTCATATAACACTAAAACCTGGTTCCACAAGTCTTCGTGTTATATGATTTTTAGTGTTATCTGATCCTCTATGGGATCCATAGAGATACATTGTAACCACACAGGCTTTCGCGGTTGTTATCTGAAGCATCCCATAGGATCTTAATGTTATCCGATGCAATTCTTCCCCCCAGATTCCTTGATGTTATGCGATTTTCGTGTTATTCGATACTAATGTTATATGAGGTATTACTGTATTCAGAGGTCTACTAAGCAAAGCAATGATGCCTCCGCCAGGCTGAAAAAAGGAATGCAAGCAAAAAAGGTTGGAATCTGGTTGTGACTGTTGGAACTGTTTTACTCTTCCTCCACGCAACAGCATGGCTTTCATCAGTTCTTATGTGGCAATTATCTACTGAAACTCAGATATGTGCCAATCTAGCAGTTCACAATCAAGACTTTGCAAGTCGATAAATAGGTACCACTTCGGTGGGAAGGTAAACAGCATTTACTCGAAAGCCAGTGATATTTGACTCTAAGGTTCAGCCCTCATCTCTGTTTATAGCCAAAGAGCCAGCACTATCTGCGTCTGCGTACCTAGTGCATACCCACAGACAATAGGAACAAAAGCTTTGTCGCTGTGGTACTCCACAGCGCAATATGTTAGCATTGTATGGCATAAGTCAGTACATGCCAAACAAGTGGATGTAGCTCTTATTAAATCCTGTACGACGATTACTGGCTACTGGACTGGCATTAAAAATGTCTATTATTTTGCTTCTCTGGAAGTACATTGAGAGATGACAGCAAACGACAAATGAATCAAGATAATACAGCACCAAACTCATCCCTTTTGTGAACACCTGCCCTCTAGACAATAGTTAAAAGTGAGGAAACGTTTACTGCACACCTCCAAAGTTGTAAATATTAAACCGGAAAAAATCTAGGCTAAACATATGTAGCACAACACACCTTGCCGAATAGATGAATGCTGAAGAATGTCTCCCCCCCAGGGTAGGATTCTGGCAAGGGCATCTGGAAGTCACTTATACTTCAAAGCCAAGCAGGAAGATCAAAGAATAATCCAGAAAAATGCAGCTATTTGGATTAGGGACAACTTTTCTGTTAATGTGGAGAAATCAACGCAGCATGAATGTGCATGAAACTTATGCCGCTCCGCATGTACAAAAGAAGACCTCGTGAATGGCCAAGATAACACCATGGAAGTAGCCTGCTTCTGGCCAAAAAAATACTGAACATTTTAATTTGCTTGAATTTTATCTTTATTTCATATACATCCATAATTTTAAATTGTACAATGTTCTGATATGAATAAAGAAAGGAAGAAAAGTGGATCTGCTTGGGATTAACAATTGGATTTATGCCCTGGTAATTAAGAAGTATTTTTATTGCTATTCTAGTTATAAAAAGAGGAGAAGAAATCTGAATTCTACAAGCCTCAGGCTTGTAATATAACATACATTCTCCTTCCATATCTCTTCCATCGGCCTTACAATTGCCTCAACAGCCAGAATGAAACATAAAGTACCAGCATTAAGCAGCACTTGAACCAAGTAATATATATTTCTTCCACCATTTAAGAACACACCCCAATAATTCTAAGAGGAAGCTCTTAAGGACGTCTACTGCAATTGCCAGGTGTTGGTACAATTTCCAGTACAAACCAACACCCTGCCTGACACCCATGATATCCTGACCACCTTTGTGACTGACTGCTTTGACTGGACTCTGAACTTCTCTTCTGACCCTGACTACACCCTTGGACATCCCTGCCATATAAACCAAACTGGGATACATTTCAAGGTACTGAGCATGACCTTAAACTGGTTCGAGAGACCAGTGTATAGCCCTCACCTTTCCTATAGAAAAAATGACTTATCTGCGAAATTGCCAGTACCAAGTTAATGTTTCTGCTTATTACCTCTGGTTCAGGTTATTATGGACACAGAATGAAGATTGATAAGGCTTGCTTGGCTGGCTTCCATCATGGCCGCATGTCACAAAAGAGGAGCCATGTGGGCAATCCAGAAGGCCCACTGATCACTTCCCACACCTCCTTTGACCTCCTGCTCCCTTGCCAGACCCAAATGGATAATCCAGAATCTCCTAATGCCAAGAGAGATGTCAGCACCAGGCCTGCCAAACATCTGTCTGCCCCCCCCCCCAATTTGTCTCCACAGGAACTATAAACATGATGGACGGAATACATCAAGGAGGGAATGGAGGGATAAATCAAAGAGGCAAATATGGATTTGTATTCATTTAAAGTTTCTACCTGGCAAAGGGTAATGACTTTTTCTGCCAACGGAGACCCACATGGGGGAAGTGAAAACAAGGGTGATGGATGATCCTCCAGACTGGAAATTTCAGGGTAAGAATGTCACTCCTGGACTATAAACATTTGGGATCCAGCCAATGCTTTGTCTTGATAAATGCAATAAAGAGTAAAAAAATGGAGAATAATAGTGAATCAGAGGCAGGAGCCCCATGCACTGTCCATGTGGCTTTGCGTGTGGGCTGCTATATAGTCTCTGAAGGAACAGAGGTATGTGGAGAGAATAGGTCAGTGATGGTGAACCTTGGTACTCCAGATGTTCATGAACTTCAATTCCCAGAAACCCTGATTAGCAAGAGTGCTGACATCATCCACAGACACAACCCTGTTACTGAAGGTAAACCATTGGCAGCATTATGAGCAGAGATGGAAGAGCAGGTGAAGAACTTTCTATCATCCTCAGAGCCCTATCTGTCAAAGGCATCATATTTTCAGTTTGCAAACCAAAAGGCGAAAAAGCAGTTCAGGATTTCTTTATAAAATAAAGCCTATAACTCATTCCCACCTTTTGTCCCTTCTGGTCTAGTGTTTGTATCTTTTCATCTGCCTGTCAGCCTGCAACTTCTTTATCCATCTCTGCTCCTTTCATTCAGGCTTCTGCAACACCGTTAATCATAGTATAATATCCATTTCTTTCTATCTGGTTTCTTTGAACTGTCCTTAGCTTCTTTGCCAATTCTCCTGAATGTCTATAGTCATCAGCTGAAAGACTTTGCCAGGGGGGAATTCACTTGTTACTTTTACTAACTTGATCACTAGGTTTATCCACAGAGATGTAAGGGAATGAGGGGCTTAAAGGAAAGAAATTTTTGAAGTGGTGGCCATGTTAGTCTGTGCAAGCATATCAGAGAGTAAACAAAACAAAAAGACAAAAAATAGCTGTGGCACCTAACTCCTCAAACTGACTTCCACCAGAGATTTTGTGTTGTAAAGCTATTTATTACTGGTTGTAAATAATTCATTGACTTCTGTGTCCAATCAACTTTGCTCAGTCACTCTAGGCCTCTATACCGGATGTGTATAAATGTATAATTTCTGACACAAAATTATTATTACAATATTATACAACTTAAATGTCCTGGTAATTTTGGTTCAACCTCTTTTTCCTTTGGCCGTAGTCTCTGGGATGATTGTTAGGATGATGTTTGGGCCTTGGGCTTTCCAATATAAGAAAGGCAGCTTTGAACTCTCCCGTTTATTCCAACATTTACAGAAACAGAAGGAACAAACTGACTAATGTTGAGCTACATCTGGCATATATCAGATAGGAAACTGCATAGGTTGATTAACACTTCATTCAGTACAGCATAAAAATGGAGTGGAGGTGAGAGGGATGTTGTTGATCTCCAATCTACTTTGTAAGGTTGTTGTAAGGATAACAAGGTGAGAGAAAGCCATGTATGCAAACTTGAGCTCGGGAGATAAATTTGCTATAAGGAGAGCAAATAAACATTCAGTAATAAACTTGTATCAAAATCATCCTTGTTGATCAGGAGGCTCCCCTCTCCTACTTCCATTTTCCATCCTCTCCTAAGCAGTTTAAATTAGCAACTCAGCATCCTTGAGAAGTGAGGGGAAGCTCATTTTTCTTTCCCATAAGTGCTGTAATGGAACACCTGGTGAGGGCTTCGGCTACTAATACACCAAAGGGAAAATAAGAAAAAGAAGGTGGTAAAAATGCTGCCAAGGTTGGTACGAAGCCAATTATGGAAACCTTTCCACAAGGCAGAGATGCTAAACAGGCTTTCATGTCCCTATTAACAGCGAGTGGGCTTCAAGATATGGGTTCTATCAGGGATTCCCCTAGCGATATGTGTGGCTGGATAGCAGAGTAGCACTTTTAAGCTCTTACGCAGCGAAAGCCTTAGTGCAATAACACACACACATATGCCTTCAGTGGAAAGGTGCGCTTTACTTACAGTGAGGAGAAGACAGACATACACAGGACTATTTACAACAGTCTCTCTCTCTCCAAGCCCCACAGTAGGTAGGCAGCTTGGATTCCTCTGTTGGCTCCAACTCCAGGAGCATGCACAGAGTCCTGGTGATCCTTTAGCAGTTCTTTCTTCTCAGTTGAAGAAAAGCTCTCAACAGCATCACCTCCTTCAGTGTCTCAGTCCTTCTCAGTATATAGACTCCTTCAGAATAGCAACCTCCTCACAGATAATCTCCTCCAGAATAATAGCCTCCTCCATTATGGTAGCCTCCTCCATAGACCCTTCCCAGAGGGCCACAGTTATACCCTACTGTTGCTGGGCAGATTCTCTAATCAGCCACAGCTGGGCTGTTACAAGAGCACATGGACCAAGCATGCACAGCCTGGCAATCAGTTTGAGGCTCTATTATGGACACCTGTGTTCAGAACACATGGAGGGCCTTAAAGTTGTACTATTCCACTGGGCAGCAATCTTTGTACAATACCCCCAAATGAAAAATGTCCTAACAGGTTCCCCACTGGGCCCTCAGTACTTGCCCAGTGCTGTGGCCAGACTGGGAGCATTAGGAGAATGGGATTTCTAAAAGAACAAATGCCAAAGATTGTTATGGGCAATGGATAGAAAGGATGGGCAAAAGTCACCCTTGCTCAAAAGCCAGACTGCAGTGGCTCAACTGGTTAAGATGGAACTGGAAGGTGGCAGGTCAGCAGTTCAATTCCTGAGTACTGCAGGACAGAATGAGCTCTTGTCTCTGTCCCAGCTCCTGCCAACCTGGCAGTTTGGAAAGCAAGAAATTGCAAGTAGATAAATAGGGACCACTTTGGTAGGAAGCGTTCCGTGCACTCATGTGTCTAGGCAGGCCTGTCACATGTCCACAGAAACATCTGCGGACGTAGACAGCGCTGGCTCTTCAGCTATGAAGCAGAGATGAGCACTGAACCCTAGAAAGGACGTGTAGAGGTATCTAGATCAATAACTGGGTAACCCACTGGGTCACTTCTTAGGTGTAGGATGGGTCTCGGCAGTTCTTATCTGGTGACCGTCACGGGCTTCTTCCTGTTTGTGTGAAGTCCAGGAAACAAACCAGCAGATCAAGTCTTGATTGGAGAACAGAGATGGCTTTCAAATTGTGCTCTCACTTGCTTTAATCCTGCAGTCCCCCTTAAGTAGGTCAGAGAAAGATGCTAGAACAAGGGGAGGGAGGGGGGAGGCAGTGCCTCACTTGGGTGCTTACAAATAGCAATTTATAATAATTTGAAGATTGCCTGATTGGAAAATGATCTTACACAAGGGCTGCCTCCTGCCCCCTTCTTCTCCTTCCACAACAACAGGTACCAGTTCTATTGACTAAGATGCCCCCCCCCAAAAAAAAATGCAGCAGACCACCTTCAGAGCATCATAAACTATTCTTGACAAGCAATGGCATGAGAAGAACCAGCCTTCATGAAGCAAGCCGCCTAGATTTTTGACATCTTGGTGTAGTGGTGACCTTTCGAAATTCTGTCCCAGCTTCTCATCATATGACATAGAGGTGGGAGAGCTGAAACATAGCTCTTCACGAATCACAGACAGCTTCGCCTTGGCATGTAATTAAGAAGTACCATCTAGCCAACCTTCTGGAAGCCTCAGAAGGTCGCTGTAGACAACTGCTGTTCATGGATGAGTCCTGCGTAGTGAGCTGTCCAGGGTCCTGAATAACCTGGTAAGACTTTTGCTTTGGTAGTGAACTTGTGATTTCATTAACGGCTCCATCCTCAAAGTCGCTGCCCTGAGAGCCTTAAGTTGACACCCTTGTAGGACAACCATCCCACACAAAAGTTGATAACATCTGGCTCTCCAAGTAGAGCCCTCATTCATGGAATTCACTTCCAGTAGTTAATTATGTTAATCTGGAAAGGGAGCAGTGTTGCTGGAAGGATTAGGGAATGGGTTCTTTCATATGTCAAGAACTCATACAGGATCTCCAGTGATTGTAGGCACACTTTAAGGTGCCTACAATCTAAGGCCTGCAGGCTGGATCCAGCCCATGACACCATTTCATGTGGTCCACCCACCCCTCCAAGGGCATTTGAAAAACAAAATGGCTATCCCTTTAAGCTGTTGGGACAAAATGACCACTCCCATCATGCAGGCAGGGCAAGATGGCCGTCCGGCCCTCAAAGCTGACTGAGGAAGCATGACCCGGCCCCCACCTTGAAAAATTTGGGAACTCCTGCTTTAAGGTTTGTCTCAATTGAAAAGCCCACTCAGTGCCTGCATCTGAAACAAAGCATATCCTCACCCAACTTAAGTCCTGCATTTCTTCCCGAACAAAGACTATTTTCTGCACATTTAGATCCTTTGTTCAGTAATGGGGACAACTGAATCTGTAGTAGTTGTGAAAATAATGGGAAATGAGCCTGGATGAAAAGTCCCAACATAGCTTGTTCACAAGAAGAGTTGTCTTCATTGCCACATTTTTAGTATGTATACCTTATCTATCTATAGTAAACGTGTCCTCACTTCACATCTGCGAAGCGGAACACAGCACTGAACGATCATAACAGAAAATCTTTTAAAGTTCTGCCTTTTTAATGGGAAATCCACATGTCAATAACTTCTATTTCTAAAAGCTATTCAGGGAGACAGGTTTTGTTTCCCTCCTTGATGTCGTGTAGGAACCATCGGTTAAAAGAAATTGTCTTCTTAGCTACATGGCAGCAAATTGACAAAAGGCCCATTATAGTCACTAGGAAGTCCAGCAGACTTTGGACAGATTTAGAAACAATTGTTCCAAAACACCAAGGTGACTGGGCAACAGAAAGCAGAAGCAGTGCTGAATGTGTGAAAAAGAGTCTGACCTCTTCAATAACTATCTAAACTTGGAAAAGTTCACCTTTGATGGTAAACCTCAGAATCCTGCAATCCATATTGACTATATTGGCTGGGAGATACGTGGACTACCATAAAGCAAGAAAATAATGCTGAATAAATTAAAGGTTTTTGTATTTGAAACATTTTTGTACATCAATTATCCTTATTACACTGCATCACAAAAAAACATAATATCGTCTGCTACTTGGTTTAATCCATGTGTCCTATATTACATCAAGTGTGCTGAATCTAAATCTGAAGTCCAATTCTGCCTAGGATGTCAGGATCTTAAATTAGCAAATCTCACCCTCTTAGTTAGGTTCTTGCATTGATCACATGGGATATATTTGCCACAAATGTAGCAATAATTATCCAGTTTATTAACACAGCAGTGCCTACTCATCTTTAGCTCAAAACAGACTCATTATGGCTGAGCTGAACTATCCAATACAATGATTTTGCACTAATGACACTACCCTTGGTCCATCTCGCCTTATATACCTATTTCTGACGTCAGCTCACTGACTTGCCCAGACGCTACTGGAACATACATGCCACAAGAGGACATGATTCAGCTGATGTGGAAGCAGGCATAGTGGTAGCTGCAACTGTTATAATGTTCCCATGTAAAAATACATTATACAATACCATTTGAACAGCTATAGCATGCCTATAGCTTACAATCTGTACCCGATAGGCAAATTCTGAGCTCAGATTTGGAATCAGCACTCTCGATATCATGTAGATCACATGTGTTCTTCCCAGTAGCAAAACTGTTGTTGTGCAGTGTTATTAGTTCACCATGCTAATCAGAAAAGACACCCTCCTATCCTCAGCCTAAAGATCAGTAAGTCATGGCTGGCCCTGCTATTAGACAGAGTTAGGCATGCACATTCTTGTTGTTTAATTTAATTGGCATTGAAAAACCTGCACTCGGATGGCATTCTTTTAAAAATGGGCAGAGGTGCATAATCTAACACGGACTGTATGTCTACTTGGATGTACGCCTCTCTTAAACTGGGTTTACTCCCAAATAATTATATACCATATTGCCTTCTAAATCTTGATGCTAATTAATGCATGCATACATGACTGAGGAAATGTGGGTGGCTTCCCACGCAACTCTGCAAATGAAATTGCTGCTTTAAAAAAAAATAAGAATCAGAGTGTGATATCCATGCAGTAATTAGCTCAACTGGGTTTTCAACTTGTCAGCAGTAGGTTGACTTTATTTTGGCTTTGTTTATCTCCTCTCTCTGTCTCTCCTTTGCCTTTTCACTCAGTTGCCCTTTCTACCAGAGTTCAAAGCCTAGTTTCAAAAATACAAAGTATAAACATTAGAACACTCATCCTGAAGTTAAAAAAGGAAGCACATTAAATATGGTCACCACAGCGAATCATAGAATCACTGAGTTGGAAGGGGCCAATTGAGTCCATATGCTTGCTCAATGCAAGAATCTAAATCATAGAAGATCTGACAGATGGCTGTCCAGCTTTCTCTTGAATGCCTCCAGCACTGGAGCATTCATCACCCCCTAAGATAATTGGTTCCATTGTTACACTGCTCTAATAGAGAGGTTTTTCCCCTGACATTCAGCCTATATCTAGCTTTCTGTAACTTGACTTCATCTTGCACTCTGGGATGACTGAGAACAGGTCCTACCTCTCTTCTTTATGACGAGGTCACCCTTGCTCGAAAGCCAGACATATCCAACGATAGGGTTCAGTTCTCATCTCTGTTTATAGGCAACGAGCCAGCACTGTCTGCATTTGCAGATGTTTCAGTGGACATGTGGCAGGTATGACTAGACACCAAATTGCACGGAATGCTATTTACCTACCCACCAAAGTGGGACCTATTTATCTACTTGCAATTTCTTGCTTTCGAACTGCTAGGTTGGCAGGAGCTGGGATAGAGACTGGCACTCATTCTGTCATGCACTACAGTACTGCTGACCTTCTGCTTTCCAGTCAGCATCTTAACCACTTGCACCACTGCTGTCTCTCTTTATGACTAACTCAAAAATTTGAAAAGTGCTGTCATATTCATCTCAGTCTCCTTTTCTCAAAGTCTCTCATCTGGAAGCTACAAGAAGAATCATGATTATTCATCCAGGTGTGCAAACAGCTGACATATAGCTTGGAATTAATGTTATTATCAGTAACTTGGGATGTAAATTGCTCCCAATTGCAAGAACAAGGAATAGACAACATACTTCTCCCTACTAGAGAAGAAATTTCCTCCTGTGCTGGACATGTCCTACACTAACCAGAAAATGTTTTGTGCAAAATTACCCATTATAATATAAGGCAACCAAATTGTTTCCAAAATTGCTCAATTTGCAGAAATCGACTGAACTGTGCAAATTGCCTAAAGTCAGGTTTTTGGCTCAAATTCTTCAAATTACCTCATTACAGGCTTTTTGCTGCTCTGTTTATGAATGGTCTAGCATTAGATGGGTTGTTTGCCTCTTTTTATCAACTAACCAGGCCCTTCTGGTCTTGCTCTGGACTTCCATGCCATAGGTTCGCCATCACTGTCTTATTGCATGCTGGGGTTGCTCTAATATACTCAACACATTTTCAGTCATGTCTAACTTTGAAGACATAGCCCAGCACTTGCTTCTCACAAACGTAGCAGCGAGAAAAGGAAAGTACCTGTATAAAATTTCCCCCTTGACAGGGAAGTACTGAAATATCTGCTGAAGCCCCCCCCCCAACCCAAGAAAAATTATTGACATTGAAAGGATGGTTTCCATGCAAATTCTGCAACTGGATTTATGAAAGCTTTTGCTTTGTTGCACAGGCATATTTAAATTAGAAGCACCAAATGTGTCATTGCATCTTTCTGATCAATCAGCCAATCCTGATACCCTTTCTGGGGGAGGGGAGGGAGATATCAAGATGTGTCCTATCCACAAACAAAAAGACAATTTCGTCTGAGACCATTTCATGAACGCTGGAGAACGTTTATACTCTGGATGAGATATGTGTTGTATGACACATTTATGCGCTCTTTCATGGCTCAGTGGAAACCCTGTACGTAGAAAAATTCTAGGTTGGAGTCTGAAGTTGCAAACTTATTGTTCTAAGAGTAGCTTATCATAGAATGGTAATAACACATCCACCTGGCCACTACATCACCCTGTCCCTACTAATATATTATATATATTGCATTATAGATTCACTGTTTCAAATTACAGTATATTCCAAGCACTGGGTGAATGTCTTTTGTGCCCCTTGATTGATCATAGTGGTCAGGGTTGACATTGCTCTGCCCTCAATAAGGACATTCCTCACAGCTCAAACTTTGGGAAGAATTGAGGACTTTAGTATAGCTGCCATTTTGATTTCCCACATTTCCCCTGGCTCATCCGTGCCATAGGAGATTTGGTAGGGTTTACGTGCCAGCTGTCAATGACTCAGCTCCATTCTATTTTATTTATTTATTTACATGTATACCCCGCCACCAGATGTTGTCATAAAATCTTAAACCCATAGCAATATTCATAGTAAATAGTATCAGCAGCAGTAAAAAGATTTTTTTAAAAAAAAATCGTCATCGTCATCGTCATCGTCATCCAGGGCCATCAATATGCAGTTCTCATGATCTAATTAGCCTTGAAAGGCTTGCTCACCAAAGTACAAAGTCTTTAGAGCAGGGGTTCCAACCTTTTCCAGGGGCCGGGTCACGCTCCCTCAGTCAGCTTTGAGGGCCGGACGGCCGTTTTGCACTGCCTGCACTATGGGGGTGGTGGCCATTTTGTCCCAACAGCTTGAAAGGGGCAGATATTTTGTTTCTCAAAAACCCTTGGAGGGGTGGGGGCCAAATGAAATGGCACCATGGGCCAGATCTAGCCTGTGGGCCTTAGGTTGGGTTAATAATGTACGGAGCAGTTCTAATCTCCACTGGCAGTTTGTCCCACAGGATGGAGGCTATGACAGGAAGATAAAAGGAGCCTCCCTGGGCCGGGGGAGGCCCGAAGAAACGCCGCCGCTGCCGCCGCGCAAGACGCCGCCGCCGCTCCCCTTTGTTGGACTTTGTTGGACTCTCCCTCAGCCATCCGGCCTCGAAGGGAGAGAACTTGGGGGTCTTGGGCGGCAATAGAGGACTTAATGGGGGGGGGGGTTTGGTGGGATATTGTTATATTGTATTATATTGTTTTGTTTAGTATGGAAGCCGCCTAGAGTCAGGTTCGCCTGAGCGAGGCGGGGTATAAATTTGAAGAATGAATGAATGAATGAATGAACACTCTTGATGGGGTTATTGCTTTTCTTGCCTCTATAGGTGTGACTGCTCATAGCTTACATACCTGGGTCCTTCAGGTATAATTCCTGAGGTTATTAATAAGGCTTTGGCTGCCATTGCTCCATGGAGAGTGTGCTAAGCCCAACCACAACAACTAGAACAGAAGAACATCAGAATAAATTTATTTCCAGCCCTAGAGGTGCTTCCCCTTGAGATATGGTGAGATTAAACCAGTAAGTCATGTGAAAACTATCACAGTCAAGGCAAAGAGGGAAGCATGAAGAAGAACTCTATGTTGTCATCAAATCAAAATTATTTCAACAACATTAAAGTATTATTAACTATCAACACAATGAATACAATGAATTCATCGTGTCATCATTAATAAACCATCAACCATTAAATAGTTGAATAGGCAATCATCTGAAATTGTTTTTTTTTTAATGGCCCCAAATGGCTAATCCTCCCCACCAAATCAATGAATCACAATACCGTGGCATGCTAATTTTTACAAAGAAATATTAATGTCATTGGCATGCAATGATTAAAACAATGAATTTTAAATTTGTAGCTGAGAAATAAAAACAAATTAAGGGCAACACAATTAAATCGTAACATATTGTTTCTAAGCTCTGCAAGAAGGTTCTTCCAGGAGCATAAAATGCCCTTTATATATATCTGTGTGCCAGTCTTTTCCTTCTGAGTCTAAGCTAGACGTGAAACTGGCAAAATAAAGGCACCTTTCAGTGAATTCATTCTGCAGTTCTTCTGGCCTGACCTAGTGTGATAAATGTGAGTCAACACAAGGTAGCAATTACTAGGGTACACCTGATTGTGGTTCAAAATAGCACAATCTTCAAAGAGGCTCTTTCTGTGAGCCCCTTTCTGTGTATCAATTATATTGTAAGAAGTAATACAGGAACAGCTCCTACTCTGAGGAGTCCCTTGCCCAAAACCACTTGTGTGCTCCACATATCTGTCGACATGCAGTGGACTTCCTTTTCCTCCATATTAGTTCAAGGGTTCCCAACCTAAGGCCCCGTGGGGCAGATCCAGCCCATGGCACCATTTAATGTGGGCCCCCCACCCCTCCAAAGGCATTTGAAAAACAAAATGACCACCCCTTTGAAGCTGCTGGGACAAAACGGCCACCCCCATCATGCAGGCAGGACAAAATGGCCATCCGCCCCTTGAAGCTGACTGAGATAGGGTGACCTGGCCCCTGGCTTGAAAAAATTGAGAATCCCTGAGTTAGTTCCATATTGAGTTAGCTTGAAACATTTTCATTTTTTTTTTAATCCAGGCAGAAATTCATAAGCACTTTAGTTGTCTTTTTACATATGTGTAACATACACATTTTTTTAAGGGACTAAAATAGATGGGGTGAGATAGGCAAAAATAAATAACCCATTCCAAATGCCAATCAGGAGCAGGTTGAAGAATTCTTATCCAGCCCTGAACCAACCAGGTTTCATAGGGTGGGTGAATGGGTCATTTGTGCCTCACACAAGAGGCCAGGGAAGAGGACAGAACAGCTTATATAAGGCTAACACTCCTTCCACCCCCAAGCCAAATTCCTTCTTCTTTCAAATCCAGATGGAACTCTGGACTGCTAAAGTGAAGCCACTTTCTTGGCTTTGTCGTTGGCCAAGCTTAAGTCCTCATCGGTTTATATTTCTGGCATTTAGCAGGGAACAAGTGAATGAGCCAAATTCTGTATCTCTCCACATTCACACAGTATATTTCTGTCTGCAAGCAGCCCATGTTGGTCTTGCATTTAAGGACTCTGATGCTCAGCCTATTCAGGGTCCTCCACGTGATGTAGGGGAGGTTGAGTTCCTCAGTTCCTGTAATGTTATTCCTTGTCCAGTGAGCTCCTTCCTCCATCTTCTAGTTTGGTTTTGCTCTTGCGTAACCTCAAGAATGTTTGTTCTTGCCATAAAGCGCTCCTCCAAGCCAAATGGCAAGGAAGCTTACTACCATGGGGAGATGTCCGGAAAGGGGGAGGCAAAAATTCCCAGCCAGGCAGCTTAGTTGAGGTACCCAGTCATGCAGATTTCTTGAATAGAATGACATTTTTCAAACTTCCCTGAAATAGACACATTTTATCCTACTGTTTTCTAGCTGCTTAAACTGATGGTTAAAAAAATAATGTCACTCATCTTTCATTCCCCTTTTCTCCATTCTGTTTTCTGCTCTTTTTTCCATTTGCTTTTATAATAGCAAAGGATTTGCACAGACAACAGCTTATTAATCCCCCCCCCCTTTACGTTCTTTTCTTGTTTCCTTTGCAAACAGCAAAATAATAAAAAGAGCGAGCAATTGGAAGGACTAAGATGCAGAACAGCCGAATGGTGTGAAGACCATTTAATTCCATAGAAGAGATACCGGCAGTTTTTGGAAAGTAAAGTGGAACTCCAATCATAATCCTGATTGATTTTTTTCCTCCTTCTGAGGGGTGCAGTGGCGTGTACGAAATGCGTACAATTTCTTCAATAGAAAATAGTGTTCTTTTCACGGCCACCTTTTGTGCTCCTGGCATTTAGGAAAGGATGAGTTTCGAGATGAATAGCATAACAACCACATTGGCAGAACATAGCTCCACAATTGCTCAGTCCCTGGTCTAAGGTCTATGGAGTCTGTTTGTTAACATTCTGTTAAGAAATCAATGGGAATGGATGAGAAATGATCACCTCTTGCAAACAAATCGCTGGGCCTCCCTGAAAACTAACAATGGATTTGTGCAGAACAAGAATAGGAGAAGCCTCAAAGAGATGGTGTCCATAATCATTGCCTTAATTGTCTCTTGCTTTGCTCCAGTTGAATTGTTGCAGAGCTGAGGAGTTCATATACAAGCCTTCCTCTGCTCCTTTCAGTAACAGTCAATAAAAGGTGGCCAAGCAACCAGCCAGAAGGAACATCTGGCCAGTTTCATTTCATCTCATATAAAACTTTTGGCAACGCTTGTTTAATATTCTTCTTTTTCTTTCAGTTCCAGGTTAGACTTTAAACTGCCAAAATGAAGCCACCTTCTTGGCTTTGTAATTGGCCAAACTTAAATGATCATCAGTGCAATTTTCCAGTAGTAACTGGCAGACCAGCATATGATCTGGATTCTGTATCTATCCACATTTACACAATGTGTTGTTTTCCAACAGCAGCCCACACTTGAGCATGTTGGTCTTCCATTTAGGGACTCCAACCCTCAACCTATTCAGGGCACTACAAGTGATGTAGGGGAGGTTGAGTTTATCAGTTTGTTATATCCTCCTATATCACAGGGGTAGTGTTTATAGATCTTACTGCAGCTTATGATACAGTCATCCATGCAGCTCTGCTGAAGAAAATCTCCCATATCACAAAGGACTTTAAATTTACAAAACTCATAGGCTGTTTCCTGGGAAACTGAAGAGTTTTTGTCGATTCCAAGGACAACACAGCCATTGGAAAAATCAAAGAAATGGCCTCCCGCAGGGCAGTGTGCTATCCCCACACTGTTTAACATACAGTACATACTAATGATCAGCCACTGGTGGAAGCCACTAGGAGTTTTCTCTATGCTGATGACTTTGCAATTGCCACACAGTGCACAACCTTCAAGGCTGTTGCGAAAAAACTGCCATAAAGTACTTCCTGGATCTGAGTCAGTGGACTTGAGGCATATATCCATTTAATATTTGTTTAATAGTGAGAGCAGGATATCCTCATATGTAACATATTTGGGAAGCATATAAGATCCCAATAGTGTAAAGTTGGAAGGAATCTCAAGAGTCATGTAAGCCAAACTCCACAATCCAGGAAACTACAGTTAGACAATGTTTCCCAAACTATGTTCCATGGAACACTGGAACTGCCAAGTACCAGACAATATTATTATTATTATTATTATTATTATTATTATTATTATTATGCAGTGTTATATTAAAGAAAAAGAGAGCAATCTAAATGTAATTTTTATCTCTGTGGCGGAATAGCTGTGTTACATTAAACCCCCAAAGCCTGCATAAGTTAAACTGCCTTTGTGCTTTCTGGTCTCCACCATTCAGCCTTGTTTTGTCATGGTTCCATTGGTTGTTTACCATCTCTGTTATTGTCATTGGCACATGCCGCCTGTTTTAGCTCGCTTCTCGCTTGTGTGCGGCGGTATTGTTTTCTCCTCTTCCTCGGGAGGGGGTGGTGGTGGAATAAAAGAAAACAACAGATCATCACTTTGGAAGTTAGAGGCACTGGAGGTTTCATTGTTTTCTCCCCGCGCTGGCAGTTATCAATAATTAATATGTTGATTCAGGAGGAGAGAAAGAGAGAGGGGGGAATCATGAAACAGTAAATACCTTTTTCAAAAAGAAAGAAGCAGCAGCTGGCAGGTAGCAGAAGGTGTTCTTGAGCATGAAAGAGATGCTCCCAAGTGACGATGCTTCTTAACTACTTCTGGACCAAGTTACTACAGAGCATCAGTCTCAGCAAGTTGAGGATGTCCTCCGTTATCCCTCATCTGGTCAGTGCCTGAATAGGAGAGCACAGATTAGTGCTTAACCAGTCCTGCGTCCCTTTCAGGGCAGCCCAATTTGGTCCTTCTGCAGGGTTATTTGTCTCTTTCCATGGAACACAGTTAAGAAACACAAGCATTGGCAGTCTGCAGAAATGAGCACTCTATTTTATATTTCCCCTTCTTTTCTGCTGCTGCTGCAGTCAGCAGCCTTGATGTCACCAGGAAACCGTGTTAGTCAAACCCTATCCTGAAGACACCTAGATGCAAGGAACAGGGGGCTCAAAGGGGGGGGGGGAGGCAAAAAGATGGCTCAGATGCAGGTCCAGTCCCCATAGAGCAGTGCTGGAGACCCTTGGCACTCCAGGTGTTCTTGAACTCCAATGCCCAGATGTCCTGATCAGCAGGTATGTTGACTTGGGCATCTGGGAATTGAAGTCCAAGAACACCTGGAGTGCCAAGGTTCACCATCACTTCCATAGAGGGAAGGAAAGTCTAGCTGCCTGGAAAATGAAATGTTGGAGATAGCTTCATGATTTTCTCACTCTTGTTTCTTGCTCTGTTATGCTTTGCTTGGGGAAGTCTCTAATAAAACTTTGTTTCTTTACCCACTCAGTGCTTATCATCTCTAAGATGATAACTCTAACCTTTGATTTTTAAAGTCCTGTCCTTCCAAGAATTGTCCCCATTCTGAGTATGTTTTGGCTTTCTTGGGGCTACTTAGCCTTTAGATGCCTTAGGTCTTAGTCTACCATTATTACTATTATTTCACCCCCTGTAGGGAGTATTTGGCTCAGGGAGATTTTATACTGACAGAGCTATTTCATCCCCATTAATTAAACGAGAATGAACTCTTCCTTCCTCCATCTTCGGTGTTGTACATCCTGTGCTGCTGGGGGAGGTGGCAAGGAGCCCTCACATACTGTTTTTATCTCTGCTCCGTAAATCAATTGAAGTTAATTTCACACTCCCTCCATCTCAGGCCAATTTAATGCAAATTAAATTTCATGCTGATCAGCAGCAGCAGCAAAAGAGAAAAATGATCATAGGCCGCAGTATGAAACTTTTTTCTTTCCTTCTCTGCAGTTGTACAAGATACCTGTGGGTTTAAGGGTTGCCTGTTATTATACTCCATGGTTGAGCTGGGAAACTTTGCCCTAAGAGCTGGCGCATATGAATTGGTACTAACTTTATGCAAAAGTAATTTGTTGCGATTACTGGAATCATAGAGTCATAGAATAACTGAATTGGAAGGGCCTTTCAGGCCACTGAGTCCAAACCCCCTGGTCAATGCAGGATTCCGAATCAAAGCAGGTATGACCAATGGTTGTCCAATTCTCTCTTGAATGCTTCCAGTGTAGTAACTTTGTTGTTGTTCAGTCGCACAGTCGATTCCGACCCTTTGCAATGACCCCATGGATGGACCACTGTCCGCTGGGCACTTCTGTCCTCCACCATCCTCCTCAACTCGCTCAGCTCTGTGCCCATTGTGTCTACAATACCAGTGTAGTAACTACTTGCTGGCAAAAGACAATGTGTTAATGTCATACATTCGTAGCACATGAGTAATGCATCCAAAAATTGGGTGCATCCAAAATCTAGGGACTCGCATCTGACGCTAGGGCCTGGCGCTCATCTCAGTTTATACCCAAAGAGCCAGCACTGTTTGCATCTGCCGATGTTTCCATGGTCATGTGGCAGCCATGACTAGATGCTGGAGTGCATGGAACACTGTTACCTTTCCTGCTGAGGCAGTACCTATTTCTCTACTTGAAAATTCTTGCTTTCAGACTGCGAGATTGACAAGAGCCAGACGACGGACACTCATTCAGTCATGCAGCACTCGGGTCTTGAACTGCTGACATGCCAAACTTCCTGGTTCTTTGGCTGTAAACTGAGATGAGCACCAGGCCCTAGAGTCAGCTGAGAGTCCCTAGCTTTCGAGCACAGGAGACCAAATTTTTTGATGCATTGCTCATGTGCTACTAATCACTAAGCCACTGCAGCACCATCCAAGAATTACAGAACATGAAAATAAAGCAAAAGAGTTGCAGACTTCCAAACAAAACCAACTCCCCCCCCCAAACATCATGTTTTGAAATACCCTACAAATGGTACTTTTAGAGGTGCCACGCTCCATTATACTAATTGACCCTGGACAACAAATAAGGAGGACACCAAGCTAGGGAAGATCTTGACTGGACATGTGTATTGGACCAAATAGGGACACAGAGGTTGATAGCTGGACCCACACTGTGCCTATCTGAAGACCTTTCAACCCATTCCCCTATCTATGTCAATGCCAGCAATTGTATATTCCTGGATCTCCATGTAAAGCTCTGCCCCTAAGAATGTGGAAACATAAATGGTTGTGACTTTGAGATGAAGACCACCAGTTTTATTTGCCTCCATTGGTAACAATAATAATTTCATGCCAGAAATTATTCTGGGTTGAAAGGGTTTTTGCTGGAGAAACTCCGCTATGGGGATGCCTGAATGAGGCTCCTTTCAAGTCCCCAAGATCTTTTCCCACCAAAGTTGTCCCTAATTCTCTACTTGCAATTTCTTGCTTTTGAACTGCTGGGTTGGCAGGAGCTGGGACAGAGATGGGAGCTCACTCTGTCATGCAGTACTCAGTCGTGCTGACCTGCCGCCTTCCAGTCAGTGTCTTAACCACTTGAGCAACTGCAGTACAGCATCTTAACCACTTCGCCACCAGTGCCCACATCTAGTCTTTGATCAGTGCATTTTGGGCTGCATTCACAGAGATGTAAAAACTGCCTCCATTTGATTTCTTTTTTTTACATTAAATACATGTGGGTAGGCACATTTATTTGTATTCATTACAGTAATTATACCCTGCATCTCTATCGCATAATGTATCCAAGGAGTCTAGCTGTAGTTTCATAAAACAATTTTAATGCGGTGAATGAGATTTTTTTTAAAAAAAACAAGGGCTGCTATCTTAAATGAATTATTCATATTACTTAAATGCCAATGAACTAAAAAGTTCTCAACCACAGAAGTTGGGACGCATCAGATGGAGTGGAAATGAAGGTTTTCTTTAAGTGGGTGCATGTATATCTGTGCCTGCATTTGGAAAAAAAAGTGTATTTTTTTAAAGTCATTAATGTATTATAACATTGGTGTCATTATAAACAAAATTAAGAGAAGGGAGAAGTAGCTTTCTTGGATAGTACATTTCAGAACACAGCAACCAATGACTGTTTTGATTAGGGAACTCTACAAGCTGTAGTCCCTACTATAGATAGCTGAAACCACAGATAACAGCAATCCAGCTGATTTATTGCTCTGTCAATTACTGCAAGAAACATGCACCAATGAGGACTTAAGTTTGGCCAATGACAACGCCAAGAAATTGGCTTCATTTTGGCAGTCTAGGGTTTGAGCAGGACACAAAAGAAAAAGCAATCCTATATTTTGTACTGCTTACAGTGGCCTTTATTTGCCAGTCCTTGTAATGAGTCATATACATATACAGTAAAACCCTGGGTTACAACAGAGGTCAATTCCAACAGCCTCAATTGTAACCTGAAAAAATTGTACACCAAAACATCCATAGGGATGTACTGAAAAATTAAAAAATGGTCCTCAATTTATCATTGTAAACCGGAAAAAAATACATTAAAAATTTGTAAACCGGGACGGCATTTCCATAGGATTTGCCGTTATAAACTGAAGCAAACTTAAACCAAGGCAGTTGTAACCCAGGGTTTTACGGTATATCGTGTATCTCAGAGTATTTTATTGACTATTTTTAGATGTGCAGATAACTGAAAATTTATTTATTTATTTATTTATTTATTTTATTCCAATTTAATATCCCGCCCCAATCAGGTAAACCAAAATCTGAGCGGCTTACAACATATATTTAAAAATACATAGTTAATCAATCAATTGCCCATCATACCCTCTACATATAGAAAAAAGTACACTTAATAATTCAGATAGTGGAGACTGTAATTGATAAAATACTAAAAAATTTAAAACTTTAAAACTTTTCAAAAATTAAAATTAAAAAAAATAATTAGCAAAATACTAAAAAACAGATTTAAAAGTTAAAGTTTAAAGTTTAAAACAGCGAGAAGGGTGGCTGTCCTATCAGATCAGCCACCCAACATGGGACCCCACATTCCTGGGGCCCCACACCTGCCCTGCCAGCCAGCTTTTTAGGCCCTTCCGAAAGGGCAGGAGTTCTGTCTGTAGGCGTAACTCAGTTGCCAGGAGGTTCCAAAGGGCCGGGGCGGACACAGAGAAGGCCCTCCTCCTGGTGCTAGAGAGATGCGCCTCTCTAACTGATGGAATTATAAGAGAGCCTCTCCGATCCGCCCCGGTGGGACGGACAGATGTTCTTGGGGTGACGCGGTCTTTTAAGTATCCTGGCCCAATACCATATAGGGCTTTAAAGGTAATGACCAGCACCTTGAATTGCACTTGGAGACATACTGGCAGCCAGTGCAGCTGCCGAAGCAGTGGTGAGGCACAAGTATAACGCCCGCACCCCATCACTATCCGGGCCACCGCATTCTGGACCAGCTGCAGCCTCCGAATGGTCACCAAGGGCAGCCCCATGTAGAGTGCATTAAAGTAATCAAGTCTGGAAGTGACCAAAGCATGTGTGATCATGAGCAAGGAGTCCTGATCTAGGAGTGGCCGTAACTGGCGTATTACACGAAGTTGTGCAAAAGCCCTCTTGGCCACAGCTGCCACCTGCTCTTCGAACAGTAGTCGTGAGTCCAAGAGGACCCCCAGATTACGCACCGGGTCTGTTTGGGACAAAACTGCCCCATCCAGAACCAAAGATGGCAGCTCCCGAGATAGCGCAGGACCCCTGACCCATAACCACTCAGTCTTGCCGGGATTCAGTTGTAGCCCGTTGTCCCCCATCCAGACTCTGACAGCCTCCAGGCACCTGGAGAGGACTTCCACTGCACCGCTTGGGTCCCCACGGGCTGAGATGTACAACTGGGTATCATCTGCATACTGGTGATACCTCACCCCGTGGAAACGGATGATTTCACCCAGTGGCTTCATGTAGATGTTAAATAGGAGAGGTGAGAGTACCGAGCCCTGAGGCACCCCATATTGCAGGGGCCTAGGGCTGGACTTCTCATTCTCCAGCCACACCGACTGGGTCCTGCCCCTCAGAAATGAGGAAAACCAGGCCAACACAGTGCCCTAGATCCCCAATCCTTGGAGCCTTCCCAGAAGGATACCATGATCGACGGTATCGAAGGCTGCTGAGAGGTCAAGAAGAGCCAGGGCAGACGGATGGCCTCCATCCCATTCTCTCCAAAGATCATCCACCAATGTGACCAGTGCAGTTTCTGTACCATATCCAGGCCTGGGTACTGAACCCATAGATATGGGGCAGAGGGAGTGACTGATATTCATGGTGCTTAACATGGCGATGATGGGAATACATAGGTGTGTCTGACCCCCTCTATTCCTGCCTGTCCTGCTGTATGGGGGGGGGGGGATACATGAAATGGCACCATGAGCTGGATCCGGCCCATAGGCCTTAGGTTGGGAACCCCTGCTATAAGATTTGGAGCATCACTTCCGGGGGTTGGTGTATTGAGAAGAACTGGGATGAAACAGATTGGAGTGTTTATGGGCAAGTGTGACTTCTTGGGAGAAGTTTTGAACAAGAACGCTGTGGTTAGAAGGTTAGGATACACTGCAAGATTCCGTGGCAGATGCTCCTTGTTATAGCTGAGCTGGGCAACATAATTTGGACTTGATGTGACTCCGCTGTCATCAAAAAGCACGCCGTGCCTGGGAAATTGCTGAAGTGGACCCTCCATTAGAGCCCTCCGACAGGTTGCTTTGCTGGCACAGCATTGCCTGCTATTTCAAGACCACAATTATTTCTCTCTGCCTTGTTTCTCTCCTGCACCTCCGTCCCCCCAGAGCCCCGAGAGTGGAGAATTAGCAATAACACATTTCTGCTGAATAGACCAGGCAAATGAAGAATGGGCAGCAGGACTCAGCCTTACTTCTTCAACCCGTTGATGATGCAAAGAGGGACCGGTGGGGTCAGCATGAGTCCAGATAGATTGCGCTGGGCTACTGGAACTGCTGTGAAATGTTTTTTCCACAGCGGCGGATGGGGTGGATGGAGAGAATCCACAGCCCAAAAGAAACTTGAAGTTGTCGGCAGGGAGACAGAGGTTGTGAAAAGATTTCTCTTGTGGCTTTCATCTGGGAGCTGTGGCTCAATGGTTAAGAAGCTCACCTTGTTAGTTGGAAGGTCTGCCTAGGTCTTCATCAAGGCGATTTCCTGCCTGGAATGTGAGATCTTCTCTTCTAGATGATGATGTTTCCACAACCATGGCTCATGTCCCTCTTTTGCTTGGAATTTATTCTCCTGGCTCATTCCACAGCTTGTAATCTCTGAATCTTTTAAACGCCATGAGAGGCATCCACATGCCATTAAGATCCTTCAAGCAGAAGTCAATAGCCCCAAAAAGCTTTGGCTACAGCTGAACATGTAAGAAGAAGAAGAAATTGTCATGTGTGGGCAATGTTTTCCCCCACTCAACTAATTCATCACTTTTCCCCTCCCTGTACCAGGAGTGATGTCTCCATGTGGCAATGAAAGCCATTTCCTTTTATTTACACATGTTGTCCTTCCGCATTCTCCTGGATCAATGCTTTATCCCATTCTTTGAATCAACAGCCCACAAGATCAATAGCTATTTACTTTTGAAAATGGAAACATGCAGTTCATCCAGGGAGATTTCGGGGGAAGGTGCCGGAACCTTTCCCCTTGTCTACTGCTTTGACATCTTGGGGGTTGTTTGGGATTCTCCACAGGATGCAGGACTTCCAGAATAGCAAGGAGAAAACTGCAGGACGCCCAGATAGGAGCTTGTGTAAAGGTGGAGAACCAAAAGCAACCAGAGATAGCATGTACCACGTGCAAATTCTAGACTGGAGGTGGGAATCTAAAGGCCCTGGGACTGAGTTATAGACTCTGAATCTTTTCCCATTGGGTTCTCAGATGACCAAATAATGGGAGACACTGTTTTTCAGGTATTCATCAGCCTCATGTCATCTCCAGTAAACCCATTCGTGTGGATTCACAGAGACATGGGCTTCTGGGAACTGAAGTCCAAGAACAGCTGGAGTGCCAAGGTTCACCATCACCATCTTAGGTTCTCTTAGCAAAGATTCTCTTAGCAAACACACCCTAACCACAATCTTGTGTTGCCACATATGTCCTCAAATTTATCCATCCTCAGTTCCAAAAACTTGATATCTTCTATTGCATTTTCTAACCTCACAAACATCAACCGGAACACAACAGATCTGTGGGAGTGTCATGCAGACCCATAAGCAAAGACAACCTATTTGCTCCACTCCTGGCTAGTCCCAAAATCACACAAATACCTGGGGTTTGGTCTCAGACCGCACACGTCTCTTAAGGAAGGGAACAGCCTTAACTAATCAGATTGAAACAAGAAGAGAGGGCAGCAAATGAAACGAGCTGACTAAAAACCAGTTGAAACTTTAAAGCAAGGGTTTCCACCCTAAGCCTCATGGGCTGGATCTGGACCCTGGCAACATTTCATGTGTCCCCTCCCCCGAACCCTCCAAGTGCATTCAAGAAACAAAATGGCCACCCCTTTGAAGCTGTTGGTGAAAATGGCTGCCCCCATTGTGCAGGCAGGGCAAAATGGCTGTACAGCTCTCGAAGCTGGCTTAGAGAACGTGACCCGGCCACTGGCTTGAAAGGGTTGGGAATCCCTGCTTTAAAGCAAGCAATTAAAATAAATTTAAACCAATTGGAGACCATTAAAGGAGAGATGTGGTTTTTCCAACATTGTGGGACTATACATCCTATTATTTCCTATTATTGATATGCTGGTTAGACAGGTGGTGTTTCCGGCCCCAACAACATTTGGAAGGCTGAGTTTTGTCCATTTTTACATCACCCAGGAGAAACTTTGACCAAGATTTAAAAGAAAAATAGGATTCCTAGACACATAAACAAGCATAGTATTGTACAGTTTGTGTGCCATGAGATAAAACGTTCTCTAGCCAGTAGCTACTCTTTAAAATGTGGCAGTTCTATCAAATGCTTCTAAAACCAATGTCCTTTAGAAACATTCTTGGGGAAGAAATGTACCAATCCATTGGAAGCTAGGAAATGTCACTGTTGGATGGGAAAATCTTACAATAGGCTCAGCATTGGGAAACGCATAAGATCCTAAGAACAAATTACCTCAGTTAAATGCCACATCCCTACATCGCATCATAATTGATACATCCTTATTCATCTTATTCCCATGCACAAGATCAAGAAAAGGCAAAAAAAATCTGCTGATTTCTTTTGCACTGTAGAAACAGAACAACAATATTTGAGCAATTTGAGGGAATTGTGCACGTCTACACTACTTACTCTTTAGAGTCCCCTGGACTGCGAGGAGATCAAATCAGTCAATCTTAAAGGAAATCAGCCCTGACTGCTCCTTGAAAGGGCAAATACTGAAGATGAAGCTCAAGTACTTTGGCCACCAAATGAGAAGAGAGGACTCACTGGAGAAGGTCCTGATGCTGAGACAAGCTGAAGGCAAAAGGAGAAGGGGGTGGCAGAGGATGAAATGGCTAGATGGCATTGTTGATGCAATTGGGGTATATCTGTGTGGGCTGCTGGGAATGACAGAGGAGCCTGCGGTGCAGTGGTCCATGGGGTCGCAAAGGGTCAGACTCAACAATGAGACTGGACAACAAGAATAAGAGGGTGGGAAATCTTTAGTCCTTCAGATGTTTTCCATTGTAACTTTCAACTAGGGATGGAATTTGTGTAATTAAAAAATACAAATCCTACAGAAGATGGCAGATGACAGAGGAGCCTGGTATGAGGTGGCCCATGGGGTCTTAAAGGTTTGGACTCAACTGTGTGACTGAATAACAACTCACTTGTTACTACTTTGTTTCAAATATATTTTAAAAGAAGAAGAAGCATAAGATGGGATGTATGTGTCTCCCTAAGGCATCAGCCAGCACTTTTCTGTTTCTTTTGTGTTTGCTTAGCTTCAAAGGATAACATACTTGTTTTGCATAGAGACTGTGTGCAGCACATGGAAACATTAACCAAAAAACCCACTTACTGTCTCATGCTCACTCCAGGGTTAAGAAGACTTGTGAAGCTTAGTAGTTCCTTGACTAATTCATCATGTCAAGACAGTCTGTCTTTGCTGAGAATGAGAAACTGTAGTAAGAATTCTTCACATACCTGTCAGGCACTGGTGGGATTAAAATTGTTTTACTACCTACTCTATGGGTGTGGTATAGTGGGTGTGGCCAGGGGGAAGCCCTGCGTCGCACCTGAATTAGGACTACTTTATTTCGAAACTTGGCTGGGCAGGACCAACCGGAATTTCTGCTACCGGTTCTGGCGAACTGAGGCAAACCTGCTGAATCCCACCACTGTACTGTCAGGCCATAAAGACATTGCTGAGTTGCCAGGTTTCATTTCCAGTTCCTTTCTGTTTGACGATGTGATGTAGAATTTGCCTGTTCCATAGTAGCTGCACATTGTGATCCTGTTTTCATTGAAATAAACACAAAGGACAACAAGGTCCATGTTGCGATTAGTCCCCTGCAGCTCAGCCCCTGTCAATGTATAATAATTGTGTGCTGTCAAGTCAACTCTGAATTATGGCGTCGCTTTTTCAAGGTGATTATTGTCAGCAAGATATACGAGGGCTCTGCAGATTGTGTTCTATATTTTACAGTGTCAGTCTGAAAAGATACTTATTTATCATGTCTGCTAAGGGAATAGATGCGTAGAAAATCTGAACTATATCATCCAAATCTCTAAAATGTGAAGATCAAGAATGGGGGCTAATAACATTAATCATAACTCTTTAAAAATTCCATAATCAGGCTTGGGAAAAGTTACTTTTCCAAGAACTACCAAACTAGTAACTGTTTTAAAACCTAAATGTTAGGGCTTTTTTTTAAGAGGCATGTTCTTCCTAGTACTCTTTACATACATTGGAACCTTGGTTAACAAATGGCTTGGTTAACATAAAAATCACATAACAAAAAGAAATTCATAGAAAATAGCAGCTCGTTTTGTTGACTCCCCCCCCCCGAACGGATTTATTGGTTTTCAATGCATTTCTACAGTAAAAGTATACATTTGTTCGGTTAAAGTATTTTGGTTTTCAATGCATTCCTATGGGAAATTGCATTCAATGCATTCTTATGGGAAATTCGGTTAAAGTAATTTTCGCTTAAGAAACATCCTGGAGAATGCATTAATTACGTTAACTGAGTTTCACTGTATTTTGAAACGTAACCTACTGTTGTTGTAATGAGTTAACGTTGTAAAAGCAGCTCACCACATTATCTGTTGTATTACTTTTACCTTTCCATCAGTTTTCATTCCTTTTGGGGATGTGTGCTTGTGCATGTGAGAGAAAGACAGATGATGGATAAGGGAACAAAACTTATGGTACATCTAAAAATGCCTTAGCACTTCCTTTTAAAAGTAACTTTCACATCTAAGTAGAAATTATTCATTAGGCCAGTAAAGTAACTTGGATACCATTCATTATGTGACATCCGAAATGTAACGTAGCTACATCCTCTCCCCTAAAAGTCATGAGGTTGTTACTTGTAACTCATTACCATCAAAGCTCAATCCTGGTCAGGGATCAAGGTTGATTCAGCTTTCCATCCTTCCAAGGTTGGTAAAACGAGTACCTAGCATGTTGGGGGCAAAATGCTAATTAACTTGTGAACTGCCCAGAGAGTGTACCAAGCACTATGGTGCAGTATATAAGTGTGATTGCTTTGCTTCTAGTGCCTGTCATGAAACCCATAAACATTTACAATTTCTTGTGTTCAACTGGATCTCAGGTACTTCCTGTAACTTGTTCAATATTCAGAGGTGTTGCAAAACTATCCTACAATATTGGTCAAACTGATGTAGTTTGAGGATAGCAGGGAACTGGCTGAGCTTTGAAGTCAAGGATTCTCAATCTGAAGCCCGTACACCCAACGAGGCCCACGGTGCTATTTCTTGTGGCCCCACCACCGCCTCCATCACAACTGGAAGTGCCATGTGGTGGAGGAAGGGCAAAATGGCCCGCTGGTCCCCAAAGTTGTCTGAGGGAGCATGACCCGGCCCCTGGCTTTAAAAGGTTGATTAACTCCTGCTTTAAGTCTGCGTAGCCTGGAAGATGAGAATCTTACATTCTGCTGGTGCCATGGTATATAAACATAGGCAACGGACATCCTGAAATGAAGTTCTACAGGTTAAGAGAAAGACTTGACTTAGGACCAACACTACTAGCAAAAAGGAAAGCAGGGCTTAGAGCCAATGGAATACACTTTACAGCACTTTCTCTACAGGGGAGCAAAAGTCCCTTATTAATGTGGTTAACTATGTGTTCCTATAAAAATGTCACGTTGTTAGTAATATTGGCCACATCTGCTCTCTCGGCATGTTCCTGAATGATAGCCAAGCTTCAACCTTTTTCTAACATACCCCCCAGCCTCCAAATGTCAAACTATACCCATCCCTGGAGCCATTTCGTCTGCACAATCCCAAACATTTCATTATAACTAATTTTTCCCTTGAAACAGGAGCGGAGAAGCTCAGCTGGGAATACCGAGCTGTGCAGGAACCCTCAATGTCATTTGGAGGGCAATTCAAGCCTTTTCATATGTATCCTAGTATGGTCCAGATTGCTGAAAACCCTATCCGGGCTCAAATTGATTTGTAACTGAAATGCACAGGAACAATAAACTTGCAATACATCAGAATGTGTATTCATGTGTTGTGCTGATGTACATGAAATTTCAACACAGGATAAAGTATTAAGTGTGTGTGTGTGGGGGGGGTAAAATTACTTAGGAACTGTGGTGCGTTAGTGGTTAAGATGTTGAGCTTGACAGATGGAAGGTCAGCAGATAAGCAATTTGAGACCTGAGTGCTGTGTGTGATCTAGTGAGCTCCCATCATCTGTCCCAGCTCCTGCCAACCTAGGAGTTCAAAAGCAAGAAATTGCAAGTAGATAAATAGGTACCACTTTGGTGGGAAAGGTAATGGTGTTCCATGTGCTGCTGCATCTACTCACACCTGCCAAATGACACAGACAACGCTGGGTCTTTGGCTACAAATGGAAATAAGCACCATCCCCTCTAGTCAGACATGACTGCCTTTAATAAAAGTACCACATCTCCGACCACTAAATATAGGAATCTTATGCTTTGTACCTATAAATGTTGGTGGGGTTTTGTGTGTGTTTCAAACCAATAAAAAGATTGATACCACTTAGGTCTCATTTGATGTGACCTGTGTTTTGAACAACAGTTCCCAGAACCTTCTAGGCAGCTTGGTTGAGTATTCTGGAGGTTGTGGTCTAAAGGAGATTTTTTTTTCCCTCACATTCTTAAAACTGCATGAATTTGTTCAACTGCTTTGTCATACCAAATCCTATAGATCAGTGATGGCAAACCTTGACACTCCAGGAGATCTTGGACTTCAATTACCATAAGCCTGAGTCAGCACTGCTGCTGATCAGGACTTCTGGGAATTGAACTTCAAGAACAACTGGAGTGCCAAGGTTCACCATCACTGCTATAGATGATTCATGCTTAGGGCAAAGAGTGGAGGGCTGAAATTGAGATTGTACGAGAACCTATGCATGTATCTTTCAGCAAAACCAGGAGTCAGAGGCTACTACTACGTTCATGGACATCTAGAGTTAGTTTGTGATGGAACATATCATTCCCATCAGGGACATAACTCTTCCCCATCGGGGACATAATTACGGCAACATGTGGCTGAACAATCAGATTTGCAAATGAACCCCGTGTTTACCTTCTAGAAACTAATTACAAAAGGAAAGCCAGCTGATTCACAATATGCAGAATTGAGCAGGGCTCATATTAGGCTAAATAAATGTCTCTAGGAAGCTGCATTTTGGTTGATCTGTTGATGGTGTTGTTTAGTTTTGGGCTTCCAAAGAACTCTGTGGAACTACAGTCTTGTTCAACGTGTATAGATCTTGTTGGTTGTCATCTTATCTAATAGCTGAAGGAGATGAAAACCTGAGTTATTACACAAGTCCATACAGAAAAAGACTCATGGAAATCTTAGGAAAGCTAACCTGGTCAAGTTTCATAAGTTGCAGTCAAACACAAAACATCCAACTCTTTTCCTAGCTCAGATTTTACAGGCAGGATTTGATAGTTACAGCTTGCCGTTGATACAACTATGATTTAAATCTCTAATGGCACTTGAAGCAAACTCTGAACACTGTGCACATGAATTATCAGACCCGAGTGATTTCCCAGGTTGGCTATGAAAGTAACACGTAGAAATTAAAAATCAAATGAGGCCCCATTGTATAAACATTAATTTGTTCCAAAGTGAATTCTGAGTGTTGCAACTAGATGTGAACATGGTTTGTTTTGATTATCCCATCACTACCATAGGAAAGAAATACCTAGTATAAAGTAATAATAATTATGTGTCAGAAATTATTCTGGGTTGAAAGGATTTTGGTGGAAGAAACTCCACTCAGGGAACTCCCAAATTAGGCTCCTTTCATGTCCCCAAGAGGTGGGACAGAGATGGGCACTCAATGCGTCATGTAGTACCCAGGTTTCGAACTGCCGACTTGCCAGCCTAACAAGCCGAGCTTCTTAACCACTGAGCCACCACAGCCCCTGGTGGATAAAGTAACAGACTAAGACTCAGGACGCTTGGGTTCAAATCCCCACTTAGCCATGGAAAGTCATTGGAAGATAAACTAGTAATACCTTCATTATCTCATGTACCTTGAAAGACCAATTAAGGCCACTATAAGGCAGCTCTAAGTTGAAGGCACATTAATAAGTCAGCCATAGAGAAAATGTTTTTCTTCCCCTTTAGAGTCAATGGCTGTATCCTAGGGCCGTAGCCAGGATTCTAGATATGGGTGGGTGAATATTTTTCAGGGTGGGCACCAAAGCCAAAAAAAATCCACAAAAACAGTTGCCTGGCATTAATGTCAAACTGGAATGAAATGGTGGCAAAATTAACAGCAGGCTAATTAAATGAATGAGAGTTTAATGAATGGATAACAAAAGAGAATGGAATTATGAACAAGGAGGTATTTCTTCCATGGCTTCAGAGATGCTAAGTCTGAATCTCATTATATTTGACATGGCCAGCTAATGATTTTTCCATCTTTTTTTTAAATTTTGTGTATCAGTGTTATTCCATTTCCTATCTTAACGGTGTCTGAACACCAGCCAAATTGTGCATTGATTAACCATTCATTTTGCTGGCTCCTTTGTGAATCATCTCATTTTTAACCTAATTTTAACATGCCCTTGGAAAAAGTCGCAAAGGGACCATGAAGAAAGCATTAACAGCTCTGAAAAATCAACACCATGTGGGGGGAGAGAAATCATAGACTCTATATCTGAGTTGGAAGGGGCTTTTTAGGCCATTGAGTCCCCCCCCCCCCATGCAGGATTCTGAATCAAAGCAGATCTGAACAACGGTTGTCCAATTCTCTCTTGAATACTTCCAGCGTTGGAGCGTTCACCACTTCTCAATGTAGTTGGTTCCATTGTCGCACTGCTTTAACCATTTGGATACGTTAAGATCTAAAATGGGTAAAGGTAAAGGTCACCGTTGTTCGAAAACCAGTCGTGTCTGACTCAAGGGATCGGTGCTCATCTCCTTTTATGGCCAAAGAGCCACCACTCCACACAGAATGCTATTACCTTCCCACTGAAGTGGTCCCTATTTATCGACTTCAGTTTTCTTGCTTTTGAACTGCTACGTTGGCAGGAGCTGGGTCAGACAACAGGCACTCACTCCGTCATGCAACACTCGCATCTCAGACTGCTGACCAGTCGTCAAGTTCAGAATTTTAACCACTAAGCTATGCAAGTCTAAGAGCTAAAATACTGACGCTCTAACAGGAATTTGGGAGGGTTCATATCTTCCTCCAGAGGAGTGGGAAGAAGAGAATTCTACTGGATTCAACTGCATGGAGGGACTAGCACAAATCTGAAACTTGTAAGTATTAAGTAACAGGTGTCATGCAGTACCATAACTTGGATAGCCAGGGGTTGGCAAATGTTGCTCTCCAGATGTTCTTGGACTTCAATTCCCAGAAGCCCTGGTCAGCAGGTTTACTGATTTGGGCTTCAGGGAATTGAAGTCCAAGAACACCTGGAGTTTGAGGAACTCTGATCAAGAATCCATCACAACACTGCATTCCAGGTTCCCACTATTTACAACTGCACAATGGCCCAGTCTTCATTGTACATCTCTGCAACAATTTCCCCTGTTTTCCATCTCTGTCATCCCCCCAATATGCCTTCTACAGCTGATCAGAAACTATTTGCTATATTCGGGAAGCTGATATACAGCTGCAAATAATTTGAATTTTACTCAAAAACAGGGATCATCATTTCATCCCTGTCAGACAGGAGAAACACGTGAAATGGTTTATATGATGCAGATGCCTGCAGGGCAACGAATCCGACTAGCAAACACAAATCCGCATGCCCGGAACATAAGATCCCTGCCTCAGATGCCTCATATCCGAGGCAATGAATCCGCTGTGCTGAAAGAGAATATTAAATTCTCTACCTAAAACACCCTGGTTAGGTGTTGATGAAAACTTAATTCTGAGTGCAGTACAGACATGCCCTTGTAGATGGGGTGAAATAGCAATAGCAATTACACTTATATGCTGCCCCACAGCGCTTACTGAACTCACTGGGAGGTTCATAAAGTCATTAGCATTTTACTGACCTTGGAAGGATGGAAGGCTGAAACCACTGTGAGGCCCGTTGGGACTGAACTCAGATTGTGAGCAGAGTTTTGACTGCAGTAGAGACCTATACTGTATCTCTTTCCATATATGGGGCTCTTACTTACTTACTTACTTACTTACTTACTTACTTACTTACTTACTTACTTACTTACTTACTTACTTACTTACTTACTTACTTACTTACTTACTTACTTACTTACTTACTTATTCATATTTATTCACCACCCTCCTCACCGAGGTGACCCAGGGCAGCTCACAAATCACAAAAGCACCCCAACAAAACACAAACATTCCTAAAACCCTCAGATATAAAGCTGTGCAAGATTAAAATTTAAAATCTAAAAATTTTAAAAAACGCCAAATTACTACATCTTGAGGGAGGGAGGGGCTTAAATCATCCAGCAGGCACTTAGGACACTCTAGTCTACAGACAAGAACAGATTGGCAGTTTTCTACCTTTTCCCTCTTTCTCTCTTTCTTTGTTTTATTTTGTTCCAGGATTGCCACCAAGCCTAGGAAGGAACAAACGAATGAATGAACAAAGGAACGAAGGAACGAAAGATGGAAGGAACATTAACTTGTGAAAAATTAGAAGCCACAGCAGCAGAGGAGAAAAGTGCAGATTAGTGGGGGGAAACTGCAGTAGTAGGGGGGAAACCCCAGGGTGATTTATATTGACCATACTGTATATCCTATATAGTCAATGGAAAATAATAAGAATTTGGCTGGCCCAGTCCTGGGATATTTCCTGCATTATTTGTCAACTTAATTGTCTCTATAGATGCCATTCCTAGGGAATGGTTTAGAACAGGGGTTCCCAACCTAAGGCCCATGGGCCAGATCTGGCCTGTGGCACCATTCCATGTGGACCCCCACCCTTCCAAGGGTATCCAAGAAACAAAATGACCCCCCTTTTGAAGCTGTTGGGACAAAATGGCCACCCCTATCATGGAGGCAGGGCAAAATGGCCATCCAACCCTCAAAGCTGACTGAGAGAGTGTGACCAGGCCCTGGCCTGAAAAGGTTGGGAACCCACGGTTTTTAGAAGAAGTGAGTTAAGATTGTCAATTGGTCTGACTGTGGAAGAAGGAGCCCCTTGAGGACCTGCAGCACAAGAACATGAGAAATGGCTAAACAAGGAGTTCCCAGTAAACTCTTAAGTAGGACAATTCCCAGTATTCTTCAGGAAATTGTATGTTGTGTTAAATCATTCCCTCTTAAGTGGAAAAACCAATATGACGATTGTAATTAAAGATTGCAACCATTGGTGTAAAACCTCTATATCTGTTGGACTTGCTACCCACAGCGGGCCTTTAAGGTAAAGAATTTCCCCTTGTGTTTTGGCAAAGAAACTTCATGAACTTCAGCAAGACCTATCTATATGCTTAGTTAGGGTTAAGGAAATTACTAACATTCTTTGATGCAGCATAAAAGGATTATCCACACACCAACCCCTGGTCAGTTCTAAGTATTTTATGCTTCCCATCAGGGGATATAAATTTGGACATGGAGACGTGGCAGTTGGAACTCAAATGAGATGCAATTAGAAGGTGATTCCCTGCCCAAAGCAAATGTTAATGATGTCAAGGAGCTTTCAAGTGTCTCTGTGTAGAACATGGAAAGCGCACACTTCTTATGCGTGGGGGGAAGCTGGCTTTGCAGCTGCTGGAACTCTGAAAGTAACTAAATCTCCCATCAGAAACTGGCGAAGGAGAGGCAAGATTTGACATCAAAGATTTCACAGTATAGGGGTCAGTGTTAAAGATCAAACAGCCGTTGCAAATTGCGAGAGAGTTTCAAGTGTATTCTTTCCTCTTGCTTTGTTTGATGTCAGATTTCTTCCATTTCTCTTTGAAGGCTCTCTAATGAAGTCGCAGAGAGGCAGTGGGAACATTTTGCGGGCCACACAGTTTGATCTTGATTCCTGGAATAAGGAATGATTCTTAATCAGATTGGATGTCTGTCTAACTGGTCATTGTCCACACTGGTGGTCAGCCCTTGCTCATGATTTTGGGCAAGAGTCTTCTCCTATTGCCTGATTCTGAATCCCAGGTTTAAAAGGTCTAGAACTCTTGTACTGTAATAATAATTTTCTGTCAAAAATTATTCTGGGTTGAAAGGACTGTCATGCAGTACACGGGTCTCAAAATGCTGACTTGCCGGTCTTCCAGCTAACAAGGCGAGCTTCTTAACCGCTGAGCCACCTACGCAGCTACTGCAGCGATGAGTTACTATTACGCTTCCAGATTCATGGGGGGTGGAGCTGGAATTATATTTAATATTTATGGAAATCACTCACCTTATGAAGCTAATTCCAAACGGAGCCAAAGGGAGCTCAGCCATCACTGAGGAAACACCCAAAAAAGGAAAGAAAGAAAATTGAAAGAGAAGTACATCTCAAACTGGCATTGAATTGGAAAGTACATCCTTGTGGAATGAGAACTGTGAGATGGTTGCTGTCCTTTGATTGAAAAATCTTCCTCAAGGGAGGCTCTCTGATGTGTCTTTTCTCTGTACAGAGACCTCTTTTTCTCTCTGGAGAAGAATGATCCCAAGCAAGACTTCTTTAAAAATCAAAAGACACTCAGCTTCCTGTGGCTTTCATTCCAGAAGAAATAGCTTCCCAGCTCAGTTTAAAGCTTTATTTTTTTCCCAATTATATATATATATATTGCCCACCTAGAGTTGCAGCTGAAATCTAAGAGGGTCTCTGAGATAAAAGGAATAATACTCAATGGAGCCTGTAGACTGTACTGATCAACTCAGGGGTTCCTAACCTTTTCAAGCCAGGGGCCAGGTCACGCTCTCTCCATCAGTGTTGAGGGCTGGACGGCTATTTTGCCCTGTCTACACAATGGGGGCAGCTATTTTGTCCCAACCACTTCAAAGGGAGTGACCATTTTTGATTATTGAATGCCTTTGGAAGAGGGGGGCACATAAAATGGCACCATGGGCTGCATCCACAGGCCTTAGGTTAGGAACCTCTGGATTAGCTTATGGATCAGTTAATCAATTGATAACCCAAACCTATAATACGAACAAAAACAATAATTTTGAAGAGGGGGGAAGCAGGCTTTTGTTTTAAAAGAATGTAAATAACTCTGTTGATAAGGTTTGTAATTTTAAAAATTACAAACAAGATGAGCTTCTCAGCTCTCCATAATTCTTTGGCAGATATATATGTTACTAAATTTTGTCTGGCCAGGCACCCCGGTACAATAATGGAGTAGACCGTACACCTAGTGACTCAACCCCGAGTGTTAGGTGGTGACAAATAACTTGACTCCCTAATGAGGCCAATGGCTATGGGCAGATGAGCCCCTTTAGGTGGGGTGATGATTCCCTCAGTGGAGGAAATGCCACTGGAAATCATCCTATTGGGCCCAATGGCAAAATGAGTGGAGGATGAACCACTTCACTATTCTGATTCCCAATGGTCATGGAGGTGGAAGAGGCCATGCCAGATGGACTGGCTGTGAAGCCACACTTTGTTAATATCCTCAAGGCTGTGGCAGTCCATTGCAGTCCCGGTATTTAATCCTGCATGTCTCATTTCATACATGTCGCAGGAGATGGCTCTGTAATCATAGTGTGTGGGTCACTTCATGGCAAGCTGGGATCCACCTTAAACAAATTCACGCCAATCACATTTTTACTGAAAATGATTTTCAGGGGGGGTGGGAAAGTATATTCAGATACGAGTAGCAGCCACAACTATGTTACTATTTATTTATTTAAATTTGTTTATCGCTCTCCTCCCTGAAGGGACCCAAATTCAACAGACTGGTGAAGAAGCTAAAAGTTAAAAAGATCCCAAGATGTAGGAATCATTACACTCAAAAACAAGTCACTAGCAAAGTGAGGTATAGACTGTAGATCCTATACAAAGGTCAAGGTAGAGCAACTAGTCTTTAAGGTGCCACAATGTTTTTGTCCTCTTTATTTTATTTTTGATTTTACTTTTGTTTTGTCTGGATTCTGGACTTCTAAATTAAATTGGCTTTCTTCACAAAGGGGAACCAATCCTACGTTGGAAGGCACCCACCTAAACATTTGTTGCCTGAAATGAAACATCAGCTCATGTGATGGTCAATCTCTACCAGAGATGTTCTGTACGGGTGACAACAGAGCCTGAAAAAGCCAATAAGACTTAAGGATATGTGATTGGTATGTATTCTTCCCTCCCAATGAATCCTGCCTGTGTATTCAGTACACTTATAGCCTTTTAGGTTTACTGGGATACACCCAGCATTGGCAGACAAGAAGCCTTATGTGAAGCAATGTTGTACCCCTGGCTTGGCCTGTAGCAGTGAGAGAGATTGTCAAGGGTTCTGCTTTGGACAATAGGCACAGTGCACAGTGAACACAACTTTCTGCAAAGTTGATTCATTTAACAACAATGTATCGATTGCCTTTCTGCCACCTAACAGCTCTCCAAAATTACCTAAAGCTTTCAACAAAGACAGAAACAAAGGTTGAACCCCCCATGCCCCCCACCCAACAGAGATTGTTATTATTCTAAAGTTTGGCCTTTTGACACTCTACAGTCAAGATCCTTTTCAGGAAGATACTGCTGAAGCTGGGGAACAACTGACGCAGGCTCTAGCTGACTATTGGAAATCAAGATGATGCACATTAATAGAGAAGCTGGATATCAAGCAGAACAGTAGATGAGCTTGGATACTCCTTTAAAAATTTAGGCGGAGATTTAACCCAGCCACAGCAAAACTATACTGTAGCAACAGCAGAACAAATAGCTAGTCAGTTGCTAAAGAATGGAAAAACACAAGGAAAAAAGGTGTGGAGTAAACCCATCCTGTCAGAGGAATAAGGGGGGACAGTTTACTTAATAGCCCCTTTGTGGCATCTGAATTGGAATAAGCTATAAGCAGCATGAAACCGAATAAAGCAGCAGGTATCAATGACATAACAACAGAGCAGATAAGGCAGTTTGGTCCTTGCACTTTGGAATGGCTCCTGCAATTAATGAACTACTGCATAGATGAACTTAAGATATGTAAATTGTGGAGAAAGGCTAGAACTGTTGCTTTATTGAAACCCAGCAAAGACCAGATGACCCATAAAGCTGCCAACAAAGTTATGCTCTGGACACAAATCAGTTTGTAAATTTGCTTCACTTCACCCTATAACTGAATCTGGCATTTATGGTTGATGTAAATGCACCCACTTCTGCATCTATGTCAGCTGCAGGCATGCCCTCTTCTACTTGTAAGTGTGAGGGAGACAGTGACGGGCCAGTTGGAATGATGTCATGGGCCAGGGCCTGCCCACGGGCCATAGGTTGGGAACCCCTGCTCTAAAGCAAACTGTCTATAAGCTGGTAATCATTAGGGCCTCCTCATAAGTGACCAATTATTCATTTACATCAATGCAAAACCTAAGAATGCACAACCACATTGGTTTCCCAGTGTAAGATAGGGGGAAACCTACCCATGGACTTTTAGGACTTAAAAAAAAAGGATACAAATCAAACCAGACAGGAGGCAGGTAGCTCCAGATCAAATCAGATTGGCATCCAAATAAGATTGGACATTTAATCGGATGGATTAGATTGGAAAATCTGGGCACCACCTTATATTCACCTGCAATTGACCTAAATTTGCATGCCATGTTGCAAATCAGTCCAATGTATGACACTAGTTTGCAGCTAAACCAACAAAACTCTTGTAAGACAGGCTCAAGGTTTGACTGCAGTAGTTGCTGTTTGTCTTAGCAGAGAAGAACCAGAAACTCCACAGTGTGAGGAAGGAGGGGGGAGGGAAAGCGACAATTTGAGATTCTCAGGAAGTTTTGAGTACCTCACTTTGTAGCTGGAACCACAACACCACCTCGTGAGTGACAATCCAGGGTTCCTTGATGTTGACAGTGCAGAGAGAAATGCCACATCACTCATCAGTCCCCGGCGTGGCTGCTCTGATCAGCATCTGGTAGGGAGATCGTATTCAAGACGAAGATAAAGGAGGTGGAATTGAGAACATGCCACTCAACATGGCAGTCAAAGGAAAAAGCAAGATCGGTCTCCTTGCTTCTGCGAGCTTTTTGAAGAGAGGAAGGGAAGAGGCAAACAAGACATGCCGTTCAGTGCAGGCAGGGACAGATAAGGATAAAAGGAGAAACCAATGGAATAATGCCTGGTAAGCTCCGATTTCCTTAGGAAAGGTGCTCCATTCTAACAAAAAAACTGGAGACTCAGTTCTTGCCTCCTGTGGCAGATCACAGTTACTTTGTGAGTGTTTACTGCAACAAAGAAGTATGAGACTGAGTTATTTGGAAACCTGACTATTTTCCCTAGTAGATCCACCCGATCCTAACTGATCCAGCAGATGCTTGGGCCACCTAGAAGGACTCTATGCTGGTATGACATGTTCCCAAGGTCCTCCTGAGAGTAGCTGACAGCAACCAAGATTTTAAGGTAACCACCTCTCTGAAATCCAATGGGCTTCTCTTCTTTTTTAAGATATGTGTTACAAACTTCATTATTTTGGCACAACTTTATTGTGTATTTCAACCTGTCACTTAATTCAGAAGCAACACAAGCATTTGTTAAATTCCCATTGACCTCAATCCTGTATTATAAATGATGCCTGCAGAAGTGTGATGACATCACTGGGCAGTGTGATATTAATGGTTTATTCTGTCTCATGGCTTGACTGGCTTGCAGGTAATCAGCTTCATTGCATGAAGGCCATGAGAGCCACAAGATGGAAAGAGGAAGTCTTTAACTGCTGAAAATCTCCTTTGCTAAATAATACTAGCAATAAGGAGAGTTTTTAGATAATCAAAGACTCCTTTCCATCCCTTGACTTCCATGGGTGCTGTGCTATGAATCAGATGATTCACAAGTTGGACAAACCGCAGAACAGAAGGAGGAAGTCTTCAATTACCAAAAATCTCTCCATGTTGGTGATGGCATCAGGCATCTGTGGGCATAATTTACTCAACAGGATTTGGGCCTTAAATCTTGGCAAACTGCTACATATTAAGAAGCATGCATAAACAAATAGGATCTTTCTTCAGAATGCTGTGCTTCAAAGCTGTAGTCTGAATCAGATATTTATACAAGCCACAAACATGGACTATTTGCTTAACAATGGTCTTTTAGACAGCCATAGGTGGGAGATTTATTTATTTATTTATTTATTTATTTTATTGAATTTATTACCCCGCCCCATTCGGGAGAACCCGACTCTGGGCGGCTTACATCATAATAAATAAAACTAAAAGATAAAAACATATAAAATCGTAAAAGTTTAAAAGTTATCTGAGCTAAAAACAGTGCAAACTGCATGCCAGTATTCCCATAGATCAGCCCCAAAGCGGCACTCCTTAAATGAGCCACTTAGTATAGGAACCCATGTTCCCTAGTCCCCAAATATGTCCTGCCAGCCAGGTTTTCAGGCCCTTCCGGAAAGGCAAGAGCTCTGTCTGCAGGCGCAGTTCGGTGGGCAGGAGGTTCCAGAGGGTCGGGGCGGACACGGAGAAGGCTCTCCTCCTCGTACAGGTGAGGTGCGCCTCTCTCGTCGAAGGAACAACAAGGGAGCCTCTCCGATCCACCCTGGTGGGCCGGACAGATGTTCTTGGGGTGACGCGGTCTCTTAGGTATCCTGGCCCACTACCATATAGGGCTTTAAAGGTAATAACCAGCACCTTGAATTGCACCCGGAGACATACTGGCAACCAGTGCAGCTCCCGGAGTAGCGGCGAAGCACGAGCATAACGCCCACACCCCACCACTACCCGGGCCGCCGCATTTTGGACCAGCTGGAGTCTCCGGATGGTCATCAGGGGCAGCCCCATGTAGAGCGCATTACAGTAATCAAGTCTGGAGGTGACCAAGGCATGTGTGACCATGAGCAAGGCGTCCCGGTCTAGGAGGGGGCGTAACTGGCGTATTACACGAAGTTGTGCAAAAGCCCTCCTGGCCACGGCTGCCACCTGCTCCTCGAACAGTAGCCGTGAGTCCAGGAGGACCCCCAGATTACGCACCGGGTCTGTTTGGGGCAGAACTGCCCCATCCAGCACCAAAGATGGATACATCCTAGACATGAGTCACTGGGAGAGGGCAAAGTGGAGACATTGAGAACTAAACTTTCAGGCCATTGGCACCTCTGTCAGTACATCCCGGCTATGTTCTCATGTGAACCAGTTCAATTTTCTGTACTTCCATTTCTCTTTAGAAAGCAGATAGATATGGAAATACTTTTGAGATATGTCAGATGATGAGAGTTGCTGTCAAAATGCAATTGAACAAGTATTATTCCCTGTCTCATTAATCTTGTATGAACACCAAGGTGTCCTGCTTGCAGGAGGAGCTAAAAAAAAGGCAAGTTTTGCCCAAGGTTAAGGATCAAATAACAGAAGAAACTAAACAAAAAGAATCCCATTTCAGCGGCAGATAACATCTGTACCTTGAAGACAAGAATGATGGGCTTATACTAGAGCAGTTCCCAACCTTTTCAAGCCAGGGGCCAGGTCACCCTCTCTCAGTCAGCTTTGAGGGCCAGACAGCCATTTTCCCCTGTCTGCAGCCATTTTGTCCCAACAGCTTCAAAGGGGTGGTTATTTTGTTTCTCAAATGACCTTGGAGTGGTGGTGGGTCCACATGAAATGGTGTCTCAGGCCAGATCCAGCCCATGGGCCTTAGATCGAGAAATGCAGGCCCAAAGCTTACAGTCATATATTGCTTCGGGACTGTCAATTAAGGTTCTCCCGGCTTACTTCTTCAACCTCACAGAGTAGTTATGAAGATTAAAAGTCAGGAACGGTTTCTATCATGTTGAACTTTGGAAACTCCCCAAATTTCAACAGAATGTGCATCTATGAATGTCTGTGTGAAGAGGATTTTTGACATGGCAAGGACTCAGGATGAAACCGAGCAGGCTTTAACCATCAGGTTGCATATAACTTTGACTTAATCTTGCTAAGGTTGTGGTTCAACCTCAGCCGAACATCAAAAGCTCTCTGCTCAACTTTAGTTCAGATCTCTGGCAAAACCTAATTTGAACCGCACTATGTACTGAGATGTGTCTGGCCAGATTATCCTGCTATGTTATATCAAGCTCTGTTCACATCACATGGCCTGGACCTGATTTTGTGAAAGATCAGATGACGATTTGCTATACCCTTATCAATGAAAGAGTTAACATCCGAACAAATAAAGTTCCAGCAAACTTTCTTCTGGCTTATACACAAGGTTCCTTGCTGTGGGTAGCTCCCGCCCAGATCAAAACTGCACAGAAAAGCAAGTTATTTCAAGGTTTAATGTGCCATATCAGCAAAGGGTGAGGCAGAAAAGTTAGAATTCTGGAACAGCTTAATTTCTAGTCTTTGGAGATGAAGCTCAATTAATCTTTCATATTCTCTCTCAAGTTTGTCAACACCTTGTTCAGATGTTAGCGGGAAATTTTCCAAAAGGGAAAATGGATGAGCGAGAAAGAGCCAATGACAGGGGGGAAAGTCAATCAAAAAAGTCTACTTAATTATCAGTCATCCCAGTTTTCTCTAAACTTTCCAGATGCTTTGGACTACAGCACCCATGAGCCCCAGCTAGTGTGGCTAGGGACCAGGAGTGGTGGCAACTGTAGATGAAACCTTGTGGAAGGCACACGGATTAAGGAAGGTTGTGTCAGATCAGTTCCCCCTGCTTGATATAACATAAAATATCATTTTAGTAAGATTGTCACTTTTACATCACCGAAAGAGAGGTTAGAAAAAGGACGCCGAGGTGCATAAAATTGCATGTGTCAGTTTTATATGGAGATAAACAGTTAGAAATGATTTCCTCTAATTTAAACAGAACTCACCATGAAATAGCCCAGATAATACAAATGTTTGAGGTTTTCTCCTCTCTGCGATTGCAAAGTTTCTCCAGGTGGCACCATTTTTCAGATCAATCTTCTAGACAGATTTTCTGGGGGTTTCTAAGGGAGTTGGAGCACATGGAACACTGTTACCTTTCCTGCCCAAGCAGTACCTATGTATCTACTTGCAATTTCTCACTTTCAAACAGCTAGGTTGGCAGGAGCTGGGACAGATGACTGGAGCTCATACTATCATGCAGCATTCAGTTCTTGAACTGCTGACATGCCAGTCATCACGCTCAGCATCTTAACCACAAAACCATTAGGGAGCCCCTCAAACATGTTGGGTAGTCACTTTACCCATCTTGGAAGGCTGGAAGGTTGAATCAGCCTTGATCTTCGCAGGACTGAACTTCCATCATTAGCAGAGTGATTTTCTGGATTGACCCCCCAAAAGTTTCTGTGCACCTGTAGATGGGAGTGGGGCAGGCCAAAACAATGGTGTGAAGAATTAACGTCAAATTGACTTTTACTGCATGGATATCTTTTTAAAATGTGCTTTCACCTTTACTTTTATGGGCAGAATCAAATCACAATCCAGATACTGATTGAGAGTCCACTAAATAAAAAAGACTTTTAAAACGATTTATAGGGCTGTAAAAGCAAATGTGAAGGAAGAGCAGAGAGAGATCAGATGAAACTTAGTGTCTCAAAGGAAGCCAGTCCAAGGGATCCAAACACGAGGTTTCCAGGGCCCTGACAGGAATGGTGTTCTCTGAATGAGCATGGAGTCCTCTTTATGCACAACCAGCTTAAGTCAGTGCAGCTTATGATCCATATAAGGGATGGCTTATCCCTGGGGTTCCCATCCTAAGGCCCACAGGCCGGATCAGGCCCATGGTGACATTTCATGTAGCCCCCAACCCTCCAAGGGCATTTGAAAAACAAAATGGACACCCCTGTGAAGCTGTTGGGACAAATGGTTGTCTCCATCATGCAGGCAATGCAAAAAGGCCATCCAACCCTCAAAGCTGACTGAGAAAGCATGACCTGGCATCCAGCTTGAAAAGGGTGGGAACCCCTGGCTTATCCCATCTCTTTAGAGTGCAGGAACTATCTATCCATGCTCTGGTCACAAAATCGCCTATGATATGAACTGAGATAATTTTCCCCATCAGCAAAGAAGATTTTTCTTCACCAAGGTTATCTATCCCAGTCTGGCTAGTTTATCATGCTGTGCTATAATAATAATTTTATGTCATAAATTATTCTGGGTTGAAAGGATGTTTGCTGGAGGAAGTCCACTCAGGAGACGCCTGAATGAGGCTCCTTTCAGGTCCCCAAGATCTTTTCCCATCAAGGTAGTCACTATTTATCTTCTTGCTAGCCTAACAATACAGTATACAGTAGCTTCATTCTAGCCCTTGCATGGTACCGTAGGTAGATCTCTGCAATTTTCCATCTGTCCTATCTTATTTCCTCTGATTTTTGTTTTTGATGTTGCTGTCACAGCTGTTTCACCTGTTGTATTTTGTTCAGTTTTCTCTTTGCTTGCATTAAGTTTTTGGGGAGAGCCTTTTATTTTTTGTAAATCTAATCATAAATGAGGTGCAAGACACAGGCATGCCTCTTTGGTAGAATACAGCTGTCCCTGGATGGTCTCTACATCAGAATTCAGTAATGGCGAGGAAATGGTTACCTGGGAGTTGACTGAAAGTCTTGGCTTCAAATGACTAATGAAATAGCAGGCAGTTAGTGATTTGTGAAAGGCAAGCACAAAGAAGGGGTGATGCCAAATCCACCAGGGAACATCCAAAGAGACTACTTCTGTATCATGTGTCAGCCTTTGTAATGGTGATAGCTTTATTGCAAAGGCAAAAACAAGGTTCAGAAAGCACTCCTCCCCCCCCTCCTCCACTTGAATATTCCCCCAGGATCTCATCTATTCTGGGAAATTTTACTCATTTGCTTCTTGTTACTGTGTGCAGCCCAGCAATTCTGCTCCTCGGCAGCAAAGTTTCAGGAGAATCATCACACAGTACACCACCTCTAGGTTGGGGAATTTCAGAGCCTGGGTCATGTCCACCACAAGTAAAACACTAGAAAACACTAAAATTTGGTTCCACAAGTCTTGGTGTTATCCGATTTTTAGTGTAATCCGATCCATGTTAAAATCCTATGGGATGGATCGGATAACTTAAAGCTCCATAGAGATATATTGTTAACCGCACATGCTTTAGCGGTTGTTATCCGATCCATCCCATAGGACCTTAACGTTATTTGATCCAATTCTCCTCCCCAGATTACTTAACGTTATGCATTTTTAGCATTATCCGATCCAATCGTTATCCGGTGTTTTACTGTATAACAATTTCGTGTCAGAAATTATTCTGGGTTGAAAGGATTTTTGCTGGAGAAACTCCACTCAGTGGACACCCGAATGAGGCTCCTTTCATGTCCTCAAGATCTTTTCCTACCAAAGGGGCCCCTTTTGATCTACTAGCCATTTCTTGCTTTCAAGGAGCTGTCTCAGGCACTCAAAACGTCATACAGTACCTGGGTGTCAAATAACCAACTTGCCAGCCTTCCAGTTAACAAGCCAAGCTTCTTACCCACTGAGCAACTGCAGCCTAGTAGGGATGAGATGCTTGGATTTACTGTGTTACAGGCCCCACAGTTCTCCTTTCTGGGAGTTCTACCCTGCCCCCCCAAAAAAGATGCCATATAGCAGTGATGGCGAACCTTGGCACTCCAGGAGTTCTTGGACTTCAAATCACAGAAGCCTTGATCAGCAGGAGTGCTGACTTGGGCCTCTGGTAATTGAAGTCCAAGAACACGTCGAGTGCCAAGGTTCACCATCATGGCCTTATAGGAACCTAAATGTGGCTTACTTGTGGCTTACTTGGGAGGGGCTGCAGTGGCTCAGTGGTTAAGAAGCTCACCTTGTTAGATGGAAAGGTGGCAAATTGGGTACTGCACGATGGATTGAGCGCCCATCTCTCTCCCATCTCTTGGGGACATGAAATGAGCCTCATTTGGGGATCCCCTGAGTGGAGTTTCTCCAACAAAAAAACTTTCAACCCAAAATAATTTCTGACACAAAATTATTATTATTACTTGGGAGAAAGGCCTCAAGGTGAAGGGTTTTGGGGCCTGCTCTGTCAAACTTCCTGTTTCAGACCATTACTGCCCAGGAGACCTCTTTCTGGGAAGGAAGCTAGGTAGATCTAGGCCTCACTCAACATCAAAGTTTTCTAGCTCATGACATTCTGCTAGATAAGCCACATTTAGGAGTCTGCAAGGTGTTTGTGTGTCTGTTAGATAAAACCAGTGGTGGGATTCAGCCGGTATGCCTCGGTAAGCCAGTATCGGTACTTCCGGCTGGCCCCACCCATCCAGTTGGCGGAGCCTCGGATCAGTGCCTCCCGTACCAGTGGTGCAGCCTCCCCGGGCTTCCCCCATCTGGTTGCCAGAGTTACCTGGCCATGTCCAGCCAGTCACATGCCCACCATGCCATGCCCACCATGCCATGCCCACAGAGTAGGTAGGGGAAAAAATTGAATCCCACCACTGGGTAAAACCCCTAGAATAGAGTATTACGGATTGGATAGTTTGGGGGGAAGGGAATCTGATACCTAATATCCAACCCTCCTACAGTTCACATCCATCCCTATTGAGGTTTTCCATTTGTTCATGTCCATTTATAATGTCACCACTGTGTAATGACTCTCCAGTATTCCCAATGGCATTTATCCTCTATGAGGAAGACTAAAATGCTTCTCCCAGTTTTTAGGCATTTTCAGTAAAGAATTCAAGACTAAAATGGGAAACCGCAGGTGATTTCATCCTCAACAGCAATGATTCACCGCACATGACTTGTCTCCAAGGCATCATCGCATGTGGCTTCTCCTCAGAGATTACAAATGTTACTTTGTTGGATTACAACTCGTGGAATAGGCTGGCTGAAGGAATTTGGGGAGTTGTAGTCCAAAAACCCCTAACATTTCCATGCTATGTTATTTTTCCTCTCAAAGCCAAGATTTTATTTTATTTTTTGAGCTGGAGAAAGGGGGGACAGCAACAATCCCTCCAACTGGCATTCATCTGTGCTTGGAGAGGGCATTTTGCACAGAAAAGCTGTGTATTGGTAGCAAAGCTGCACATTTACAGACAATGCTGTGCATTAACAGCCAAGAACAGTGGCTTTCCTCTCAATCCTGTTCTCCTGCCTCCACCCTCCATTACACCAACCTCCTGCTAGTTCTAAGTAACTATCCAATTCTCTCAAGCATTTAAGACAGAAGAAGAGTTATGAGTTTGCATTAGATTTTGTTAACTGGGGAGCATTAAACTTTGATGGTTTGGTGTTTTGCACAGAAACTACCACAAAAAATGGGGGGGAAACTGTGGGCAGAATGATTCTTCAGCCATTTCCCATTAATGCATTTTTCCAGAGTGCAACTGGGTATGTAAACTTTTAGTAGATGGCTCAGTGGCTGAGAACTACATCTTTCATACATCTTTTTGAAGGGGGGATTTAAAAAGTTTTTAAAACTAGAGGGAGGCAAAGGAAATGAATCTCCATCCACAAAAGATGGACAAGGCTATTACAGGGGTTCCCAATCTTTTCAAACTGGGGGCCCGGTCACACTCTCTCAGTCAGCTTTGAGTGCCAGGCAGCCATTTTGCCCTGCCTGCACAATGTGGATGGCCATTTTGTCCCAATAGCTTCAATGGGCTAGCCATTTTGTTTCTTGAATGCCTTTGGAGGGGTGGGAGGCACATGAAATGGTGCCATGGGCCGGATCCAGCCCACGGGCTTTAGGTTGGGAACCAGTGGTGGGATGTCAAAAAATTTACTACCCCACAGTGATGTCATCACAGTGTGGGCGGAGCTAACATCATGATGTCATGATGTGGGTGTGGCCAAAGAATTTTTTTAAAATATAATAAAATAAAATAAAAATAAGCACACACACACACCCCTCAACCCACCCACCCACCACAACACAAAACCGTAAATAAATTAAATAAATTAAATAAAAATTACAATAAATACACCCACCCCAAACATAAATCTGTATTTATGGTACTGTGGCATTATGTCAATATAGGTAAAGGTATTAAATACACATTAAAATACACACGGACACATCACACCAAAAGGTGAGTCACTTACCCTGGGGAGCAGGCTATAGGGAGCTTCAGGCTAGCAGCTTCTCTTCCTCCTCCCTGCTTGGGAGGACAGCAAGGAGGCCTTGCATACGTGCCAAGCACTGTGGGGGAACCAGTGAAAAGTTACACCCCAAAGGTGGTTTTTTTCCCCCCTTGAAGCTGCTACCGGTTCTCCAGAACACTGCAAAAAGTTACTACCGGTTCTGACGGACTGGTGAGAACCTGTTACATCCCATCACTGTTGGGAACCCCTGAATTATTACATAGAGGCCAGATCCAGCAACTGTATAAATTGCATGGAGAGGCCCACATAACAGGAGTCAGAATCCATCTAATGCATGATCAGGGACAACCTCACCAGAATGCAATGGTCTTAACAAGGAAGAGAAGGCAGGTAGAGGAACACGCAGCCCCACTCATTTGCTTGATCATTCCAAGCATCTCAGCTTGGCTCGGCTCTTTGGATTGGCACCCAAGGGGGGTACCATGGTATGGAGGCATCCCAGGGCTGAGTCCCGGTAGCCCAATGGGCCAGTCCACCACTGTATTCAGAGGGATCAGAGCTCGACAAAACTCCAACGCCATACTTCTCTTGATGAAGGGCATGGCATTTGTAAATGTTCCCAAAGCTCGATCAACAATTGTCTTGCTCCACAATTGTTTTCATTGTGTGCTTTTTGTTGAACAGCTCACATGATATTAGCGCAACTGAGGGAGACAAGGTGGCCTAAAAGATTCTTCTGTTTTCCTTCCTTGGTATGGATGCACTGCTAGAAGAGTGCATTACTTTTCCATTAAAAATTCATTTTTGACTAGATCAATTCCACAGCAGGTAATTAACCGATGTTGTCTACTCCATTAACTGTCCCCAGAGTTAGAAAAGGTCTTCTGCTTTGGCATCTCTTGCGTCTTCTTCTCCTTCACCCCCCACCCCATTTCATTTCTTTCCAGCCCATTTACAATTTGCTTTCGTCTTTTTAGCAAGCAAAGCCTCCAGATTATACACAGCTGCTTGAAACGTGCTGTGCTTCATCAGCAAAAACTGCAAAGGACCCATGGTGTGGCTTCTCAGCGCTCAGCTGGTGATGCTCCTCAAGAACAGACAGAAAAGAAAGTTGCATTAACCACAATTGGTTCTGAATGTATCCAGTGTGGAACCTAAAAGATTGTTAGTGCGTAAGTCCCATTCCACCGAGGGACTGTGGTGGCTTAGTGGTTAAGATGCACAACTTAATGACTGGAAGGTCAACAGGTCATGAGTTCGAGACTCAAGTAGTACATGACAGAGTGACTCCCGTCTCTGTCCCAGCTCCTGCCAACCTAGCAGTTCAAAAGCAAGAAATTGCAAATAGATAAATAGGGACCACTTCGGTGGGAAGGTAAACAGCATTCCGTGTACTCCAGTGATTAGTCATGCCTGCAACATGTCCACGGAAATGTCTGCAGACACAGAGCGCTGGCTCTTTGGGTGTAAACAGAGATGAGCACTGAACCCTAGAGTCAGATACGACTGGCTTTCAAGCAAGGGCAACCTTTACCTTTACCTACCATTCCATCTCCCCTCAAGCGAAGAAAATGGTAGGCTTCAAAACTTTCGGCTGTTTTTTTCAGCTGATTTATCCACAAATGTACACAAAACTATCTGGGGGGGGGGGACATATAAACATGTTTTAGTCAGGGGGAGGAAAATACACAAAATAGATGCATTGACTGAAATCCTATTCCTCAGTATATCACAGTGGTGGTGTACCTATGGCATGTGTGCTAGATGTGGCACTCTTGGCACCCCAGCACAGAGTCCGTGCCCCGCCCCTGCCCAGTGACCCAATGGGAATGCTTCCTCCTTCCCCCAGCACAGAGTTCACCCATCCCTCTGCCCAGCAGCCCAATGGGACCGCTTCCTCATTTCCCCCCAGCATGGAGTTCACCCTGCCCCTCTGTTTGGGCACTCAGTCTCTCAAAGGTTCACCATCAGTGGTACACAAAGCCACATTAGCATAGGGCAATTGAGGGTTTAGCAAGTCAGCTCCTCTCTAAGTGCCTTTGATTCAAATGAGCCTATTTTAGCTGCAACTAACTAAACTAACCAAAATGATCGTAGTTAATAAGAAAAATGCATTAAAAACTATAAAAGTAGAGCATGTTTGTGCCAACACAAACAGAGACACAGTTCCATCCAGCAAGAAAAATATGGGCTTTTTTTGAACTGTACATTTGTTCTCCACAAGATTCCAATATATCTATTAACAATTTTCTCCCATTAACTGTAGCAAGTCATATCCAACTCTAGGGTTTGGTACTCATCTCCATTTACAGCCAAAGAATCACCTTGCAGTGGTAAAGGGTGCTTCCAATGTATACTTCCAGTATGATGAAGTGGCTGACAAATTTCTCTTGCAGGTGCACACTCCTCTTGGTCGAATAGACAACCATGCACACACACACTGCAGATAGAGAAAACTCCAGAAGGAAGATAGCACTAACACAATAAACAGCACTTTCTCCTGGAGAAACCTTTTCAGATGCTCGAAGTAAGATTTATGCCTCTTTCTGGAGGGAAGAATGGGGAGTTAAGATCAAGTGTTGTGTCTGAGCTTTTTACTCAGGGAGATGCAGCAAAACTGGAGCCTCATCATTTCATACGATTTTTCTGTGGGGATTCTTGCCAAAGTACCATCAAAACCTAGATCCCATCTATGTCCACAAACTACACCACAGAAATCAGGAATCATTTCGTGCATGACTTTGCAGTGGCACAAAAATATAAGCCACGGGTCCTCATAGATCCACACGATGTTGACATAGGTTCGATCCCACTGGTTTAGGTTAGGATTATTCCATTAAAACTGTGCAAACTCAAAAAAATCTGTAATTCAGATCCACATTTTTCTGATAGCATCAACAGATATGGCAGCCAAAGGAAGGTACATATTGGTATCTTATCACCTCTTCCTCCTTAGCGGTGATGACATTCACACCAGTATATAAGGCAGGGATAGGGAAGATGCAGTCCTCTTGGATTACTAGATCTTTCAGCAAATGGTGATAGGTGTGTGAAGTGATAGTCTCGCAATATTTCAAGCTAAGCGACGATGGTATCTTCTCTCCAGTGCAGACAACAAATCTCCAGAAACGTCCATAGCTATCAACTTCCAGAGGACTTACAAGGTGCAGGAAGTGGTGACCCTGGTTTTAGACCCAATGTGAAGAAGTCTGCTCCGGAGGGAAACGTGGCTGGCCCTGATCCATTCTGATATCACAGTACAGTTGTACCTCGCTTAAAGAGCATAATGCATTCCACAAGATTGCTCTTTAAGCGAGTTTGCTCTTTAAGCGAAACACCATTGTAAGTGACCAATTGTGACTTCAAGGGGGGGGGGGTGTTGTTGTTGTGAAACCTGATTTATTTATTGAGTTTTAGGTTGGTTTTATTTGTTAAGCGAAACAAACATTCAGATAAAATTCTGCTCTTTAAGTGAGTTACTCTTTAAGTGAGATGCTCTTTATATGAGGTTTTACTGTATAGGATACTGAAGCTGTCAGAATCTGGGAAGAAGGCAGCCAACTAGCATCACAACCACCAGGACACAGGGCAACCAGGCTAAAGGCCAAATAGCAAACTTTATCCACATCTAAGCCCAAATCCAAGGTCCAGTAGGGCTGGAAGGTCCAACCAAGGAACCAATCTTTAGGGCTAGAGGAAGAGCAGGAAGGGGTCTACATAAAGCACCATAGCAAGTCCAGGAGGCTTTGTTGCTGAGGCAGCTTCCAAGGCAGGTGTCCCCAATCTAAGGCCCATGGGCCAGATCTGGCCTATAGTGAGACTTCATGAGCCCCCCACCCCCTCCAAGGGCATTCAAGAAACAAAATGGCCACCCCATTCTGCAGGCAGGACAAAATAACCGTCCAGCCCTTAAAGCTGACTGAGAGAGCATGACCTGGCCACAGAACACTGGTGGACTTCAATTCCCAGAAGCCTAAGTCAGTACATTGGCTGATCAGTGTTTTGGGGAACTGACTTAGGCTTCTGGGAGCTGAAGTCCAAAAAGCAAAATTTGGGAAACATTGCTTTAGGGAATGATTTTACAGCGATTCTGCTCACTCTGAAACTTAACACACTCAGTCAGTACAGGATGCTACTTTGCTGTTGTGGTGGATGGAAAAACCAATGGGTTAGGCTACAGAATGGAGCATTCTGGAAGTTTCATCGCTGAGCAGACAGGTTAAAGAGTGAGGGCAGACTTCTCATTCATTTAACTTGCAACAATTCACCACAGGCTGTGACCCTCCTCGTATGGCAAGTTACAACGTGCAGTTAGGGTGTACTTTAAGAACATTAACCTTTAGCCAGCTGGGTTACATTTTGCTCTAGAGCAGTGATGGCCAACCTTGGCACTCCAGGTGTTCTTGGACTCCAATTACCAGAAGCCCAAGTCAGCACTCCTGCTGATCAGGGCTTCTGGGAATTGAAGTTCAAGAACAGCAGGAGTGCCAAGGTTGACCATTACTGCTCTAGGGAAATAAAACACTACTATCCTTCAGATGTCCTCTCTACTTGAGAAGAATACCCTTGCTTCTATGCACCTTTTTTCTTCTTATGACTTCACATCTCTGTGACCTCATAGAACTATGGTAACCAATTTGGATTCTAAAGAGAAGTAAAAAGCAACCACTTCAACGCTGTAGGACTCATTCCTTTCATGGAGAGAAGGTCGTGGGGAGAAGGTAGAATGAGAATTTGGCTTCACTAAAGGCATAAAAGAAATCTTGACCTTGTTCAGGTTTGATCTATATCAAAAGTATTGTTATTTAACAATGAGGAAGGGGACAATCAGAGAAAAATTTCAAAGCCCCATCTCCTCAGAGGAGAATCTTACAGGTCTCAGAGCTTCAATCGCAACTCTACTGGTAAGTACCTCTCTATTATTAGCCCCACGGTGAAAGGTTGAAAGAGATGAATATATTTAGGAGAAGGAGGAAAAGATTGAGTTGGGATGTGATCACTGTTATCAGGTATCTGAAGGTTTCCCAGTTGAAATGTGGACACTTGTTTCTACAGAGGTAGATCTAGGATCAATGGAAGGAAATTGTAGAAATGCAGATTTCTTCTGAATCTGTGGAGAAACTTGCTAATGGTGTAAAAGGTACTTGAAACAGATGCAAGAAGCAGTGAACTCTCTTTTGCTCAAGATACATCAACAGAACATGACAACTCAATGTCAGGGAACCTAAGGTTGCATTCTGAATTGCAGTCCTTGAACTGAGTGAGGGGCTAGACTAGATGATCACCATCTTCCTCCATCTAAAGTTAGAGCAGGTTTTATAATTGAATGAAGTTTAAACCCAGCCTAGGAGTGCTTCCAATTCTCTTCTCACCAGATTTTTTTCTGAAGGATGGTAGGCCATTTCAAATTCAAAACACCCATCCACACAAATAGCATTGAGACCCCTTTCATATTCCATTTCTTCTTGTTTCTGCAGAGCCAGAGGTTGGGAGCCTGGTTCCCACCTTGTGCCTCCTATGTAAGTAGAGCCAGCCTATATAGTCATGGTGCAACTGCCCAATTCCAGGGCGCCCCCTGCAGGAGGGGATAGTAACTCACTTCTGCCTGGGACTGGACTGCAGTGGCTCAAGTGGTGAAGATGCTGACTGGAAGGCGGCAGGTCAGCAGTTTGATACCTGAGTACTGCACAACAGAATTAGCTCCCGTCTCTGTCCCAGCTCCTGACAACCTAACAGTTTGAAAGCAAGAAATTGCAAGTAGATAAATAGGGACCACTTGGGTGGGAAGGTAAACAGTGTTCCGTGCACTCCGTTGTCGAGGCATGCCTGCCACATGACCACGGAAACGTCTGCAGATGCAGACAGCGCTGGCTCTTCAGCTGTAAATGGAGATGAGCACTGAACCCTAGAGTCAGATATTACTGGCTTTCGAACAAGGGTGACATTTACCTTTTACCTTACCTGGGAACCTCTGGCGACTGTCAACAAGGAACTCAACTCTCTTGCTCTTTCAGTTCTTTGTGGCTTCTGCAACATTTCAACATGTATTTACATTTTATTTATTTTGACCTGAAGAAACCCCAGTGCCTTGAAATTGAATCCTATTATTTCTTTCTCGATTCCATGGGTCGGAGACCTTCTGTGATTCTAATGAGATTTGCTTAAATGGCCCTTCTACCTGATCTCATTGATTTTTATTTCCCCAAGTTCCTCTCTCACCAGGCTGCTTGTAACTAATTACGCATTCAGCCTTGCCAAGTCCTTGTAACTAAATCTAAATCACAAATATCTCGCCACTCAAGCTTTCCAATTGGAAAATTTGCCATTTTAGAGAAGAACAGGAGAATGAGAGGCAAACGGAGGAAAGGCACAGGCTGTGACGACCGCAAGTAGACTTTTCTCAAACTGTTTTGAAGCCATGGGTAGAAAATGGCCGGAGCTGTTTTGAAAGAGGAGTTTAACAACTGACATAGGTCATCATGTATATATACTGTGCAGGGCCATGCTGGGGTGCCACATTACCGGGACGGGCAGCCACGCACCTCTACTGAGAACCCATAACTTAAAGGGCCATACCAGTTTCCACTTCAGCTCCTCTTGCAGGGCTCCCTTCAACCCAGTCCCAGGCCAACCCCAGAAGAAGAGAATGGGAAACCACTTCTGTGTATTCTCTACCTGGAAACCCCTAGAAAGGGTCTCCAGGAGTCAGAATTGACTTGATGTCGCACGGTGATGATTAAATCACAATGAACGAGTGCTGGAAGTATCCAAGAAGATATTGCTTTACTCTGTGGACAACCATGTGGCTCTTTATCCCACTTTACAGTTGCCGGATGAATTCGTGGGCAGGATGAATTGGCCTCGGGGGCCGCACCCAGCACCCGGCCCTTAGTTTGGGCACCACTGCCCTAGGCAATAGGCTGGCTGGTTTTTTTAAAAGATACTGTTCAATACTGGAAGCAGGAGCAACGAGGGCTTCATGGGCCGGATGAATTGGCGTCAGGGACTGCACCCGGCCCCCAGGCCTTAGTTTGGGCACCACTGATCTAGAACCTAAAACACAACATGTCACTTATGCACTTGCAGCTTGGGCATATTTGAAAACATTTTTCATTTACACTGGCTTTTAGCCACCAACTGACAGATGAGAAAGAACCTTTTAATAGTGGCTATAAAGGCGATGTAAGATGTGTTAATTCGGTGCTTGTTTTAATGTAATAATCTATTTAACAATGCTTCAAGACTGCGGTTTACTGTACTGTATTTCAAACTGCATTTCCATTTCTTTTGTTTTAATTTATGTTGTAAACTACCTTGGATTATACGAAAGGAGAAAGATGGAGTATGCATTAATTGCATATCTATCAATCAACAAATTTCCAATTAGAGGGCTGCCATGGCTCAGTGGTTATGAAGCTCGCCTTGTTAGCTGGAAGGCTGACAAGTCAACAGTTCGAGACCTGGATACTGCATGACAGATTCACCACCTGTCTCTGTCCCAGCTCTTGGGGACATAAAAGGAGCCTCATGTTGGTATTCCCTGAGTGGAGTTTCTCCTGCAAAAAAATCCTTTCAACCCAAAATAATTTCTGACACAAAATTATATAACAAATTTCCATTATCTTCTCAAAGCAAAGTAAACTCCTCTGTCTGTGCATTAGATTCTACTTAACTCCAACGTTTTGGCCTTCTTTCCAGGGAGCCAAGAAATTGCCGATTGATGGCCATGAATGGGAAAACTATTTTGACGAAAGTGGACAAATGTGCAAATCCCGACGTTATGTTGCTACCCAAATACTGGAGAGGGTGAGTATCTGATGGGAAGTCAAAGAACACGGACAAGTAAATGCTTTTCAAAACATGTATCTCAGGAACTCCCTCCTAGCATGTATGTTATTTAAAAAGAGTAACTTTTCCAAACACCGATCAGCCAATGTACTGACATAGGCTTCTTGGAATGGACGTCCAAGAACTAAAGGTTAAGAACACGGCTCTAGATGTTACACTACTTGAGAGCTTTGGTCACTATGTTTAACTTTGCGGTAGTCTTCCACATCTTACTATGACTGCCATATTCTCATATTAAAAATCTGAGCCATCACCATGAAAGCTAAAGTTTTACAGGGCTTTGGGAAATGTTTGTAAATGCTACCCCCTTTCCACACGAAGGGCTGCAGTGGGTTAATGGTTAAGATACTGCGCTTGATGACTGGAAGGTCAGCAGGTCAGCAATTTGAAGACATGCACAATGGAGTCAGCTCTCATCATCTGCCCCGGCTCCTTCCAGCCTAGCAGTTCAAAAGCAAGAAATTGCAAGTAGATAAATAGGTACTGCTTTTGCAGGAAAGGTAACAGTGTTCCGTGTGCATCTAGTCATGCTTCCCACATGGTCACGGAAACGTCTCCTGATGCAAATGTCTCCACCACTGGCTCTTTGACTGTAAATCGAGATGAGCACTGCCCCCTGGAGTCAGATACAATTGGCTTTCGAACAAGGGAGAATTTTACTTTTACTTTACCACACCACTGTAGCATAACTTGCAAAAAAAAATTATTTTTAAGAGGCAAAATATACAGCATTTTAGTACCCTCATTTTAACTTCTGTTCCTTTTGCTGTTCTATGCTGGTCTTGGACCGAAATAAAGATTTGATTTGAAGAGGCAAAATAAAAACTTGGGGAAAATAGAAATCTGGGCAGCTCACCAAAGATAAGAGAATGAAACAATTATCTGGAAGAACTCCTGCATAAAGGAATTCCAGTCTAAACTGTACCAGATATGTCCTAATTGAGTCCAGAGTTATTTGTTTCATATCAAATTGTTCCCTAGCTCCAAAATAACTTGTAAAACTGCAAAGCTAGCACACTGGAAAACCAAAATGCCTACATCCCTGTTTTGTTTTGTTTTTTGGTTTGTTTTCCCAATGATATTTGGAGCTTTAAGAGACTCTGAAGAGAGAGAGAGAGGCAATTTGCCGAATGTTGGCTTCAGGGATATATATATCTATACTAAAACAGTGATGGTGAACCTTTTAGGGACTGAGTGCCCAAACAGAGGGGTGGGGCAAACTCTGGGCTGGGGGGAGGGAGGAAACACTCTCATTGACTGCTGGGCAGACCAAACTCTGTGCTGGGAGAGGGAGGAAGGGCTCCCATTGGGCTGCTGGGCAGAGGGGTGGGATGAACTCTGTGCTGGGAGAGGGAGGAAGCACTCCCATTGGGCTGCTGGGCAGAAGGGCGGGGCTAACACTGTGCTTGGGTCATGGCGCGTGTCCCCACAGAGAAGGCTGTGAGTGCCATCTCTGGCCCACCTGTCATAGATTCACCACCACTGTACTAGAATCTTGAAATTTTGCTTTCAATTAAAGAAATGTTTGCGTCATCTGCTTCAGTTTGTACTCTGGACCAAAAAAAAAAACCCCAAACAATTTGTATATTCCCTTTGCTTCACTCTAGAATCAAACATAGCCATTCCACTTTCCTCCAGACCGCATACAAATGCATCGAAATCAGGCTTCAAGATATGTGGTTTGCCCAATTCCAGCATATAGCCCTTAAAAGTCATCTTTTACTGATATCCCCAGCATGTGGGCAATCGAGCCTTATTCTGACACTCCAGAATGGCTGAGTGGGGACTGTCTATGAACATTGAATACACTGAAAGATTTGTGACTTCCCCTCACGGAGCTCATTTAGCACATCTGCTGCACCAAGGTGATGTTTCCATGGTGATCTGAAGCCTAGGCAACTTCAAATTTTTCCCCAGAAGCATCTTTTCATCCTGTCTTGTCCAGGAAATAACTTTAAGGTCAAGGAAGTTGAGTTTCCCATTGTCATTGTCAACAAAAGGAACCTTGTCTCTCGTTAACACGAAACATTGGGGTAGATAATTGTACACATATCATTTCCTAATTGACCAGTTCTTAAATATATATATCCATGTGTCCTATACAATATCAAGTGCACTGAATCCAAATCTGAAGTCCGATTCTGCCTAGGAAAACAGGATCTTAAGTTAGCAAATCTCATCCTCTTGGTTACGTTCTTACGTTGATCACACGAGGTATATTTGCCATAAATGTAGCAAAAATTGTCCAGTTTATTAACACAGCTGCACCTACTCATTTTTAGCTCAAAACAGACTCACTATGCCCTAGCTGTACTATCCAATACGATAGTTTTGCACTAGAGACAAATCTTTTGTCCAGCTCGCCTTATATACCTATTTCGCAGCTCATTGATTTGCCCAGAAGTGTCCAGCCACTGCTGGAACATGCATGCCACCAGGGGATGTGATTCAGCTGAGGAGGCAGCAGGCATAGTAGTAGCTGCAGCTGTTATAATGTTCCCATGTAAAAATACATTACCCAGTTACTGACCATTTGAACAGCTATAGTACCCACACCTTAAAAATTTTACATGATAGGCAAATTCTGAGTTCATGTTTAGAATCAGCACACTTGATATCATGTAAATCACATGTGCTATTCCCAGTGGCAAAATAGTTGTTGTGCAGTATTATTATAGAAAATTAGCTTTAATCCTGATTTATGGCAACTCTTTTCAAGGTTTTCCAGCATAGAATACACAGAAGCTGTTTACCGTTGCTTCTTGCATGGGAACTATGCATCTTGCCCATGGTTACACAGGCTGGATCTTTCCCTGGAGGCACTCTGGGGGATCAAACTCCTAACTGCTGGCTCCACAGTTAGATACCTAAGAAATTGGCAGTCACAAATTCTCCAATGAACCAAGGGAAACCTGGCATTTCCAGAGAACGCTCTGAAAATGCTCCTTTCCCTCATCCTCAGCTTAAACAAATGTTATTAATGTTGGTCTTTGCCTGGATAAATTTAGCTGGCATCATGACCTTGGCAGATCTAATTTATTCCCAAAGTAATTTTTCCAAGATTAAAAAAAAAACAGGTTGAGTTCCTCCACATCTGTATCCGTTGCCTCTCTTCCCGACGCCTCACGGCATCTGTTCCTGGGACTTAGAGAATGCTATTTCTCAACCTCTGAACTTGCTGCTGTTCTTCCTTGAAAAACAGTTTGATTGCCTGTGATTGCTTACTCAAGTTTAATTATCCTCTAGTGCTTTTAATTCTAGCGTGGGACAAAAGCATACGACTGGTTATATGCCACCAGATTCTCAGCACAACCAATCTGTTGAAGATTTTAATTTATTTGAATGTTAGCGATATGACAGCACAGTGATAGTCAGAATTGGAGAGACAGCAGAACCACAACTGGTTCCCTTGAAACATTTCTTAAACTTGGATTACCTTAGTTTGGGGTCAAGTGATGAGAGGACAAAGAAATGAGGAAGAATGCCAGGGACTGACTGTACAACTGCCGCATCGCTTGTGTGTTGACCCTCCTGTTTTGTGTTTGAATTTTCCAGGCAGGAACCTGTCATTAAGTGAATGGTTTTGCACCCTTCCAGTAGAATGTTTCAATGGGGAAAGTTGGTGCCACCACACAAAAAGGTCTTGCTTCATACAACTATGAACTGCACCTTATGACTATGTGACTGGTGTTCCTTTCCAGAAGATTCCAGGACAAGTTAGCTTTCTATTGCGATGCACAACTGGAGGAACAGTCCCTGCCAGGGAGAGAAATGCAAAACATTGCAGTGTTCAATTGAGGGATTATACTTGGCATCAATCAGTTTAAGTTTATTATCAAAACATCTTTGGTTTTTTAAAAATGAAGCTCAATAAGATTTGGGATAAAATGGGCAAGCAGAGAATATAACCCCCTTTTTAGCTTCACCCTACTCTCTGTTTAGGGGGACTGCAGTGGCTTAGTGGTTAAGATGCTAAACTTGACAACTGGAAGGTCAGCAAGTCAGCAGTTTGAGACCTGAGTGCTTCAGGACTGAGTGAGCTCCTGTCATCTGTCCTAGCTCCTGACAGCCTAGCAGTTTGAAAACAAGAACTTACAAGAAGATAAATATGTACTGCTTCAGTGGGGAGCTAATAGCATTCTTTGGCTGTAAACAGACGTGAACACCATCTCCCCTAGAGTCTTACATGACCTTTTCCTTTACCGTAATCTGTGTTTTGGTCTTTCAGGGTTTGGACTCCTCTATTAGATCAGAAGTCTGGAAATTTCTCACGGGCTACTACTACTGGAACAGTACTTATGATGACAGACTCATGGCTGACAGCAGAAAACGGTGTGTGGACATGATCATTATACAGTTGGCCACTAGGTAGCCTTCAATAAAGTTGTTATCTAGAGAAAGCCAAAGATGTATCTGTTCACATCTTGCACTTTCTGGAGAGATATAATAAAGGTCTTGTCTGGCTTCTTGCCTTCTCTAGCTTCCCACTTCTTAATCTTCCAGCATAGGTGTGTACAAAGCAGAGCAGGATTTAAGATAGGTTTGGATGTCTGTATTCCTCCAGATGTTGTTGGACTCTTACTTCCTTCAACTCCCATCAGAGTGGTCAAGCGTCTAGCTCAGGGGTCAGCAAACCTGGCTCTCCAGATGTTCTTTGACTTCAATTCCCAGAAGACCTGAGTGATGACTTGGGAATTGAAGTTCAAGAACACCTGGAGAGCCAAGTTTGTTGATCCCTGAGCTAGACTCTTGACCACTCTGATGGGAGTTGAAGTAAGTCATGGCAAATGGCCACATTGTTTCTCCACATTCTATCTGACTCCAGGAGGGTCCTAAAAATATTTTTATATCCACTCAATCTCAAAGTTTCCTCTGGTCCTGTAAGCAATAAACCAATGAGTATATTCACTGTGTTCTCCTTTCTCACAGAAATTCATCCTATTCAGGTTGCCACATTGTGGTGGTAAGATCCCTTGAGGTGGTAAGATCCCTTGAGGTGGAGTTCTCAAGATTTAATCTCCCATATGGTTTGAGATTCACCTCCTAGAAGTCCCAACACATATGGCCAAATATGAGGGTTTCTGGAAGATGAAGTCCAAAACATTTGGAAGACCAACTTTTGAGTCCATGTAAACTCTAATTCAAGGGCAGTTTCAGTTTGAAATGCTGGAGGAAGATGGTCCTCTTTTTAGATGTGTCCCTTCCCAATCTGGTATAAAGATAAAGAATCACAAGGATGGAGATCAGAGGCCCTAAAGGTCCCCAACTTCAGCAGCAACACAAAGGGAGCAGACCAACCTGCGGGGAACTCAATCAAAGTCTTGCTCCATCAAGTGAGAAGTACAGTAGTACACTACATTGTAGAAATAATTTTTTATCAGCTGCACATTGTTGCTCTTCTCTTCCTTCTTGCAGAAAGAGCTATGAGACCTTGTGTGACATGTGTAAAAAGATCCAACCACTACTGGAGACGGAGCATCGGGGTTTCATGGATGTCAAAAATCTCATCAGTAAGTAAACAAGAGCAAGGCCAAATTAAAAGATGGAGGGATGAGGCTGCAACTGGTCCAGAGTGCGGCGACTTGGGGAGCTGCACTGCTTCAGGAGTTGCACTGGTTGCCAGTGTGCCACTAGGTACAATTCAATGTGCTGGTGATTACCTTTAAAGCCCTACATTTTAGTGGATCAGGGTACTTAAGGGACCTCACCACCCCAAGGACATCTGCTGCCCAGAGTCGCCTTGATGACAGGGTAGCGGTAGAAATGCGAGTAATAAATAAATAAAACCAAGTGCGCAACCAGATATACAAGGAGGAGAGGAAAGAAAATGTCACTGTAATCTAGGGGGGGGGGGGATGCAACAAAACAGACATTTCACATCCCTGGGTCAAAAGAAGGGGGTGTTGAAAAAGATGGTAGGTCTTTGTTGAAGAAGCAAAATGTCTTTTAAAACAGCCAGTCTGGGGAAATGCTATATTCTCTTGGAAATGAGGCAGCGGTTATTACGATTACATTCAAATTCCCATTCAGGCTTTATTCCCACTTGTAGAACAAAAAGGATATTAAATGGTATGGCCAAATTAATGTCACAAATCATTCCGATCGGCATAAATCAATCCAACGGAGCCTAGGAAAAAAGATTTAGTGCTTAGGTGGGAGCTTGGCAGGGCCTCTGGAAGCTAATAGATTTCCCGTTTTGATAGATAATTCTCTATACAGGTCACATACCAGGGGAGAGTTTTCCCTTTATTGAACTCTCTCCTAAGGCTTGGTATAAAATGAAATAATTTTCTCTCACACACCCCCACCCCTTTTATAGAAGTGTTACACTTTTTCAAGGGCAACCGGGGTTTTGATATGCCTCACCTCCTCCGGTAGATTTTAAAATCTCCTGTCTTGTTTTAAATTACCCCACTTTTTATTCTCTCGTCCTTTTTTTAATGCACACAATCGGCTTCTGCTCTTCCTTGTTCAGCCGCCCAACTTGTCAATGAATCAACACATGCAGATCAGCACTTTTCAGAGTCTTGACTGCTGCATCTGGAAGAGGACGGAAATCTGGAGGCAGCCAGGCTCATCTGAAGACCTGTTCCGACTGCCAACTAGCCTGTTTTCCGGGCACAGTTCAAAGAGCTGGTTAGGAATTATATTGCTTTGGATGAGTTGAGTTCGGTTTCTTTGAAAGACTGCAGCAGTCTTTTTTAAACCTCCTTGGATCTTGAGGTTTGAAGGACGCCCTCCTTTCAGTCTTGCTGCAGACACAGCAGACACCCAAGAGAGGACTAATCCAGCTCTAAGAGACTCTTGAGATTCCTCTGGACCAAATCAGTCAATCTTGAAGGAAATCAATCCTGACTGCTCATTAGAAGGACAAGTGCTGTAGATGAAGCTCAAGTACTTTGGCCACTGAATGAGAAGAATAGATTCACTTGAGAAGGCCTTGATGCTGGGAAAGATTGATGCTGCACTTGTTGACCAAAAGGTTGGCAGGTCAGTAGTTTGAGACCTGAGTGCTGCACTACTCAGTGAGCTCCCATCTCTGTCCTAGCTCCTGCCAACCTAGCCATTTTAAAGCAAGAAATCACAAGTAGATAAATAGGTAAAGGTAAAGATTGTCCTTACTCAAAAGCCAGTCATATCTGACTTTCTGTATTTATAGCCAAAGAGCCTGCAGATGTTTCCATGGACATCTGGCAGGCATGACTAAACACATGCATGGAATGCTGTTTACCTTCCTACCAAAGTGGTACCTCTTTATCTACTTGCAATTTCTTGCTTTCAAACTGCTAGGTAGGAAGACAGTCGAGGTCTCTGCTTGGGCAAACTAGCAGTCCTGGGAGGTTACTACATCTGTCTTGTTAGTTTGTTTTGATTCTCAACAAGAGCTCCATATGTCCCTTTCTTTCCCCACAGAGTCGGATGTTCAGAGGCTGTATGTCAGAGATTCACAAGGCAACGTCCTTGTAGATAAGAGCCAACTGGAAAAGATCCTTCTGCTGATCTACATGTGCAACGTGAAAGCACGTAAGCAATTCTGCAAGAAAGCTGGACACGTAGCCTGTCTAGATCAGGGTTGGCCAACCTTGGTACTCCAGCTGTTCTCGGACTTCAATTTCCAGAATCACTGATCAGCAGGTGTGCTGACCTGGGCTTCTGTGAATTGAAGCCCAAGAATAGCTGGAGCACCAAAGCTGTCCACTGCTGGTCTAGGCCCTTTCCATCCGGCATTTTGGATGTGCCTCTTTTTTATGAATTCACTTTGTACGCACAATCCAACGGCTGCCGGTCCTAAACCTGTCCATTTCAATATTTCTGGTGTTATCTTTCCCCTCTGATTTATGACTGTTTAGTTATCTGGGTTTACTTCTGTCTCAATGTGCTAAGACGCTCTTCTACAATTTTCAGGATAGTGCATCTATTAATTAGACCTTTACATGTGATGCTTTAAAGATCAGCAAGTATTATTTGGTAGAAGCTTTTAGAAAGTGCAGCCCACTTAATAACAAAACATAGATGAAAGGAATAAGAACTTCCCTTCTTCTTTGCTTCCTCTTTTGCCTCTTTGGGTGACGAGGGAGATGCAAGGTTTTTATTCTGGCACTTATAGCAACCTCCACCGGTGTTATATGGTGTTCTTGTAATATGAGAGTGAAAAAGCTGGTCTGAAACTCAACATCAAAAAAATCAGGATCATGGCATCTAGCTCCAACACTCCCTGGAAAATAGAAGGGGAAGAAATGAAAGTAGTAACAGAATTTAATTTCCTGGGATCCAAGATCACCACAGATGGTGACTGCAGCCACAAAATAAAGAGATGGTTACTTCTTGGGAGGCAAACAATGAGAAACCTAGGCAGCATAATAAAGAGTAGAGACATCACCTTGCCCACAGAAGTCCACATAGTCAAAGCAATGGTCTACCTAGTAGTAATGTATGGTTGTGACAGCTGGGTCATAAGGACGGCTGAGCACAGAGGAATAGACGCCTTTGAATTCTGATGCTGGAGGAGACTTTTGAGAGTTCCCTAGACTGCATGAAGAACAAATCAGTCAATCCTGAAGGAAATCAATTCAGAATGCTCATTGGAGGGACAGATACTGAAAATGAAGCTCAAGTACTTTGGCCACCAAATGAGAAGAGAGGACTCACTAGAGAAGGCCTTAATGCTGGGTAAGATAGAAGCCAAAAGATGGGGTGGATAGATGGCATTGTCAATGCAATGGACGTAGATCTGAATAAGCTGAGGAGGATGGTTGAGGACAGAGGAGCCTGGCATACAATGGTCCATGGTGTCACAAGGAGTCGGACTCAACTGTGTGACTGAACAAGAACAACAAAAATATGTCTTTGATGTTATCCCTCCATCTTCCTTCTGGGTCTGCTTCCTGCTCTTTGTCCTCATATGCCTTGTATGGTTCGAATTTGAAAACATTCTCTCCAAAGAGATAAGATGCATAATATGCAAACAGGAAAGTTGAGTCCTTCACAACACATATAACTGGAACATGGAACATGAGAAGTACGAATCAAGATAAAATGGAAACTGTAAAGCAAGAAATGGAGCATATAAACATTGTAGTGCTTGGTGCCAGCAAATTAAAGTGGACTGGAATGGGTTATTTTCAGGGAGACTCTGGAAATGACAAATTAGAGTGGCAAGATGTAGCACCGGCAGTTTGGGAGGTTTAATGCAGAGTCTGATTGAATAATATCAATCAGACTCTGGTGAAAACCTATCAACATAACCATAATTCAAGTCTATGCTCCAACTACAGATGTTGAAGAAAATAAAATTGGAAGCATTTATGCAAACATCCAGGAAGAAATTGATCACACATCAAAATAAGATATACTTAGAGTCATAGCGGACTAAAACACAAAAGTAGGAAACAAAGCAGAACTATTAGTTGTTTTGAAGGAAATGAACATTCCTTAGTCTATATTTGCCCAGATGTGTAACCTGTATTGTGGGCAAGAAGTTCCTGTTAAGACAGAATAGGTAGAGACAGAATGGTTTCCTATAGCGAGAAGGATGAAGTTTGCCCCTGAAGTCACTTCTGACTCACAGTAGCCACAGTTGGATTTTCAAGGTGTGTGAGATGTTCAAGGCATGATTTACAATTGCCACATCCCACTGAGGTTCTACAGCCAAGCAGGGATTTGAACTACACCACATTGGATCTCACTTCTAGATGAGAGTCCATAGCATTTAAATGGCCAAATGAACCCCACCTGTGGTGTGGTTAATATTTAGACAGATGGACTAATTATTTGAGCTGTTATGATCCAGTGTCTGGGATTCTTGAACTGTCAAGTGGTGGAGTATGGGTTTGGCATGCAAACCATCTTGGGTGCAATTCCCACCATTCTCAGTAAGACCTAGAAAATCCTTCCTGTTTCAAGAGCTACTGTCAATCATTTTAGACTGAGGGGAGGGTCATTCCATCGTGCAGTACTCGAGTATCAAACTGCTGACCTGCCGCCTTCCATCCAGCATCTTAGCCATTTGAGCCACTGCAGTCCCTACGGTGAGAACTGTAGCCCAAAATATCATCTGGAGAACCACAGATTCCCCATCTTTATGAACTAAATTGACCAAGATATCTCACTATGTTCCTCTCCTGGTAGTAACATGTATCTGTTCTGACTGATGAAATTTTGAATTTTCCATTCAGCAAGATAAGAGGATTGAAGGAATAAAAAAATAATAATATCATTGGGCAGACAATACCTAAAGCTGCAAACAGAGATATTGCTAGGTGGAGAATAAAACTGCCATGATAAATTGGGCAGTAAATTCTTCTCTCCCTTACCTTCCTCCTTTCCCCCTCAGAATATCAACAAGGTTTCCATGAGATGCTTCTGTTGTTCCGGCTGCTTGCAGAAAAGGAGCATGAGATTTACTGGCTTTTTCAGCTCTTCCTCCAAAAAATGGTAAGACTACCTATATGTATCTATCAAACTTCAGCTCCATATTTTCACTCAAACAAGGAGTGCTTAAAGCAAGCCATCTCTGATACCTACAAATCCTGAAACAAAATAGTTTCGATTCAAAGAAAACCTCAGCACCTACAAGACAATTAAGATGGGAGGACATGGAGAACTTAAATAGCAGGCAAACTCTAAATGCTTACTCTGCACAACAACGATTTTGCTACTGGGAATAACACATGTGATTCACACGACATCGAGTGTGCTGATTCCAAATCTTCTCAGAATTTGCCTACTATGTATAGATTTTGAGGGATGCTATAGTTGTTCAAATGGTCAGTAATTAGATAATGTATTTTTACGTGTGAACATTATAACAGTTGAAGCTACCACTATGCCTGCTGCTGCCTCAGCTGAATCACATCCCCTGGTGGCATGCATGTTCCAGCAGTGGCTGGGCATGTCTGGGCAAGTCAGTGAGCTGAGGTCACTGCAGATATGGTACTTCTTCTTGTGCTACAGTAATACCCCGGATAACGTTATGACTTGGTTCCACAAGTCATGACGTTATCCGGTTTTTAGCGTTGTCCGATGCATGGATCGAACAACGCTAAAAAAAAAGCCAATTCTGAACATTGGCTATCATCATGGTGATCAGCCATGTAGATTGTCCTGGGAGCAATATAATGCAGGGGCCTTCCATTTGCCTTCCACATTGCAGTGTGACACCCTACCATTGATCCAATTATGTGAGTCAATTTCTGGTCCTGAGCTCTTCTGGCTCACAAAGTCCTCCTCAGCCCCAAGCCAGTATTGATGAAGCTGCTGCCCTCCATCAAGATGGATTCAGGTGGGATTTAATCCACTTGGGAACCATCACTCTTCCCTGTGGACTTCTCCAGGCAAGGCCATTAGTCCTCAGGGTTGTCAGGTTAGTTAACTGCGGCTGATGATCAGCATTGAATCACTGCTAGTATGATGTACTCTATTACCATAGCAGGATAACCTGGTCAGACAGGGAGATTCATTGCTAGAAGCGATAAAGGACAAAGAGATCATGAAAAATCAATGGACAGGGTTACAGCTTGGGAGATGTTATATTTTGGACTACAGTTCCTAGAAAGTGGCCATGTTGGCTGGGAATGTGTGGAGTTGGGGTGGGGGTTCTATAACTAATAAAATAAAAAAATAACTTTTCTAAGCTCTCTTCTTCTGGATGCATACAAGCCACATTCCGCCTCTCTCGTGTTTCTACTATGGCACTTTTTCAGTTCTCTGTGGCTGCAATGAGGAGGTGCAAGTATTTTAAATGGATCAATTTGTCCAGGATACAATGTCTCCGAATCCATTTTGTCTCAGAGTGGGGAGGTTGGTTACGAACGAGGTAAAAAGCACAGCCACCTCAGGGGTAACTCTGCTTGCCGTGCCTTGGATCCACAAGGCACAAAATTTTCTGCTGGAAGCTTGCATTCCCTTCTGCGTCAAGGAACAGAAGGTCTCGCATCTGCATTTTGCCAGCTATCCCCTGAAAAGGACCTTGGGTCCTAGCAGAACAGGGATCCGTCTGTGGAATAAATGTATTTTTTGCTTTGCGGATGCCCTGGACATCTTAGGGAAGATTTGTTTGCATCTCACGGACTTGAACTGTGCGAGAGGAAGGATGACGCAGCCAGACTGAACCATCTGGCCTCTATAATTTTTTGACTGTGTTTCACATGCTGGAATTCTCCCTTTTCTAGGAGAACAGCTGCATTATGAACATCGGGGTGGTAAAGAACTTGTTCATGCTCAGAACGTTGATTGTGTTTCTGGATCCAGTTTTCGCACGGTTAATCGGTGAGCACCACCCTTTGGCCTGGTGGGTTAAGGTGCCATCCTGCACCATCCGACTGTCATCCTCAAAAATTCAAAAGCAGAGGGGTTCAATGGTCTCCCCCAGCAGGTCATGATGCACGGGTATCCTTCACTAGATGGTCGAGAAGTTGTGCAGGCCCAGATTTACATGCAACAAGTGTGTAAAGATGTTTCTGCTCCTCCTCAACCCCTGGTTAGGATTCACTTAATTTCATCCAAATTGTTCCATAACATTTGTGAGTTTTTGCAAAGGCACAGGTCCTGTAGTGCAATTCAATGCTTTTTAAAGCCAATTAGGTCTTCAGCCACTGATGTTTCTCATAAATCAAGAATTTCCAATCCTCCCTCCCAAAACTCCCTTCGATGGTTGGAAGATGTTGGCAGTTACAAATGGCAAAGAGTCTTTAATTTCTGGAAATTATTACTTCTGGAATGATTTTACTGATGGCAGCAACTGTTGGAAATTAGGATGCCCCTCCCCCATCATGGGACAACTGACAGTTTCCCTACATTTAAAGCAGGGGTTCCCAAAATTTTCAAGCCGGGGACGGGTCACCCTCTCTCAGTCAGCTTTCAGGGCCAATGGCCATTATGCCCTGCCTGCACAATGGGGGGTGGCCATTTGTCCCAACAGCTTCAATGGGGTAGCCATTTTGTTTCTTGAATGCCCTTGGAGGGGTGGGGGAACCACATGAAGTAGTGCCATTGGCCGGATCCAGCCCACAGACCTTAGGTTGGGAACCCCTGATTTAAAGAGAGTCTCAGAAACTTATGTTCAGATTTTTTTTTTAATGTATGAAAAACTAGCCTAGCTAATGGCATTGTCAATATCATGCAACATAAAGTTGTGTAACAAGATTTTGACCAATAAAGCAATAAAATAAGACAACTACCCTAAATAGGATGATTGTAGCTTTCTTTCATGGATATATGTCAGCTTTAAGCCTCCGGTGGGTGTTTTGTGTCTTTCTTGATAATCAGCCAGGCCTTTTATATCTCGCTCTTGGCGAAAGATGAGGAATTTTGCAACGCTGTCCAAATGTCTTTCTGATGTATGTTGTGTGGCCTAGCCAAAAGGGGATGAAGATAAGGAATTTAGCAAGTATTCTCCCTACCCCTGTTGCTGAGAGATGGTTAGGAATAGGATTCATTGAATCTCATGTGTGGTTTCTTTAACACTTCCAGAAGAGAAAGGACAAGTCGTGGAAGCTTTGTTCCCCTGGTTCTGCTTGTTCTTCCAGAGAGTTTTTCGGTCATTTGATGATGTCTGGAGATTGTGGGAGGTGAGTGGCACTCATAACATGGTTGGCTACTTATGGCCTTAAAACAGATAGACTTGCTGTCTTTTAGGAAGAACTTAAAAACATGGCTGGCGGGACAGGTATGGGGTCATGGCAGTACCATGACCCCAGCTCGCTGGTTAGTTTGAGCTCCCTCTCCCCCCTGGTCTTTTAATCTTTTATCTTTAAGTTGTTTTTAACTTTTTCATTATTATTGGAACCTGTTGATTTTTATAAATTTTAAAAACTTTTAAAAATTTTATAATTGTAATTTTGAAGTTTTTAATAATGGGTTTGGGTTGTGTTGTGTTATGCTTTTATGATGTTGTAAACCACCCTGGGTCACCCTGGTGAGAAGGGAGGTATAAAAATGTAAATAAATAAATAAACAGGGGGTCCCAGCCTAAAGCCCATGGGCTGGATGCGGCCTGTGGTGCCATTTCATGTGTCCCTCCCACCCTTCCAAGGGCATTTTGGAAACAAAATGGCTGCCCCCTTTGAAGCTGTTGGGACAAAATGCCCCCTCGCATCGTGCAGGCAGAGTAAAATGGCCATCCAACCCTCAAAGCTGACTGAGAGAGTGTGACCCAGCCCCTGGCTTGAAAAGGTTGGGAATTCCTGTCTTAAAAGATATATTTGACATGGAACACCCATGACTTCTTTGGGCAGGGATGGGGGAAGCTTTTTCAACTCTGAGATTGAATTTCAGTTTGGGTTTGATTCTTGAGGGCTTGCATTTCATCAGGAGGGGAGCTACAGGCGCGAAAAAGAGGACAACGCAAAGGTCCAGGTGTAATTTCAGCAAAACTGCCCACTTATACAACTTACAAGAGCCCAAAACCTTTCTGAACTAAAAGTCAGGATCCCGTTGTCTGCAAAACCATTTTGTCTGTAAACTAGAGTTTACAGTAAGAGTTCTCAACCTTTTCAAGCCAAGGGCCGGGTCACAGTCTCTCAGTCTGCTTCATGGGCTGGACGGCCATTTTGCCCTGCCTGCACCATGGGGGCAGCCATTTTGTCCCACGGGCCTTAGGTTGGGAACCTCTGGTTGACAGAGAAGGAAGGATGATTTAGCATCATTGTTGCATATTCCTTTCAGCAATTCAGAGATGGATTTGAACCACAGAATCTCTTGTGCTGTCACTTTTGTTGATTCTCTTGGCAAAAGTCCGGGGTCCTGGCAGACTTAGCAGAGAAAAGGCAGCCTCTGTATGTCATTGTGCCAATCTGCCTCTTCAGCACTACCAGGGCATTTTTGGTGCATGCCAACTCTACAGCTGCTCCAAATTAGCGGTGCCTTTGCTGCTCCTTTCCAGCTTCTCGGCTTTTAAGCTGTGTCCAGACGGAGGCTAAGATTGCCATAACAACAGTTCTGAACCCACCAAACTGCAGCTATTTCTTTCACCATTTCAATCTCCACCCCAACGCCCCTGGTTAGCTTTTTCTTTTTTAATATTCAGTTAATATTTGCTGAGACTGGGCATCTCTGGACTTGTTCTTCCTGCTGAGTCGATATCCACATGCCAACCATTTGGAAAACAAATCTTCATTTGGGTTGGGAAGGGGAAGTTCTTGGCTGCCTCTGAAAGAGTACTTTTCAAATCCAGGGGCCAGAAGGAGTTTTCTCCTCATTAATCCAGTTCGCTAACCACCTCTAGAGTAGACAGGGGAGACACTGCAATCTCCTTCTCCTCCTCAGATTTTAACTGCCAAAATGAAGCCACTTTCTTGGCTTTGTTGTTGGCCAGACTTCAGTCTTCATTGCTGCATGTTTCTGGTACTATTCAGCAGACCAAAAAATGAGCCAGATTCTGTGCACTGTATCTCCACATTCTCACAGCATGTCTGCCAACAGCCCCCACATGAGCATGTTGGTCTTGCATTTAAGCACTCAGACTCTCAGCCTATTCAGGGTCCTCCAAATGACGTAGGGGAGGTCGAGTTCCTCAGCCATATCCTCCTTTGATGTTATTCCTTGTTCAGAAAGCTCCTTCCTCCATCTTCTAATTTGATTAGCTTGAGTAGCACAAATTTCTTCTCTAATCAGGTTAACATGATATCACCATAATAAGATAAGCTACTCCATGAACAATAGGTTTCACAACAAGATACCACATACAGTTTTGTTCTGGACTCATGGCTCCCTGTACATTGATGATATCATGTTTATGAAATACTGTGTGTTAGATCCGGAGATCCTTGCGCGGGAGTGAGGACACGGACGCCATTGAAGGTGAACCAAACAACACGTATGTTTATTGTGACTGCCAGTAACAACAACAATAACGGCTGGGTCAGCAGGGGATTAAATACCCTGCTTGACCCAGCCCACTGACCAATGGGTAGCGGCGATTTTCCCGCCGCTAGGACATTTAAATATCTAACACCCCTTCCCCCCAGAATGCCCCGGTCTGCTATTTGCATACATAATCCTCCAGGTGACGGGGGCGTGTTCTTACTCGATCGGACCTGCGCACTTCAGTCGGCGCTGGGGCATCGAGCAGAGCGGACCTGTCGCTCTCGCTCTGCCCTGGCTGGGCCAGGAGCGGATCCGGAATACGAGCGTCGGGTTCCGCGGTGACCGGGGGTGAGCCTGCTCCACACGGTAAGCTGGCCAGTGATGGTGCTGCGTGAATGGGGCTGTCTTCTGGTCGAAACGGGTCGGTGACCGGTTCGTCCATCGGGTGCATGTCTGGCTCAGCGCCGGTCTGCACTCCCCGGGGGAGGTTGCTATCCGTGTCGGGACTCGTTCGCCTCCTGAGCTGGTCGACATGGCGTTTCCATGTCCGACCATCCGCGAGGCGAACCTTGTAGGTGTAGGGACCCAGCATCTCGCTGACGGTTCCCTCTTCCCACGGTGGGCCGGACGCGTAGTTCCTAGCGAAGATTGGTGAGTCAATGGCCAGTGTCCGGCCCTGTGGCTGGTTCCCCCTGAACTTGTCTGGGGAGTACCTAGGGTGTAACCGGTCAAGCTGACAACGGAGTCTCCTGCCCATGAGTAACTCTGCGGGGGCCCGTCCCGTGGCAGCGCAGGGAAGGTTGTGTTGGGCCAACAAGAACGTGTCTACGCGTTCCTGCCAGTCCCCGGGTCCTAGCCTTTCCAGGGCCTCCTTTGCGCTGCGCACGAATCTCTCGGCCTGCCCATTCCCTTGTGCCCTGAACGGGGATGTAAGAGCGTGCCTGGTTCCTAGGGATGCCAGGTACTGTTCGAACTCAGTGGCCGTGAACTGAGGCCCGTTATCGGAGACTAGGGTGTCGGGAATGCCGTGTGTGGCAAAGAGTTGTCTGAGTTCCCGGATCATCGCTCTGGCTGTGGTGCTACTCAGGAGTCGGACCTCCAACCATTTCGAGTAGGCGTCCACTACAATCAGGAATGTTTGGCCGTGGAATGGGCCGGCGAGATCGATGTGAATCCTCTGCCATGGGCCCGTGGGCTGTTCCCACTCTCTGACTGGGGCTGCTGGTGGATTGGGTCGTGATGATTGGCAGGGTGTACATTTGGCCACCCACGACTCTATGTCCTTGTCAATACCAGGCCACCACACGTAACTTCGGGCTAACCCCTTCATCTTTACTATTCCCGGGTGGCTGGCATGCAGCGTTTCTAGTACCTTGGGGCGGAGTTTTCTGGGAATCACTACACGGTCCCCCCACAGCAAGCAAACCCCCACACAGCACATTTCATCTTTCTTATCGAAAAATACCTTGAACTCCCCTTCCCCCTTGTCCGGCCAACCCCGTTGAACCCAGCTGGAAACGGCCCGAAGTTCGGCATCCCTAGCCGTTTTCCTGGCAACCTCGGCTGACGTAGTGGGGGCAGAGTCTAGGATGTCCAGGGCAAGAACCGATGCCTCCCCCCTTTCCGCGCCTTCCTGGGTCGGGAGGGGGCACCTGCTCAAGGCGTCAGCATTGCCCATGTGTTTCCCGGGCCGGTAGACCAAGGTGTATGAGTACCCAGACAGGAAGATGGCCCACCTTTGCATCCGGGGGGACAAGGCAGAGGGCGTAGGCCGGTCGCTGGCCAGGAGTCCCAACAGGGGCTTATGATCAGTCACAAGTTCAAAATCCCGGCCATACAAGTAGTCATGGAATTTTCTTACCCCTGCCACTGCCGCCAGCGCCTCCTTGTCTATCTGGCCGTAGTTCCGCTCCGTCGGCGACATGGTCCTGGAGTAGTAGGCGATGGGTGCCTCGAGACCGTTGGGTAATCGGTGGGCCAGGACTGCGCCGACGCCATAGGGAGACGCGTCGCAGGCGAGGACCAGTGGCAGGGTCGCGTTGTACTGGATCAGGAAACTGTCCTGGGAGAGGAGATTTTTTACAGCTGCGAAAGCCGACTTTTGCTCGGGTCCCCACACCCACTCAGCCTTTGCCGCCAACAGTCTGTGTAGGGGCTCAGCCGCGGTGGCTTTCCCTCTTAAGAAGGCCGCGTAGAAGTTCAGGAGTCCCAGGAACGCCTGCAGCTCCTGCTTGTTTTTCGGGGCCGGAGCGTTCCGAATCGCTTCCACTTTCCCCTTCGTAGGGTGGATGCCCTTGGCGTCGATGCGGAAACCCAGGAATTCCACAGAGGGGACCCCCAACAGGCACTTATCCCTTTTCACTCTGAGCCCAGCGGCCCTGAATTTAGCCAGGACAGCGGCGACCCTGTCCTTGAGTTGCCCGGGATCCCCCGCAATTATCAGGACGTCATCGAAATAGGGTACCACCCCCGGGAGTCCTTGGAGGAGCCGTTCCATCGTGCTCTGAAACAGTCCCGGAGCTATGCTGACCCCAAACTGTAGCCTCGTGCACTTGAATGCCCCCCGGTGTGTGACGATGGTCTGGGCTTCGGCCGTGGCGTCATCCACCGGGAGCTGTTGGTACGCTTGGGCCAGGTCCAGCTTGGCAAAGATCTTGCCAGGGCCTAGTGAATGGAGTAGGTGGTCTATGACGGGGACCGGGTACGCGCTCGGCTCTAATGCCTTGTTGATCGTGCATTTGTAGTCCGCACAGATGCGTACTGACCCGTCCGGTTTGATGGGGGTCACTATGGGGGTCTCCCACCGAGCGTGGTCTACGGGAACGAGGATTCCCTGGGCGACCAGCTTGTCGAGCTCCTTCTCGACCCTGGGTTTGAGCGCCAATGGGACTCTCCGGGCCTTAAGTCGGATGGGGGCAACGCTCGGGTTGAGTGTAAATGAAATAGGGGACCCCACATACCTGCCCAACCCTTCTCCGAAAACGTCCTGGAATTCGGCCATCAGGTCGTCCCTCAGCGAGGCGTCCCCGGGCTGGTCAGTCGTGGTGTTGTGGATGCCAGCGATGGACAGTCCCAGGGCGGGGAACCAGTTCGTGCCCAGTAGCGTTGGGATGTTACCGTAGACAATGGTCAGTGGTAGGCTTTCTTCCTTCGGCCCGTACCTGACTCGGACCCACTTCTGCCCTGCGACGGGGAGGAACTTGCCTTGGCAGTCCTTGATTCGGATCCGCTGGGCCTGGAGGTCTGATTCTTTTAGGGACGGGAATGTCTTCTTCATCCACTTCCACGGAATGATGGATATGGCGGCCCCAGAGTCGACCTCCATCGGACACACTGCCCCGTCGATCGTGACTGTGGCGTGGAACTTCTCTCCCTTCTGTGTGGCGGTGTGGCTTATCGTGAGTGTGTGTGTCTCGGCATCTTTGAACTTGCCGCTGTTGCGTCCCTGGCGCCTCTGATTTGTCCTCTGTTTGGTGGCCATCTTTCCGGGCGGGAACTTTTGAATCTGCCGGTCAGCTTGGTTCTCCGCTTGCCTTGCCCGGCAGACCTTTCCAATGTGTCCCCGCTTGTCGCAATAGCGGCAGATGGCCTCCCTGAAACGGCAATGTGCCTGCTGGTGTGGCCCTCCGCAGCTAGCGCAGCGCTGGCCGCTCCTGCCCGAGTGTCCCCTGTCGGTCGCGCACACCTCTGCTTCTTCCTCCTCGTCCTCGTCAGAAACGACGTCTTGATGGTGAGCGGAGGCTTGGCGGGGCGCCGACGGGGACCGGTTGAGGGAGGATGCGGCCGACACCGAGAGCTCGAAAGCTCTGGCCTCCTCGATGGCCCCGGCCAGGGTCAGGTCTCTCCGGGCCAATAGCCTCTTCCGGAGCTTGTTGTCGCGGACTCCTCTGATAAGCTGCTCGGTCAGGGAGTCCTCGAGAAATGGCCCGAATACCGCCGGAACGGCTGCTGCCCGTAGGGCGGCCACGTACTCGCCGATGGTTTCCCCTGGCATCTGGTATCGGTCCCGGAACTGGATCCGGAACACGAACTTCGAGGGCTCCGGCGCATAGTGGTTCTTGAGGGCCAACTGTAGTGCTTCCCATGAGACGTCCAGAATTGGTGTTGGATCCACCAGGGATTGGGCCACTTGGTAGACCTTGGCTCCGCAGTGGGTGAGGAAGAACGCCTTCTTCCGCTCCGGTGCTATCTCTCCCAGTTCCGCAGCTAGCAGGAAGAACTCAAAACGGTCCATATAGCTCTTCCATCTCTCGTCCTTCGGTTGGAAGGGAGCCGGTGGGACGTAAGCAGCCATGGCGAGGTGCCTTCGTGAGAGGTGGCTCTGGTGTGTGTGATGGTTCTGGTCCGTTCCTCAACATCCCACCTTCGTCGCCAGTGTTAGATCCGGAGATCCTTGCGCGGGAGTGAGGACACGGACGCCATTGAAGGTGAACCAAACAACACGTATGTTTATTGTGACTGCCAGTAACAACAACAACAATGGCTGGGTCAGCAGGGGATTAAATACCCTGCTTGACCCAGCCCACTGACCAATGGGTAGCGGCGATTTTCCCGCCGCTAGGACATTTAAATATCTAACACTGTGCAAGCATGTTTTGTATAGGAAATCCCCTTTCTAACATGCAAGTTGTCTCAAGGCTGATGTGATGTTTTAGGATTTTGAAAAGTAACTTTTCAAAGCTCTGATTTAGTGCACAGTACTTCCTTCTCCTTTCCAAAGCAAAGTCACCTTTTCTGCAATAGTGGCTGTCTGGCAGGAGTGGATTTAGCTCAGCTCCATAAATTGTGCGAGAAATAAACTTTTGAGGCAGTTTTTTCCTACTCATAAAGGGCTTCCTCTTTGCTTCCTAAGGTGGTAGTAATTCTCAACCCCGCTTGAAGAGGATTGAAAAATAAATACAAGAAAGACAGCCAAACAATAAGTTGTCTGATCCCTTCCAAATCCTAGAATTAGAACTCAGTCTCATAAACCTTTATAGTGTTATGATGTAGGCTGGCATTGATCAGGTATGGAACCCAGATGAGTAGCTCTTAAAGCTTTACTAGCTATTTTATTTTGTGTTGCTCTTAAGTTGCCCACATTTCACAAACAGAATCACAATTCATGACCTGCCCTTTCTAAGCATCACTTTCTCAACACCCAGTTTCCTCCCTGGATTTTAGAGTTCTGTCTTACTCAGTTTTGTATTTGAAGTCACCAGGTGCATTACAAATGTCTGTTTCCTCTGATTTTTCTTCTCCATATTGGACACTCCTCATACTGTGCATATGCAGTGATCACAATTTGCTTTACTAAAATGGACCGTCCTGCAACGCAACCCAATGCAATAATGTAAACCAGGAATGAGGACCATTATTTTTAGATTGAAAGTAGATTCCTATTTAATCAGGAGGTCAACAGCTTTGTGCCATCAGTTGGGTTGGGTACAAAGCTAAGGCCCACATCAGTCTTTTGATTTTGAATATGTTTTCACCAAAGTCAAGTATGCAGCTTAGATCTCTATAGATCCAGTGTACCCATCAAAATTCTTTTGCGGTGGCATTTAATCAATGCACAAGAACACACGTGGGCACAGCATTGCCCAAAATAAACCACAATTACTCGTCTATGCAGTCAAATCAGACTGGATATTTTGCACTGCTTTACTGCTTGTGCATTGTGCATGTAAAGCACAACAGCATAAAGAAATACAAGCAGGTGAAGAGATTGAAAGAAGTGGTAAGTTGTACACGGTCCACTTCTAAAATTAATTCCCGGTTATGACAGAAATCTTTAGGAATAGAATAATGAGCAAATAAAATATCTTACTTGGTGGATGGTGGGAATACTGTAGATGTAATATATCTTGACTTCTGCAAAACCTTTGGCAAGGTACCCCATGGCAAGCTAACTTGTTTCCTGGATGGCACAAGTGTCAAGTGGATACACAGTCTCTTATAAAATTGTAGCAAGAGAGTGCTTCTCAATGGCTCCTTCCCAAAACTAGGAGAGGATAACAAGTGGAGTACTATAAGGCTCAGTCCTTGGCCCAGTGCTCTTCAAAATTATTATTAATGACTTGAATTGGGAAGTGCAGGGTATACTTATCAGATCTGCAGATGACACAAATCTGGGTGAAATAGCTAATGTCTTGGAAGACAGGAACAGAATTCAAAAAGATTTTGATAGGCTTAAACACTGGCTTGGAAATAACAGAATGAAATTTAACAGGGATAACTACAAAGTTCCACACCTAGGAGGCGCAAAACCCAAATGCACGGATACAAGATGGGGAATGCTTGGCTCAATAATACTATGAGTGAGCAGAAACTAGGAATTGAGGTAGATCATAGGCTAAATATGTGTCAACAGTATGATGTGGCTGTACATTAATTACTGTGGCATGCTTAACCCATATACTGTAATTGTTCTTGAATTACTAGGACATCTAGTAGTTTTCTGTGATGTATCTTATATGATGGTTGTGTTAGCTGCTTTGAGCATGGTCCCTCCATGGACAAGCAGCAAAGCATTAATGTAATCATGATGATAACATCTTGAAAACCCTTAGAGATTGAAAAGGTGTACACCCTGGGTGGATAACCACTGAGCATTTTCTTGGTCTGCTCCAAGGTATTTCTGACTGGTCTTCCCTGCAAGAACTTCCAAGTCATAGTAGCCTACACAATACTGCAGATAGTGAGAGATCAGATCATCAACCAAGACCTGAGTGGAGATGATATTGTAATGGTAAGGAAGCCTAACAGCAGATGAAAAGGTCTAAGACCCAGGTTCATATCATGAGATACATAGGGAAGCAATATAAATGTCTGAACTCAAGCTCTGATTCATAACAGAATGCCTAAGGATACCTACATTGCAAGTTGTCTACAAGATCTTTAGTTGGCATGGAATTGTGAAGTTGCGAGTGTAGAAGACAACCTTTGGCATATCTCTGGGAAATGCCCTGGTTCTACTAGGGAAGAGGTCTCCAGACTTAGCTCTCCAGGTGTTTATGGACTTCAACTACCAGAAGCTCAAGTCAGCACACCTGCTGATCAGTGCTTTTGGGAATTGAAGTCCAAGAATATCTGGAGAGCCAATGTTCCAGACCCCCTTGTACTAGGGAAAGGAAAATCTGTCAATCTACTTTCTCCTGCACTCATATCTATGTTCCATCTCCAGTTTTTTATTTGTTAAATATGCAGGGTCTTTCATAAAAAGGAAGTAGCAACATCCTACTTAATGATTGATGTGTTTGAATGTGCATAAATTCGAAACAGATGTTTAAGATTTAAGTACTTAAAGTCCTGAGCCTGGAGAGAGGAAACTGTGGGTATTAGTTTCAATGTTTCTACTGTTTCCTATTCCAAACATGAAGAAATGTGCTAATTGTAAAGAAAATTCTTATGAAAGACAAATTGAACTGAAATTCTCATCCATCCCTAGTTTGCTCTTCACCAAGTACAACAGTATTACCCATAAGAGTGTGGAAAAATTACTTTTTTAGACTACAATTCCTAGAATACCCCTAACATTGTGAGGGTAGGGGGGTAATAACTTTGCCAGATCCAGTCCATATCCAGCAACTAGTCTGGCTTTTTCAAGAGGTGTAGAGAGAGCGTTCCAGATCAAAGATCACCAACCAAAACTTATCATTGTCAAGAGTAGCCTCAAAAATCAGAACAAAATGACTTGTCTTTGAATGAAGGGTCAACATAGAAGAGAAAAGGTGGGGTTTAAGGGAATTGGGGATACCCTATGTCTTAATTGGGCTGCTAAAACCTCATTTAATGGGGATTCAGAAGTACCTCGGGGGGGCAAAACCACTGGAATGGTATAGAATTTGTTGCAAATAGCAATGGTAAAGAGATGCAGCGGCTGAATATTACAAAAAAATAATAATAAAAAATGCTAGCCCATCTTATTCAACTATTTGGCCTTAATGGTCAAGACACTGAGCTAGATGACCAGAAGGTCGGCAGGTCAGTAGTTTGTCTGTCCCAGCTTCTGCCAACCTAGCAGTTCAAAAGCAAGAAATTGCAATTAGATAAATAGGTACCGCTTCAGTGGGAAGGTAAACAGTGTTCCATGCACTTGGGTGTCTAGTCATGACCACGGAAACATCCACAGACGCAGACAGTGCTGGCTCTTTGGCTATAAACGGAGACGAGCACTGAACCCGAGAGTCAGATACGGCTGGCTTTCAAGCAAGGGCAACCTTTACCTTTACTTCAGAGAATGAATGAAGTTTGGGAAACAGATTATTTCCTATGAAAGTAATATGTACAATGTTTTTTTAAAGGAACTGGTAAACTACTTCTGAGTACTTTGTACCTAGGAAGCCCTGGCACGGATGACAATAAGTAAGAACTGACTTGATTGCCCACTATTATGGTGATCATTGGATGCATCAATATTGGGACTCAAATAGGGTTTACTTTTCTTTTCCCCATAGCTGTGCAGTAACATCATAGATCTGGAAGCTAATGAGTTGATCTTCAAGGCCTGCATCACCTATGAACTGCTCCTCAGACATAAAGACAAGGTAAGGGATAACCAGTTTGGTGCAGTGGATAGAGAAGGGGTTCCCAACCTAAGGCCCATGGGCCAGATCTAGCCCACAGCACCATTTCACGTGGCCTCTCACCCCTCCAAGGGCATTCGAGAAACAAATTGCCCCTCATATGAAGCTGTTTGGACAAAATAGACACCCCCATCATGCAGGCACAGCAAAATGGCAAAATGGCCCTCAAAGCTGACTGAGAGAGTGTGATCCGGTCCCTGACTTTAAAAGGTTGGGAACCCCTGGGATAAAGTGACAGGTTAGCGTTTAGGAGGCATGGGTTCAAACCCTACCTCGAGTCATGATGTGTAACAGGTAAAACTACTCTTTACATATAGTGGCCCCAAGAAGAAAATTTGATATTTAATAAGTGGGTTTACCAGTTCAACTCTCAGGGGAGATTTGAACCCAGTCTCCAGAGACCTAGTCTGTCACTCTATCCACTACACCACACCGGCATTGAAGCCCTACTAGAGTTGCTGTAAATCAACTCTGACTTGATGACACATAACAACAACAACGATGACAAGGAACAACTCAGTCCTGTTCCAGTAGAACAATTTTGCATAGAAGATGTGATGCCTACTTATCACTGAACCTTTTTTTTTCACAAGAAAGAAGCTTTCTTTGATTATGATAAAACCGAAATAAATATCGCTACACACACAAGGCTTCTTGTCTCCACAAACATGTATGGGAAAGACTCTGTGAATTTAAGGCAGGGGTTCTCAATGTTTTCACACTGTAGACTGGACCACCCCCTCTCAGACAGCTGAGTGGGCTGAACTGGTGGTCCCTCACCGTAAATGCTGCCATAAATACATCCACAGGTGTTGTAAACGTGTTTATGGCAGCGGTGGGCGCATTTACGGCATATTTACGACAGCCGCGGGTGCATTTACGGTGTGTCTACAACAGTCATGTGTGTGTTTACAACTGTCATAAATGTGTCCACTTCCACTTCTGGTAGGAGCGGTGGTGGCAGATCACATGAAATGGTGCCATGGGCTGCAGCCAGCCCATGGGCCGTAGGTTGAGAAGCCCTGATTTAAGTGGAGGAGGAGCTGTGGAAGCAATGCCGTATCAGGATTGAACATGATTTCCAGGGTCTTTGTTGGAAAGATGGCCAACCTCAATGTTAAGGGAATGGGTTGTCCACATGTTGGCCAATGAGTTCTCTTAGCCATCTCTGTAGCCCTGGAGGAATATCCATGCCTGTTTCCCAATAGTCCATCCAGTTACTGTTATTGGAATGGCAGTTCAGAGACCCTTGAAAAACTGGCTGTTCTATAGCCCCAGATCACATCAGAACTTTGAAGTTTTACACTGCAGTCCTTTTGCAATCCAAAACGGTAGTACAGTATCCTAGCAGGCTATGGTTTAGAATTCACTTTTAAACTAGTAGTTACATTACTTGTCTTCCAAGGTTACTCCTTAAAGTGCAGCTCCCCAGTGGCTCAGTAGGTAAAAGCACTTGTGCTTGGAGACTGGAAAGACAGGGTTTGATTCCCCTAGGGGGACATGAAAGGATCTTCATTCTGGCATCCCCTGAAAAAATCCTTTCAACCCTGAGTAATCTCTGATACGAAAACACACACTCCTTAAAGTTACCTATTTTGCTTGTAACTGAGAGTGAGTGAGTGACAGATCCTAATATTTCCCCTCTTTGTCCCCAGGTTCCAAAGGAATTGAAGGACTTCTTCAGCCAGTCATCATAATAAAGATTGCAATAAAGGTTACAAGTCTAAATGCCTATGTAGTCTAGAGCAGTTTTAGGGTTAAGGAATGCTGGAAGCCTGGGAGATGATTTCCCACACTTGCTTCCATTGAAGTTGGTCTCCTACCTTTCTGAAGACAAGAGTGGAAGCCCTGAGGATAACAAACCCTGGAGTTAGCGATATAAACTCAACAGGTAGTCTATATTCTACACACTGGTCCATATGAGTCCCTGTTGTTGTTTTGCTGTGGCTACTTTAGTAAGAGCCTTTGAAAAGTGAGAGACAGTGGATAGTGTTGGACCAGGTATCATAAGTCCTGGGTTCAAATTCCAACTTGGCTATTGATATCCAGTAGAAAGTAACAAGGATTAGCCCAAGGGTAGGGAACCTTTTCCTGTTGGAAGGCCACATGTACTTAATAATTTCAAAAACAAATAACCCTTTATGTTAAAATTACTAAATTAAAATAAAAGTATAAAAGTATAAACATTATTAAAAATGTTTTAATAAAAATAAAAGGATTTGCTCTGTAAAATGTGAACCTAGAAGCCCTCATGTGGCCTTAAGGCCATGGGTTCCCTCTCAGTGAACATCTCAAATATCTTGAAAAACCTACTAGGTTTACCCCATATTAAAAGAAACCTGTTGACATGTAACAATTTTATTTGGGGTGAAATTACTACACCCTTATCTTCCCATGGAAGAAAAGGTTTGGTGGCAGATGTTACCCAGATGTGGGTGCCTGTTGATGAAAGTGTGGAAGATTTTTAGGATGGAGAGAAATCGCTTCCTTATTGGCTAACATACACATCTGTGGTAATGCTGGCTAGAACAGGGGTGGCCAACCTTGATGCTCCAGCTGTTATTGGACTTCAATTCCCAGAAGCCCTGATCAGCAGGTGTGCTGACTTGGGCTTCTGGGAACTGACGTCCAAGAACCCTTGGGCTAGAGCTGTGACGGCAAACAATTGGCTCTCCAGGTGTTCTTGGACTTCAGTTCCCAGAAACCCAGTAAACCAATTCATGTGGATTCACAGAGACTTGGGCTTCTGGAAATTGAAGTTCAAGAGCAACTGGAGCGCCAAGGTTCACCATCACTGGGCTAAAGGAGTGGAGGGCTTTAAAAGCCACGGATGCGGTGGAGGACACTGGGCCTGCCCCTTGTTGGGGACGTTCAAACAGCAATGACTTTTTGAAGCGGCTGGAGGGAGGCCACCTCCATGTTTGGCCCCAGGACTCGTCCATCTGTGTATGAACTTGTTTTTTATGGTTAAGGTGAGAGCCCTGACATTGTCGAATCATGTACTTTATTTTTATATTGTATCCTATTATTGAAACTATGTTATATATATGTAACTGGAACTGTACCCTGTAACCTTATTTTGCAGTGTCGTTTTGTTTTGTTGCACTGCTGTACTGTATTGTTATATTTATTGCATTATACTGTATGATTTTTGATTATGTTTATTACCTCTAATTGTCTGATATGTATGGTTTCTGTAAACCGCCCTGAGTCGGTTGCACCGAGTAGGGCAGTATACATATCGAATAAATGAATGAAAGGATGATATAATCTCTCAGAGTTTCTTTTCCACATGCAAAAACATGAGCTGTCCTGAGTTTTCTTTCACAACAATAAGAGGTGCAAACTGACTACACAACAACATGCACATTCATGAACCTCGTTGGTGCAAAGTGGGCTTTGCAGAACCAATGCTCCCATTAGCCTTGTTTGTGTTCCGCTGTTTCTCTCCTTACTCCAACATGTTTCTCTGTAAGCTGGGTGGGCAGGTGGCAGTTTTCCGTGTGCGCTCAGCTACTGAAAGTCAAAATAACCAAATCCAAATGGAAGCAAATTGCAAACAAAGTGGAGCGACGAGGCTCATCCGAGTGTGACATGTCGAAAGTGACCTTGACAGATTTGGTAGAGCCGTGATTTGACACTTATGAGAAATGACAGAGATGGAAAGGAGAGAAGAGGAGGACACTGTTGAACCACCAGCCCCCGTCCCACCATGAAGAGCTTAGTCCCAGTGTGACAGTCAGCCAGCATGTCTTGGCACCCTGTAGAACTGTCCTGCCACACACAACCTATAATGGATTGTGGCTGCCATTTACTTATGCAGATTGCTATGCAATGAGAGATCTTGGTCAGCTACAGTTTTGCATCACATGGAGAAGACCTACACAAAGCTTAGGCCATTGCATCTCCTCAACCGGACAAGCTCCAGGGTGTAGGACTTTCATGCGCCATATCAGGGCTGTAGACGTTTGCCCACCCTCATACTCCCAGCTGCTTATATATATGACATATATGATATATCCTGAAAAAATATTCACTCACACACAACTAGAATCCTGGCTACGGCCCTGCTCCATAGGCAACTCGACAGTGGACTGTGCTTTCTGGGAGTGATGAGAGTTCTAGTCCGACAGGTACCAAGGAAGAATTACCATAAATACTCAAGTATAAGCCAAGTTTTTAGCCCCAAAAAGGGGACATGGCTTATACTTGGGTCGGCAGTTCATGACCTGGGTACTGCATGATGGATTGAACACCCATCTCTGTCCCAGCTCTTGGGGACATGAAAGGAGCCTCATTTGAGTGTCCCCTGAGTGGATTTTCTTCTGTGAAAATCCTTTCAACCCAGAATAATTTCTGACATGAAGTTGTTGGTGGTGGTGGTGATGGTGGTGGTGTTGGTGGTGGTGGTGGTGGTGGTGGTGGTGTACCCTGCTACAGTAGTGGTAGGACATCCTAATGGCGAGAGCCCACTAAAATCTCATGGGAGATGATTCTTCAGTCCGCTACGTCAAACTAGACATGTGAAGTATGGATCAACCAAGTAACCAAGTAAATAACTGGCACAAAAACAGATCTGATCAGAGAATATCTCAGAGGGTATGGATTGAATCTGGCCCTGATCCATGTGCCTTAGCTTAGACACAGCAGACCACTCTGCAGCCCTCGCACCTAGCTGGAATCCAAATTATTATTCCCTTTTCCCCCCATCAAGGTCCCAATTCTCTTGGCAATATTTTTGCCTGGGGCCAATGCGGCAGTTGCGTCATCTCTTTCTGAACAGTGTCAAAGGGAGATTGCGCATGACAGCTGGCGGAACTGGGGGGAATCCATAAAGCAGACAGGATCGCTCTTTGTAATTAGAATTATTCTCATATACTTGACATAAAAGACCACCTCTGTGAACAAACAGCTGGTGGCAATGTCATCAGCTATTACAGAACCTGTTCATCTTATGAAATGCTGCGAGTATTCTTGTACCTGGCACAGAATTTTAATTAATGGGGTTATTAACTTTGCTGTGTTGCTTTGTTGATTCGGTCCATTCTACTGCATTCTCCTTATTCCAGTTGTTGGAAATGGATGAGTTCTCTCAAGATCCTTCCTTCCTTCCTTCCGTAATTGACTGTTGTTTTCTCATAGCTGTGGAAGAATGTCTGAATATGTGCCAATGTGGACTGAACGTACCATTAGACAAGGTGAGGAAATTACTGCTCATGACAGGAATGCAAGAAATTGAAAGAGTGAAAAAAATTGTCTATTTGGGGAGTATTTAAAATAAAAAGTGGGACTCATAGGTAGAGATCAGAATTCAAATTAAAAAAAGCAAGATCCACCATCATAAAAATGCTCCATTTGTTCTGCAATAGAGATATAACTCTCGCTACAAAGATCCGGATAGTGAGATGTGACGTATTCCCAGTTGGAGCTGAAGCTTGGGCATTGACTGAAGCATCTGAAAAGAAAATCAAATCTTTTGAAATGTGGATCTATAAACGGCTGCTAAGGATATCACAGGTTGACCATGTGACTAATGTAGAAGTGCTGCGCTGGATGGATAAAGAACAAGAAGTGTTAAAGACCACTAAGCAAAGAAAGCTCTAATACCTTGGCCATATCATGAGGAATGATAAAGTATGGAATACTCCAATTCGTTATGCAAGGGAACATCCTTGGGAAGAGAGGTCCTAGATGTAGACCAGGGGTTCCCAACCTATGCCCCACCTCACTCCTCCAAAGGCATTTGAGAAACAAAATGGCCACCTCTTTGAAGCTGTTGGGACAAAATGGCCACCCCCATCATTCAGGCAGGGCAAAATGGCCATCCAGCCCTCGAAGCTGACTGAGAGAGCATGATCTGGCCCCCGGCTCTAAAAGGTTGTGAAGCCCTGGTTTAGACGGGCTTCATAGCTGAAGAACCTGAGAGACTGGTGTGCAATGTCCTCAGAAGAACTGTCTCAATGAGTTAAGAACAGGAAGAAGACTGCCATGATAATAGCCAATACTGTATCTGGAACCAACATGCAGAAGCGTAGCGTGCCTTGACGGGGTCCCGTATAAAAATTTGTTTGGGGGCCCTTAGGAAGGGTAAAGATTTCTCACAAAAGAAAAAAAATTGCATAAAATTAAAAGAACTATTTATTCATCATAATTATCTATCTGTCACTTTTTCCAAAATTTTTACAAACAATTCAAATTAAAAACGTGTCAATAAACTCTGCTCTCCGTCCGTGGTTTATCATCGTATCATCGTATCATATGTACATCGATTATTGTGGGATTCCCCCGTTGAAGTAAATGACTCAAACGGGGAAATCCCGCAGCCCGCTATAACCAATGTAGGGTGTTGCCAACATTTGAACGCACGCTTTACGCGGGGAAAAAAGAAATTGCTTTTTTTGACTTTTTTCATTTGTGAAATAAAAAAAAATTAGGAAGTTTTTATTAATTTTTGCTTACGCATGTTGCCCTCCCCCCGTATAATTGATACAGCAGATACGGCGGTAGCTACGCCCCTGACAACATGGCACCTAGAGAAGAAGAAGGAAATTACCTCAGGTGGCGGAAGGTGATGGTTGATGTGGAGTGGCCTTAAAGAGAACAGCCTTCCATTTGAAAGGGTAGAAGTTTTCAGCATTACTGGTGCATAATGCTCCATCTGAAGGGCTGGGTGGTTTAAAGATCACTCTGTTTTTAAAGGTGGCCTATAAATCCCAGATTGCGAAAGAAAAGAAGGCGGGCAGGGAGGGAAAGTGTTCAACAGCTGGGCGAGCTGTTTATTCCTGCTGCTGAAGTTTTAAAGGTTTTTTTAAAAAGCTTTTGCAATTTCCCGTTGATTTATGCACTTAAAAAAAAATACCATAAGCCGAGGGCTTTTTGCTGACAACTGTTATTTTAATTTGCTATTCAGCGGTTTCAAGAGTTTTCCATTTTAATGGATGTGCAAGCAGTTTGTTTTTAAGGAAATTGGGCGCGCGTCACTTTGAGCACTCTCAAACAAGCTGGAGAAACTGCTCCAGCCATGGTATATCACTGAATAAAAGTCTGCCTACAACAGCTCCTGGGCCTCAAATGTACAACCACGCTCCCTCTTGTGAACCAGCACTCGAGAAGGCAATCGGATGTGCATTAAAAGGCACATGACCTTCCTTCTTTTAACAACTTCATCGCTGTGCCTACTTTCTGATTCACAAATACGTTCCTGCTGACTTTTCCTTGCGTAGCTTGAGAACAGAGCAGAACTTGGAAAAGCTACTTTTTGAAACTTGAAGCCACCAGAAACATGTAGCCAGATATGGAAGATGCAGTCTAAAATAGTAACTTTTTGGAACTTCACGGGGTATGACCTCTTCTTAGATCAGGGGTTCCCAAACTTTTCAAGCCAGGGGCTGGGTCACACTCTCTCAGCCAGCTTTGATTTTGCCCTGCTTGCATGCTCCCAGCAGCATTTTGTCCCAGCAGCTCCAAAAGATTGGCCATTTTGTTTCTTGAAGCAAAAAAAAAATGCAAATAGATAAATAGAGACCACTTCAATGGGAAGGTAAACAGCCTTCTGTGCACTCCAGTTTCTAGGCATGCCTGCCACATGTCCACAGAAATGTCTGTGAAGTCTAGAAATGCAGATGAGCACTGAACCCTAGCGTTGGATATGAATGGCTTTCGAGCAAGTTATCCATCTATTATAATTATCATCTCAGAAATGCAGAACTGGAAGGGATCCTATGGATGACTGCAAAACCTAGCCAAGAGCATTAATGGCCTTTCCAGCCAGCCATCTTCCCAACAGAAAAGATCATTGCTACACATACATTTCTTACTGTATTTGGATATAGTTCAGTGATGGTCAACCTTGGCAAACCAGATGTTCTTGGACTTCAATTCCCAGAAGCCCTGATCAAGAGGGGTGCTGACTTGGGCTTCTGGGAATTGAAGTCCAAGAACACCTGGATTGCCAAGGTTGGCTATCACTATAGTAAATGATTATTTCTGCCATGGCTTCCTCATTGCAGAGAGTGGTGGATTTAAAAATGGAGAAGAATGACTTGGCTTCTTTCTATGCCAACTTCATCAAGACTCTTGAGCACATGTATCTTCTGACCTCATTTTGTGAATAAATTATATTTTCCTTTCTCTCAAGTATCTAGTTCAGGCTAAAAAGGGATGAACTGGGAAACTTGCATTCAAGCATAAAATTTCCTAAAACCTGCTTTGCTGTGCAGCTGCGACAAATAACATAATCATTGTGTGCTTTGATGCCAACTAATAATAATAATTTCAGGTCAGAAATTACTGTGGGTTGAAAGGATTTTTGCTGGAGAAATTCCACTCAGGGGCTGCCCGAATGAGGCTCCTTTTGTGTACTCAAGAGCTGAGACAGAGATGGGTGCTCAATCTGTCATGCAGTATCCGCGTCTCAAACTGCTGACTTGCTGGCCTTCCAACTAATAAGGCGAACATCTTAACCATTCCAACTGTAATCGATACAATCCAGCCAAAATGAAGGAGCCATAATCCATAAACCCTTACCCTTGTTGTCATTTTTGGCCAGGGCAATTGGATGGGGAGCGAAACAGCAAAAGGAGGAGAAGTGGCAGAGGATGGACAATGGACCTTTATACGTCACTGAACCTCAGTAGATGACCTTCCATAGCCTAGGTCTCACTCTAATCCTTTGACACTTTGATTAGTACTAGAGGAGTGAGTATGACAATAAGCGGTGTGCATCATTAGAAAATACTGAGAGACACTTCAATTACTCTCCATATTTGAGGACTTTTGTCATCTCTCATAAAGAGAGGGAAGACACAGGAGGGATATAAATTGCCAAGAGAGAGGTAAAAGAGCAAGGGAGAGGCTCCATCTGTCAATGGGAATTCATTTATCCTCTTGGCGCTTGACAGGTAGAGCAGAAAATCTGCCAATATCATAGCAAGAGCTTCTAATATGTGATAAAAGTGTCCAGTGGATATTAATATAGAGCTACCTCTTCCTTTCTCGGGCAGCAACCTTTTATTATTCCAGACATTCTGCTGAGGCTGGACTATTTGTTTTCACAGCAGAGGCTCGCTTGCGTGGGATTCAGAAGGGGTTCAAGTAATACAACCTGACACACTTCATTACGAAGAAAAGAAATGTTGAGCAGGGAAGGGGGAGGCAAATACAGGGGATATCTCTGGTCCAGTGGAATCTTTGCTTTTTCTCTCTGGAAAAGGGGTTAAAGTCCCTGGATGGCACAGCAGTATGCTCCAACTCTCTAAACGTACACAATGTGGTCAGTCGAACGGTGTACTTCTGCTACATTCTCCTGCTTCTACCTAACCAACTACTTCTGTTTCCTTCTCTGTCCTTCTGTGCACTATAAAAATTGCTGGATAGCCATTTGAAACACTTGTGTGACTCAATGGGAAGTTACACAAGATGGGGGGTGGGGAAAGGTCCTGATTTTGCTGCTGCTGAAAGCCAACGTACACAACTTAGTGTGCGATTTTTGGAGATGAACTTCTTGTTTCTTGTTCTTGGTCTTGGTCTCTTTTGCTATAAACAGATGAGCACTGAAACCTAGAGTCAGATACGACTGGCTTTTGAGCAAGAGAGACCTTTACCTTTACAGATTAATAAATAGGAAAACTTATGGAAATTTACAGAAAAGTTTCACCCTGTAATGGGCAACATCAAGAACATTTAGGGCAGGTGACATAAAGTCTTCCATTGTACCTGTAGAGAGTCACAGAGTACACTCTTTTCTGTACTGGCAAGGTTTTGAGTCCATGTGAAAATTTTATTTTCTTAGGTTCACTTTTGTTCTGCCAACTCCACTGTGTTGCCTTCACACTGACTTCCAGGTAACCCAGTCCTTTATGTGACTTAGACCTAGACTTTTCTGGGGTCCTAACCATTTAAAGAAGAGAGTAGTTCTTTCTGTCCACATGATAGTCCTGGCTCTTCCTGCGGTTGCTTCAAAAACCACACCGATTCAGCAGGAAAAACTTCTCCTTCATTTTCATCTGGGAGTGGTGGAATGACAGTCAAACAATGGAAGAGCAGATGCTCTGCGTCTTTCACTACCTCTCTCCATATGTCACTCTGCGCAATGCCTAAATAGGTAATTGATTATATCAATGGGGTTGGCTTCAGGCAGCCAGTAATGATTCCACAGCTTTATCGAGTGCCTTGTCTACCTGTTTTGTATGGACTAATGAACTATACCACACTGGGCTAGCATATTTCACTGTAATAAGCATAGAAACCAAGCTGTAGTTGCAACTGTGTGCTTCAAATGGTTCCTGGTAGCATTTCAAGGATATTGCTTCTCCTAGAAACATTTAGCCTTGTATTTTGGCAAGCATAGAATCCAAGCTGTAGTTGTGACTGTGTGCTTCAAATGGTTCCTGGTAGCATTTCAAGGATATTGCTTCTCCTAGAAACATTTAGCCTTGTATTTTGGCAACAATTCTTATAGGTTAGCATAAGATCCAAAGTAACACCTCAGTATTCGGAGGGGAAACAATGATCTAGTTCATGTGTGTCCAAACTACGGCCCATGGGCTGGATCTGGCCCACAGCACCAAATCATCTGCCCCGTGCCGCAGGTGCCACGCCTGGAAACTGAAGTAAAACACACCCACACCTGTGCATAATGCTGCTGTAAGTGCAACCATGACTGTCATAAACACGTTTACAACCGCCACAGGTACATTTACAGCAGTGTTTTGCACATGCATGGGCACATTATACTTCCACTTCTGGTGAGAGGAACCATATGACTGGTCTGCTGAACCATGTGATCAACCCACGGCCCAAAAAGCTTCGGCACTAGTTAGATATGCTTCCAGGTAAGTTGAACGGACTGTGGTGGCTTAGTGGTTAAGATGCTGAACTTGATGACTGGAAGGTCAGCAGGTCACAGTTCAAGACCTGAGTGCTGCATGGCGGAGTGAGCTTCCATCTCTGCCCTAGCTCCTGCCAACCTAGCAGTTCAAAAGCAAGAAACTGCAAGTAGATAAATAGATAGCACTTTGGTAGGAAGGTAAACAGTGTTGAGTGCACTCTGGTGTCTAGTCAGGCCTGCCACATGTCCACGGAAACGTCTCCAGATTCAAACAGTGTTGGCTCCTTGGCTATAAATGGAGGTGAGCACTGAACCCTACAGTCAGATCTGACTGGCTTATGAGCAAGGGCAACCTTTACCTTACTAAGCTGAAGTTTGTGAGATGCCTGCTTGTTTCTCCAAAGGAAGCCACATATTTATGCCTTATTGGGTTTGGTTGAAGCAGTGGTGGGATGTCAAAAAATTTACTACCCCACCGTGATGTCATCACAGTGTGGGCAGAGCTAACATCATGACATCGTGACATTGTGGGCGGAGCCAGAGAAAATAATAATAATAATAAAAATAAAAATAAGCACACACACACACACCTCAACCCACCCTCCCACCCACAACACAAGGACAGCAAGGAGGACAGCAAGGAGGCTGTGCATACGTGCCAAGCACTGCTTGACGTGCATGCACAGTGGGGGAACCAGTGAAAAGGTAAGCCCCGAAGGTGGTTCCCCCCAAAAGCTGCTACCGGTTCTCCGGGACACTGGGAAAAGTTACTACCGGTTCTGGCGAACTGGTGAGAACCTGTTACATCCCATCACTGAGTTGAAGGTGATTTTTGTTGTAATAAGTGCCAACTTTTCCTAATGTTTTTATTGGAACAAGGGTTCCTAATCTCTGGTCCATGGGCCAAATCAGTCCCTTTCTATGTCGCCCTCCAACCTGGTTGTTTACGGCTATCACCTACAAGGCATTTTCCTTCAGACCCACATTGTTCTTCCTACATCAAGTGGCACCATTGCCTACTGTTCTCCCTGTTTACAGAATACACAATAGCAACATGGTTCCTTCTTGTCTCCATAGTTCTTTAAGTTAGCCCTCTCTTGTCTGATCCTCAATACTAGACTTTTGGCCATTCTGTGTGCCTTGCTAGCCAAGCAGAGCTCAGGGACCTGTAATATTAATGTTTCTTCATTAATTTCTGAATGTTGACTTTTGATCAGGTTCATAATTTTGTTACATTTTGATAGATGTGACCCTCTTTAGGCATTGGACACTCTAATTTAGTCCCCATGTCTTGAAGGGTGGAGACCACTCCATTAGAAGATGTTCTACCCTTTGAACACTGTATTTGTTAGCCAATGTTCCACAATTGTGAGACTGTCAGCAGAAATAAAACATTTTGTTGCCTTGAGGACATGGTTGGTCATTAATGTAGATGTTTGACAAAACAGGGCAGTATTATGCCCTGGGACAGACCATTCATTTGAGTGTGTTGTCCTTGAGTATTAATGAAAATTCAGCACTTTTACAAAAGGGCTGCCATTACTTTAGTCACCGTATAATGCTTGGTTAGCTTAGAGAATTTTCGCTGTAGCATTTGTTGATGAACGGTGTCACAGTTGGCTAAGAGGTCAACAAAGGCTATCCCTGTGATCTTTCTAATTTCAAAGCCATCAACAGTAGGTTGCGTTAAAAGTAGATTTGTGCTGTACAATTCTTCCCAGGTCAATAACCCAACAGTTATGGGACAAGTAGGAGTTCCTCTACTTCCATTAGACACTTAATGGAACGTGTATTCCTCCCAGTTAATGTTATCCTTCCAGCAACAGGAATTCCTCGGAGACTATTGAGGAAGTTGTTATGTTTAACCTTGAGAAAAGCAAAGCAAAAGGGTACATGGTAGCCATCTTCAAGTATATTACAGACACTCATGTGGCTCCAAAGCAGAGGTCAGCAACCTACTGCCCATGGGCTGAATCTGACCCAAGGCACCAAATCATCCAGCCCCTGCCCTTGCTCCAACTGCCGCTACTGCCACCACCACTGCCAGAAGCCATGGACTTGTTTACTGCAGCCATGGACACATTTATGGCAGCCGTGGATGCATTTACGGCAGCAGTGGACTTGCTTGTGGCAGCCGCAGACACATTTACGGCAGCCGTAGATGTGTTTACCGCGTTTATTGTGGGGAAACAACCAGTCCAGCCACCTCAACTGTCTGAGGAAGCATGACCCAGCCCCTGCTCCAAAGGATATGGCATGAAATAACAAGTTCAAATTGTGAGAAAGGAGATTTGGGCTAAAATTTAGGAAGAACATCATGATAGTAGCTGGATCAGACTACCTTAGAAGGTCATGGTTTCTACTTCTTTGGAGATTGTTAAAAGAAGCTGGATGGCCTTCTATAAGAGATGCTTTAGCTGTGCACTGCCTGCTTTGACAGTAGGTTGGACTCAATAGCCCTTGGCCAGAATGTACAGTTCTGTGTCTACTCCAGCAAGAAAGTTTTCAAAGCAAGCCATATCTACTTTTGATTGACCAACCACAAAATGAAGCACAGTGAAATTCAATATACAAAGGGAAGTTAAGACATAGCACTATGACAAATAGGCATCTTCCACCACTGGAGACAGGAAAGATAACAGTGTTCCACGTGCTTTGGTGTCTAATCATTCCTGCCACATGACCACAGAAAGGTCTGTGGATGCAGACAGCGCTGGCTGTTTGGCTGTAAATAAAGATGAGCACTGCATCCTAGAAGTAGATATGACTGGCATTTGAGCAATCATCTAAGCAGTGTTATCATGGCCGGATAGACACAGGAGGGTAAAATACCTCCTCACCAGACTGAAACGAGCCTGAATCCCATGTGAAATTAGTTTGAAGACCATATGGTTCTGTTCAATATTTGACTAAATGTGAATCCAATCCATTATAATTGCTAGTTTGTGTATATTTCTTTTCATCATTTCAACCTTAAATCATTAGGAGAGTCCGACATTCCAGATATAAATCAGTTCTGGATGGTTTGGATGTTATTTTAAGTCGTGATTTTTTAAAAATTATTTTCATCATCGTGGTGGTGTTTTCCCCTTTGTAGAAGAAGAAAAAAATCTTTGTGTTTTTCATTAAGAAAGTGCTAGACAGATGAGCAGTCCTGAACCCCAAAGCGTTTAAAATCCCTACGCATATTCAACACTTTTGCACTTGTAATTAAAAACTGCAACTCCAGCTGTTTGGGATTCGTGGGAGAAAGATTTTAATGAATGTAGCTCTTTGAGAACTCAATAGGGTGTTTCCTGTCTATTTCATCCTGGTCTCTCCCCCCCCTCCCCCTTATGAAGATACACATTGAGTGGGTGGGGAAGAAGACATAAAAGGAAAGTATATAATAGGAGTTCTCAACCTTTTTAAGGCAGGGTCCGGGTCATGCTCCCTCAGACAGTTTTGGGAACCGGACGGCCATTTTGCCCTTCCTCCACCACATAGCACTTCCTGGTATGGTGCCACATAAAATGGTGCCACATAAAATGGTGCCGCAGGCTGTATCCAGCCTGTTGGCCGCAGATTGAGAATCCCTGGTATATAACATAGAGGCTTCTAATGATTTCAAACCTGGTGACTGGAAATCACCCTGTAAGGAGGAATTGGTTCGTTGAAGCAATTTCACCTGTAGCCTCTGGCAGTTCTGTCTAGGAGATTAATGGCAGGGGCTGATCTATGCCTGATTTTGGCGTTCCCCTCCGGCTGCCTCCTCTTCAGGATTGCTCAGATGTTCATTAATTGCTGGGAAGCATCCAGGACCCCCCTTTAGTGATGGGCTCACCCTAATAAAAGCATTATCTCATTACACAGATGACTATGTTCCTGACAGCTTCCTGGCTCCTTGCTGTCATGGCTCGATTTCTTCCATCTCTTCTCCTTCCTCAGAGTCTCAAGCCAAGAAGCCATAGGACCATAAGAAAAACGTGGTTTTCCTCTCCTTGTAGACAAAAATGTTGTGGCACCTTAAAGACTAACTCCTGGATTTAAATGTGAGTTTTAATGGGCTAAGTCCACTTCATCAGACATAAGAGTGCAGCTGGCCAATCATTCTGTGCCTGTGTACCTGATATCTATAAATTGATGCCATGCTCCTATCTCACTTGGCATTGGTGCTCGCATGTTATGAATGCAGAGAGATGTGGATCGATATGGCTGTCTGAGTCTTTGGACTTTTATTGGGGAAATGGCTATCAAGACTGCCCTGATGAATGGCTATACAGTACTTCAAAACCTACCACGGCATATAGAAGTAGCTATTAAACACCAGTCATAAAAATGGCAATAGAAGACTCTTTTGATGATGTGTGACTAGATCTGCTACACCTGAAATAACTTAAGGAGCAACCCTTCCAGGGAAAGGTCTGATACTGGCAGCCACGTCAAGTATAATTAAAGTAGCTGTTGAATTTTGAGCAAGAAAGGCACGGGAATCCAGAGTTCAGAAATAACATCTCATAAGCAACTTGACTATAGTTGAGTAACCGTATATACTCGAATCGAAGTCCCAATGTAAACCACTAACTATGCAGCCAGCAGGGAGACCACTCCTTAAATCTTTAACACATTTTTGGAAACTCTATTTGGGTCACTATACGTTATGAAGGGACTGTGGTGGCTCAAGTAGTTCTAACTGGAAGGACATGAGGGAGTGAGCTCCCGTCTCTGTCCCAGTTCCTGCCAAACTAGAAGTTTGAAAGCAAGAAATTGCAAGTAGATAAATAGGGACCACTTTGGTGGGAAAGTTAACAGTGTTCATGCCTGCCACATGTCCATGGAAACATCTGCAGACACAGACAGTGCTGGTTCTTTGACTATAAACAGAGATGAGCACTGAATCCTAGAGTCAGATATGACTGGCTTTCGAGGCAAGGGTGACCTATTTCGGATGCGATTGGATGGCAGCTAACAATGATGCTAAGGTTAGATTGGGTTAAATTAGGACTGTGTAGGTTAAACTAGGCCAGTGGTGGAGAACCTAAGGCACACGTGCCAGAGGTGACACTCAGAGCCCTCTCTGTGGACACACGTGCTGTTGCCCCAACACAGAGTTCACCCCGCCCCTCTGCCTAGCAGCCCAATAGGAATGCTTTCTCCCTTCCCCCAGCACAGAGTTCACCCGCCCCTCTGCGGCATGGATGGCAGCCAGTTGAGTTTGAGTACTCAGTCTCTACAAAGTTCACCATCATTGCGCTAGCCCATTCTTCTTATCTTGAATGTTAGCATGAAATAACCAGGAAGGGGAAAGTGATTTTCAATGCAAAAACAAACAAACAAAAGCTACGGGTGCCTGTTTTGAGTAATCATCCATGCAAAGAAAAGTAATCAATCACCAGGTGACAGATCTATTATATACACCACACATCTTGCTATAAGTGCATCTTATAATATATTGCATACCAATAAACAATGATATATACAAGGCAGAGTTGTTACAATATGATTATAGCACACATATAATTGATCTGTCACATTGTTGTTTTTCATTTATTTTTTCTCTCTTTGGGCAATTCCTCAAATTCAAAACCATTGCCAATTCTCTAAGAAAAAGAAAAAGAGAAGCGAGGGAGATGCGAAGTATAAAGGATTATAAAGCACACAACAAAGATACTATTCGAAGCACATAAAGAAGTAGGGTTGGATCTACCAATAGTCAGGCGGGACAATCACCTCAGGCAGCCAATGATTAGCAACATGGAAGGAAATAGCATCCCTCTGGCTGTTTCATCTGTTGAAAATCATTGTCTATCACAGTGAGGGCAAACCTTGGCACTCCAGCTGTTCTTGGACTTCAATTCCCAGAAGCCCTGATCAGTAGGAGTGCTGGCATGGGCTTCTGGGAATTGAAGTCCAAGAACACCTAAGAGTGCCAAGGCTCACCATTACAGGTCTATCAGGATAATGTTCCACAGCCTGTCCTGCATCCATGATACCTCATCTGCTGCCCTTAAGTATGTTGGAGAATGGGGTCCCATTAATAGCACTGAAATAAGATTCAACTGTCTTCTTCTTTTGCAAAGAGAGTTGAGGTGAATACCATCTTGACTGCCTCAGGCAACAAAAGTCCTTTAAGACGCTGAGCTTGATGACTGGAAGCTTGGCAGGTCAGCAGTTCGAGACCCGAGCACTGTGTGACAGAGTGAACATTAGTTGACCACCACCTGATGATCAGTGATGAGTCAACGGCAGTAGGGTATACTCTATTACCATAGCAGGATAACCTGGCCAGACATTAATTTTCACCATTTCCCTAGGACTGCAATGGCGAAGGTTGGCACCCCAAGTGTTCTTGGACTTCAATTCCCAGAAGGCCAAGTCTCTGTGAATCCACGTTAATGGGTGGATTCACAGAGACTTGGACTTCTGGGAATTGAAGTCCAAGAACACCTGGAGTGCCAAGGTTCACCATCACTGCCCTAGGAAATTGGCAAAACCCTAACCAGTGATGGTGAACCTTTTAGAGACTGAGTGTCCAAGCTGCAAGCCCAAGCTCACTTATTTATCACAAAGTACCAACACAACAACAGGGGAGTGAGGAAACTCTCCCATTGGGCTGCTGGGCAGAGGGGCAGGTCAAACTCCGTGCTGGGGGAAGGAGGAAGCACTTCCATTGGGCTGCTGGGCAGAGGGGCAGAGCAAACTCTGTGCTAGGGCAACCGCATGGGTGCCCACTGAGAGACCTCTGAGAGCCACCTCTGGCACACATGCCATAGGTTCGCCACCACTGCTCTATATTAACTAACTAACTTCCTTTTGCCTGTCTATCTTTCTGCCTTTTTATTTCTCCATCTTTTGTCTTTTCCTGATCTTCAGTCTAGCCCTCCTGCTCGTGGGATCTGTGGATTTGTCCCCAAGGAAAGTAACTTTCCCAAGAAGTGTCGGAGAGGCACTGGCAGCCGTCATATACTAAGAGTAAATCTGCTGAGCAGGGGCATCTTCAACAACCAATCTTCTGGAACATCATTCAACAAGAACGAGGAGCTGTCAAAAATGATGGGTTGAGTTTTGACTGGGTGCCCACAGCTACCGTTTTGGAACAGTGGCTGAGTAGTTTTGATGAAGATGGGGAGAAATTCATTTACCAGCCTCCACCACGTCCTTCCCCTCTCGCTACAATGAGCATTGTAATGACCTGTTCGCATCAGAGAAGATTTATTGTACTTAACAGTGTTTGAATGTTAATTGTACTCCCCCCACTCCACTGGTTCAATAGAATCTAAGAAAATATGTGTGGTTTTCCCCCTTCCTTTTTTTTAATGCTATTGGGTATTGTTTGTGGTCTGATCACACTCCTTCAGATTGAGAAATGAACTGTGTGACAGCTGGTGATTTCTTTTTCCAGGTGAACGAAAGATTGTTCCAAAATGAATTTCTTCTTATTTAATTACATTCCATCCCCAGTGATATCTTTTTAACAAGATTATTTGGTCTGAGCTGCACTTGTGGGGCAGGGAGGGAAGGGAAGGGAAGAAAAGAAATCACCACATGTTAGGGGTTGTGTTTTCATTCAATAAGGAGAGAGGGATTCGGGTATTTCATCTCTACCCAGATGGACGCAAAATTGAGCAGCATATACCAGCTCGGCGAGAGATGAAATATGAACAGACATGGGACTCCAGAGGAAAAATGGAAAGAAATTCTCCTCTTGACTAAACTCTGAATGCGGCAAATTCTTTACAGAGGGTTGGCCAAAGTGACAGGCCACACATTACTTGTGCGCACCGCCCTGTCAAAATGCATCACAATATTCCCTGCCTTGTAGGTCAATGGCACTCACATGGGGGTCCTCAGATGTCATTGGATTTTAACTCCCCAGAACCTTGGCCCATTCATTAGAAACTCTGTGAGCTGTTTTTGCCACAGGTATGTTGGGGGAGGGCGTTCTGGTTTTAAAACATTCTAGGCATTTGGTTAGAACTTTAGTTGGCGGAATGTAAGGCAAAGGAAGGACAATGGTTGAGTTTGACAAATGGAAGGTCAGCAGTTTGAGACCTGAATGCTGCACTACAGAGTGAGTTGTCATCTGGCCCAACTCCTGCCAACCCAGCAGTTCATTGACAAGAAATTGCAAGTAGATAAATAGGTACATTTTCCGTGTTTTTCTGCTTTATGTCTCTCTTGCTAGACAGCCAGTCATGTCTGACACTAAGGGGTGGTGCTAATCCCTGTTTACATCCAACATTGTGTTTGCAGATGTTTCTGTGGTCATGTGGCAGGTGACACTGTTACCTTCCCCACCAAAGTAGACACCCACAAAAAAACAAAATAGTTCTCAATAGTCTCCTCACAGTTGCTTTCCTCTGCCCTCCCCTCTCTTTCTCCACTCTTGTCCAGTGTCATCTATTCATGTCCTAATTATGCTGCATAGCCGTCTGGAGCAGGCCGGCATCATTGCCGACTGATAAGATACAAAAGTGCTTTACGGAATGGTTAATGAGCTGTGTTCCATCATGGCCTTTCCGTGGGACGCCGTCTGAGTAAACCTAGACCACGGCAAGCAATTAAGCAACAGAACACATTGCAAATGCAGTTTGGCACGTGGAGCCTGGTAACAATTCGCCTGGTCTCCCTCTTGGCCTCATCGGAGCTGAGCGGCAGCTGTTCACAAAGCTCAATCTGATCATGATCCCCAGAAAGCTGATGTAAATGAGAAAGGCAAGATAAAAAGGAGGGCTGAAAGTAGGCAGATACAAATGTATGGGCACGTTTTCCACTTCCAGGAGCGACGAGGGCTTCATGGGCCGGATGAATTGGCATCGGGAGCCACAACCGGCCCCGGAGCCTTAGTTTGGGCACCACTGATTTAGAGGTGCCCAATACATGGACTTATAAAAATGGCACTTATCTATGGTTTGTAGGGTCTCTCAGCAAACAGACACATCCCAGGAACGTTTTTATCAAAGCTGACCAATTCCTTCTGTGAGGTTGTTGTTGTTTTTACACAAAGGACACCAGAGAGAAGCCCACATTCCAAGAAATTTAGAAAGAGGACTGTAAAAATAAGAACAAGTACAAATGGAAGATGTATTCACTGGAAATGGTGGGCTATAAATTATTTCTCAGTGCTGATGAGGGTCATTAAGTATCTTGTGTTTTGAAGCCTTCTGTATATCTACCTGTCAATTGCCGACAACCGAACCCAGAAGCCTTTGACTTGGAATCCTGACCTTTGTGTTCATAGCTTGATCCATGACGAACTATTGCTAAGAAAAACCTGGCCTGGTCTTTTAATATTTATGAGCGGTGAGATCATATTTGCCCATGCATGCTGAAGGAGACAGAGCCAGCTCAAAGGTGAAGAAAGAATCCATGTTGCGAGAAGAGATGTTGTAGTGGCAAAGGCACCAAGCCACCAGATGGTCAAACAGTCTACTTTGGTCGTCCAGCCATCTTGCGGAACAGGTGGCCCTCCCAGGTGAAATCTGAGATGGCAACTCTGAAGAACAGGCACAGACCAAGCCAGCTTATCCATGCCAGTCTGGCACTCAAATATGAGTTTTGCACATTTTTTAATCAACCCGTGAAATGGCTTATGAAGCAGATAGAGACTGAGCCACTTGGTTTAGCACAGAGTTTGGAATGTTTCATTTTTTTGGAATAGAATTCCCAGAATATCCCAAGCCAACATGGCTACAGGCTGTGTGGACTAAGAGACTCTAGATGTTTTGCTCAAAAATAACTTTTTCAAACTCCACTCTAGTGTTATAATAAAGGCCTCTTGCAGCTTGAAGAAATAGGACAGTTTGATGATTTATCTGCCACTCAGGCCCTCAATCTCCTTCGTTCCTCTTGAACTTAACAGCAAACCCGATAGTTGCCTAGGTAAGGGAGTGTCCCAGGAATTATGCATCATTGCAAGTTTAAAGATAGGTAGGTTTTACATATGACTGGTTCTAGGCTACGGGTCAAAAAAAGTTCCTGGCCTGAATTGTTTTGGACTCTCTTTATGGCTGATGTGGCTACAAGAATTGTCAAGGTTTAAACATTTTATGAATTTGTCATTGATTCGGTCCATTCTACTGCATTCTCCTTATTCCAGTGGTTGGAAATGGATGAGTTCTCTCAAGATCCTTCCTTCCTTCCTTCCTTCCTTCCTTCCTTCCTTCCTTCCTTCCTTCCTTCATTCATTCATTCATTCATTCATTCCCTCCCTCCTTCCTTACTTCCTGAGAAACAAAGTGCCATCACTTTGATGCTGTTGGGACAAAACTGCTGCCCCATTGTGCAGACAGGGCAAAATGGTCATCCAGCCCTTGAAAGCTGGCTGAGAGACCATGGCCTGGCCCCCTGCCATAGCCAAAAGAAAATTGCTGTAAAATAGAAGCAGCAGACATGGGTCTTGTCCAAGAAGAAAATCACTGTGGTCAATGCAAGAGCTGGGGAGCTGTTGAAAAGGAGGAACTGGCAGGTGTGGAAACATCTGGCAAGGAAAGAAACAGCCCTGAGCATCATTGGCAAGGATGGAATGATTTTACCTGCTGGTCTCAATCTGCTTCGTTGTTGAGTGGAACATAGGTTGCACCGTGGGGGAATTTCAAATCATTCCGCATTAATATGGTTTGATATGAATTCATATCAGCCATTACATATCCCAGTTCAACTGGAAGAGGAAAGGGTGATAAGAACCCAAGTAACCACTTGGGTGGGAAGGTAAACAGCGTTCTGTGTCTAGTCATGCCTGCCACATGACCACAGAAACGTCTGCAGAACGAGATAGTGCTGGCTCTTTGGCTTTGAAACAGAAGCGTAGCATGCCTTGGCGGGGCCCCGTATAAAAATTTGTTTGGGGGCCCTTAGGAAGGGTAAAGATTTCTCAGAAAAGAAAAAAAATTGTTTTTTTTTTAATTTTTGTTATTTGTGAAATAAAAAAATTGGGAAGTTTTTATTAATTTTTGCTTACGCATGTTGGGGGCCCCTGTGGCCCGGGGGCCCCGTATAATTGATACAGCAGATACGGCGGTAGCTACGCCCCTGCTTTGAAACATATATGAGCACTGAACCCTGGAGTCGGATATTACTGACTTTTGAGCAAGGGAAACCTTTACTTTTATAACTGCTTCTACTCTAGGTTTCCTGGGTTCGTTTCTCACCATCTTCAAGCAGGGCTGGGAAAATGTGCACCTAAAATGGTGGACAATGTCCGCTAGTCAAGGTTGGACAAGGCGGGATGGACCCTCCAGAGCTTGGGGAAACTAACATTATCAGAACCTCCTAGCCAGTTGGTGGCCAGGCTGGCTATTGAATTCTAACCCAAAATAACATTCTCAACTTAGGGGTGCACCAATGGTCTGATTTGAAATAAGCATAGTCTGTGAAAATGGTTGGTTGGGTTGGGTTGGGTTTGGTGGTCTCAGAATCCCTCAGCCACACTGGCCTTGTCGACTGGGCTATGAGGAGACATGTAGCCCAAAGAATTTAATTTTACAAGCTCTGGTTTGCTTGTCATACAGTTAACCATCAGAACAAAAGACAGACACCATCACACAAAGCCAGATAACATAAAGCCAATTTCTCAAGGTTCTGTTCTGAACTAATAGATTTTCATAACCTCAGAGGCACAAACTCTGCAGGCATTCCCTGCTCCCAGTGTTGCTGTGGAAGTTGGAGGAACCAGTTCGAGGGCTTCCAGGGCATGGACTGGAAACTTAAGGAATCATTGGGGTTGTTCATGGCTTCTGATGAGAAGGCAAGGGACTGAAGTCTGCCTGTTCACTTCTATGCATTCCCAGCTGGTTCCAATGTGACATCCCAAAGACCTAGATCTTGAATATCACAACAACCATCCCCAAGGATGTCAAAAGGGCTAACCTCCTTGTTTTTGGTTGTGGTCCTGAACTTCCAAGGCATGGAATGGTGCTCACTTTGCATTCCTGCTTAGCTGCACTCCTGGGCTTCATTTTGGGATTATTAAAATATCACTGACCCCCAAGATCCCTAGATCTCAGTAGGAGAGGTTTTTTGATCAGAAACATTGGATATAACCTTTGGGGTTGAAAAAGTTCTCCAGCACTTCTGTATATATACCTTGGGAGAAAGTATTCATTAGCAAGATGTAACAGGAAGGAAAAGTGTATTAGTAATAACAGCAATGATTTTTATCTCTTTCTTTAATTAGAAAACAGCCGATTCCCAGGTGTGTGAGAGGGGGAAGTGCTTGTCTTCTGTTAATCTTGCAGATGCAGGTGGTGAGTCATCCAAAGCTGTGTCTTTAATGAAAGGTCACTCAATTATCATGGAAGCTCATTTTTAATGGCTGGCCTTGGGGTGGCTGTACAGTAGGAGACTGTTCCAAAGTAGCCTGTTCCAAAAAGTTTTTCATTTATAAAACATCCAGGCCAGACATATTGACACAGGGACCTCAATGGCAGAAGAGCTGTCCATCGGAGATGAGGCTGGTAATTAAAAGCAAGGTGTTGATCTGAAACCAATTTCACGCTCATGTTCTCCACTTGCAGACAGACACTTGCTTGCTTGTTCACTGGGGCTCACAAAACTCTCATTTGTTTTCATTTGCACTTGCAACAAGGGGAGTCAAAAAGGCATGGATCACGGGGGGCCTTACTGTTGGCTGAGCCTCAATTGTCTAGTCTTCAAAACTGTTATAATAGTAGCATACATTACAGGCAATTTACATACCTAACACACAGAGAGAGATCTTGAATTCATGGAAGGTCTATGACAGGGATTCTCAACCTGCGCCTTGTGGGCTGGATGAGGCCCATGGCACCATTTCATGTGGCTCACACCAGGAAGTGGCATGTGGTGTTTGAAGGGCAAAATGGCCATCTGGCCCCCAAAGCTGTCTGAAGGAGCATGACCCGTCCCCTGGCTTTAAAAGGTTGAGAACTCCTGGTCTATGATTTCATCAGTGTAGCTAATCTCATCCAGTCTGGCCAGGTTATCCTGCTATTGTAATAGAGTAGACCGTACTGTCAGTGACTTAACACCGATTGTCAGGTAGCGGTTAACTAACCTGACAACCCTGAGGAGTAATGGCTTTGGGCGCCGATGTCCACAGGGAAAGGTGATGGTCCCCAAGTCAACTAAATCCCACTTGAATCCCTTTTGATGGAGGGCAGCAGTTTCATCAATACTGGCCTGGGACTGAGGAGGACTTTGCGTGCAGATGCAGACTGCCATGGCTCTTTGGCTGCAAATGGAGACGAGCACCACCCCTTAGAGTCAGACACAACTGGCTTTCAAGTAAGGGAGATATTTGTCTTTTACCATCATTTGGGGTTAGCTTTCCTCCGTCAGATACAAAGTGCTGGTTGGCTTTTACACCTGAGTCTGCCACTCTGATCAGTGTAAGACACCCCCTCTGGCCCATCATCCCCAGCAAGGGCTGGGTAAAATAAAATTGTGCAATTTAGTTTAATTTCTTGGTGAAGTCTTAAAATGGGACTGTTTGGGGGTGGGTTGGGGCTGATTAGCCTGATTGCAGTATAAACACTGTCCTTACAAACACAATTGGACCAACTTGGAAATATTACTGTATATACTCGAGTATAAGTCAGGGATTTTAGCCCCCAAAATGAGGTCCAGAAATAGGACTCAACTTATACTCGGGTCAACATAAACACTCAAAAACATACCTACACAAATGTCTAAATTAATTAATTTTACTGTATTTTCATGTATTTTAATTACTGAAACCCATTAGCAGCAGCTGCATTTTCCACTTATACTCGGGTCAATCTACTTTTCTAGTGTTAGAGGTTCAAATTAGGTATCTCGACATATTCGGGATGACTTATAGTTGAGTATATACAGTATATGCCCAGGTAGAAAGCAGATTCTCTGTTTATAAGCTTCCACTGAGGGTGCGTCTACCATCTCCAAATCAGTTTGTGGCACCAGAGTCTTGGCCAGGCAGTTCTTCTGTTTCTCCTTTCCTGGAGCCACATGGATGAGTTCCGTCTGGTTTGCTTGCTTTCCACCATCCCCATGTCTGCAATATCTAGGGAGGGGGGTTCATCAGAGGAACATATGCTACTCGCAGAAATGTAGCCCTGAGCATCTCTAGTCTACAGGATTTGCATTCATCTGAAACACTGAGAGTTCTTTCTGTCCCTGTTACTCCCTCCCCACCCCACCCCGCCTGCTAAATGAATAAGTGGTGCTAATATAGATTACTCGATGGCAGCCCCATTCTCTGTGATCAGTCACTTACACAGAATGTCCCTCCCTGCTGTGCGACAAGGATGGAGCGGAAAGTATCACCGCTGCTGCTTCTGTTTTGCCTTTCATGACGGCATTAACCCTTACTCTTCTACTGGCAAATGGGCTTTCTGACAAAGTGTGGTTCATCACACTGACGGACCCTTAGCGCCACTGCCACCATCCGTGCTATAGCCAAGGAGGTTTCAAGGTCTCCACGATAAGGACAATTGAATTCAAGCTGCATCAATTCTCTGAAGAGTTTTCTTTTCTTTTCTTTTCTTTTCTTTCTTTCTTTTTTTTTTTTTTTTTTGAAAACAACTCCCAAAATCTGCCTCTTCCTGAATGATCAGGATCCATGGCAGAATTCTGGGAACAGTTGACCAGGGGTGGCCCATGGCACCATTCTATCTGGTCCAAAACGTGCCTGTGCATGCATAAACACGCCCTTGGCTGTCATAAATGCTGCCGTAAATGCACCCACGGCTATCATAAGTGCGTTTATGACAGCCATGGACGAGTTTTAGGTCAGGAGGACACACATGGCCGGCCTGCTCAACCACGTGACTGGCCCACAGCGTGAAAAGTTTAGGAATCCCTGCAGTAGATTTTAATTTTCTAAGATTTACTTCTCAGTTGGAAACTGCTTCTCAAACTTTGAGAGGTTCTTCTTCTTCTTTTTCTTCTTCTTCAACTGCCATATCTGTTCCAAATATTAGCTGTCATCATGGCAACAAGTCTTCCTGTTCTTAGCTCCTGGTGTGCTAGAATATAGAAAAATATAAAACCAAAGAGACCCCATCTTTGCCCTCCCAGTAACCTACAAAGTGGCATGACAGTGATTCAGTTAAAACCTGCCTGTCTGTTGTTCAGGCTGAGGCAATAAACCCTTTCCTCATTAGAATAGAGGTCTTATAAGTGTACCGAATGGTAGATGATAGATAAGTGTGAAGTTTTGGCCACTAGGCAATGTTAGTGTGCAGTTTGAATTCCTTTGTCCCTGGGGCCAATACCAAGGTGTCAAGATTGTAAGACCACCGCATGGTCGAGGTGCCATGCATTTCCTGTTTACTACTGGGTATATAAACTCTTGTTTTTGAATCCTCGGGGTTCTCAGATTTTGAGTATCTATACTATCTGTGAACCACTGCGCAAATAAAAGACCTTTGAATCTGTATGACCTGGAATTGCTGTCCCGTCTCATCTTTGATACGACAATTCTACAACACTGGGAACAGTGCTTCCAAGGACATTCCACACCAATCTCTCAGGTTCTTCAGCCACAAAGTCCGTCTATGTCCAGGGCCTCTTTCTTCCCAAGGATCTTCCCTTGCATAACAAGTTCAACTTCCATAAAAAGTCGTGTGTTTTGCAAAACTTGCTGAACTATATATCAGACTCGATGAATTCAGGTTTCAGTGTTACCATCTGTGAAGCAGTTCCTTCTCTTCTCTGTAACTGCCCTCTTTTTTCACATCTGAATCTCCAATGATCAGCTCTCAAAAAAGCCGATGCTATCTAGTCCCTTGGGACCCCAAAGTTAAAGGTAAAGGTTGCCCTTGCTCAAAAACCAATCGTAGCTGACTCTTTTTTTTAATTAATTAAACAGTGTAAAAGATAAAGAAAAGAAAATAGAAAACATATAACACAATTACATCGGTTCTTTCTCTAATATCAATTTTACATATAACATAACCAGTCTCTTAAACCCAACTCTAGCCAAAGAGCCAGTGCTGTCAGCATCAGCAGAAGTTTCTGTGGTCTTGTGGCAGGCGTGAGTAGATGCCGGAGCACACAGAACGCTGTTACCTTTCCCACCAAAGCGGTAGCTATTTATGTACTTACAACTTCTTGCTTTCGAACTGATAGGTTTGCAGGAGCTAGGGCAGACAACAGGTGCACATTCTGGCAGGCAGCACTTGGGTATCGAACTGCTGACCTGCTGACTTTCCTGTTATCAAGTTCAGTCTCTTAACCGCTAAGCTAGGAGTTCTTAACATTTTTAGGGGGCTCATGCTCCCTCAGACAGCTCTGGGGGCCAGACGGCCATTTTGCCTTTGCTCCACCACATGGCACTTCCTGGCATGGCAGAGGTGGTGGTGGGGACACGTGAAATGGCACCGTGGGCCGCATCTGGTCCACGGGATGCAGGTTGAGAATCCCTGCCATAAGACATCTGAGAGCTGACCCTTCCCTCTCATAGTTTTTACTGCATGGGAACGACCCATCCAAGCGGCAGAGAGTCCATCTCTGAGGTCACATGGCGCTCCTGCGAACCCGTTCTTGTGCTTCACTGCAAAGCTCTTCCCCATAAATTTTGGAGGCAGGTTGATGCATGAGAGGCGATGGCTGGCTTCAAGGCGAGTTGTGTTTATTCCCCAATGGCGCATGCATTATGCAAGAGGCCATGCTCCCAGATTTCACATCAACTGTGCTACAGGAAGGAGGTGGACATAAAGAAGTAAACCGCTCCCCGGCTAAGTGAGGTGATCCTAATCTTTATGATTATCTTTGGGCTTTTTTCGAAAGCTCAGAGCCAGACGCGACCATCTCTTTCCCTTCCCTCCCGTTTTTCTAAAAGCACACTTAGACTTAATCAGCTCAATTGCTACAGAGCATAAATTTGAGAGCAGTGCAGTAATACTGCAGAACACAAGGCACCAGAGCAAGCTTAGATCTCTTTTCTCTCACTTGTTTGGGGTGGGGGTGGGGGAATCACCCGGTGCTATAGCAACAAGACTCTTGGGCTGGGGAAAGGGAATACAAAACAGGCACCGAAATGGGAAGATGCACTTTGTGCTCAGGGAACCACCTGGAATAGATTTGCGAGCCATGGCGGGAGCAGCATCATAGGGATGATAATCAGAATTTTGCCCAGCCTGAAGACAATTGGTTTGTCCTTGCATTTCCCTTCTTTTCCTCCTCCAAAGAACTTAGTGGAGCATGTTTGGCCAGGACTGATGGAGCTGCTTCCCTCCATCAAGATGGATTCAAGTGGGATTTAATCCACTTGGGGACCCTCACCCTTCCCTGTGGACTTCGCCACTCAAGGCTGTTAGTCCCATTAATTAACTGCCGCATGATGATTGGTGTTGACTTGGTAGCAGTATGGTCTAGAGCCTACTCTATTACCACAGCAGGAATGGGCTGCAGTGGCTCAGTGGTTAAGAAGCTCACTTTGTTAGCCAGAAGGCTGGCAAGTTGGCAGTACGAGACCCAGGTTCTGGATTGAGCACCCCTCTCTGTCCCAGCTCTTGGGGACATGAAAGGAGCCTCGTGTGGGCGTTCCCTGAGTGGAGTTTCTTCTGCAAAATTCCTTTCGACCCAGAATAATTTCCGACATGAAATTATTATTATTATTACCATAGCAGGATAACCTGGCCAGAAAGGGAGCACATGCCTAGCAAAGAATTATAATATCGTCTGCAAAAGATAAAGGATTGCTACTACTCAACCTCCACCCTGCACACACTGTAGAGTGGCTTCCTGCTTGCTCACTGGTTACAAGGTGCCCATTCCTGCTTTATGACAAGTAGCAACAAACAACCAAGAATGGGGACTGACTTTTCAGAGAGATTTCTCTACAGCTGAAGGTGGGGAAGAAGAAAATGCGGCGTGCTGCAAAACGCAACCTTTCCAGGAACAACAGATATGACTTGCGCAGAAGCTTTGGAACACATTTTCCTGTTGCTACCCAATGATTTTCGCAGGTTTTGTCCTCCAGAGGTGTGCAAACTGAAGCAAAACAGAGAGGCTACTTTCTCACCCGCCAGTGGTAAATGTTATTTTGCTTTACTGACTGACTTCCTAGCATTGCTGGGGATATCCAACTGGTCACTCCATATGCACACGTGCATGTACATGCGTGCACACACACAGAGAGACACACAGGCACAATGAAGTTGTAGCAGATGCTGAGAGAACTAAGCAAGAGAATGACGCTGGACATCCTCTGAATGGATATGAACCTAAGGTCCTCCATCAAGATGGATTAAAGTGGAATTTATTCCACCTGAGGTCCATCATCCTTCCTTGTGGACTTCACCACCCAAGGCCATTAATTCTCAGGGTTGTCAGGTTAGTTAACTGCCACCTGATGGTTGGTGTTGAGTCACTGACAGTATGGTCTACTCTGTTACCATAGAAGGACAACCTGGCCAGACTTTACCTATTTCCGCCCTCCAAGCAGACCCACTTCTGAAGAGGAGGGAGGTAAAGTCCATCCCCACTTAGGTAGCTTCACATCAGTGGGAGGGATACATTAATGGTACAGAGGACTGTCCAGGGTTCACACTATTTGGCCAAATGTCACCCAAGCCAAGAACCTTTGTTTGCAACATCTAAGATGTACTTGAAGCATAATCCAGCTCAATCAAATCAATGAGGTAGGCAACAAGTTATTTCAAGAGCTTGAAATAAAGTTTGATATCTTCTAAAGAAATTACTTGTGCCTTCGGTGGTGTTCTAGAGACATTTCTTTACAATGCTGCCCGAACAGATTTCTTAAATTCAGATCACTTCTGTACACTTCTACTAGCCAGGGGAAGGGCATCAAAAAAATGTCAGAATCATTCTTCAGAATCATAACACCTAGAAGCGTGGCTTTAATATTTAAGATAGCTGATAACCTCTGGAAACCCTGTCTGCTTCGAAAGAGAAGCTATATATTTATCACAGCATTTCTCTCTACAGCCTACTTCATTTTTCACCATGGCAGGACAACGAGGTTACAAGAAGAATCCTTTTTTGTTGTTCAGTTGCACAGTCGATTCCGACCCTCCGCGACCCCATGGACCACCACCCGCCAGGCACTTTTGTCCTCCACCATCCCCCTCAGCCCACCCAGCTCTGCCCCCACTGCATCCACAATACCATCTAGCCATCTCATCTTTGGCCGCCCCCTTTTTCTTTTGCCCTCCACCTTTCCCAGCATCATGGCCTTCTCAAGTGAATCCTCTCTTCTCATTTGATGTCCAAAGTACCTCAGCTTCATCTTTACAATTTGACCTTCTAGGGAGCAGTCAGGTTTGATTTCTTCTAAGATTTTTCTGTTTGTTCTCCTCGCTGTCCATGGGACTCTCAAAACTCTCCTCTAACACTACATCTCAAATGCATCTATTCTTCTGCACTCAGCTTTCCTAATGGTCCAACTCTCACAGCCATACATTGCCACCGGGAACACCATTGCTTTGACTATAAGAATTTTTGTTTGCAATTTGATGACTCTACTTTTCACTATGCTTCCCAGATTTCTCATCGCTTGCCTCCCAAGAATCAGTCGCCTTTTTATTTCATGGCTGCAATCCCCATCTGCAGTGAGCTTTGATCCCAAGAAAGTAAAATCTGTCACTGTCTCTACTTCTTCTCCATCTATTTTCCAGGGACTGATAGGGCCTGTTGCCATGATCTTTGTTTTCTTTATATTGAGTCTCAAGCCAGCCTTTTCACTCTCTTCTTTCAACCTAATCAGAATCCTTTAGCATCTCCAGATCTCAAGGCAGAGGCTGAAGTCTTAGTTTGCTGCTATAATTACCTGACAGGATGCAATCTTTGGAGGAAGAAATGCTAGAGGAGATAGCTTTACATGAATCTGAAACGCAAAACTCATCCCTACATTCTCAGCCATGGCAAAATGCAAAGGCATTTATGTGAGGAAATAGAAGAGTTAACTTGCTGATTGGGTGGAAAAATACTCTGTAAATGCTCAGAGGAAATTTGAAAGACTAATTAATGAGGAATGTAATACCCAGGAGCCATCTGGCAAGGGAGACAGGCCAGAAATTTATTTGTAATAATAATGGAGGAGTCAAAAGGGGATGATTGGTCGACTGGTTGCTTCTGGAGTAAGCATCCGATTTGCTGAAAGAGCTTGGGAGCTGCTTCATTATATTGGAAACGGAGCACTTTCCATGATCATCTGTGAATGGTCAGGAGAAGTAATTAAAAAATAAACTTTTGAGAGATCTTCAGTTTTGACCAGTAATACAAAGACACGCACACACAAAGAAATAAGTTTTTAATTTAAATGACGTGGTGGTGATCTCCTAAAAACTTTTATAAAAAAATCACTTCCCCTGATCACTCACAGACAATCAGGGGAAGTGATTTTTTATATCCATAGGAGAGGTTTATCTATCCATAGATGTTCATTGGTTTCAGCCACAAACACGAGTGATGATTTATAAATCACAAGCAGGCTATTCCAAATCATGTTTGCATCTTCTTTATTTTACCTTTTTAAAAGAGCATGTACAAATAAAATGCTGTCACCCTTCAGCCATCTCCCCATCTGGAGCTGTGGTTACCTTTCACTCAGAGCCTACATCTCTAATACGTACTAGAAAAGATACTGCACCCAAAGGTGTGCTTCCTTGCTGAAAGTAATGTACCAAAATGCATTTTATTAGGGGAAATTGTTTCCCCAGATACAACACATTAAGCCAAACTGGAAATAAAACTGTATATATCAGGAGAAAAGTACAGTACATGAAATTATGTATGGGTTTTCATGAAGACTTTTTAAAAATAAAATACAGATTTATTTATTTATTAAAAGGAGATAAACCCAGGGTGGGAAGGAGTGAAATGAAGTTTTTAATAAAATAAAAAAAACACCTAAAACTAACATTTCTGATATATTCTTTCATCCCAACAAAAAGCTAACTTTCAACTAAAGACTCTGGTTGTCTAAGAAGTTATCTTGCTTTGTTTCAAATCTTTGGTCCACCTAGCCAAGTACTGTACTGTCAACTTTAACAGGTATCAGCCCCCTTAAGAGTTTAGGTAATATTGTAGCCTAAACCAAGGACTGTGAACCTTTTAGAGACTGAGTGTCAAACTGCACCCCCAAACACACTTATTTATCGCAAAGTGCCAACACAACAACAGGGGAGGGAGGAAATGCTCCCATTGGGCTGCTGGGCAGGAGGGCGGGGCAAACTCTCTGCTGGTGTGATTGCACGGGTGCCAACAGAGAGGGCTCCAAGTGCCACCTCTGGCACGCAAGCCTTAGGTTCGTCACCAGTGCCCTAAACCTACCTACAGACTCCTATTATTTTCCAGTGGCTTGCCTCTAGTGGTATCATGGAGTCATGGCTTGCAGGGTTGAACCTAGGACATTTAAGTATTGCCTATTATTTCTGTAATTAATCCATAATCCTCACATATACATGAGGGTGGGAATGAATTTAGCTACACTGTACTATTACAAGGTAGCCTTGTTACGATGTGAAGCCTTTTATACTGGTTTAGTCATAGATGACTGTGCGACTGAACAACAAGTCATAGATGGGAAATTAAGAGCCATCAATTTGATATGGAGTGGTGCCAATTCATCCAGCCCGAACCATCTGCACTATTCCCAGAAGCAGAGGAAAACTGCACCAACACATGCGCAGAACGCTGCCATAAATGACCCTGGGCTGTCATAAGCACGTTTACAATAGCCACAGGTCATTGATGGAAGCGTTCTGCCCATGTGTGGGCACATTTTACTTCTGCTTCTGGATGGGAGGAACCACGTTACCGGCATGTGGCTTGAATAGCTTGGAAACCCCTGAACTAGATGCAACACTAACTAGTTTCCAAAATGAGATAAAACCACACAGGCTCACGATAGCATGTTGGCTATCCTACAGCACCATGCTCAGTTATAGCTACAACTTCATTTTTAATGACAATTGAGAGGTGTGTGTCTATGTTTCTGTGAGAGAGTCACTCCTGAAGAATTATCCAATTTGGTGGATTCTTTTAAATTTCCGTTGAATCGGTTCAGTTCGAATTTAGTTTTTCTCATGGGTTGGAGTTAAACTCTCAGGGTCTTTTAGGAAGGGCAAGTAAACTTTGTTTTAAAAATAGTCAAATGGTTGCATAAAAGTGCTCTACTACGATCAACTGGACCTCTTCCATTAGCCTAGCTCTGGAGTCCAACCCACAAACAAGCAGTAAATTAGCCGTGGTTTTGACAGGCGGGCACAAAGCTGACCAGCGCTGCTATTTGATCAGGTCTTTTAATGAGTTTTTCTCAGTCAATCAGGCTCTGAGAAGCAATGCCGTCTGTTCTCTTTTTTTCCCCTAGCGCAAGGAGCAAGAGCAATGCAGGTTGCCTGTCAAAGAAAACATCTCCGGTGAGAAAGGAAACATGATGAGGCCTTCCTGACAAAATGATGCCCTTCCTCCAGCCAGAGAAGACATGGTGCTCCCCAAATCAATTTTTATTCTGGCACAAGCTGTCATGGAAGATAAACACCAATGCCATAATAAACCGATGCATCTTTTAGAGTTGCACAACTCTGACCTTTTCAATATTGTTTTTAGGGACTCAGTGGTTAAGGAGCTTGCTTTGTTAGCTGGAAGGCAGGCAAGTCGGCAGTTCAAGACCCGAGTACCTCATGGTGGCTTGAGTGCCCATCTTTGTCCCAGCTCCTGCCAACCTAGCAGATCGAGAGCAAGTCATTGCAAGTAGATAAATAGGGAGCACTTCAGTGGGGAAAGGTCTTGCAAACATCCCCTGAGTAGAGTTCCTCCAGAAAAAATCCTTTCAACCCAGAATAATTTCTGACATGAAATTATTATTATCTCCTTCTTTCCATCTTCAACAGACCAGAATCCAGAAATGTTTCTTATATGGCACCAGCTCCAAGACGCTGTCAGATACATGGGGAGGAAACGGCACCTGAGAAATTATAGCAGATATAGTCTATAAAAGTGGAAACTCTGAACTCTGGTTTACCACAGCTACACTTCCAGATGTTAACACTATGGTACAATTCACACATGACTATTGTGGACTAGTGTCCTATTATATATAGGGCAGTTCTTTATTTGAAAATGACCTTTGTTTTAACCACCACTGAAAATTTTCTGACCTTCCCAGAAAAATTCACCCTCTAGCCCAGGGTTTCCTAACCTATGGGCCATGGGCCAGATCCAGCCCATAATCAGCCCCCTGACCTTGCTCCAGCTACCGCCACTGTCGGAATCGGCCATGGACTCATTTACAGGTGCCGTAAATGCATTTACAACAGCCATAAATGAGTCTGCGGCTGTCATAAATGCATTTTTTGTTGTTGTTCAGTCACACAGTCAATTCCGACCCTTTGCGATGACCCCATGGTCCACTGTCCACCACGCACTTCTGTCCTCCACCATCCTCCTCAACTTACTCAGCTTTGTGCCCATTGTGTCTATAATACGATCTAGCCATCTCATTTTGGCTGCCCCATTCTTCTTTTGCCCTCCCCCCTTTCCAGCATCAAGGCTTTCTCAAGTGAATCTTCTCTTCTCATTTGATGACCAAAGTACTTTAGCTTCGTCTTCACTATTTGACCTTCTAAGGAGCAGTCAGGGTTGATTTCTTCTAAGATTCACCTATTTGTTCTCCTCGCTGTCTAGGAGACTCTCAAAACTCTCCTCCAGCACCACATCTCAAAGGCGTCTATTCTTCTGCGCTCAGCTTTCCTAATGGTCCAGCTCTCACAACCATACATTGCCACAGGGAATACCATTGCTTTGACTAGACGAATTTTTGTTTGCAATTTGATGTCTCTACTTTTCACTATGTTCCCCAGGTTTCTCATCGCTTGCCTCCCAAGCATCAGTCGCCTTTTTATTTCATGGCTGCAATCACCATCTGCAGTGAGCTTTGATCCTAAGAAAGTAAAATCTGTCACTGCTTCTACTTCTTCTCCACCTATTTTCCACAGCCATAAAAGAGTCTGCCGCCCTCGTAAATGCATTTACCACAGCTGCAAATGAGTCCGCGGCCATTGGGCTGCTAGTCAGAGGACCAGGACAAACATTGTGCTGGGGCAACCACATGGGTGCCCACAGAGAGGGCTTCAAGTGTCACCTCTGGCACACGTACCATAGGTTCACCACCACTGGTATATGTGCTAATGTGGCTGCTACTGGACTGTCTGATATGTAAATTAGAAAACAGATTGGGTGTGGGGTTGAGTCTTCCAAAAAAAAAAATGAATAGGTTGGAAACTGGTAATTAGAATAAGAGTCTTATATTTATTACTCCTGGAAATATATTTACAGATAGTTTAGAAGTGGAGGAGGGATTCTAACTCAATTTAGGAGTACCATTAAAGCTGTCTCTTATGAGTGCCAAATAGGCTCACAACCATTATGGAGAATTGTTCCAAGGAAAAAACACAACAGCTGCGTCTTTAGAAGCAGAGGGAAGAAAGCAAAGATTAAGAATTGCAATCTACACATCAAGATGTTTAGTCATGTGCTGTCAAGTCGGAACTGAATAACAGTGACCCTAATAGGTCTTTCAAAGTAAGTAAAATATTCAAGGATTATTTTTAACTACTTCTACACCTAGTGAGTTTCCATGGCCAAGCAGAGATCCAAACTTTGGTTTCCAGAGTCCTTGTCTGTCACTCTACCCACTCTACCATACTGGGAATCCTGTCTACTTCCTCTCCATTTGTTGAGCTAAGTTGTCACAAGAATGGACATACCTCCGATAGGTAGCAGCAGGTCTCTGGGAAGCTCTGGTCAACTTCTTCTTCAAGAGCGCTATCCGATTCCAAATATTGATGATCCTCATGGTGATCAGCTATGAAGATTGACCTGAGAATATAATGCTGTGGCCTTCCATTCTTCCACACCGCAATGTGACATCCATACCTCAGATCCAGTTCCATAAGTCACATTCTGGTCCTGAGCCCTTTTGGCATGCAAAGTCCTCTCCAGCCCCAGGCTGGGATGGATAAAGCTGCTGCCCTCCATCAAGATAGATTCAAGGGAGAGTTAATCCACTTGGGAACCATCACCCTTCCCTATGGACTTTGGCACCCAAGGTTGTCAGTTCTCAGGGTTGTCAGGTTAGATAACAGCTGCAAGAGTCACTGGCAGTATGGTCTATTCCAGGTGTCCTCAAACATATCTCTCCAGGTGTTCTTGGACTTCAGTTTCCAGAACCCCAAGTCAGCACTCCTGCTGATCAGGGCTTCTGGGAACTGAAGTCCAAGAACATCTGGAGAACCAAGTTTGAGAGCCCCGATCTATTCCATTACCATAGCAAGATAAACCTGGCCAGACTGGTCTGGGCAACTAGAATCTTCTATGTTCTCCCACAGTGCCCTGGAGCATTGCTTTAATGAGGGCATTGTGGGAAAATAACATGGCCACATCCACAACCGGCCAACCAGTTCTGGTTCATGTACATGGACTTTTAATTTATTTCACCTAAACTAGGCACCAATGTTAAAAGGAAAGGCCCAGCAGTCCTCAAGAGGGCTACGTTAAAAGCACCTCTCCTTCTAATGCACTGGTGGAGTGTCCATTCTTCCAAGGCAATTCCACCCAGAGCATATTAGAGTAGTTAAATAACCCAGAGTCAGGGCTTTTATTGCACAGTGTCCACATTTTGTTGTCGTTGGCTCACGGTTTCCTAAAAGCTTCCCTGAGCATCAGCCTGAGAGTTAACAAGCCTTTGCTAAAAGTTCGGTGTTCACACAAACACACACACACACACACACACACACATATCCTATTCTGACAGAGCATCTCGAAGGCAATGCATTACTCATCCCCCCACCACCACCACCTTCTATCTCTCTTTTCCCTTTCCTGCTGCCTGTGTAATTACCAGGAAAAACGGACCAATTCTCCTGAGCTCCCTCATCTCTTTGCTTTATGAATTCCATTTCTGCAGAAGACGGCGAGTGCGGATTTGCATTTCAGGGCAATTACTGTACTTCTCCGGACGCTGAGGTCAATGTAGCCGCTAGCGAAATGTTTTATGCATTGTTTCTCAGCGAGTTAGGTCTCTGGCTGCGGAGCCAAAGGTTGGGAGTTCAATTCCCTGCTGTGCATTCGAAAGCCTTGGCTTGCCTTGGCTTGCCTAGCCTGGATGGACTTGGGGAAACTAAACAGTCCCAAAAGAGGGAGATGGGAAACCAGTCCTGAGTATCTGCTGCCTAGAAAATCCCTAAAAGGGTCACCGTAAACCAGAATTGACTTGATGGTAAGGTTCAGGTAAAGGTTCGCCCTTGCTCAAAAGCAGGTCGTATCTGCCTCTAGGGTTCAGTGCTCATCTCTGTTTACAGCCAAAGAGCCTGCAGATGTTTCCGTGAACTTGTGGCAGGCATGACTAGACAGAATGCTGTTACCTCTCCCACTGAAGTGATACAGTGGAACCCCATACAGTAAAACACCGGATAACGATTGGATCGGATAACGCTAAAATCGCATAACGTTAAGTAATCTGGGCAGGAGAATTGGATCGAATAATGTTAAGGTCCTATGGGATGGATCGGATAACAACCGCTGAAGCCTGTGCGGTTACAATGTATTTCTATGGAGCTTTAACGTTATCCGATCAATCCCATTGGATTTTAACATGGATCAGATAACACTAAAATCGGATAACACCAAGACTTCTGGAACCAAGTTTTAGCGTTATCCGATGTTTTACCGTATAACGAACACTTCGTATAATGAAAAATTTGTATAACGAAGTGTTTGGCGCTAACCGTGATACCCCCCATTACGAATTTCTAGTGGCGCTCATGTCAATCCAGCAGGTTGCCTTCCAGATGTTTAGGACTGGAGGGGAACCTACTGTATCCAAGTTGTAGCTGACGACAACAATGTTTAGGACTACATCTCCCATAATCAAACAAAATAACCACTAGTCATATTGGGTGGGAGTTGTAGTCCAAAAACATTGGGAAGGCACCAAGTTGGGCAGGTGGTTGATTTACAATGGGGGTTCCCAATGTTTTCAAGCCAGGGGTCCAGGTCATGCTCTTTCACTCAGTTTCGAGGTCCAGACGGCCATTTTGCTCTGCCTGCACAATGAGGTGTGACCATTTTGTCCCAACAGCTTCAAAGGGGTGGCCATTTTGTTTCTTGAATGTCCTTGGGGGGCCACATTAAATGGTGCCATGGGCCAGATCCACCCCACAGGCCTTAGGTTGGGAACCCACGATTTACAATATAAACATTTCTCCCCCCCTTTTTGGCTTGGAGGATTATTGGCTGGCGCCATGTTTTGTTGCCTTCCCGCAATGGCGTGATTCGGCTTTTGCCTCTGATCTCTGGATTAACACTCCATGTGGCAGCAGCCGGGGATGTAACTTGGGAAAGGTGACAAGGGTTGGGGATGTTAGTCTTTAATCTGGACTGGCGACTTGGGTCGGTTGAAAAGGAAGATTACATGCTTGCTGCCGGATTAAGCAGCCAGCTGCTGAATCGTAGAGAAAGAAACCGATAAGCAAACACTAATTCCTGTAGTAATAACAGGGGGAACAGATTATTGTGGGATATAACAGGGCTTTCCAAAGACTCCCCTGCCACGAAAGCCCCTCCAGAAAGGAGTCAGTCTTAGGTCTGAAGAGAATTAAAGTTGCCAAGGCTTCTTCCAGGCAACCAGTTGGAGTCTTTGTGTCTTTCAAAACAGACTGTCTTATTTCTCGGCTGTGTGTTCTTCTTGATGAAGACTGTGTAGAGCCATGGGTCCCAGCGTGGACCACACACTCCACCGGGGGGGGGGGGGGTACTTTAATTTTTAGAGGACAGGCAATTCAAGAATGGGTTAGACAACATCAATGGCCTTTTGGGTTTCCTCAAAGTGAATAGGAGTTCACTGTTTGAATAATAAGACTTATATGTCATTGGGGGGGAGGGTGAATCAGGATTTTAGAGATGATTATGTGGGACATAAACTGGGGGACTGTCGTGGCTCAAGTGGTTAAGACGCTGAACTCAATGAGTGGACAATTCCCGAGTACTGCACAACGGACTGCGCTCCCGTCTCTGTCCCTGCTCCTGCCAACGCAGCCGTTTGAAAGCAAGGAATTGCAAGTACTGTACAGTAAAACGTCAGATAATGCTAAAACTTGGTTCCACAAGTCTTGGTGTAGTTAAATAGGGACCACTTTGGTGGGAAGGTAAACAGCGTTCCATGCACTCCAGTGTTGAGGCATACCTTCCACATGTCCATGGCTATGTCTCCAGATGCAGACAGCACTGGCTATTTGGCTATAAGCAGAGATGAGCACCGAATCCTAGAGTCGGATATGACTGGCTTTTTGAGCAAGGCCAACCTTTACTTTTACCTCTCCTGTTTCAGATATGCAGAAGAGGAAAGTCACTTTGGGAGGGGAAAGTGTTGCCGAGATCCCGAAGTTGCACAGATCAGCATAACAAGTGGTAACGTTCACCCAATTACTGTAATGTCGCCTCCTTGGTCTCATCACAGAGAGTCATCGCTCAGCCAGAAGCTATTGAATTAGATAAGAGCAGAACAAACAAAACTATTCATTTCGCTCACTCTGTATTTATACACCTCCTTCCCCTGTATAAACACCCAGCGCTTCCGAGATTACCCATTCTGTTATAGGGATCCAAACAAAAGCAACATTTATCAATGCTGAGGGCACTGTAACTCTTCAGAGTGTCGCCTTAGAAAAATGAATGGCCACATTTCCTTTTGCTGGGAGAGGGAGGCCCTGAATCTCATCATCCTCCGGCATCACTATGGCTCTCCCTCAATTTTTCAATGTGTTTATTTCCCCCATCATTTATTTCCCTTCTCTCTTGCAGAGGGACCGCGGTGGCTTGGTGGTTAAGGTGCTGACGACTGGGAGGTCAGCATTTCGAAACCCGAGTGCTGCATGACAGAGTGAGGTCCCGTCTCTGTCCCAGCTCCTGCCAACCTAGCGGTTCGAAAACAAGACATTGCAAGTCAATAAATAGGGACCACTTTGGGCGGGAAAGGTAGCAGTGTTCTGTGCACTCCGGTGTCTAGTCATGCCAGCCACATGTCCGTGGAAAATGTCGTCTGCAGTCTCTTTGGCTGTCAACAGAGATGAGCACTGAACCTTAGAGTCGGGTACAACTGGCTTTTGAGCAAAGTTTCATCACAGCACTTACAGCTTCCTCTTCAACTTGTTAGCTGTATTTTTATGATATATTTTACCAGTCCTAAGTGACAATGGAAATATGTTTTTGATTTTGTGTTTTATAATTTCTGTTTTTATAAAGATTTCCAAGGAACTGCAGTGGCTTAAATGGCTAAGACATTGACTGGAAGGCAGCAGGTCAGCAGTTCGATACCCAAATACTGCAGGACAGAATGAGCTCCATCTCTGTCCCAGCTCCTGCCCTTCTGGAAGGGCTTAAAAACCTGGCTGGCGGGACAAGTGTGGGGACCAAGGTATGTGGGATCCCACACAGGGTGGTTGATTTAAGGGATAGCTTCCCTTGCTGTGGGTTTTATTCCGCGGGGTTGTTTGTTCCCGGTTTTTACTTCTTGTTTTTATGATCCTTTTTACAGTTTTTAAATTTTAATTATTAGTATTTATTGGATTGGGTTGGGTTTGTGATTGTGTTTTGTCTTGTAAGCCGCCCAGAGTCGGGTATACCCGATTGGGGCGGGATAATAAATGTGAACAATAAATAAATAAATAAATAAATAAATTTCGAAACCAAGAAATTGCAAGTAGATAAATAGGGACCACTTTGGTGGGAAGATAAACAGTGTTCTGTCCGTTCCGGTATCTAGTCATGCCTGCTACAAACTATTCTTGAACTTCATTTCCCAGAAACCCTGCTCAGCAGGAGTGCTGACTTGGGCTTCTGGTGAAGTCCAAGAACAGCTGGAGTGCCAAAGTTTGCCATCACTGACCTAGATTTTCGCCCTTCCAGTGGTCCAGATGAGATCTTGCACATTTGAGGGCTGTTCACCTCCCTTCTCCATCACCAGACGCCCAGCTTTCTCCGTTCCCATTGTTACAGTTCAAACTGCTGGCATCTTAGGTTGAAACCACCTTGGCCCCACAAATGCCAAAAGGAACTGAAGGGATCTGAGAGCCAATGTAGAGATACTGAACTCTCTGTACTTCAGGTCCCTCTCATCACCCTCCTTAAGCTATCGCAGCTATATATATTTTTTCTAAGAAGGACATTTTTATGTTTACAGAGATTGTATTATCATAGCTATCGTGTACGGTAAATTTTATGGACATAGAAATTGCAGTACTCTTGCTCGGAGTAAACACAAGCAAACATAATTCTATCAGTATTTGGCCATTATAATAATAGTGTTGAGTATAAATTTCCCTGCTATGGCAATAGTGAGCCACAAAGAAGAAGAAAAATGAAATATTGCTGTCGCGTTTGCTAGGAATTCATGCTCGTGCATGATACGAAACTCTTATGCCCCAGCCAAATGTTTTCTGGATCCCAAGCATAGTTTTGTTAGTAGAGAAATGGGAGTCGAGACCAAATGCCTGTTCAATACAAGGCGTTCAGAGTGAAAGGCTTTTCTGGCTTCTACACTTGAAGACTTTCTAGAAAGCAAAGAGACAGCTCAGCAGTAACACGTCCCCTTACTCACCTGCTCTTAGCATCATCATATCCAACCATCCCTATTTAGGAAATACAGTCTGGGTTCCTAACCTCTCAAGGTAAAGGTCTCCCTTGCTCAAAAGCCAGTCATGTATAACTCTAGAGTATGGTGCTCATTTACATACAAAGAGCCAATGCTGTCTGTGTTTGCAGACATTTCCATTGTCATGTGGCAGGCACAACTAGATGCCAGAGTGCACAGAACAATGTTACCTTTTCCACCAAAGCAGTACCTATGTATCTACTTACAATTTCTTGCTTTTGAACTGCTAGGTTGTCATGAACTGGGGCGAACGACGGCCACTCACTTCATCACATAGAACTCAGGTCTCAAACTGTTAACCTGCTCACCTTCCAGTGGTCAAGCTCAGCGTCTTCACCAATAAGCCGCCACAGCTCCTCTTCCCCCAAAAGAGTGGCTCTCCCTGGAGTTTCTATTTAATTAGTTCCATCATACTCAATGGATTAGGGACTGCAAGTAGCTTAGTGGTTAAGATACTAAAATTGACGGCCGGAAGGTCTGCAGGTCAGCAGTTCGAGACCTGAGTGCTGCATGATGGCATGAGCTCCTGTCTCTGTCCTAGTTCCTGCCAAACTAGTGGTTTAGAGGAAGAAATTGCAAGTAGATAAATAGGTTCCATTTCAGTGGGAAAGTAAACAGTGTTCTGTGCACTCTGGTGTCTAGGCATGCCTGGCACATGTCCACAGAAAAGTCTGCAGACACAGACAGCGCTGGCTCTTTGGCTATAAACAGAGATGAGCACTGAACCTTAAGGTTGGATATGACTGGCTTCCAAGCAAAGGAGACCTTTACCTTAGATCAAGGGTTCCCAACCTTTTCAAGCCAGGGGCCGGGTCACGCTCTCTCAGTCAGCTTCAAGGGCAGGACGGCCATTTTACCCTGCCTGCACGATGGGGTGGCCATTTTGTCCCAACAGCTTCAATGGTCAGCCATTTTGTTTCTTGAATACCCTTGGAGGGGGGGGTCACGTGAAATGGCAGTGTGAGCCGGATCCAGCCCATGGACCGTAGGTTGGGAACTTTCTGCCTTACACAATAGACTAAGGAAGGAAGATAATTTTTCCGCCAATACTATTTTTCTTTCCAACGTAACCAGCGTACACCTCACTCCCTGTCTATTTTTGGCATTTGGAGAGTAGTAATTGCTTTTACAAAGAAAACCACACAAACCAGCATGCGATGCCTGTCTTGTCTTTCTTCAAAGCTCCGTTTAGTTCTCCAGCTTAACAGAGTGAGGGTAAGAGGCCAAGGATAGCAATTCGGCAACCTGTCACTTTCACTTTTGTGGTTGGCATCCCACCAGCATTATCCACCCATCCAGAGTCCTACTGGGAACGTAAGATATGTCTTGCTCCTCGGGCAGCAATGTGTGTGTGTGTGTGTGTGTGTGTGTGTGTGTGTGTGTGTGTGTGTGTGTGTGTGTGTGTGTGTGTGTGTGTGTGTGTGTGTGTGTGTGTGTGTATTTAAGCAGGCAGTTTGCTCATTATACACATTTTTATGCACTCTTTGTTGTTAGATGCCATCAAGTTGGAACCGACTTACAACAACCATAACAGGGTTGCCAGGTGAAGTGGGATAAATAATCACAGAGTCATAGAATCGTTGAGTTGGAAGGAACCTAAAAGGCAATTGCTCAATGTAGGAGTCCACATCAATGCAGTTCTGAGAGATGGTTGGATTTTCTTTTGAACGCCTCCAACTTTGGAGTGGTCAATCACCGCAGGGCAGCGATGGCCAACCTTGGCATTCCAGGTGTCCTTGGACTTCAATTCCCAGAAGCCCGAGTCAGCACTCTTGCTCATCAGGGCCTTCTGGGAACTGAAGTTCCACAATATCTGGAGTGCCAATGTTAGCCATCACTGCCATAGGGAATGGTTTTACCACTTCCACTCCTGTAGAGAGTTTCCAAGGCCGAGTCGAAATTTGAACCCAGGGCTCCCTGTGTCTTTGTTCACCACTCTATGCACTACACCAGTGTTTCCCAAACTATGCTCTGTGGAACACTGGTGGACTTCAATTCCCAGAAGCCTAAGTCAATAGATTAGCTGATCAGTGCTTTGGGGGACTGACATAGGCTTCTGGGAATTGAAGTCCAAAAACCAAAGATTCACCATGCTACACTCCTCTTACTATTAACATATTTTTTAATCATGCAAATTTTTCAGACATATTAGACATTTACTTTAGCGTAACTTGGGGGAAAGATATATATAATTTGATGTTTCTGCTGATAATGGGAACATAAGATCTTTTGTTAATACATTTGCAGTTGATGGATTGGATAGTTTCATCTTGGGGGGGAAAGGTTAATGGAATGTTATCTTCTTAGATATATAGTCATCTAGATAGGTCAGTGAATCAGATATCATGCTGCAGCGCCAGAGGTCTGGGATTTAATTTCTCACCATGCCCACTGGGAGAAGGCCAGGTAGTTTTGTACAAACTGGACAGTCCCAGGGCAGCCCCAGAAGAAGGTAAACTACTTTTGAGATTCCGTTCACTACATAAAGTCAATATTGACTTAAATACATACAATACATGTCTACACTGACCCTCCTGGGGCAATGTAGGCAACCTTTATAAAAGCTGCTTTAGGTCAAGGGAGAAGAGCAAATTATTATTTGACTTGATTCCTGCGCCCATACAGAGCATTTTGCTTCCCCAATGGGGCTGCAGCATAGCAGCCACTTTGTAGCTGACAGGGGAAGCCCTTCTCTCATCAGCTTCAAAGTGGCCATTAAATTAAAGGTCTTCCTTGCTCAAAAGCCAGTCGTGCCTGACTCTAGGGGGAACTGATCATCACCGTTTACAGCCAAAGGGTCAGTGCTGTCCCCATCTGCAGACATTTCGGTGGTCATGTGGCAGGCATGATTAGATGCTGAAGCACACAGAACATCGTTACCTTTTCTGCCAAAGTGGTACCTATTTATCTACTTGCAATTTTTTTGCATTCAAACTGCTAGGTTGGCAGGAGCTGAGACAGACAGGAGCACATTCCATCATGCAGTACTTGGGTCTCAAACTGCTGATCTGCTGATCTTCCTTGCTAATGAGGGGCCTCAGCCATTCACACAATAGATGCTAAGCCTGAAGAGAAAGCCCATTTGCAAATGTGAAATATCACAATGTTTGTCTTACATTCAACTACTAACCATTTGCAATTCAAAAGGGGGAAGCTTCACAAAACCTCTGAAGAACAGGTATTACTAGTTGTAAAAAAAATATTGACTTGTATACTTATCTGTTATGCTAACCATTCTTTACCTCTCTACCTGATATGTATAAACTGATGCCATGAAGCCTCACTCTTATGTCTGACGAACTGGACTTGATCCATGAAAGTTAACATTAAAATAGTTGATCTTTAAAGTGCCACAATATTTTTATTTTATTTTTTGTTTTGTTTACTCTCTGATTTGTTTTGCTAGTCACACTAATTCATGTGTATTTTAAGTGATCACCTGAACCTCTCTGAGTTCTAGAACAGATCATTTTAGAGCAAGGATTCTCAACCTATGGCCTGTGGGCCAGATCTGGCCTGTGGCACCAAATAATCCAGCCCCCGCCCTCACTCTAGCTTCTGCTGCTACTGCTGCCGGAATCAGTCACAGACTCATTTACGACAGCCGCGGACTCATTTACGGCTGTTGTAAACATGTTTACAAGAATCGTAAATGAGTCCATGGCTGTTTCTGGCACCGGCAGCAGTGGCTGGACCATCAGTCCAGCCCGCCAACTGTTGGAGGATGCATGACCCAGCCCCTGACTTGAAAAGCTTGAGAACCCCTGTTTTAGAGTGTTGTGGTATCCAGACACCGTACTCTTGTCGGTGATCACACCACATTCCATGTGTTGAACCCGGACAATCGCAGAAAAAGATGCTTTCCAGCTTGATTTGGAAAATGACAACTAGCATCATATAAATAAGCTGTGAAAATACATGGCAGGCAAATTTTAAACATGTAATTATCTTCTTTGCCTTGCTAATGAATTCTTCTTTTCCATCTCTGCAGGGCGCAGAGGAAGGCCGAGCGGGGTGAGTCCCTGCAAGACAGAGCAATATGAAAAAGAAGAATCTGTCACCACTGACATTCAAAATGACAGAGAGCGGAAAACTGAAGTCGTCGGGGCACAAATGGAGGAGATGCTAATCAAAGTACCTTGGGTTTGTTTATCCTGGGAAGGGGGGGGGGTTGCTGTGAATTGGCTTTTGAGACTTGATCTTGGTGAGTAAAAAGCATTTCACTTGTCTCTCCTGCCAATTTCGAAATTGCTGCTAAACTCGGTGCGACCCATCGTCTTCCTTAGCATTCAGCGTACCTGCAACCAACCATCCAGGGAAAGCCCCACTTCGTCTTAAGGTTGCCATCTAGTGGCCTGCCATGTTCAGGGCAGCCGACCCGAGGTATGCTCTCCTGGCGCTGTGCTAGAACAATAACGTCGTGTCAAAGATTATTCTGGACGGAAAGGATTTTTGCGGAAGAAACTTCGCTCAGGGAATGGCCAAATGAGGCTTCTTTCATGTCCCCAAGATCTGGTACAGAGACAGGCGCTCAATCTGTCATGCAGTACCCGGGTCTTCTTGACCTTCTGACTTGCAAGCCTTCCAGCTAGCAAGGCGAGCTTCTTAACCACTGAGCCACTGCAGCCCCTTAGCACTGTCCTGAAATCTGTCCTTATAGTTTCTGAAGGTTTCATCCTTCACAAAGAGGCATCTCTGCTTTCTTCTGAATCTGATTCAAGAGTGGAAAGAGTGTGATTCTGCCTCAAGAGGTACGAGCACTTCAACACTGGAAGCATTCAAGAGAGAGTTGGAGCAGGGATTCTCAACCTGTGGGCCGGATGCAGCCTGCGGTGCCATTTCATGTGGGGCACCTCCACCACAACCAGGAGTGCCATGTGGTGAAGGAAGGGCAAAATGGCAGTCTGGCTCCCGAAACTGTCTAAGGGAGTGTAACCCAGACCCCAGCTTTCAAAGGTTGAGAACTCCCGAGCTAGAGTGTCATTCTTCTTCTTCTGCCGTATCCTAATCTGAACATTGGCGATCCTCGTGGCGATCGGCCATGAAGACTGTCCTGAGAATATAATGCAGTGGCCTTTCATCTGCTTTCTACATCATAGCATGACATCCGTACCACTGATCCAGTTCTGCGAGTCACTTCCTGGTCCTGAACCCTTTTGGCACGCAAAGTCCTCATCAGCCCCAGGCCAGGATGGATGAAGCTGCTGATCAGGGCTTCTGGGAATTGAAGTTCAAGAACATCTGGAGTGCCAAGGTTAGCCATCACTGGAATAGACCCACCGGTTGCTGCTTTTGCACACTCTGATATCTTGCCAGGCCATTTGGTTTCCTTCACGACGATGTTTGTTGCAAATATTCATTACAAGAGAAGGGAGGAGAGAGAGAAAACATTTCTCCAGAACATCCTGTCCCGGAGCCAGGACAGCTTCTTGCCGACTCTTGGAAATGACGTACTTACTGGAGAATTGTTAATATGTGATGGGGCAAACATTTTATAAGCTCCCAGTGCTGAATGACAATTAATTAGGCTCCAGAATGCCCAGTGCATGTGACGAGAGGTTAGCCAGCCTTGCAATGCGCGAGTCAGCTTCATTGTTATACTCCCATCTTGGGGAGATAGGAAAATTCAGCAACTAAGAAAAAATTATTCACCTGCCTCCCTTCATAAAGGTCTCCCCTGCTCAAAATCCAGTCGTGTCTGACTCTAGTGGTTGGTGCACTTCTCCATTTACAGCCAAAGAGCCAGCGCTGTCTGAGTCTGCAGACACTTCCATAATCACGTGGCAGGCACTAGAAACAGGAATGTGCAGAACATTGTTACCTTTGCCAACAAAGCAGTACCTATTTATCTACTTGAAATTGTTTTTTTGCTTTGAACTGCTTGGGTGGCTGGAGCTGTGAAAGATGATGGGAGCTGACTCAATTGCACAATACAGGGATTTTCAACCTGCGCCCCAGCACTGAGACAGGGATAGGAGCATGGGCATAACTAGACCTAGCTCAGTTCAAAGCCTTCCTGGTAAGGCCTTTCTCTCAGGTGAACCACATTTAGGTGCCTGTCTGCCTGCCTGCCTGCCTATCCACAGACAAACATACCACCCATCTCGGATTTTATTGTACTTTGGGCAGTTTACATCTTTAAAAACAAGGGCAACCAAAGAACAAAAAATTTAACAATCACTCCGATCCACACCCACGTTGAGGAACTGAATTCCCTACATCTGATATCAAAAATGTTCAGGGATTTTTGTCACGACAAACAATTTGGGTATGACAGACAGTCTGGCAAGGGCAGTCAACTCTTACAAGAATTTTCAGGAGCAGCTTAAGTGTGAGAACACAACCTCCGTTTTTCCCTGTCATGTTTTCCGTGCATAGCACAACATGTCTTAATGCAAAACTTTGCTCTTTTACCTTTTGCAAAGCTTAGCTTGTGAGGGGGCACGTGCACAGAAAACGGAAAAGGAGAGGGTGGCTAGCCAAAAATACCATTAGTCAAAATATACCACCATGGTTGCTAGCTCATGCAATAAAATATACATAGCACATTTTCTATTAATGCGCATTTCTACAGAAATGTGCAAACATGGTTTCAAATATAGGCACAATCTGTTCAAAATAGCCTTCCTTCTCCTATATTCTGCCATCTTCTGGCAAGGAGAAGTGTGTAGATCCCTAATTGATATTACCCCCCTCCCCCTTCGGCATCCTGTTTAAGTCTGGAAAGGCAAGAAGAAAATATTGTCAACAAATAAAATTATCTGAAATGAAAGCGAAGGCTCGCATCATCATCATCATCATCATCATCATCATCATCGAGAAACCTGGAGAACATAGTTATAAGTAGAGACATCACCTTGCAAACAAAAATTTGCATAGTCAAAGCAATGGTATTCCCGGTGGCAATGTACGGTTGTGAGAGCTGGACCATTAGGAAAGCTGAGAGCAGAAGAATACATGCCTTTGAGATGTGGTGCTGGAGGAGAGTTTTGAGAGTATCCTGGACAGTGAGGAGAACAAACAGGTCGATCCTAGAAGAAATCAACCCTGAATGCTCCTTGGAAGATCAAATAGTAAAGATGAAGCTAAAATACTTTGGACATCAAATGAGAGGATTCACTTGAGACAGCCTTGATGCTGGGAAAGGTGGAGGGCAAAAGAAGAAGGGGGCGGCAAAAAATGAGATGGCTGGATGGTATTGTAGGTGCAATGGGCACAGAGCTGGGCGGGCTGGGGAGGATGGTGGAGGACAGAGGTGCCTGGCAGGCAATAGTCCATAGGGTCACAAAGGGTTGGAATCGGCTGTGCAACTGAACAACAACAAAAAATAATAGCCATACTTCTATAATGGATAGATCACAAGACTGTAAGTTTTCCCCTCCTTTCTTCGCCTGCTCAGTTTGGCATTGAAGTGCCTCTATTAATATTTGAAGAAGACTACATAACTGCAGATCCATTTTTAAAGAGTCTGGAATATTTGCAAAAAGCAGAAGAATGGAAAAAGTTTGGAGGGGGGGAAATGATTTAAACCTCTGGCAAAGAAAAAAAGAATGGCTAAGACAGAAAGCTTGTTTCTAAGATATTAGTTCTCTAAGCTATTTTTCTATGATAGAGGGGTGTGGGGGTGGGGACTAGACAATAACTGCCGGATGGCTCTAGGTATCTGACTGGGGAACCAGAGGGTTGGGAGTTCTATTCCCCACCATGACTCTTTGATAGTGGTGGATGTGGTGGCTCAAGTGTTTAAGATACACATCTGGACTAGACATGGAAGAGTGGTTTTAAAGTATAATATTTGGACTTGAGAGATCTTGGCTCAATTCTCACTCAACCAGAAAGCAAATTGGATGACTTTGGGTTGACTGAGAGTGCTGTTGTGCTGATAAAGTAGGAGAAAGTCAGAAAACCTTGGCCACCACAGTCCCTTAACAGTGAAATAGAGACTACCTAATAAAGAAAATAAATCTCCCTCAGACCTAGGCAGTTTTCTATAGCCGTTCAAAGCATAATGGCTGTTGTTCTTGCTGTCCTTTGTAACTCTACCATGTAGACCATGGGTTCCCAATATAAGGCCTGTGGGCCAGATCTGGCCCCCAGCACCATTTCATGTGCCCCCCACTCCTCCAAAGGCATTTGAGAAACAAAATGGCCATCCCTTTGAAGCTGTTGTTACAAAATGCCCACCCCCATCGTGCAGGCAGGGCAAAATGGCCATCCAGCCCTCGAAGCTGACTGAGAGAGTCTGACCCGGCCCCCGGCTTGAAAGGTTGGGAACCCCTGATGTAGATCCACCAGAGAATTAGCACCCCAGGGTCTCTGGCTACGGCATCACCTTCCCCTCCACCACCACCAGACTCCATTACCTGCAACCGGATGAATTCACCCAAGCAGACTCGATTACCTCTTTTGTTATTCCTCTCGCGGCGCGTTCTCCGCTGCATTAGCCTGATAAAACTTGGGTGCAGCAGAGATAAAATGTGACAACTTCTAAATAGCTTTGTTCTACTGCCTGGTGTGTTCATTAGAGCAGTGTACAGATTTCTCCCCATCACACAGGGTATGTCTCTTTCCACCGACAGTTCCCTAACTCTTGATGAATCTGTAGCATCCTTTCCTCCTCCACCACCTCCTTTTATTTTATTTTTTACTGCTACCAAAGTTTAAGCAAACACATCAGGCAGGGAAACGAAGCAGCCCAGCTGTTGCTTCCGATATAAGATCAGACAGAGTGATGAAGGATTTGGTGGTTACAAAGAGTCTGCAGCTTTCAGATTTGCTCCAGAGTCTTATGTGGGCCAGTTATTAAGGGAGGTATCCCAAAAATTCCCCTCTCCAAATCAGATAGTCAAATGACTGCTGGCTGCTCTAGAGAGCTGCTTCTGCTCCACCCAGGTTTGTTTAAGGCTTGGTTCCCAATGTGGGGCCCAGGCCCCACAGGAGGACTTCAATTCCCAGAAGCTTAAAGTCAGTAGGCTGGATGATCAGTGCTTTGGGGGATTGATTTAGGCTTCTGGGAATTGCAGTCCAAAAATCAATGGTTGGAAAACTCTGGCTTAAGCCAAAACGAGATAAAGGTACTCGAAAGCCAGTCATATCAAAGACTGGAAGGTCAGCAGGTCACCAGTTCAAGACCCGATTACCGCACGATGGAGTGAGTTCCCGTCATCTGTCCCAGCTCCTGCCAACCTAGCAGTTTGAAACCAAGATGCTGCCGCCGCCGCCGCTGCGCCCTCCCGGCCCCAACACCAGCCGGGAGGATAAAAGGAGCCTCCCTTGGTCGAGGGAGGCTCGAAAAAGACGACGACGACGCACCCTCCCAGCCCACCCCACACCGGCCGGGAGGATAAAAGGAGCCTCCCTTGGTCAAGGGAGGCTCGAAAAAGAAGCCGTCACCGCCACCCGCCACGCCCTCCCGGCCCCGACACCGGCCAGGAGGATAAAAGGAGCCTCCCTTGGTCAAGGGAGGCTCGAAAAAGACGCCGACGCCACCACACCCTCCCGGCCCCCGACACCGGCCGGGAGGATAAAAGGAGCCTCTCTTGGTCAAGGGAGGCTCAGAAAAAACGCCGCTGCCGCTGCCGCCGCCGCCGCCGCCGCCGCCGCCGCGCCCTCCCGGCCCCCGACACCGGCCGGGAGGATAAAAGGAGCCTCCCTTGGTCGAGGGAGGCTCGAAAAAGACGCCGACGCCGCGCCCTCCCGGCCCCGACACCGGCCAGGAGGATAAAAGGAACCTCCCTTGGTCGAGGGAGGCTCGAAAAAGACGCCGACGCTGCGCCCTCCCGGCCCCCGACACTGGCTGGGAGGATAAAAGGAGCCTCCCTTGGTCAAGGGAGGCTCGAAAAAGAAGACGACGACGCCACCACGCCCTCCCGGCCCCCGACACCGGCCGGGAGGATAAAAGGCCCTTTGTTGGACTCTCCCTCGGCCAGTTGGCCTTGAAGGGAGGAAACCGTGGGTCCCGGGCGGCGATAGAGGACTTTGTCTTGCTGGAGTTTGTTTTGTTCTGTTTTGTAATTTGTGATATTATTTCTTTATGATGTGTAAGCCGCCTAGAGTCAGGTTTGCCTGAGCAAGGTGGGGTATAAATTTGAAAAATAAAATAAATAAATAAATAAATTGAAAGTAGATAAATAGGTACCACTTCAGTGGGAAGATAAACAGCTTTCTGTACACTCCAGCAAATAGTCATGCCTGCCACATGTCCACAGAAATGCACGCAGATGCAGACAGCGCTGGCTGTTTGGCTATAAATGGAGATGAGCACCCAACCCTAGAGTCGGATATGACTGGCTTTCAAGCAAGGAAGACGTTGACCTTGACCTAAGCAGATCAGCTTCGGTGGAGAACATGCTGGTACCAGGAGCACGTGGGGACACTGAGGAATAGTGGAGCAGTACCCATGAATCGAACTCTGACCTTCCAGTCAGCAAGTTCAGTGTCTTAACAGAGTGAATTCTTGCATAGTTTGGAAGCTTAACAAGTGATAATGAAAGCTGATAATTTCCCCAGCCAAACTATTACTACAGAAGATAACAATTAAGATGGGGCTATTCCCTCTCCTAGTGTGTGAATTCAGGTGGCTCCTCTCCGAGATGTTGAATTGAGAGAAGGGATCTTTAATTCAAGCATGCAAAAGATTACAGCACCCAAAGGGTGTCCTGTCCTGTTTCAGCTCCAACGGCAAAGCATTTCTATTGAGATACAAAGATAAAAGTAATAAAGTGCATCCCATTTAGGCTGACACACAAATGAGTTTGAGAATGCATTGCCTTTCTGAAAAGCACTTACCAGCTGCCATAGCTAGGAAGTATAGATGAGCAATAGGAAAGCCCGGGCTTACAATAATGATTTTCTTGTGGCAGATCTCTCCAGCATTGTATTTCCTGATTGCCTTTCCAATAGGGATAGCTAATACGCTTGCAGTGGGCTGGCTGGGTATAAAAGGGTTTCCTCCCACCCTACCTGAGCAACATAAGGCTTGCGGTGCCCGGCGTAGAGGGTCCGGTCCGGTCCACTTTGGTTTGGCTCAGTTCCTAGTACAGTATTTTGCTTGCAACTTTATATGGGATCTACTTTTAGATAGTGTGGTTTTGTGCCATGTTAGTACTGTTTAAAGGGACTGCAGTGGCTCAAGTCACTACAATGCTAACTGGGAGGCGGAAGGTCAGGAGTTCGATTCCCGAGTACTGCAGGACGGAATGAGCTCCCAGCTCCTGCCAACCTAGCAGTTCAAAAGCAAGAAATTGCAAGTAGATAAATAGGGACCACTTCGGTGGGAAGGTAACAGTGTTCCATGTGCTCCGGTGTTTAGTCATGCCTGCCACATGACCTTGGAAACATCTGCAGGTGCAGATAGTGCTGGCTCTTTGGCTATAAATAGAGATGAGCACTGAACCCTAGAGTTAGATACGACTGGCTTTCAAGCAAGGGCAATCTTTAAATTTTCCTAGTACTGTTTAAAGTTAAGAATCAACTCAGAGACTAGGAGTTCAAGGCTCTCGTAGTAGCCCATCAATAGTGAGCCACTGGAGAGCACAGTGAGCATAAGGCTCCAAATTCACCCTATTATCTCCATCCCCAATGTGTGTGAAAAGCCACATTCCTATTTAAATGTGAGTCATACTTTCTGCACATTTCTCCATGCCATCACATTAATTAATAATTTTGGGCTGTCAAGAATCTGACCGATGGTGACATTTGAAGGGTCTCCAGCATATCAAATGCTCAACGTACAGTATTCCATATTTCTTTATACCACTCTTCTAAATTTAAGGAGGTGCATACTTTCCAATTCTTTGCTGTCAATAATCTCATAGCTGTTGTCATAATTATAATCAATTCATTCTTATATTTGTTTGTTGGTTTATCACATAAATCCATTATCACAGCAACCTTGAGACAGATACATCTTTTTAGAGATAACATCTTATTCATTTCTTCAAAAACCTTTTCCCCATGCATTGATACACCTCTTTACACTCCCACCACATATGTAAATAAGTCCCATCCCTTTCTTTACATCTCCAACACTCTTTTTGGGTAGTCATGATTGTATTGATGCAAGCGTACTGGTATCAACTATCATCTCCTTAATAGCACTGCATCACACAAACAAGAATTGTCTGCTACTTGGTCTAATCCATACGTCCTATACTACATCAAGTGCACTGAATCCAAATCTGAAGTCCAATTCTGCCTAGGATGTCAGGATCTTAAGTTAGCAAATCTCACTCTTTGATCAGGTTCTTGCATTTATCACATGGGGTATATTTGCCACAAATATAGCAACAATCGTCCAGTTTATTAACACAGCTGCATGTACTCATCTTTAGCTCAAAACAGACACACTATGGCCTAGCTGTACTATCCAATGAGAAGGTTTTGCACTAGAAACAAGCCCTTGGTCCATCTTGCCTTCTATACCTATTTCTAACGTCAACTCACTGACTTGCTCAGCCACTGCTGGAACATGCATGCCACCAGGAGACGTGATTCAGCTGAGGCGGCAGCAGGCGTAGTGGTAGCTGCAACTGTTATAATGTTCCCATGTGAAACACATTACCCAGTTACTGACCATTTGAACAGCTATAAATCTGCACGTGATAGGCAAATTCTGAGTTCAGATTTGGACTCAGCACACTCAATATCATGTAAATCACATGTGTTGTTCCCATTAGCAAAATCGTTGTGCGGTGTAGTTTATAACAATGCTCCTTAATTCTTACTGACATGCTTCTCATAATTTTGTACGACCATATTGTATTCCATACTGATTCCTTTATTTTCCTTGGAGGTTTCTTGTGGGATGATAAGCCACCGGGTTCTGCTCGGCTCTAAGCCAAGTTGCTTAAAAACCCAACTAGGCTTTGTCTTCCCTCTGCAACGCATGGCTGTTTTCTGACAGCCAGAAAATATGTGATTCCTTTATCCCACTTCTTTCTCTGCAGCTGAAACTCAAGGTGGGTTTCCATTTTTGTCGTGTTGTGTTTTACAGTCAAGACACACGGCAACAGGCTTTTGGCTGGTCAATTTGCCTAATAACATTAATAATCTCCATCAATTTGACTTTCCTGAAATGCATAATAATTTGATAACATGATATCCAATTACTCGCCTGAGTAGTTATTATAAATTAGTTCAAACTGCTTAGGCAGTTAGATGGCAAAAGTAATTGACTCGTTCCGATGTAAAGGAATACAAAACACAGGCAATTATTTTAATTTCATCAGAACGCATCAGTAAAATGGAAGGGTTGTTTTGATCATAATTTTGTATAATACACACCTGGGGGGAAATATCTCCAGGGTTTTGTCTCCCCCCCCCCCCTAAAAATAAATGCAGGTGTCATAACTCTATAAACACTTGTTTCTGTTTTTTTTAGCTGGTCTTCTCACTTATTTATTTATTGTTTGTTTGTTTGTTTAAAATATAGTTGATTTTATTAAATAGTTCTTTCTTCTTCAAGAAACTCACTGGCTTTTTATTTTAAAGTATTCTCTGAACTGACCCTCTGGGAAGCCTGTCATTTAGGGAGTTTGGTGGGGTACACAGAAAGAGCCACCTCGAAGATTGTGGTATTTTTGAACCACAATCAGGCGTTCCCTGGTAACAACAACCTTGTGTTGCCAGCTAACCTTTTTCATACTAGGTTAAACGCAAGAAAGTGTAGAATGGATCCACCCAAAGATGGCTTCATTTTGGCAGCTTCACATCCATCCTAGACACGGAAGGAGGAGGAGGAGAGAGAGTTTGGTGACAAAATGTTCTAGATCTAGAGTGTTGCTCTTTGTTCCCCAACGGTCTTCTGTTTTCTCCAAGGGCCTTCCATTGGATGCTCCAGTCCATCTTGGCCCTGGGAAGGAGGGAAAGCATTTGACAGAAAGGGTGAAAGAAGGAAGCCCCCAAAAGCAGGTTGAGGCGGACACCTACGGATGGCTTGGAGCACCTGCCAGGGCAACCTGGTGAAGCGGAGGCATTTGTGGTGGGGTTTGTTGTGGCAGTTGCGTCTGCTGTTGCCATTTCCTCTGCTTGGCCGGAAAATATACCAAAGCACCAGGCTCGGCCCCAAGGTTGGATCCATGGAAAGGAGCGAGTAAGGCTGGGGACTCAAACAGCACCAGCAGGTGGATCAGGGAGGACTGTTGGAGCTGGAAGGAGGAGGGATGGTGATCCTTTGCAGTCTGGAAGGTTTGGACTACATCTCCCAGAATCCCCCACCTGGGCAGCCAATGCTAAAGAACAGGGATTCCCAACCTAAGGCCTGTGGGCAGGATCTGCCCCCTGGTGCCATTTCACACGGCCCACCACCCCTCCAAGGGCTTTTGAGAAACAAAATGGTCCCCCATTTGAAGCCATTGGGACAAAATGGCCATTCCCATTGTGCAGGCGGGGCAAAATGGCCATCTGGCCTTCGAAGCTGAGAGAGCGTGACCCGGCCTCCCGTTTGAAAAAGTTGGGAACCCCTGTTAAAGAACCAACACCCACAAGTCCTTTAGCATCAGCAACCCAAGCAGGGGATTCTGGGAGATGTAGTCCAAAGCATCTGGCATTCCTAAGAGTCACCACCCCAGCTTAGGCTGAGGCTTTGCCTTCGCTGAGGCGGTCAGTTCTTCGTGACAGGATGGCCCCCTGAGGCATTTTGCTGGCTGAGGAAAAGCACAAAATGGTGCCCTCCTCCAGATGCTGTGAGGACTGGTGGTTTAACCAATGGTAGCCATTGGGATGAGATCCTGCCCCATCGCTGAAGGCAGCAAACAATTATGGGATGCAGGACAATGAAAAAATACAACCAACTGCCAGTTTGGTTGAACTCTGTGCATTGAATGTGGAGGTGAAGGAAGAGATGGCATCTTGGGAGGGTTTTTTGCCTCAGGCAGCCAAATGAGTTGGGACCGCTCGGGAAAGGCTTCTGAAGATGGCTCTTGCCCCAGTCACAATTTCCTCTGAGGTTGTCTCACAGGGACCTGGTTCCTCCATTTCTTTTTAAAAGTGTGGTGGATAATGGGAGCATTATATAAGTTGAGAGCTGCTGCTGCTGCTGCTGCTGATAATAATAATAATAATAATAATAATAATAATAATAATAATAATAATAATAATAATAATAATAATAATAATAATAATAATAATAATAATAATAATAGGAAGAAGAAGAAAATAAATGTCCATTCATTCATTGTTATGCCCACCTGTGGAAATTATGATTTTGCATCTGCCTCTGGCTGGTTAACCTATTATTATTATTATTATTATTATTATTATTATTATTATTATTATTATTATTATTATTATTATTATTATTATTATCATCATCATCATCATCATCATCATCCTCTTTTCAGGCTGAACGGTAACAACAGATCCTCTAACTAACCAGTTTTGGTGGACCTAAAGCAGAGGTGAGTTGCTGGTCTATGAGTTGCTGGTCTTCTTTTTCAAAACCAGTTGGAAGTGGAAGAGTCAAGGTAGACACTTACAGGGCTGGCCCTGCCATCAGGCAGAGTGAGGCAGCTGCCTCAAGCAAATAGATCTTCTGTTTGAACCTGGTTGATATTCCCTTCTTTTAGGTGAAAATTCATTGGTCACCACTACTCATGGTTCAGAGTAATAGAAGTTGTAGGCCTTTAACATCTGGCCACCAAAGTCTAGTGTCCCAATCCTTACAGCAGTTTGGCGCTGACATATTCCATACTTGCAAGATAAATGTGATCATGATTGTAGGATGGCAACAGGATATTTGGGAGCAGTTGATAGTTGTAGAGCAGTGGTTCCCAATGTGGGGTTCACACCCCATCGGTGAACTTCAGTTCCCAGAAGCTTCAGACAGTACAATGGCTGATCAGTGCTTTGGGGAATTGACTTAGGCTTCTGGGAATTGACTTAGGCTTCTGGGAATTGTAGTCCAAAAACCAAAGGCTAGGAAACACTGGTGTAGAGGAATCAGTTAAGAGACTCTTTCTTTTTTCATGCCTTCTGATCATTTTTCTGCACAGAGCTTAAAGATCCTGGAGAACATAAAAGACCACTGACATCACTTGTGGAAGTGACCCACCAAAAAAAAAAAGGCAACTTTCCTAAATTCTCTAATTAGACATTATTTAACTTCCCACATCCAATCAATATACTATCATCTCAGCCAGCTCAGAAGACAACAAGAATTCCCAGAGGGCATGGATTTGCCTGTTAAGACCAACATTGTTTGTTTTATGGTAACACCACAAGGCATGGCTCCAAACTCAGCAGATGACAAGCATAATGGAAGGACCACTGGATGTTTACAGATGCCTGTTGCTGTTGTTCCAAACTTTGTTCCAACCAGCTGGGTGGAAGGGTTGGGGTAGGGGAAAGGAATGTGATGAGTCTCTCTTCAGTGCCTGTCAAGTGAGTCCACCATGAGTCAATAAATGAGATTTTGTTCTAACTGTACAACTTTACTGGCTAGCAATATCACAGATGAAGTATTGTGGGCCCATCCCACTGATCTTAACAACTTCTCAGGCTGAGATCATGAAGCCACTGGGTCAATCTAGACAATATGCAGCTTAGTGCTCATGTAGCGTGAAGTTCCCTAAAGTAGTGAAAAACATCTGTTTGCCAATGGCATATGGTTCTCCTTACTTAGATATTTTGTGTGTGGTGAGCTTTGTTTACTGGAAAGGAAACACTCGCTTAATTTGCAAGTCCAACCACTGAGGTGTACATCTCTGTGGAAATCCTATGGGAAAACATAAGAATCACAGTGACTATGTGTTCCACTTAATATCTGATCCGAGGCTGAAGTTTTCTTTGTTCTAAGCAACATGAACCAGGGAGAAGCCCACAATGCTTTGAGCTTCAGTTCTCAGAAACTCGTCAACTTGACCAATGATACTGGATTGTTGAAATCCCATATCAACAGTCAACTAATCTGTTGACCTGTGAAAATCAGGTTGGAGAAGACTGGCCAGGTTGACTGGCATAAATTATAACTATAACACAATTAGTTGGTTTTAGATGTCTAGGCCAGTGATAGTCAACCTTGGCACTCCAGGTGTTCTTGGACTTCAATTCCCAGAAGCCCAAGTCAGCACCCCATAATTCTAAGTACTGACCACAAGTAAATTTCAATAATCTTATTTTACTCTGCAAAAGCTATTTGCCTGTAGTCAGAACTTTACAATGGATAAATAACCCTTCTTTGGGGAAATAATCCTGCCTTGAAGCAAGAAACTAATATATATGGCTTATTCTATTAGAACAGGGATTCTCAACCTGCAGCTTCATGTGGACCCCCACTGCCTGCACCACACCCAGAAGTGCCATGTGGTAGAGGAAGGGCAAAATGGCCATCCAGCCCCTGAAGCTGTCTGAGGGAGCGTGACCCGTGACCTGGCGGGAAAAGGTTGAGAACTCCTGTATTAGAGATTATCTCCCCAAAATGGTGAGAAAACAGAAGTGCCTTTTGTACTATCAAATCTGCATCCAAAAATCCAAGAACAAAACTTAAAGAGTTGATTTAATTGGAGTTTCTCTTTAAAGTTATTCCTTACAGGGAAATGAGAGGGAATCTATTTTATGACAAACAAATATGAGTTATAGATTTGTTCAGGGAGGCAGGCTGTTAATTTGGAAAAACTAAAATACTGTACTGCAAAGTTTAGCTGTGGCAAATCCATCTATGAGGGCCACATCTTCACCTCTGCTAGAGGCTAACCTCATCTGTAATCATTAGCAATCTTGTATATTGCTAGTCAAATAGAGAGACGTTGGGCCAAGGACAGGGGCCCTGCCACCCTTGTTTCAATTCATTACCCAGTTTAATTGCCTTTTCTAAAGGTTGTTGTATAGAGGAAAGCCATTAAGCAAAACAAGCACAGTTCAATGCTGTTTCTCCCCTGGTTTGTGTACACTAGCATCCATCTCTAGATGAACTCATTTTGTACCGCATCCCTTGGGAGGGGACTTCCTGGATTGAACAACTGAGCTGAAGATGAGTTTTGAGAGAAGGGTCAACATCATAACGGGCATCATGTACAATTTCTGTGCCTTTTCTCTGCTCCAGTCCCCAAAATAATATCCAAAGAATATACAATGCAAGTCTTGTGGATCAGACCAAAAGATCCAGTTAGACCAGGGGTTCCTAACCCTTTTACACCATGGGCCTGACCACACACCCTGGACAGCTGACTGGGCCAGACCAGGCCACCCGGAAGCAGTTGCATTTACAGCTGTCTGCGGCCACTTCCACATTTACGACAGTCACGGGGGTGTTTATGCATGCGTGTGTGTGTTTTATGGCTGACGTGAATGTGTCCGCTTCCACTTCTGGGTGAGGTGGTGGTGGCGTGGGCGACATGAAATGGTCCAGCTCACGTGCCCTAAGTTTGGGAACCTCTGAGCTAGGCCATCATCCTGCTTCCCACAGGGGCCAATTGCATGTTTTCAAAACAAAGAAAGAGGGTTGTATCTATTGTCTTTCACTATCCTTTTAAAAAGTTAATCTGCAAAAAAAAGAAAATAATATTGCAGTCAGAAAGCTGTATCAAAGGGTCCATTATGTCGGGCCACATACCTTGCTGAGTGTTGACTGGAGTGCCTGTGAAGTTCCAGTCAACATCTTTGGGAAGAGGAGTGCCATTGTTTCTCAGAGAAATAAAACAAAAGATAATAGCTATCTTGTCAAGAAGTCAATGAAAGGTAATCATTTCAACATCACCCCAGTGCCAGGGAGATTGCTAGTCTCTATAGCCTTTGACAAAAGCCACTGGAGATGTAATTAATCTTTTTTTTCCCCTTAACCAAGCTATATAACTTATCATTTCATCTCTTTTTGTGAAAATTGGTGATAGTGGGAGGAGAGGGGCCAGGCAGGGATTTTCATCTGGTGTTGTGGATGAGCAGACTCCCACGAAGGGCATAATCCATTGTGGTTTTCTTCCAAACAATGCCTCTGAAACTAAACCAAGGTACCTTCCTCCCACTTCCTACCTACAGGAGACTGGAATTTAACAAAGAGAAGCAGTAAATGTAGGCTAAGCCGCCATCGCTAGACATTTCAGACAGCTGGACCCAACTGTTGGATTGTGGCACCATCTAGTGCCCTTTCAAAATCTCCTTGCCAGCATTGCGATCATAATCATGATGTGATTAATTCTGACTATTTTGAAAACTGAGAATCTGCCCAATTTTAGTCCAATTGGTGGAACTCCCTCAGGGATTATTCTTGTCCCCCGTGCCCACTGAACCTGCCCCTGAACACTTCTTTTTGAACCCTCATGAAGAGGGGCTACTTTTTTCCAACACTCTGTTATATACTGCTCTGAGCACCTGTGGATGCTGGGAACAGCATATATGGATGCTTTGCAACCGTCAAAGACTGCTTCCGTTGTTAGCATCCCCTTCAGCATATTGGATATTAAATACTTTCCCTGCTCCTCTGCAGAGGGGCAAGGAAAGTGTAATTATCCCTCCTCCTCAAGCTATTGTCACAGCACTGAATCAATTAGAAGGGTTAAAAAAATCACTGTGATTTTTTCAATCAATGCTACAAAGAAAAATGAAGAAAAAGATTTGTCACTACGACAATCAGCTGAGGGGGGATAATTAGAGGGGAGCAGGAAAAGCTACTTCACCGTGTGGGCAAGGATCATTTGCATTGTTTGGGCAGGGGGAGCAAGCTAAATATAATTTAGCCTCTCCTCCATCCTGAAGGAGACTGCAGTGGCTGAAGTGGTTAAGACCCTGAACTCAATGACTGGAAGGTCAGAGTTCAATTCCCGGGTGCTACATGACAGAGTGAGTTCCCCTCTCTGTCCCAGCTCATGACAACCTAGCAGTTCAAAGGCAACAAATTGCACGGAGATAAACAGGGACCACTTTGGTGGGAAGGTAGACAGTGTTCCATGCACTCTGGTGTCTAGTCATGCCTGCCACATGTCCACAGCAATGTCTGCAGACACAGACAGTGCTGTCTCTTTGGCTATAAACAGAGATGAGCACTGAACCCTAGAGTTGGATACGACTGGCTTTCAAACAAGGGAGACTTCTACCGTACCTTTACTATCTTGAAGTGACTACAAAAACAGACCTTCTCACAAAGGGCAATCTGGAGATGCTCTATATTTTAGGCATGTGGTTCATGGATATGCAATCAAGTTCCAAGCTACAGTATTCATTTTGATAAACCCTCCTCAAAGGGGAAACTCTCTTTTATGGCTTACAGCTCCCATATTCTCTAGCTACTTTGGAGCTATACCCCAAAAGTGAACTCATCCAGGTTTCAACCAATTCTAATCTGGATCTTTCCCCTCGCCTCATTTTTCTAAAACACTTGCCAAGCATAGGGCAGACTAGTTATCTGTCTGGTCTAGCTCTGCCTTCTTCTATTGACATACTGCAGGTGTGGTGTTGTGATTATGACATTGCTTAGGGAGTGAGGGGACAAAGGTTCCAATTCTTACCTGGATGTGAGACTCACTAGGTTAACTTGCGCCCATCACACTCAACCTGACCCACCTCTCAGGGTCACTGTGAACTGTGTGGGACAAAAGTCTTCTATCCTGCCTTAGGCACATGGGAGGAAAAGTGAAATGTAAAACTAATCAATATTGTTATCATTGTCATTGGGATCATAGCTGGATGCACTGAAGCATGCATCAATAGATTATATGTGCAGGAATAACCAAGTGGGAAATATCATATTTCAACAGTTGGTCGAATCAAATGGATTGTTTACATCTTTTCCTACATATTATATACTCCACTTATAGCAAGCAAATCTGTAATACGGGGACTTTAAAATACCGTAGTTATTATGAACAAAAGAGTTGATTTGAATTAAGTCAATGGATAAATCATGGATAAACAACAAAGAAAAGCATGTAACAATTGGAGGGCCATCAACAAGCAACCTCATAAGTACAAAAAACCCACAAACATTTTGAAGTCCTAATAAATTAAAAGAATATGGAAGCAAGACCATGTCTGGAACACAAATGTGATTCCAGCTTCTAATGACATCAAATGCATCATTTGACCCAAGGAGAAATCTGTGGAGGATAAAGCTACCTTTGGCTGAACCAGGAGGGCTAGAGCAGGGATTCTCAACCTGCGGTCTGTGGGGCGGATGCAGCACCATTTCATGTACCCACCCCCAACGCCTCCACCACACCAGGATGGAAGTGTCATGTGGTAGAGGAAGGGCAAAATGACCATCCGCCCCCTAAAACTGTCTGAGGGAGTGTGACCCGGCCCCCGGCTTAAAAAGGTTGAGAATTCCTGTGCTAGAGCTTGTTCCTTCTTAATTAGAGGAAGTATCCTGGGTGGAAATTAGCCAAGGATCATTGCCTTCACATCTTGCCTATGAGCTTTCAAAAGGTTTGGTTCTCTATTACTGTATAAGGAAAGGATGTGAGAGTACATGGGCCTTTGTTCCGATGAAGGATAGTCAAGCTAGTTGTTTCTTACTAATGTTTCTGTGACGCCTGACCTCAGAATGTTTCTGTGACGCCTGACCTCAGCATGACCTACATCACTGGGGAGAAAAGAGGAGAAAAGAAAAGGTTTCAGTTCCCTGGAGGAATATCTCCCCAAACCTCCTTATTCATTTTCTGGAATGAGATTTCCTTGGCAGTGAAATTAGGTCAACATGCTGTCCTCATTGCTTACGAACATCGAAAGCCTCCTTAGACTGACTCAGACCTTCTGCTTTGGAGTTGCCACCCCCTTCCCTGCCTGCACACTCCATCAGCCTCTATATCTCAACAGGTTCTGTTTGTTGGTCAGCAAAAATTACTTATTGTGTGCTCCAGACTCCAATATGATCCTACATTTTCCTTGTTGTCTCCCTTGTTCTTTGCAAAGAGACTGGAAAAATTATTTTGCTTGGCTGCAAAGTCCAGAATCAAACGTGACTGTGTAGGTTGGAGTATTTGTGCGGTTATAGTTCAAAGAAGTTCCAGTTTGGGTGTAAAACCAAGGAAACATTAAGACCATATAGTGGTACCTAGTATAACAAAAATAATTCATTCTGCAAGGCTTTTTCATGGGTTGACCATGTGTCTAATGCAGAAGTGTTGTGCCTGGTGGATAAAGAACAAGAACTCTTTATGACCACTAAACAAAGAAAGCTCCAATACCTTGGACATTTCACGATGGATGACATAAAGTATACATTATTCCAACTCTCTCTGCAAGGAAAGATCCCTGGGAAGAGAGGCCTGGATGTAGATGGACTTCATGGATGGAGAACCTGAGAGACTGGTGTGGCATGTCCTCGGAAGAACTGTTCCAAGGAGTTAAGAACAGGAAGACTATTGCCATGATGGTAACCAATCTCCAGAATGGATATGGCACTTGAAGAAAAGGATATAGAAAACAAGGAGCCAGATAACTAAGAAGAAACAAAAATTAAAAGTCAAAAAGAGAAGTTTTGCAGAATCTTTAATATCAGACCATGCTGGCTCTTCGGCTTCAAAACAGAGATGAGCACTGAACCCTATAGTTGATACAAGTGCTTTTTAGCAAGGGAAACCTTTACCTTTATTTCTATACAAGCTTTCAGGTATGACATTCCACCCCTTTACACTAAAATAAATGTGTTAGCCTTAAAGTTCTGTAGAATTTCTGGAGGTTTGTCCGTTGTTGCTGCGGTTGAAAGAGACTGAGGCCTGTCTGAATACCTTCAACGTAGTTATTGTTGTGTTTACACACAAAGACAGTGATTCAAGGCTGAAGACCTTGGGTTTAATGAAGCCTCGGATGTGTTCATATGTTCAAGCCATGACTCAGAGTCTAAAGTGACCTGAAATGGGATCAACAAAAGTTAGCAAGACTCATATTCTGAGCCCCACCCCTCTTCCCGCCTGGGTAAAATTCTCATAAAAACACAATAAATAGCAGGACTGTTAGCTGTGGAAGTAGACTGGAATCAAGAAGTCCAGAGAGAAAAGAAGAACAATAGTACATCAACACCAACCAGTGGGGTCTCTCTCTCTCTCTCTCTCTCTCTCTCTCTCTCTCTCTCACATACACATACACACACACACACACACACACACACACACACACACACACACACACACACACACACACACACACACACACACACACACACACACCAGAAGGCAGACTTTTTGACCTGCTTTGACAGTGGTTTCAGCTCTGTGAGATGTGAACATAGAATGCAGTACATGCAAAGGCAAGTTGAGTGAATGAAGCAAGGATCCAGGAGTTACCCACAAAATCCAATAACCTAAGATAATACAGGATAGACTGCAACAGTATGTAGAGAGAGAATTACCAGAAGTGCAGGCGAGTTTCAAAAGAGGCAGGGGGACTAGAGGCCACATCGCCAACATAAGATGGATCATGGAAAAAACAATGGAATATCAGAAACAAGTCTACTTCTGTTTCATTGATTACACTAAGGCTTTTGACTGTGTCGACCACAACAAAATGTGGCAAGTAATTAAAGAGATGGGAATACCGGAACACCTTATAGGCCTCATGAGAAATCTGTACATGAATCAAGAGGCAACAGTTAGGACAGAAAATGGAATGACGGAGTGGTTTGGAATAGGAAAAGGAGTAAGACAAGGCTGCATTTTGTCACCCTGCTTATTCAACTTATACACAGAACACATAATGTGCAATGCAGGGATGGAGGAATCACAATTTGGGATCAAAATTGCTGGAAGAAATATCAACAATTTGAGATATGCAGATGATACCACCCTCATGGCAGAAAGTGAAGAGGACCTAAAGAAGCTCCTGATTAGGTTGAAAGAAGAAAGTGAAAAAGCTGGCTTGAGACTCAATATCAAAAAAACCAAGATCATGGCAACAGGCCCTATCAGTCCCTGGAAAATAGATGCGGAAGAAGTAGAAGCAGTGACAGATTTTACTTTCTTAGGATCAAAGCTCACTGCAGATGGTGATTGCAGCCATGAAATAAAAAGGCGACTGATTCTTGGGAGGCAAGCAATGAGAAACCTGGGGGGCATAGTGGAAAGTAGAGATATCACATTGCAAACAAAAATTCGCATAGTCAAAGCAATGGTATTCCCTGTGGCAATGTATGGTTATGAGAGCTGGACCATTAGGAAAGCTGAGCACAGAAGAATAGACGCCTTTGAGATGTGGTGTTGGAGGAGAGTTTTGAGAGTCCCCTGGACAGCAAGGAGAACAAATAGGTCAATCTTAGAAGAAATCAACCCTGACTGCTCCTTAGAAGGTCAAATAATAAAGATGAAGCTAAAATACTTTGGACATCAAATGAGAAGAGAGGATTCACTTGAGAAAGCCTTGATGCTGGGAAGGGTAGAGGGCAAAAGAAGAAGGGGACGGCCCAAGATGAGATGGCTAGATGGTATTGTAGAGACAACGGCCACAGAGCTGAGTGAGTTGAGGGGGATGGTGGAGGACAGGAGTGCCTGGCGGACAGTGGTCCATGGGGTCGCAGAGGATCGGACTCAACTGTGCGACTGAACAACAAAAAGTTCTGTTACATAAAATTTGAAATTCACCATTTAGTTTAAGACATATTCATTTATTTTTAAATAAAGTTATTTGAACCCTTTGGTTTCCCTTGAGATGGCCCCAGAAGTGGTCATCACACGTTCATATTCCCTAGAACACAGACCTTGATGGCAGACAATGCCTGCATCAATTAACACCCATGTCCTGGTCATACTTTAATCTAACATCAATAGAAATTTCGTTTTAATCAATAAAGATTTCCTTTATACCCCCACCCACTTCATGGACCATGGTAAACCTAAGCTTCACACAATACACTCAAATTGAGCCTGGAAATTAGTGTAATTTAACCAGGTGGTGACCTGCAGTTCCTCACCTTTGAGATAATGCTAAAATGTTAATCTCATTTTGCCTGCTAGACAATGCAAATGTTTGACTTAAAGCTTAAGACTTTTGGTCCACTGAAGTTTGATTCCTTTAAGATAGGAATATATTTGTTGTTCAGTGCACAATCGATTCTGACCCTCTGCAACCCCATGGACCACTGTCCGCCAGGCACTTCTGTCCTCCACCATCCCCCTCAACTCGCTCAGCTCTGTGCCCATTGTGTCCACAATAGCATCTACCCATCTCATTTTTGGCCACCCCCTTCTTCTTTTGCCCTCAACCCTTCCAAGCATCAATATATAGGGAACCTCGATGGAATAATTTCTGTTTGTATTTGACAATGATATTATTGTTGCTTTTTAAATTTTAATTTGATTTTCAAGTAAACTTCTTTATTATGTATCAAACAATTGGTCTATGGCTTATTTTTAAAGCTTCCACCTGTGAAAAGGTTCTTAAATATTAAAAATAAAATGATTTCAGACTTTTTGGCCTGGATGTCTGCAGCTCTAAGGCCTTGGAATCTGAAATTCAGGTAACAGTTCCAAATTGTCTCAATGTTTACAAGCTTTCTCTGAATTTGTTCAGAGAATAGATTTTTTTTTTGTACTCTCCAGTTTCGAAGTTTCTTCTGTGTAATGAACACTGATGGAGCCTTTTTTCAACATTTTTCATATTCCACCCTCACCCTCAAGCTGCAGTTTCTAAAAGTAGCTACAAAGAAGTTCATATGTCGGAATTTCAACCCCACCCATCCCAAAACAAACATACCTAAAAATTACGAGTTCAAGCTTTTTGGTTTTTATAGGAATTTGCCAAAACTTGCAAACTAGCAAATATCCACATATTAGGGATAAAAGAAACTTGAAGGGTTTTAAATATATTAATACAGTCTCAGTCAGTTTCGAGGGCCAGATGACCATTTTGACCTGCCTGCATTATGGAGGTGACCATTTTGTCCCAACAGCTTCAAAAGGGGTGGCCATTTTGTTTCTCAAATGCCCTTAGATGGGAGGCAGGTCACATCAAATGGTGCCATGGGCCGGATCTGGCCCACGGGCCTTAGGTTGGGAACCCCTGCTGTAAAGGTAAAAGGCCTCCCTTGCTCAAGAGCCGGTCCTGTCCAACTCTAGGGGGGGTGCTCATCTCCATTTACAGCAATAACCCCTTGTCACTCCTACAGAGCATAGTCCTGGCTGCCTGTGCCCCATGTTTTCTTCATAGGACAGCTGGAAACACCTAAGACCCGTAGGCTAAATCCGGCCCACTGCAGCATTTCGTGTGCCCCCCGCCCCGCCCCTCCAAGGGCATTTGAGAAACAAAATGGCCACCTCCATTGTGCAGGCAGGGCAAAATGGCTTTCCGGCCCTTGAAGCTGACTGAGAGAGCGTGACCCGGCCCCAGGCTTGAAAAGGCCCCTGCCAGACTCTGAATTCGTTAGCTTAAAAATGTGAAAAAAAATACCTGCCAGATCTTTGATTTCTTGATTAAAGCCACAAGAAATCTGGCTGGGGAAATTCTTGCAAACCTCTGGGGGATGTAGCCCGACACATTCTGAAAACCCTGTGGCTAAACATCAAGGCATGGCATGTTGCTGATCGAGTAACCCCTGTTGCAACTAGAGCAGGTTGGAACCAATCCATGAATTCCTCTTTTTAAAAAAATGGTTAGGGCAGTTTGAAAGTCCATTGATAGAAAGGCCTAAAACAAACATTTATGTTTAAACACCTGCAGTTAGCAGACGGAGGAAGGAAGATTCATCTTCCAAACAAAAGGCCACCTAGGAAGATAATAAAATAATTTTGTGTCAGGAATTATTCTGACTTGAAAGGATTTTTGCGGGAGAAACTCCACTCACGGGATGCCCAAATGAGGCTCCTTTCATATCCCCAGGAGCTGTGACAGAAATGGGTGCTCAGTCCATCATGCAGTACTTGGGTCTCGAACTGCCATTATGCAGATACCTGGCTTCCTGTGTTTGTTGAATGGGGGTGACAAAGGATGCAGCCTGCTGGTTTGTCCCACCACACATCTAAAAGAAAAAGCCTGACTAAGCATCATGTCATGAACTTTTGGGACGCTTATTGGTCATTTCCCTGTCCTCTCCACAAGAAATTGATGCATGCCTGAAGAAGTGATCTTGAATCATGAAAGCTTGTGCAATGTTTGATTTGTTCAGTGATCCTATAAAGGTACCACAGGACTGGTGGTTAAGATGTTGAACTATGACTGGGAGGTCAGCATTTCAAAACTTGAGTGCTGCACGACAGAGTGAGCTCCCATCTCTGTCCCAGCTCCTACCAACCTAGCAGTTGGAAAGCAAGAGATTGCAAGTAGATCAATCGATACGTCTTCGGCAGGAAAGGTAAACAGCATTCCGTGCGCTCCGGTGTCTAGTTGCCTGCCACACAACCATGGAAACATCTACAGATGCAGACAGCACTGGCTCTTTGGCTATAATCCAGGGGTGTCCAAACTTTTCGGGCTGTGGGCCAGTCACATGGTTCAGCGGGCCACTCACAAGGTTCCCCCCAGCAGCAGCGGAAGTAAAACAGCCTTGTAATCTGTTTTGCAACAGATATGTTTTGCAACATGATGAGATAAACTTTAGGCTGCCATTTTCTCTGCTTAAACCAGGGGTGCTCAGACTATGGCCGGCAGGCCAGATCTGTCCTTCAACCCCAATTCATCTAACCCACACCACCCTCGTCCCTGGAAGCGGAAGTTATCTCAGCGCCTAGGACTTGTTTTAGGGCAGCACTACCTGGCGTGAGGCAGGGAGACCTTATGAACGGCAAAGAGGAAAAGTGGAAGGGACTGACTGGAGCCTAAAAGTTTATCCAAGATTTTCTTTCTGGCTAGGGCTGCCTGTTCATGACATCAGTGCTGGTATTTCCAACCCCCGAGGGAAAGGGGAGGTGTGGGAAACGAGAAAAAAGAAAGAATAAACAGGAAAAATAACATGTAATGGGACAGATTTCCACGAAGTCCTAAAAACTGTGCTTTTGTTTGGACAAAAGGATTTCATCTCCAGCTCTCTGTCTGTGAAAGGAGAAGGGGGCCATGAGGAAACCAGTGGTGGCCAGGGTGGACTTGCCCGACTGTGCTTGATTTTGGCCTCTGAACATCTCCCTTCCCTCTTTGCCAGAGCTGGCTCGGTTCCTGCAGCGCTTGAGCTGAAAATTGGAAAGCGGCAGGGGGAAAATAAATTAAAACACAGAGTTGAAAGACACAAAAACCCTCTTGTAACTTTTCCCCCTCCTTTTAAAAGACTGACTTCCTATGCAGCAAAAGAACAAAAACTTTCTAATGGCTGTTAAGCGTGCGCTTGAGATAGAGGAAAAGAACTCTTGGCCTTCTATCACATACCCTTCCCAGCAATTTCACAGATGCAGTGAATTCTGGAAATTTAACTTGTCTCATTTTTGGCTTTAAACTCAGATCATTGTAGAGTCCCAGGATGGCCACGGAAGAGTCCTCTCGTTGACAATGAAGAGCCATATTCTTTGACAGAGCTGTAGTTCTGTCCTGCATTAAGACATGAGTTGGCCAGAAATGTCACTTTGTCAATCTTGGACTCTAGCTGGACAGCAAACAAAGACTGGTATAGAGAATATCAGAAAATAAACAAAACAAGAACATTGTAGCACTTTAAAGACTAACTGCTGTGTTTTCATGTTAGCTTTCATGGCACAAATCCATTTCTTCAGACATTAGTGTCCCAAAGCAGTTGAGGTGTGAATTATTGAGCACTCTTTGAGTGGCCTGAGGGTCTTTTTCCAACAGACATGTTTGAGTCTATCTTCCATCCACATGCCAATCAACACATTCCTTTTCCCTGAATCCGATGTCTACAGGAAAAGGCCAGTCCCCTCTGATTTCACCGTTGGCCAATGCTTCAACATGGCCAGAGCTTGGAAATTCTACTTTCTGAAGGAGCCAATAATAATAATAAAAATAAAGAAGGGAAGGGAGAGGAAGAGGGAGGTAAGACTACGTCCAAGCTCCAAGTGTAACAAGTGCAGTAGAAATGGGTCTACTAAGCATACCCAGAACACTAAAGTATTAGAAGAAAAATGAAGGAGACAGAGAATAAAAGAAAGAAACACAGTTACAGCTAGATAGATGGAATTCGAGCATTCTCTGTAGAAGTACAGTGGAACCTCGGTTAACAAACAGCCCAGTTAACATAAAAATCACTTATCAAAAGGAAATCCATAGAAAATAGTGATTCGGTGTACAGATTTTTTTTTTTTTTGGAACGGATTAATTGGTTTTCAATGCATTCCTATGAGAAACCACGTTTTGGTTAATGTATTTTGGTTTTCAATGCATTCCTATAGGAAAGATGCTGCAGTGGCTCAAATAGTTAAGATACTGACTGGGAGGCGGAAGGCCAGCCATTCAAAACCCGAGTACTGCGTGACTGAATGAGCGCCCATCTCTGTCCCAGCTTCTGCCAATCAAGCACTTTGAAAGCAAGAAATTGCAAGTAGATAAATAGGGACCACTTTGGTGGGGAGGTAAACAGCGTTCCGTGCGCTTTGGTGTCTAGGCATGCCTACTGCATGTCCACGGAAAGGACTGCAAACGCAGCCGGCGCTGGCTCTTTGGTTATAAACAGAGGTGAGCACTGAAGCCAAGAGTCAGATATGGCTGGCTTTCGAGCAAGGTTGACCTTTACCATTACCTTGATGGGAAATTGCAGTCAATGGATTCCTATGGGAAATTCGGTTAAAGTAATTCTCTCTGTACGAAACGCCCCAGAGAACACATTAATTATGTTAACTAAGGTCCTACTGTACTGGATTCCCGGTAGCAGGAGGAAATTTGCTGATTCTATTAATTTCCATGTAAACATCAAATATCCAGGACCCCTTCTGAGGAAAGGGGTGGGCAGACATAAAATTGGGCTGTTAGCAATAAAGTTCAAGAACATCTGGTTCAGGGCCAAAACTCATAGAGGCACATTCAACAAACAAGCCAGCTATGTCAATTTCTCAGATCCCCTTCAGGCAATCATAGCGTATTCACTGTTATGTGAAACTCATTCACCAATGATGGTTGGGTTCCTTCATTTCCTCCCTCCCTAAAGTGCAATCCTGGAATACCATTCAGTGAACAAACCACACACCTGGTTGCAATATTTCTTCTCTAAATGACCGGGCAGGTTCCAGTTGGAGGAGCTTCAGGGAAGAAGAAATGTAAAGGGTAACATGGGAAGCTAGGACAAAATTGAAAATGGGGGTGTCCGATTTCACAACAAAATTCCACATTACTCACAAGGAGACCCAAGTGTATCAGACAATTCAATTTCATTCAGAAGTCTTACCCAAATGAAAAGCTATTGTATCAATTGCTTATACCAGGCTTTCTCAACGTTTTCGTGCCAGGGGCCAGACCATGCTCCCCTGAGCGGGCCAGCCACGTGATTCCTCTCACCCAGAAGCTGAAGTAAAACACATCCTGTGCATGTGCAGAATGCATTTATGCACTCTGCACATGCATAGAGTAAGAAGCATAGCGTGCCTTGGCGGGGCCCCGTATAAAAATTTGTTTGGGGGCCCTTAGGAAGGGTAAAGATTTGTTTTGCTTATGCACGTTGGGGGCCCCTGTGGCCCGGGGCCCCCGTATAATTGATACGGCAGATACGGTGGTAGCTACGCCTCTGCATGGAGTGCTTTTTTTTACCGATTCTGGGAGCGGTGAAGGTGTTGGGGACCGGATGAAATGGCATCGGGGGCCGGGTCTGGCCCACAGACTGTAGATTGAGAATGCCTTAGGGGTCCAGTACCTGAATTGCAGTTCAGTAGAAACAGAGATGAGCACTAACCCCTAGAGTCAGATATGACTGGCTTTCGAGCAAGGGAAACCTTTACCTTAGAAGTTCAGTAACAGTTTATATCATGAATTCTCAATGTTTTCCTGCCATGGGCTGCACCATGCCCTCTCAGACAGCTGCATGGGCCGGACACACAGTGTCCGTCCCACCTGCCATAAATGCAGCTGTAAACCGCATCTGCGGCTGTCATAAATGCATTTAGAACAGCCACAGGCGCGTTTACAGAGCATTTTCAGCTGTTTTCGCCGCTTCCGACAGAAGCAAGGGCGGCACATTTACGGTTGCTTCCGCTCCTTGCGGTAGTGGCAGGAGCAAGGCTGGCAGGCCACATGAAACGCCACTGTGGGCCAGATCAGGCCCACAGGCCGTAGGTTGCAAACCGCTGGTTTAAATCATCTGAGTATCAATGCTGCAATAAAGCAAAGTAATAACATCCTGTTATTCTGTGAGGATTTACTTCTCTAAATTACTTTGAAAGAAAGAAAGAAAAAGAAAGACAGAAAGGCACAGCCTGAGAAACTGAGGCTGCCAAACTGGTTGGCTTTTAGGACCCTGCATACCAAAGGCAAAGGAAGAGCCCTGAAACTTCCAACATTTTTCAGAGCCTCTTGCTTATTCATTCAGATCAGGAGCAAAGCATAACCATCCGGCCAACAGGGAAACGGCAAGCAGGATCAACTCGCATTCCTTGCAACAGTCATAGCAGAAATGTGAAAGGGAAAAAGACGCATTAGCAGGCTCGCCAGGGGAAAACTTTCCAGGACCCTTTGGAGTTCTCCAGAACCACATTCCTCCTTGATTCTTCTCCTTCACCAGCTCGACATGAAGCTTGCCGGAGACCTCCAGAGCAACTTAAAAGAAGACAGGAATGGACAGAGTTGAGATTTATTTGCCTAGGGAAGAAGAGAGAGCGGCGGAGGAAGTGGAGACAGGAGCTGCAGCCACAGGTTATCCAGTTTGTTTCCATCGATTCTTCCCTTCCTAAACACATCCTTTAAGCTCGACTCCTTGGCATCACCATGACCACTCATGGCTTCCAGTGGGACCTGTGGGCTTTGATGGGCTTTGGGGTTTTCCTGCTGGTCCGCGGTCAGCACCCCCAGGGAGGCAACACCGACAGTGGACGCTGGAGGCAGATGATCCAGTGGGAGAATAACGGCCGGCTGTACAGCCTCCTGAACTCGGGTTCAGAGTATGTCCGTCCCAGCCAGGTGAGAGCGGACAGCAGCACCCGGGTCATGCTGGCCGACGCTGCCAGTGCCACCCACTCAGAGCAAAGCGTCCCAAGGAACACCCGGCGACAAGCCCCCACTTTGCCAGTCAGGGCTGGATCAGACACTGTCCGTGGACAGACACGGCATCCTTTCGGCTTTGGGCAAGTCCCTGATAACTGGAGGGATGGAACCACCGGAGACAGCGGCTCCAACTCCCAACGCCCTCGGTCGCCCACCACGGCTCGTCGGCAGCTTAGTTCTTCCTCCTCTTCTTTTTCACACTCTTCCTCCTTTGGGCAGCTCTTCCCACAAGCATCTTACCCTCAGCCACCGTTTGCCAATCAATACGAGGCCTACGACCCGCAGGTGCCCCGAGGGTATGATGAAAGCTACACCTATTATCGCACTGCCGGAGGGGGCGCTGTGGCCGCGGCAGCAGCCAGTGCAGGCGTCGTATACCCTTTCCAGCCCCAGCTGAGATATGAAGATTACACAGAGGAACAGAGTCCTTACAGAGCTCAAGGGTATTATCCTGCCCAAGAGAGACCCTACGCCCCTGTGGCCCAACCGCCTCCATCTTCAGATGGCTTGGACAGAAGGTACTCGCACAGTCTCTACCATGACACTGGAACTAGCTATGACCAAAGCGTGCATGACCCCTATGCATCTGCCCCAAACCAACAGTCTGTTGGCCAACGGGTTCCAGTTGTGGACAATCTGCACGTCAATCCTGGGTCTCCTACAAGTATAGGCACCAGATATGGGAATGAACCATGGGTGGGGCAGTACCCTCCTTATCAGGATGTTCCAGAAGAACCCTACAATTCTCCTCACAACACGGAGCTTCAGCCGCCCTTTCGGCCCTTGGACCCCCAAGAGGTCCCTCGGCCCGAACCCTACCTTCCCATTCGGAATGAGCCTCCCCAACTGATTCCAGAAAGCCAAGGTGTTAACCAAGCTCGGGTGAGCGTGGGCAGCATCTACAGAGTCAATCAAAACGGACGGGGTGAGTCACTGGCAGACCCTACTAGCCTGTGGGAAGGGAGATAAGGAGAAAAAGAAGTAGTTCTTTATGGGGTCACAACGAGGGAGGCTGTATATGGGTATGGTGTCTATAGTGTATCTGAAAACTCTGATGTTCTTACCAGCAGTTCTTGCCATTGTTTCAGGAGAACTTTTGACAATGAAGTTGTATTGGATAAAAGGAACCTAAGGGCAGATACATCGTTTTTGTTGTTTCTGTACCTTTGCACATGCTGTCATTGTGCACTTAGAAGGCACAGGTGCACTTTCCTTCAAACTATGGTTTCAATGACCTGGAAATGAACCCTTTGGTGGAATGTCATATCTGGTATGGGCCTTCCCTCTCAACTTCCTTTTGAGCTCTAGTTATAGTTTTCCAGAACATATAGACAGACTGGGTAACAAAAGTCAGTGCTTGCCTTCCAATACAGACTCAGAAGCCAGTAGCCAAGCCAACGTCTGTTCTACATATGAACATGGACATCAAAGATTCATACAGTATAGTCTGAGGTTGTGTGTGATTCAATCAGGCATACCCTAGTAATGGCAACCTTGTGTTGCAGGCTAATCTTTCTCACACTAGTTCTGGTGGAGGAACTGCAGAATGAACTCACAAAAAGGTGCCTTCAATTGGCAGTTTCACATCTGGCCTAGACATGGGAAACGAAGAAAAATGCACATCCATGAACTATAGCAATGAATTGCAAGACCTCAACAAAGAATAGATTCCCATGTTGGTGACACAACAATTAAAATGGTGTCAAATAGCGGTGTAATGAAAACCTGTAGTGTGCATTGTGATTGACTTTTGGCTGTCCTCTTCCCAGAGGCCTGCTCTTCTTGATTAGATAGCATCGTGCTCATAAAGTGCTTCTTGGAATTATGGGTAATCTCCCTGGTCCAAAAAGATGTCAAAACTGGGTTTATTCTTGAGATTAGACCTGCCCTCAGAGAATCCAGCTGATATTTCATCCAAGGGACTGTGAACAAAGGGGCAATTCTGAGAGTTTGACCTCATGTCCTCCTTTAGGGCTAAAGACTCAGGTTGAGATGCCAAACAGAGCTATGAAGGCAAATATCTTTCTCAGATGTATCAGACATAATGTCACTTTTTCTAAAATGAAGCCAAACTCCCTCTCGCTCTTGTTCTGTCATTTGTTTCCCCTCTCTGTTTTAATTTAGCCTCAGATAGGGACTACGGCAGAGGTTCCCAACCTACAGCCTGTGGGCCAGACCTGGCCCATAATGCCATTCCATCCGGCTCATTGCCGTCTCCCCACACCTGGAAGTGGGAGTGGGTGCATTTATGTCAGCCATAAAATGTGCATGTGTGTGTGCAAACGTGTCCACAACTGACATAAACGTGGAAGTGGGTGTATTTATGACAGCAATAAATGTGCCTGCTTCCGAGATGTGTGGTCCGGCCCACTCGGCTGTTCCAGGGGCCTGTGATGCATAAAAGGTTGGCCACCCATGAACTACGGGGTTGAGAGGACTACAATGTATGTGAATCCCGTCATAGACTTGGATGCATGTAGAACATTCCCAGAGTGACAATAGCAATCTCTGTGATGGAGCCATGCTGAAGAAGTAAGGTAAAGGTTTCCCTGTCCCAGCTCTTGGGGACGTGAAAGGCACCTCATATGTGTGACCTCTGAGCTGAGTTTCTCCCGCAAAAACCCCTTTCAACCCAGAATAATTTCTGACACGAAATTATTATTCTACCCAATGAGCAACCACCTCATCCAGTTTATGGCTGGTGTTTCCCCCCTCCTTCGGCTGCCTCCACATGTCTCTGATTAGATTTATTTTCTTTTTATTTCCTGTATATGTATGGTGGTCACTTAGCAACAACTCAGGTTTGCATATTTGTCTTGGATTCCCACCGGGTTTTGATTCACTGCGTGGGCGTTGGGAACCGCGTCTCCCCTCCTCCTTCCCATTTATGAGATTGTATGAATCCCAGACACTGGGACACCAAGAGAAGAAAACTTGACCTTTGCATTCCTTCTCTCCTTCCCCCAACATTTCCTCAGCAAACATTTTCATTCTGTCACTTTCTTGGACGTTGGCAAAGAGGTTAATATCAGGGTCCTCCTTGACCCTAGGTGGCCTCCCACGCACCACCCACTCCCCCAAAAACCCTTAAAACAGTTTTTAACAGAAGGGAGGTGTGGAGCAGAATTGGCTGCTTTTTCCATCTATGTAATTCATTTCTGGCTGATCGGAAATTCCCCATGCAGCTCCAATTACTTTACATCCTTTCCCTTATAAACAATGTGCACATGGGGTTGCTAGCGCAGAAGAGCTGTCTCTCCCACTTAAGAAGCTGTGCTTAACATGCTCAAATGTCCCCAGGTTCAAAATGTAGAGTGCTTGCCTTCCAACGAGACAAACACTTAATCTGTTTAGCCTAGGAAAGTCAACACTGGCCCGGCAGACTCTCTCCCAAGGTTACAGCCATGATTCACAACCCCGCAAAACCTGGTGGTCTTGAAGACAGAAGATGAGACCTTCTGCATGCAAAGCACATGTCCTATGGCAGTGACAGCAAACACCTTTTAGAGACCGAGTGCCCAAAACTGCAACCCAAAAACATTTATCACAAAGTGCCAACACAGCAACAGAGGAGGAAGTAAACGTTCCCATTGGGCTACTGGGCAGAGGGGGGAGCAAACACTGAGCTGGGGGGAGGGAGGAAGCGTTCCTATTGGGCTGCTGGGCAGAGGAGCAGGGTGAACGCTGTATTGGGGTGACTGCATGGGTGTCCACAGAGAAGGCTCTGAGACTAGTGCCACCTCTGGGATGCATGACATAGGTTGTGAAAGAAGCTGTTTGCTCAACCAAGGAATTAAAGCCCTTTACAGTTTTTGTCCTAGTTATGTGCCCATTTTACATGGAGTTTTAAGCACAGGATCCACAGGGAGCCATTTTCTTTCTCCAAGGATGTATTGGAGACCACAATGGCGGTCGTCAAAAGTTCACTTCCAGTTTGGTGAGGAGGTAGGAAATATTAAACTTTAAAAAGCAGAAGGGCTGCATCTTGTTTAAAAGGAGGATTGCTGTTCCTGTTGGTTCCAGGAAGAGCTATTCTCTTCTTCTTCTTCTTCTTCTCCTCCTCCTCCTCCTCCTCCTCGTACCATATCCTACTTCAAATATTGGCTATCATCAAGGTGATCAGCAATGAAGACTGTCCTGGAAATATAACACGGTAGTCTTCCATTTACATTCTGCATCAGAGCATGACACCCATAGTACCACTGATCCAGTTCTGTGAGTCACTTTCTGGTCCTGAGTCCTTTTGGCATGCAAAGTCCTCATCAGCCCCAGGCCAGTATTGATAAAGCTGCTGCCCTCCATTAAGATGGATTCAGGTGGGATTTAATCCACTTGGGGACCATCACCCTTCCTTGCAGACTTTGCCACCCAAGACTGTTAGTCCTTGGGGTTGTCAGGTTAGTTAACCACTGTTTGACGATCAGTGTTGAGTTGCTGGCAGTAGGGCTTACTGACTGTTACCATAGCTGCAGTGGCTCAGTGGTTAAGAAGCTTGCCTTGTTAGCTGGAAGGCTGGCAGGTAGGCAGTTCGAAACCCGGGTACTGCATGACTGTTTGAGCACCTGTTTCTGTCCCAGCTCCTGCTAACCTAGCTGTTCAAAAGCAAAATCTTGGGGAGATGAAAGGAGCCTCATTTGGGTGTCCCATAAGCGGACTTTCTCCAGCAAAACTCCTTTCAACCCAGAATAGTTTCTGACATAAAATTATTATTATTACCATAGCACAGTAGTGGCAAACCTTGGCATTCCAGGTGTTCTTGGACTTCAATTCCCAGAGGCCCAAGTCAGTAGACATGCTGATCAGGGCTTCTGGGAATTGAAGTCCAAGAACACCTGGAGTGCCAAGTTTCACTATCACTGCCATACCAGGACAACTTGGCCAGACCAGGTTCTCTTTGCTTCGTTCCTATTTTTTTCCTGGAGCCACATGCAGCCTGGGGATTGCATAATTACCATCATGCTATATATAGCTGCTGTTGAGGAGGAGACTCCCTGAGTTCAATAGGTTTTCTTTCCAGGTAAGTATGTACAGAAGCAAGGCCTTGCAGGCCTGTTTCAGATCAGGCTTCTGTCACGCTATGGCTCACAAGGTATTTTGCAGCTGTTCTGTATTTTCTCTAAAATTGATTTCCTGAGGGTAGAAGAACAAAGATATTGGGAAAGAGTAAAGGATGATATCTTATATCAAGGGTTTCCAAATTTTTCAAGCCAGGGGCCAGGTCACGCTCTCTCAGTCAGCTTCGAGGTCCAGACAACCATTTTGCCTGCACGATGGGGTTGGCCATTTTGTCCTAACAGCTTCAAAGGGATGGCCATTATCTTTTTCAAATGGCCTTGTAGGGTTGGGTGGGGGGCACATGAAATGGTGCCGGGAGCAGGATCCAGCCCATGGCCCTTTTGTTGAGAACTTCTGTCTTCTATAATTGAGATTCAAGGCATCTGAAATAGTCCTTACTCTGTGAAACACTGGAAGCTCCCAGGTGTCTGGGATAACAAGAATATGAGCCAATGGCTTCAGATGTCTTCTTCTTTTGCATCCTTGTCAAACTTTAACTTGCCAAAATGAAGCCATCTTCTTGGCTTTGTCTTTGGCCAAACTTAAATCCTCAATGGTATGTGCTTCCAGTAGAAATTGCTTCAGATGGTACTCACTGGAGGAGCCCATATACAAAATTAGCTGGGAGTGGATGATCTTTCTATGACAGAGACACCCACAGTTTGCCTTCTGTTTGCAATCATTTATTATAAGCCACTGAGATCTTTTATATAATAAACTATGAGCAGATGCCTTTGGCCCTGTCTTCAGGCATATGAAATCACTGCGTCCTAAAAATTACCTTCTCCTAAATCTCCAAAAATTGTCTTTCTGGAGACTGAGAGGTGGGCATTGGCGACTCAGGTTTGGTATGCTAATAATATTTTTAGAGGAATAGCTCGATTTAAAAGAAAGTACCTCTCGCCCATCACCCTCTACTTTGAACGTGAGACTCCCTGATAGATTACATCAGCAGCAGTAACTGGGGAGTGGGGGGAGGAAAGGAAAACTAAAGCGGGTGACGCCATCCCTCCCAAGAGAACAGCATGAGAAACAAGGAGGCATTGTTCTTGTCTTTCTCTTGGAAAAACAAATATTGGGCCAGTGGCGATCTCACTCCAGTTTGCAAAAGGGTTGCTTTTTGCAGAGTAGCTTAAGGAATCAGGGTTGGACTGATTTCCCCCCCTCCCCCCAGCTACACTATGTGCTACCTTTTCAATTAGTAACCCCACAATGCCATGAAGCATCTTAAATCCACACACACCGCTGGGGGAAGAGCACACCCAGGGTTTGACAGGGATTCTCAGCCTGCAGACTGTGGGCTGGATGTGGCCCACAGCACCCTTTCATGTGGCTCCACCACACTAGGAAAGGCCATATAGTGGAAGAAGGGCAAAATGGCCGTCCGGCCTCTGAAGCTGTCTGAGGGAGCATGACCCCGACTTAAAAAGGTTGAACTTTCCTGGTTTAAGAGGCACTGAAGTTCCATCAAGACATCTTGGGTCAGCTAATTCTGAATCAAAAGGGTAGATTCATCCATTAGTTGTCCTTGAGTAAGATGATCTCCCTTTACTTCTGTAACAAATTTGCCAGACAAAGTGACTAAGGGTACAACCCAACTGTGAGAAAGGATCTCCTCTAATCCTGTGTGCCATGTGATGGCAGGGAAATTGTTTGCAGGGGACTGATCTGCCTTCTTCTTCCCCTTTTATCACTTCGGATGTCCAGGGAGATGCAAGGTTCTTGTTTTGGCTCCATCTTCCACAATTCAGCCCTTACCTGTCACTTTGTCTCTTCCAGGGCTTCCTGACCTCGTGCCTGATCCAAATTACGTCCAGGCTTCCACTTACGTCCAAAGAGCTCACCTCTACTCTCTCCGTTGTGCTGCTGAAGAGAAATGTCTCGCGAGGTAATGTTCTCCTCAATGTTCCATCACCCAAAGTCGTCCTGTTTGTGGACACCATAGATTTGTTTTTACTGCCTCCCATTGAACCCACTTCTAGTTTCCTCGGCCCTCTTTCATGTTGATCGTGCTCAGAAATGTAATTCTGAGTTCCCATGGAGCCATGCCCATTCTGGCTTTTGAAAATTCTTCGGTGAAACCGTCTCAGTTAACACCAAGCACAGATTTGGATGAATCCCAAATCCCTGACCAAAGTAACTGGATTCAGACGGATCTGTATGAGGCCTGGGTTGAATTGGAGAGGCTGAGATGAGTTTCAGGGAGGCACAAAGCCACTCTGCATACTGGTTTGGATCTGGGGCACTAGTCACCCTAATAAAGGTAAAGGCCTCCCTTGTTTGAAAGCCAGACATGTGCAATGCCATTCTCCATTTGCGTCCAAAAAACCAGTGCTGTCTGAATCTGTGGACATTTCTGTGGTCATGTGACCAGCATGACCAGACACTGGAGCACACTGAATGCTGTTACCTTTCCCACCTACCGGTAAGTGGTTCCTATTTATCTATTTGAAATGTCTTGCTTTCAAATTGCTATGTTAGCCAGGAGCTGGGACAGATAACTGTCACAAACTCTGTTGTTCAGCACATGAGTCTCAACCTAATAACCTTCTGGTCGTCAAGCTCAGCGTCTTAACCACTAAGCCACCACAGCCCTCTGTCCCCCTGATAGCTACCTTTAAATGTTGGTTTTTTGATGCACAGAAAGGGCTCTGAGTGCCACCTCTGGCATATGTGCCATAGATTCGCCACCACTGCTATAGATAGTGTTTCTAAAGGGGAGTCCCTCCTATGAACCTGAAATAGGATAGCTTCTTGTACAAAGCACAGAAAAGTAACTTCTGAGACACAAGTCCTAGCATGCACACGCACCAACAATACGTCTGTACTGGTTGAGGATTATGCCAGTTGTAGAATGGGAAAGTTACTTTCCAAAGCTCTGTCTCTGTTGAAGTCAACCGTGGGCACTTGTCGTGGCTTGGATCCCAATGAGGTCCAGTGTGGCTTGAAGATACTGCAACCAGCACAAGATTGGGGAAAATGGAAGCCCTACAAGGGGTAGTAAGTTTGCATGTGAAGATGGCTCTTTCCCCCAGGAAAGAACCTTGTTGTTCTAACAATACACTCTTCTCTGCTTCCAGCACCGCCTACTCTTCTGAAGTGACAGACTATGATGTCCGGGTGCTGTTGCGTTTCCCGCAGCGTGTGAAGAACCAGGGCACAGCAGATTTCCTGCCCAACCGGGCGCGTCATGCCTGGGAGTGGCACAGCTGCCACCAGTGAGTAGTTGGGGAAAATATATTTAGGATTATCACTACAGCCAGAAGCGGCTCTAGGAATGTGTAACAACTTCGGTAGACGCAAAGTTCTCCCTTGCTCAAAAGCCAGTCGTGTCCGATTCTAGGGTTTGGGGCTCATCTCTGTTTACAGCCAACAAGCCAGCGCTGTCTGCATTGGCCGATGTTTCCGTGGTCATGTGTAAGGCATGACTAGATGCCGGAGCACATGGAACACTTGTTACCTTTCCCGCCAAAATGGTACCTCTTTATCTACTTGCAATTTCTTGCTGTGGAACAGGTAGGTTGCCAGGCACTGGGAGAGACAACAGGACCTCATTTCGTTGCACAGCACTCGGGTCCTGAACTGCTGACCTTCTGGTCGTTAAGCTCAGCATCTTAATCGCTAAACCACCGCGGCCCATAAAATATCAGTAGGGATTCTCTATATTCTGGTTCTAGTCTGTATGTCCCATGGCATACATGCACGGAGGGAGACACAGCATTGGCCCCCGGTTGTTGTTGCTGTTTGTGATGAAATTCTCATCCTCATTCAACCATAAATGTCACTAAATAAGCTTGGGGAAGAACCCCTCTCTTGCTCAGTTTGCGCTACCCCACAGGTCTGTTGTGAGCATCAAAGTGAATTTATGGACTCTACCTCTTCCTAGCCATCATGGTCCTCACCACTTTGTCTGTCCCCTGCCCCAGGGCCCAATCCACTTGAGCTGTGAAGGAAAGACCCAGCGATGTAAAGCGGGGATTCCCAAACTTTTCAAGCCAGGGGCCAGGTCACACTCTCTCAGTCAGCTTTGAGGGCCAGACAGCCATTTTGCCATGCCTGCATGATGGGGGTGGTCATTTTGTCCCAACAGCTTCAAAGGGGCATCATTTTGTTTCTCGAATGCCCTTGAAGGTATGCGAGGCCACATGGAAAGGATCCTTAGGTTGGGAACCCCTGATCCAAAGGCTACATCTCTTTGTACCAGCCTTGACTTCTTCACTAAGGATAGAAGAGCCAGTTTGGTAGTGTATTGCTTAAGGAATCCAAGTTCTAGTCCCCGCTCAGCTAAGAAATTCCTATGGATTCCAATACAGAGCTTCAAAAAGTTCCTTTTATTCATTCATTCATTCATTTGATCACAGCTGCCAGAAATTCCATCACCACCCCCAACCCTACAGAGAGATGAATCTGGAAGCTGTAGTTAAAAAAAAAAAGAGTTCTTTTTCTAATTGAGACCTGCGTATGACCTTTTGTGTTCCACATCCACAGGCATTACCACAGCATGGATGAATTCAGCCACTACGACCTGTTGGACGCCACCACGGGCAAGAAAGTGGCTGAGGGCCACAAGGCAAGCTTTTGCTTGGAAGATACCACCTGTGACTTTGGGAACCTGAAGCGCTATGCCTGCACATCACACACACAGGTGAGGAGGAAGGAGCAAGTGTTTTGCTTTTGGGGCAGCCAAAAATAAATAAATGTGGGCCTCTCATTGATCTTTGGCAAACAACCAGTGATATTTAGGCCAGTGGATCCTAAATAGGATGTGAAGAAGACTTCCAAAAGACCTCGGTCTCACCCTGACTATGTGGACAAAGAACTCTTAAACCCCATAATATTCCTCACCTCAGCAAGAGCGAGGCAAGGCACAGGTTCCTTTTGCATCAGGGTCTCTGCAATTTACACAGACTGTCCTCTCAGAAAAACTAGTGTCTTTCCTCGTGAAGAAGCAAAACATAAACACACATAGGAAATACAGAGCAACTAGTTGACTGGGGTTTCTAAGAGACACAAACACCCCATTCAATGCTTCTAATGCTAAAAAAACCCTGTTCAATAAAGCAGAGACCATTGCCACTCTGAAAAATTTGCATCATTCACACACAACAATTCTTCTCACAAATATAAAAATTCTCATGGAGGCTAAGAAACAGTGGTACATACTGGTGTAATGCTGCAATGCAGAAGGCAAATGGAAGGCTACTGCATTAGATTGTTACTTGCCATGATAATCGCCAATACAGTAAAACCCCGGGTTACAACTGCCTCGGTTTAAGTTTGCTCCGGTTTACAATGGCAAATCCTATGGAAATGCCACCCCAGTTTACAAATTTTTAATGTATTTGTTTCAGTTTACAATGATCAATTCCTTTTTTCCCTCTTCAATGCATTCCTATGGATGTTTCAGGTTACAATTTTTTCTGTTGCAACAGAGGCCGGTGGAATGGACCTCCATCGTAGTCCAGGGTTTTACTGTTTTCAGAACTGGATCTAGCACTTAAAGAAGAAGCAACTAGTATTGAATAAGCATTTAAGACTCATTAGCTGTACAAAAGATTTTTTCCCCAGGGAGGATAAACCTTGTTAAAACTGGTTTGATGCTATGGAGCAATATAGGTGCCTGTATTTTCAGGATCCTACTTGGGCCCTGGCTTTGGGATCGATCATGCCAGATGCCTTCAGCATCACCATTTTCTACAAATAACTGGACAGATGTATATATGGTCTCATTCTGGCATCCCCTCCAAAAATCCTTTCAACCCAGAATACTCTCTGACATGAAAACACAATCACAATCCCCCAATCGATAGGGCCTCCGACAATGTGAGCTGAAAAATTCTGGGTGTTGTATTCGAAACAGAGCAATAATTCAGCTTCTGCAAGGACAAAACATTAGCTGTGACTTTTCTTGCCTTTTAGGGTTTGAGTCCTGGTTGTTATGACACTTATAATGCAGACATTGATTGCCAGTGGATTGATATCACAGATGTACAACCTGGGAACTATATCCTGAAGGTAAGCTCAAACCAGTTAATATATTTTTTGTCTACAGTAGGGGTTTACTAACCTTTGCAAGCCAGGGGCCGAGTCACACTCTCTCAGGTCGGACAGCCATTTTGCCCTGTTTGCACAATTGGGGTGACCATTTTGTTTTTCAAATGCCCTTGGAGGGGTAGGCGGCCACATGAAATTTTGCAGTGGGCAGGATCTGGCCTGTGGGCCTTAGGTTGGGAACCCCTGGTCTACAGGAAACCCTGCCAAACTCCTGGCCTTGGATCTGGGGTCTACTGTTAGGATCTGGAGAGCAATTTCCCCCAAACTCTGCGTTTCTAAATACCTCAAGTCTGAAATTAGCTTTGGCAATAGAATTAAAAAAATCATGTCTGTGTTCTTTCAATGCCTTTCGACCAAGCAAAAAAAAAATGTGGAATCTGGTCTACTCGTGGTTGGCATTTGACATGTTGTGCTACCAAAATGTACTTCTTCTCCAAACCAGTTGTAGATTAGTTTGCATTCTTTGTGGATGCAAAAAGAATATTATAGCAATAAGGATGTCTCCAAACAGAGGCAGCCAGGAAATGATCCCATTTTCTCCTCTCCCACATCCAGATCTTCTGCAAACAATGGCAACAAGGCAGGATCTCCTACCATGGACAGGGGGAAATCCCTAGACCCAACAGCTCAATCTGCTCCCTTGGGCTTCCCCAAATGACCATCCTTCTTTTCCTCCACTTGGTTTAGATTACAGTTCCCAAAAAAATCCCACAGTATGGAACAGGGATCCCCAGCCTAAGGCCCGTCGGCTGGATCTGGCCCATGGTACCATTTTATGTGGCAACCTCCAAGGACATTCAAGAAACAGAATCTGACTCACTCTTTGTCATTTCAGGTCCAGGTGAACCCCAAGTATATTGTGATGGAGTCAGACTTCACTAACAATGTGGTAAGATGCCAAGTTCACTACACTGGGCGTTACGTGGCTACTACGAACTGCAAAATCTCCCAGTAAGTATTCTCGTTCACTGATTCCCTTTCATGCATCTTCTAGAGCCAAGTTTATTTGTTTTGTTTTTTGTGTCAGAGATTACTCTGGGTTGAAAGGATTTTTGAAGGAGACACCAGAATGAGGCTCCTTTCATGTACCCCATTGTGCAGCTCTCGGGGAATTGAACCCCGTCCTTCCGGTCTCCAGGCACAGGTATTTTACCTACTGAACCACAAGTTGAAACGTATTGGCATGTTTATTTGCACAAGGCTTTGAGTTCCAAACCGAGTTGGAGCTGCAGCTACTGTGATATGTCTGAGCTTGGAAGAAGTCCCTTTTTTGGACTAAAGACCCTAAATTCCCCCCAACCTTTTGTCATCCAGAATGTAACTTTTCCAAGGTCTGGAATGGTGTGGAATGTAAGAATCATCATCAAATACCAGAAGGGTTGTCAAATGAAAAAGGGAGATGTGCTTGACTTCTGCTGCTCAAGGAGCCAAGAGTAGATCTAATGGGCTTCAACTGAAGGATGGTAGGTCTTCAAGTGAATATTAGGAGAAACGCTGGGACCATCAGAGCAGTTGGACAAGCAAACCCATGACCTAGAGGAAGGTTCCTCAAACTTGGCTATCCAGATGTTCTTGGACTTTAGTTCCCAGAAGCCCTGATCACCAGGAGTGCCAACTTGGGATTCTGGTGACTGAAGTCCAAAAACACTTGGAGAGCCAAGTTTGAGGAACCCTGGCCTAAAGGGACAACAGGATGTCCTTAATTGAGTTTTCAAACAGATACAAGTCATACCTCCATTGGACATATCCTCAGTTTGGGTTTCTTCTCCTGGGCAGAGGGCATCTTGTAGACTTCATGCACTGCCCCTTCGGGGGCATTTTGCAGCCCCCAGAGCAAATGAGACCATCACCAAAACAACCAGCGTACCAATATATATCCTACCTTCAGGCTTCCTGGGTGCAACTGGGGGAAGGGGGGGCTGACGGAAACAAGAGGCTAGGTCAGGGATTCTCAACCTGTGCCCATGGTCTGGATGTGGCCCATGGCACCATTTCATGTGGTCCACCACACAAGGAAGTGCCATGTGGTAGAGGAATGTCAAAATGGCCATCCAGCCCCCAAAGCTGTCTGAGGGAGCGTGACCTGGCCCCCAGCTTTAAAAAGTGGAGAATTCCTGGGCTAGATACTTGACCTTCTGTTCTGGTCTACCCAAGAATTTATGGGAAGTTCTCCCAACTAGGAGGAACAGAGCAAAAGCTGCCAGGTAGAGGTGTGTGAGAGAGAAGCTCTTGGTTAAACCAAGCAGTCTTCTCTCTGTCTTCTCACTTGTGACCAGAAGCTATAGCTTTGATCTTACCTTCCACTCTCCCTCCGGGGGCCCCAGCCTGGCCTCTAGGCCTGTTTTTCCTTCCCGGAGCTGACCCAGAGCAAGTCTTCATGCCTCTTAACCACACTGGATGGGCAGCCAGGATAAACAGCCGCCTTTCCATAAGTGCCCTGCAAATCTTGTTGATCTTGACAAAGGAACTGAGAAGGGAAAGAGAGAGGAAGGGAGTGTTTTCCTCCTAAAATTATATGCATGTTTGTTCCTGATCTATTTTTTAAAATCAGATTTAAAAGGGACTGAGGTGGCTCAATGGTTAAGAAGCTCACCTTGTTAGCTGGAAGGCCGGCAAGTTGGCAGTTCAAGACCTGGGTACTGCATGATGGTTTGAGCACCCGTCTCCGTCCCAGCTCCTGCCAACCTAGCAGTTTGAAAGCAAGAAATTGCAAGGAGATAAATAGGGACCACTTTGGTGGGAAAAGATCTTGGGGACAAGAAAGGAGCCTCATTCAGGCATCCCCTGAGTGGAGTTTCTCCAGCCAAAAATCCTCTCAACCAATGATGATGACAATGATGATGATGATGATGCCATGGCCTAGAAGACACCACTGGCCTAGAAGATACAAGACTTACAACTTAGGACATAAGCATCTCCTACAATGTCTTGTTACCCTTCTTTTAATACATCAGCTGCTTGAAGGACCAATGTCCTTTTACCCAATGGGAAGGCTGGCCACGGGGGGGGGGGGGGATCAAAGCGCAGAGAAAACTCATGAACCATACAGGAATGGAAAGGGGGAAGCTGCCTTACCTTAGAACTCAACTTCAGATTTTCGTTCCCCATTTTTCTCTCTGCAGGTCTTGATCCCAGCCAAGATGACAGAAGCTTCGTCCTGCCCCCACCCCTCCATCCCCCGCAAAAAACACACATTTCTCAAGCTGGTAGCCCCCCAAGAGGAAGAAGCTTGATGGAGACCAGCATCTACATGATATGAAGAGGCATTTCATTGCTTTGTGTTGAGAGCATGAGTTAAAAGTGAGAGTTGTCTCCAATACTTTGATAAATACTTTGTTTTTACACTCAGTTTCTGTTAGAAATGAAGACTGTGGATCTTTTATTTATTTTTTTGGAGGTGGGTGGCAGGGTGCGTTCTTTGCGGAGGGCAGGTAGTATCATAGTCTCTAGAATTCGGAGGGCATGATTCGTGTTTCTATGCCTCAGTTTCCCAGGAAGGTTTCACTTCCTTTTGTAAAGTCTCTTTCTTGACATTTGATAGCAGATGTGGGCAATCTCCGGCAACCTATTAGGGGTATATGTAGGCGGGCTGGTGATCCAAGCTGCTTATTCACCTTGATACCATATAGAAGTCAGCAGAGAAAGAGAGAAGGAAACTAGCACTCAAAAGTTTTGCTTCAAGCCTCTTAAGGTAGTTCTGCTCTGGCTGTCCAGATATGCAGGAACTGCCATCATAGCAGAGCTCCCTTAAGAAGCTGGAAACAAGGCATATCAATAGTGTCCTTCTCTGTGTGTTCTGATTCCTCACATTTTTCCCCCACTTTGGTCACCAAGTTGCCCTAGCACTGGAATGGCAAAAGGAAGGAAGGGAAGGAGGGGGAAAATAAAAAGGGAGGGAGAAAAGAGGAAGGAGATATGGAAAAGAGAAAGAAAAATGAAGGAAGGAGAGATGGAAAGGAAAGGAAGGAGAGTGAGGGAGGAGATATGGAAAAGAGAAAGAAAATGAAGGAAGGAGAGGAAGGAAAGAGGAAGGGAGGGAGGAGATATGGAAAAGAGAAAGAAAAATGAAGGAAGGAGAGATGGAAAGGAAAGGAAGGAGAGATGGAAAAGAAAAGAAGAAAGGAAAGAGGGAGGGAGAGAAATGAAAGAGAGAGGAAGGAAGGAGATATGAAAAAAGATAGGAGAAATGGGAAAGGAAGAGAAGATGAAAGCAGATCTGAGCACCAGGTTTGTGGAGAAGAGGATTCAAATGGTGGTTCTCTCGCTGGTGCTGTAACCTTCTGGAATGGCTTCAGAAAGAAGGGCTACAAAGTCCTCCACATCAGGTCAGGTGGTCGCCCTGCCTGAACTGATGCAAATCCATTCGATTTCAAAGGAGCAGAAGCACAGGGGAAGAAAAAACTACAGATGTGGGGCAAGGGGACTCTGGGCGGATTCACATGGACTTGTACATCAACAACAAACCACATGAATCAGGCCATCCCAATCCTGGAACATTTCCCACATTATTTGCCAATGTGGTCACATAGAGAGAGAGAGAGAAGGAAATCGGATACCTAGAGACTTAGTGGTTGTGTAGTGAATGGTCCTCTACCAAGAGTCAGCTATTCTGCCCTTTACCAGCCGTTTCTCCCCTGCCCTAATTATGTTATATAAAGCACACATTTGACGAGAGACATATGAGGACCCTGCCAGGCCCTACATCACATACTTCTTCTGTTCTTCAAGCCGCACATGGCTCCTGCAATTAGACACTAATCCTCAAAAAACAAAGAGCAGCCAGATTCCCATGCTGGAGGGGAGGGGGGTGGCCTGGGAAAAAGAACAGCTCAAAACAGAGACTGTCAAGAATGATCAGAATGTGGTGGTCAATTTGGCACATTCCTTCCAGTGTAAACCCTTCCCTAGAACAACAGGCTGCATTCCTATAGTGCAGGGGTGCTCAAACTATGGCCTGTGGGCTGAGTCTTCCCTGTGCGGGCGCGTTTTACTTCCGCTTCTGGGAACGACGAGGGTGGCGTGGGCTAGATGAATTGGTATTGAGGGTCGGATCCAGGCCATAGTTTGGGCACCCCTGGTTTAGGCAGAGAAAATGGCAGCTTAAAATCCATCTCATCCTGCAGCAACACAGATTGGGACAGAGACAGGGGCTCATTCCATCATGCAGTACTCAGGTTTTGAACTGCTGAACCTTTCACCTCCCAGTCACCTGAACATAAAAGAAGAACTGGATGGCAAGAACAAACACTCTTGAGAGTAACAGGACATTCATGCATAGATGGGACACTGTAGTCCTATCCCAGTTCTATCATCTGTTTTGCTCTTCTCCGAATAACCTAAGGTCCCAACTCTTGTGAAGAATGGATTCTCTCCCACTTCACCCCTCTTGCATTTCATGTCAAGAGACAGGCTAGACTCTCCCCCTCCAAGCATGAGCCCTTAAAAATATCACAATATGGACTTTTTTGGAAAAGTAGCCGTGTTTGTCTGTGGTTCAGGCATCTCAGAAAACAAAATAAACAAAATAAAGTAAAATAAAAAACACAGTAGCACTTTAAAAACTAACTGCTATATTTTCACTGTTAGCTTTCGTGGATCAAGTCCACTTCATCAGACAAGGAATGAAACTTACAGGCATGTTCTTTATATACCAAATTCAGGTGGTAGATGGGAGAAGGGTTGGTGTCAAGCAAGATGAGAGGCAAGCGAGCACAAGAATGCAGTTTCACACAGCCATTAGCAACAATAGATTATTCAGATAAACTCTAAAAGACTCCCTTTCAATCTCCAGGTTGTTGAGTAAACCCACTATGGTATCTGATCAACTTGTGACATGCATGTGGGGGGGGGGGCAAACTCCTGTACCTGGTTTCTTTCTGTTTTACTAAAGAGAATTGGCAGGAAAGTTGTAATATAAAATCATATAGCAATCTCTGATTCAAATTTTTTTTCTCCCCTGACATGCAGGTCACAAGTTGATCAGATACCATAGTGGGTTTACTCAGCAACCTTGAGATTGAAAGGGAGTCTTTTAGAGTTTATCTGAATAATCTATTGTTGCTAATGGCTGGGTGAAACTGCAATCTTGTGCTTACTTGCTTCTCATCTTGCTTGACACCAACCCTTCTCCCATCTACCACCTGAATTTGGTATATAAAGAACATGCCTGTAAGTTTCATTCCTTGTCTGATGAAGTGGACTTGATCCACGAAAGCTAACAATATGGACTGTAGCTCCCTCTTCAGGATTGTCAAGGGCCTGTGGTGGCTCAGTGGTTAAGAAGCTCACCTTGTTAGCTGGAAGGATGGCAAGTCAACAGTTCAAGATCTGGGTACTGCATGACGGATTGAGCGCCTAGCTCTTGGGGATATGAAAGGAGCCTCATTCAGGCGTTCCCTGAGCAGGGTTTCTTCCGCAAAAATCCTTTCAACCCAGAATAATTTCTGACACGGAATTATTATTGTTCAGGACTGTAGTCTCTTCGGCCCATTATCCTTTCCACCAATTCAGACATTCCAGGAAGGATTAATTCTAAAACTGCTGTTCTCTCTCTGCCCTTAGGAGGGAAACATTTAAGAACACAACTTTCAGACTCTCCCAGCTTCTCCATCCTTCACTGGGTCCTGCTTTAGTCTTCCATCTCACTATGTTGTAGATTTGTCGTATCAAAGATGAGACAGGACAGCAATTCCAGGTCATACAGATTCAAAGGTCTTTTATTTGCGCAGTGGTTCACAGATAGTATAGATACTCAAAATCTGAGAACCCCGAGGATTCAAAAACAAGAGCTTATATACCCAGTAGTAAATAGGAAATGCATGGCACCTCGACCATGTGGTGGTCTTACAATCTTGACACCTTGGTATTGGTCCCAGGGACAAAGGAATTCAAACTACACACTAACATTGGCTAGTGGCCAAAACTTCACACTTATCTATCCTCTACCATTGGGTACACTTATAAGCCCTTTATTCTAATGAGGTTTATTGCCTCAGCCTGAACAACAGGCAGGCAAGTTTTAACTGAGTCACTGTCACGCCACTTTGTAGGTTATTGGGAGGGCAAAGATGGGGTCTCTTTGGTTTTATATTTTTCTATTTTCCAGCACAACTAGATCAGAAGTTCCCAACCTTTTCAAGCAGGGGGCCGGGTCACACTCTCTCAGTCAGCTTTGAGGGCCGGATGGCCATTTTGCCCTGCCTGCACAATGGGGACAGCCATTTTGTCCCAACAGCGTCAAAGGGATGGCTATTTAGTTTCTCAAATGCCCTTGGAGAGATGGGGGGCACATGAAATTGTGTCAGGGGCCAGATCTGGCCCATGGCCCTTAGGTTGGGAACCCCTGCACTAGATGCAGAGAATGAAATTTGTAGCCTCTTCGTTGAGAAGGCACAAGTTGCCAAAGGGCTAGAAATGGATGCTATTTCGCTCAAACAAGAGTGTTGTTCCTTATAGAGGTGGAAACTGGAAACCCTCCTTCCAAAGCAAAGCTCAAGTAAAAACTGGGCATCGTCTTTGCTCTGTCTTAATTCAGAGTAGAGAGAACAGTCATCGGCTGAAATTTCCCATTTCCGGCAGATGAGAAGGTTGTGGTTTTGTTTTTAAAGCCACAGGAGGAAGTTGGAGGCGAAGGGGTGCAAGCTGGAATTACAAAGATTTGGCTGTGGCTGGAGTTTTAAGACAGATCAAAGCATTTTCAAGGCACCTTTGGCATGTGCCAACAAAGCCGCCTCCCTCCAGGGCCTCTTAAGGAACAGGTGCAGACCCTTTGAAACCTTGGGGGGAAGGTGGACGCCAACTGCTTCCCTGAAACGATGAAACCGCATGCAAATTCCAAGCAGCTTTACCTTACAGATGGATCACACCTGGGCTCACTTTGATCCTGTGCCTCTGAACTGAAATATGGGATTTTTTGGAGGTCTGCAGCAACCACAGTTCCTGAGCCTTGGCTATAGGCAGCAAAAGCTTGGAGATGTTACGCTTCAACCCTACACGCGCCACTCTTTCCTTCAAAGCCAACTCAGAGTGGTTAAGATGCTGAACTTGATGGCTGGAAGGGTCGGCAGGTCAGCAGTTTGAGCCACGAGTGTTGCACGATGGAGTGAGTGCCCATCTCTGTCCCAGCTCCTGCCAACCTAGCAGTTCAAAAGTAAGAACTTGTAAGTATATAAGGACAGGTTGTACTTACCTGTAACTGTCGTTCTTTGAGTACGTTGTTTGTGAATTCACACTGATGGGTTCTGTGCTTGCGCGGGAGCCATTTCGGAGCTGGAAAGCTGATTGGATAAATTTGAATGGTTAGTACCACCCACCATCTCCACCCGCCCTCTGCACCATTTCGTGCTTTCCGCCTCAGTTAATATTAAAGCTGTACAGAGGATAAGAGCATCTCATCCCTGCAGCAGTAAGAGGGGAAGGACGGGTGGGTTGTGTAAATTCACAAGCAACATACTCGAAGAACGACAGTTACAGGTAAGTGCAACCTGTCCTTCTCCTGCATGTAGTTTGTGAATGCACACTGATGGGTGACTAGCAAGCTCACTTACTTGAATGGTGGGTAGCAGGTGCTGTGATGAGATGTGCCGTCTGGTGGAGATGTGGTCTAGTCTCGGGATACAATCGAGGATCATAAGGTCATCATGGCAGTGAAGCGCGGAGACCTGCTGTCAAGACTGAGCATCCCAACCTGGAGTCAGGGATAGCTCTGGCATCCAGCCTGTAGTGGTTGACAAAGGTGAGTGGTCTGGACCATGTTGCAGCTCTGCAAATGTCCTCCATAGGAATTCCTTCCAAGAAAGCAGTGGAGGTGGCCATGGATCTAGTGGAATGAGCTCTGACGTGGGTGGGTGGCTCCCTCGACGTCCGGCGGTCTGCCAGGTAGATTGTCTCGCAGATCCATTTAGAAAGGCGTTGGGTGGAGAGCGCCTGGCCTTGATCTTCCACCGTAGGCAATGAATAGTCTATTGGACTTTCTAAATTCTCTGGTATGTTGTGTGTAAAAGAGCAGTGCTCTTCTCACATCCAGGGAGTGCCAGCTTCTTTCCTGGGTATTGGAAGGATTGGGAAAGAATGAAGGTAAGGTGATGACCTGGGACAGGTGGAATTCTGTAACCACCTTGGGGAGGAATGAGAGGTCTGGGTGCATGACCACTCTGTTGTGGAAAAATTTGAGGAACGGGGGGTCATTCCTGAGGGCTGTCAGTTCTCCCACTCTGCGGGCCGAGGTGATGGCCACCAGGAACGCAGTTTTCCATGAGAGTAGGTGGATCCCGGCTGTCGCTAACGGCTCGAATGGTGGTTTCATCAGCGCCTCCAAGACAGTGGTTAGCAACCATTGGGGCGCGGGTACTCGTGCAGGGGGAAAAACATTCTTCAGGCCCTTGAGGAACCTTTTTATGGTGTGGTCTCGGAAAGCCGAGGTGAGGGCAGAGTGGGGTGGAGCGTGGGCGACAACTGCCGCTAAGTGCACACGTATGGAGGAGTGTGCCAGGCCAGATTCAGCAAGATGGAATAGATAATCCATCAGGTCTTCCAGAGAGGCTGTGGTCAAGTCCTTGTCCTGGTTCTTGAGGAATGCATCAAACCTCACCATCTTGTTCTTGTAGGACTTGGATGTGGAGGGTTTTCTGCTCTGTTCCAGGATCCTGTTTATTCTGGGGTTATAAGCCACACAGTGAGGTGGAGACTCGGTAGGTCCACGTGGAACATCTGGCCCTGTTCTATGTGGAGAAGCGATGGGTCATCTGGGAGAGTGATTGAGTCCGTCGCCAGTCCTCTGAGCAGTGGGTACCAATGTTGTCTGGGCCACAGTGGTGCTATTAGAATGGCTCGGGCTCTTTCCTGACGAAGACGAATGAGGATCCTCTGGATGAGCGGGAAGGGAGGAAAGGCGTAGAGGAAATTTCTGTGCCAGGGTACCATGAAGGCATCTCCCATGGATCCCTGCCCCACTCCGGCCCTCGTACAGAACAGGTTGCACTTCGCGTTGACTTGGGATGCAAAGAGGTCCATTTGTGGTAGGCCCCACCGTTTGCACAGGAGCTTGAAGACCGATGCATTGAGCTCCCATTCGTGGTTTTTGGAGTTTTTGCAGCTGAGGCTGTCTGCTGTTGTGTTAGGGCAACCTTGGAGAACATCTTGCAGCCTGAGCAGGAGTGCACTGGATGGTCTTCGCCCAAGCAGATCAAGTACTTGGAGTGGTTGTCGGTGCTCGGGATTTTGGCCGAACACGAGAGGCACTTCTTGAAGGCTGCCAACGATGCCATCCACAGCGGGGTGGCGAAGGGCTAGAGGGGGGGATTCCACTCGTGGCTCTTCAATTCCTCTCTCTCTCTCTCTCTCTCTCTCTCTCTCTCTCTCTCTCTCTCTCTCTCTCTCTCTCTCTCTCTCTCTGTAAAACAAAAAACAGGGGTGGACCAAAAGGGGTTAGTCCTCTTGGTCCCAAAAAGCTATCCCGGATATAACAACCGAGCAATTCGGTAGCTAGGAATAACAGGAGAGCTCTCGATAAGGCTCCTGCTGTAGCAGCGGAAAAACAAGAACTGAGGCAGAAAGCGCGAAATGGCGCAGAGGGCGGGTGGAGATGGTGGGTGGTACTAACCATTCAAATTTATCCAATCAGCTTTCCAGCTCCGAAATGGCTCCCGCGCAAGCGCAGAACCCATCAGTGTGCATTCACAAACAACACGAAGGAGAACTACGTATATAACCCTGGATCCCTTCAGGGAGGAAGGCGATAAACAAATTTAAATAAAATAAATAAAGCTTAGGGGTTAAGAAGCTCACCTTGTTAGATGGAAGGTACTGCATGACGGATTGAGCACCCATCTCTGTCCCAGCTCTTGGGGACATGAAAGGAGCCTCATTCGGGCGTCCCCTGAGTGGAGTTTCTTCCCCAATAATCCTTTCAACCCAGAATAATTTCTGACATGAAATTATTATGGCTTCAGTGGGAAAGGTAAACACGGTTCCCTGTCTAGTCATGCCTGCAGACAGTGCTGGCTCTTTGGCTGTAAAGAGAGATGAGCACCAAACTTTATAGTCAGATATGACTGGCTTTCGAGCAAGGGAAGACAATATTTGTGTCCCATTTAGAAAATATCGGTGTGCCATGAAGTCAGTTTTGACTTACAGTGACTCTATTCCAGAGCTCTCTAGGTGCAGGGGTGGTTCACCTTTCTCTTCTTCAAGGGGTACCCTGGGGCTATGCAGGTTGCCCAAGGCTACAAGGCTGGGTCTTCTTCCTGGAGGCAGGGTGTGGAACCAGACCCCCATGCAGGATTTAATTCAACCCTTCCTGGGCACAGTGCCTATCACGAGTCCAGATCCCTTTTGGTCCATCCTGGCCATCTCTAGTTAACATCCCCACTGGAATAGTCCAGTCCTGAGGTCTAATGAGACAGAGGGCATCCCCAGAAGAAGGCCTGGTAAATGACTTCTGAGTACTGTACACCCACAGGGAGGCTGTCAGTCACAGGAATTAAATTACAGCAGGCACTGAGTGTATTTTTTTTACCTGTCCAGTCACCAAAAAGGCAGTTGTCTTCCCTAATTTCCAGACTGTTAGATTAGCCAGACTTTACCTGAACCATCTGAAGTAGGTGATCCTCCTACCCACTTCTTCAACTAGAACCAGGTGTACTTAACTTGGGCCTAAGATCTTTTCCCACCAAAGTCGTCCCTAGTTATCTCCTTGCCATTTCTTGCTTTCGAACTGCTAGGCTGGCAGGAGCTGGGACAGAGACAGGCACTCACACCTTCATGCAGTACCCGGGTCTCCAACTGCCAGCCTTCCAGCTAATAAGGTGAGCTTCTTAACCACTGAGCCACCGCAGCCCCGGCTTCTGGTAACTAAAGTCCAAGAACACCAATGTTGGCCACCCCTGAGCTACACATTTCCTCTCCCTGGACTAAGGAGAGGTTTCCATATCATTTCTTACAAGGAAAAAAAAATGCACAAACAATCCCGCAATTGGGACTTTCCCCTCATGCCTGGCCTGTCCATGTTTTGGCAATGGGTGTTTATGTGCTCTTCATTAACACCACTAAGTGGCAGTAGAAGACAAGATGGGATCTGAACTTTCATCCTTCAGCAGCCCGGTTGTTCAACTGTTCAGGCAATGAAAGAGAACCCAATGCAAGTGATATCCGTGTTAGTCTGTGCAAGCATATGAGAGTAAACAAAGCAAAAAAAAAGGGGGGGGGGACCTTGTTGCACCTTAAGGACTAACTCCTTTATTTTAATGTTTGCTTGTATGGATCAACCCTGCTTCGTCATGGCATCAGTTTATATATTATTCAGTCACACAGTCGAGTCTTACCCTTTGCGACCCCATGGACCACAGTACGCCAGCCCACACAGATTTATGCCCATTGCATCAACAATGTCATCTTGCCACCTCATTCTCTGTCTTGAGTAAGCTGCACAGTCCCAAGACATTTGCAGAAGAAAGGGTCAACCGCTCCATGTAAGTGGTGGCAAACCTTGACACTCAAGGTGTTCTTGGGCTTCAATTCCCAGAAACGCAAGTCTCTATGAATCCACGCCACATAACCACAGAAACATTTCCAGATGCAGACAGCGCTGGCTCTTTGGCTATAAACAGAGATGAGCACCAAACCCTAGGTCAGATACAACTGACTTTCCAACAAGGGCTACCTTTATCAATCTAAGCCCTCGATCCACTGCAGATGGTACACACATTTGGTACACACTGCAGAAGGTACACACACTCCAGATGGTACACACATTCAGGACACACATTTGAGTCAAAAGTCACATTTGAAATTGGCACATTTTGTTTTATTTTTCCATCTCACAGTAGGTCAAAATAGCTCAGATTTGTGTTGAGTGCCTGTTTTTCTGGCAAGCGACAAGAAACACCAGAGTCACCAAAGCCAAAGCTAGAATGGTGGTTGCAACAGCCAGCCCCATCACCGTAAACAGAAATTTCTCCTGGAAACCTGAAAAGAAACAGTCAATGAGAAACATCATTGGGAAGGCAAACAGGAGTCCCTAAAGCTACCCCTCTGCTGCCGACATTGTCACAGATGTTCCTGCAGCTGCTCTTCCACCAAATGATGGCCTCACCTTGTACCATAAGCTCCTTTCTTCTTTGGTCTTCTGGATGATGGACTGAAGACTTTGGGGCGTCTAGGATGAGAGGTCCTATCAAAAGGTCAGCCTCCGCTTTTTCCAAAGAAGGGCCATCTGTACCACAAACAAATTCAGCATTATTTTCAATGGAGCCAAGACTTCTGAAACTTGGAAGGGTAGTGATAGAGCAATTAGGTTAGGGATTCTCAACCTTTTCAAGCCAGGGGCCGAGTCGCACCCTCTCAGTCAGCTTCAAGGGCCGGATGGCCATTTTGCCCTGCCTACATAATGGGGTGGCCATTTTATCCCAACAGCTTCAAAGGGGACAGCCATTTTATTTTATTTTTGAATGCCCTTGGAGGCCAGATTTGGCTTGCAGGGCATTTTGGAGATCTCTCTTTCGTAGGAGCACCATAAGTCAGAAATGACTTCAGGGCACGCAACACAATAAACCTATCTTGATTTAGGATGCTCCTTAGAGACGTTGAAACAATCTAGGGGCGAGAAGAGGCAAATTTACCCTGGGAAGCCACTGCATCTCTCTGGAAGCGTCCTCCTGATCCTCTCCTCCAAGTGTTAAGTCTTCCAAGTTGGCTTCCAGTAAACTCACAGTTTTGAGTCTCACAGCAACTACAGAGATCTACAGAACCTTCCACTGGATACCAGCTACAATGCACAAGACGAGAACAAAGAAAGAAACTGATGGTTTGACTACACAGCTCAACTGGAGTGGGCTAAATAGCGTGGCTTTAGGGGGAAACCATTTTGTCCCAACAGCTTCAAAAGGGTGGCCATTTTGTTTCTCAAAAGCCCTTGTAGAGGTGGGGGCACGTGAAATGGCACCCTGGGCCAGATCCAGTCCATGGGCCTTAGGCTGAGAACCCCTGGAATATGTGGTATGATCATTGCAACCACATGACTTATGCACATCAAGGTATCCTATTAAGCCTGCTTACTTGAAAGGGAAAGGGAAAAGTAAAGGAAACAAAATAAGCTCCCTCCCTGCCCCCCAGTCTACTCTTCCTTAAGGAAAGAAGCTTTCAGTTTTAAAAAATTCAAAAAGAATAATGCATCATAGCCAGACTTTAAAAAAAAAAACTTTCTTCCATCTTCTCCCCTTCACCAGAGGAGAAATTTTTTTCCTAATATCATTAAGCAGCTAACATGTGTGGTAAAGCCACTTAACAATAGTGGGAAATAAAGCAGCAAACAACTTTGTTTCTATTCCAGCAGCAAGTGTTGGAACTGAACCAAACTGCAGCTATCCTTGGTCTCCTTTGTTAGAAAGCCAGTGGTGTACAAGTTTAGGGGGAGGTGGTCATCTTTGTCTATAGCCAAAGAGGCAGGGCTGACTGAATCTGCTTCTCTGGTCATATAGCAGGCATGATTAAATGTCAGAGCATATGGAACACTGTTACTTTTCCCACCAAAGTGGCACCTATTTTTGTTATTGTTCAGTCGCACAGTTGATTCCGACACTTTGTGGCCCCATGCACCATTGCCCGCCAGACACCTCAGTCCTCCATCATCTTCCTTAACCCACTCAGTTCTGTGCCCATTGCATCTACAATACTGTCTATCCATCTACCTATTTATCTACTTGCAATTTCTTATTTTCAGGATGCTAGATTGTGGCAGGAGCTGAGACAGATGACAGGATCTCACTCCATCATACAGCACTTTGGTCTTGAACTCCCTCAGCTGCCGACAGAAGAGTAGCGTGCCTTGGCGGGGCCCCGTATAAAAATCTTTTGGGGGCCCTTAGGAAGGGTAAAGATTTGTTTTGTTTACGCACGTTGGGGGCCCCCGTGACCCGGGGGCCCCGTATAATTGATACGGCAGATACGGCGGTAGCTACGCCTCTGGCTGCCGACCTTCCAGTAATCAAACTCAGCATATTAACCAATAAACCACAACAGAGCTACCACAGCTATCCTATCCACACCTTTAAAAAGGGTAGCCCCTGACAGAGAACCAAATAGGTGAGTCGAGGAACATCAGGAGGTTGGTTTGTGCTTGTATTTAGGAAAAGGGGTGAACTAGCATACTCCCAGAGCAAACCAAAGGGAAGATAAGTTCCCATGTAGACAGACCGAAGTCTGGCCAGGTTATCCTTCTAAATCTATGGTAATAGAGTAGACCCTACCGCCAGCAACTCAACGCCAATTGTCAGGTGGTGGTTAACTAACCTGACAGCTGTGAGGGCTAACGGTCTTGGGTGTCAAAGTCCACCAGGAAGGGTGATGGTCCCCAAGTGGATTCAGTCCCACTTGAATCCATCTTGATGGAGGGCAGCAGCTTCATCAATAATGACCCTAGGGCTGAGGAGGACTTTGTGTGCCAAAAGGGTTGAGGAGCAGAAAGTGACTCACATAAGTGGATGGGTGTCACACTGCGATGCAGAAAGGCAGAGGAAAGGCCACTACATCATATTCTCAGGACAGTCTTCATGGCTGATCACCATGATGATCGCCTCTATTCGGATACAGCAGAAGAAGACTCCTTGCCTTCCTCCTCAATGTAACTGTCGCATGCTCTTACCTGCCTAAGCCATGTGTTCTACTTACCTGTTGCTTGCCTTGTCAAAAGAGCAAGCCTTTTTCAGAGGATCCAGGGGCTGATCAACAGCTGTAACTTTCAAGTGGCAGGTAATGTAGATCTAGAAGTAAAGAGAACCAATGGGGGACAATCTGACATCTCAAAGGCATCCGGGTTGCTTTATACCTATGCATGATCAACTGGCTTATGCAGCTTTTCTGTATCTGGTGCACCCTTGCTTGAAAACCAGTCATATCCGCATTTGCAGATGTTTCCATGAACATGTGGCAGGCATGCACATAATGCTATTTACCTTCCCACTAAAGTGGTCCCTGTATATGTACTTGTAATGTATTGCTTTCGAACTGCTAGGTTGGAAGAAGCTGGGACAGAGACAGGAAATGAAGTCCAAGAACATCTGGCGAGCCAAGTTTGAGGAACCTTAATCTAGAGAAATACACGTTCCACAAGTTCATATCTCACCATGTTTCCAACGTCTCTTGAAAACCTGAAGGCATCAACAGTAAACTGAAGAGAGTCCTGACTGGGCCTTGGAGATACAAAGGCTGATTTAGAGTCATCTGATCGCCCATCAACGAGGCATCTAGAGGCAACACAAGGTTTGAGCTATTACACAGTGGGTTTACAGCTAAAGAAATATATGCAATTAAAGATTGACCACACAAAAAAAGTCCTTACCCATGGTAGTCAACAACAGCATATCTAGGAGAAGAGTCTATGTCTGGGCTAAGGGTGGCCACACAGTTGTCAACGAAGAGCCGCAGGTCCACATGGTTCTCAGCACTCACATCAGCCTGGATGTGCATTGCTTCACCCAACTGAAACTTGCTAGAGGTACTTTGAGCACTCCAGTCCTCTGGAAGGAAATTTGGAACAGAAGGGTCTATATATAGGATACATCATGATCTACAGTCTAAGAAAGTTCCTCTAAGCTGGGGAAGCAAACCCTCCTGAGCACTAGATCAGCTATCACTTTTGTCATCCTTCATCACTATCCAGCTGGCTAGGATAGGCAAAGGCTGAAGGTCAACAATGGGACAGAGACCAGTGCAGCGGCATTGGTCAGAGACCAGGATAACTAAAGGGCAGAACATTTATTGTTTGTTCATATTTATCTACTGCCCTTCTTACTGAAGTGACTCAGGGCGGCTTACGAGTAATAAAAGACATCACAATAAAAACATTGTTCCTTTCATACCTATGAGAAAGAAGACTCAATGCTCAAATCCTAGCAATTCCTAAATTTATGCCTGTACCTATAAATTACTCCATGCTATGCTGGGATTCTAAGCTCGCTGACTGGAAGGTCGGAGTTCCATTCCCAGGTACTGCATGACGGAGTGAGCTCCCGTCTCTGTCCCAGCTCCCACCAACCTAGCAGTTCAAAAACAAGAAATTGCAAGTAAATAAATAGGGACCACTTTGGTGGGAAGGTAAACAGCATTCTGTGGACATCAGTGTTGAGGCATGCCTGCCACATGTCCATGGAAATGTCTGCAGATGCAGACAATGCTGGCTCTTTGGCTATAAACGGAGATGAGCACTGAACCCTAGAGTTGGATACAATTGGCTTTTGAGCAAGGGCGACCTTTACCCATGCTGGGGCAGATCTACAACATCTTGCATTGGGGAGAAAATAAGCCTTAGACATTGAGCACCGGGGGGTGGGGGTGGAGAGATTAGTACCCCATCATTGGCATTAACTACCTCCCTACCATTCATCAGTCGCAGAGAGAAGACCAGCCTCTGTTCCGCAGAAATAGTGGAGGTGAAAGGAACCCATGTCGGCTTGATAGCTTTGCTGCTAACATTGTCCTTCCTGAAAGAGATACCACAGCTGCCAAACTAGGTCCAAAGAGGAGCCATTCCGGACCAGGAATGAGAAAAGATGGAAGGAGCAATCTTACCTTGGATAGTGGCATTCAATCGGAACATCAACCGGGCTGGTCCTCACAATGACGGGGCTATTTCCTGGATTGGGACGGTAGAAGAGAGTGACGCTGTAGACCAACGAATCTGGAGTCATCTGAAAAAGAGAAGAACAGAAATATGGTTTTTGAGCAAGATAAGGAGCTTCAGGGCAGAGAATAATTGGACAATCCTGGGGTCCTTATTGGTCTGTGGTGACTTGGTGGCTAAGACATTGAACTTGACAACTGGAAGACCAGCAGGTCAGCAGTTCAAGACCTGAATATGGTATAACCAAGTAAGCTCTCTTTAGGAGATTGTGGCTGGTTCTAAAGTCACATTCAAAACCTGTTGGTTTAGTAAACCTGAATATTCCATGATCTTTCACACTCTTAAGAAAAAGCACTTCTCACCAGCAAAAAATCAGCCTCCTTCCCTGGACTAAACTATGAATGGGACATTATTGATTTTTGTTTTCAAAACCCAAATAACCTGTTTATAGAATTAACAGAACCAAAGCCACCCCAATTTTACTGCTTTGATTATGGCAATTGCACTTCTGTACTACTCCATGGAGCTTATTGTACTCTCTGGGCAGTTCACAAGATAATTAGCATTTTGCCCCCAACAGTTGCTAAGTACTCATTTCACCGACCTCAGAAGGTTGGAAGGCTGAGTCAACTTTGAGCCCTGGTCAACTTTGATCCCTCACGACTGTTTGGGCTGCTGTATAGCACTTTAACCACTGCACCATCAGCAAGCTCATTACACCCTCCCACGCCTTGTGCTTCATAGGAACCATAACTCGTGTTTCCCCAAGGTCTGAGAAGAAAAACATAGTTAAGGGTACCTCACCTGTAAGTCACTGCCACACTCATGGAGACCAACAGCAAAGGTCACAGTGTTTTCTGCAGCATCGTAGGAGGTAGGCTGACAGTCTGGAGAACCCAATGTCAGGTCTGTTGCTTGAATGAGCCTTCCAGTCCCAAATAGGTCCCTCTTGACACTTACAACCACCTGAGCTTCTCCACATTGCACATGAACAGGGTTCAAGCCCGACAAAGACCTAGGCTCAGATGCATCCACCAAAGCCCAAGGAGAAGACTGAGACAAGGAAGGGTTGTAGATCTGTCTTGCTGGGGGAACAGGTCTGGGTACAAATCTCCAAGCCACATCATTCCTTGAAAATTCCCTTGGGCTATAAGCATCCACCACACCAAGAGCAAAGCCCACAAGAACATACCAAAGACCTGAGAAGAAGGCCATCTTGATAGCTAGATCAACCAAGGTGGAGAAACTAAGAACAGCCTTGGGGAGACTTTATATGTGCACAGGTACATTTCACAGCTGCCCTGTGTGTGTGATGACTCAGCCTCCCACAATGAGACTCAGGTGGGATTAGGCCAGCCGAGCATCCCCAGGACCTAATCCTGAAAGCACTTAGCTCATTCCACCAGGAAAGTGGTTTTTGTTTGGTTTTTTTGCTCCAACCTGTTAACCCTGGAAGCTCTACACAGAATGCATCCACCAGCCCTTCCCAATCTGTCATACTCCAGATGGGCTGGACTACAACTCCCATCTTCCACAACTCACAGCGCCATTGGTCTGGAGGAGGTCTTGAACAGGAGTATAGCCCTAAATTCCAAAGTGCAGCTATTTATCATGGCAATCCTCATTGTTTAAGGCCTTTCATCTGCCTTCCGCACCACAGCGTGACATCCATAAATCCCATTCAAGTGAGGTTTAATCCACTTGGAGACCATCATTCTTCCCAAGCATTTAGGACCCAGGGTTGTCAGGCTAGTTAACCTCTGCCTGACACTCGGTATTGAAACACTGGCAGTATGGTCTACGCCAGGAGCTCTCAACCTTACCGTGCCATGGGCCAGACAACTTCCCCTCAGACCATGCCATGGGCAGGACACATGGTTCACCCTGCTGCAAATGCTGCCATAAACCACGATGGGTGTGTTTGCACAGGCGTATTTACAGCTGTCATAAACGCTTCTGCTTCGGGGTGGGCTGGGGTTTGCCAACGTGGGCTGGGTGGAATGGCATGGGGGCTGGCCCGGCCGATGGGCCACTAGTTGTGAACCCCTGGTCTACTCTATTACCATAACAGGATAACCTGGCCAGACTGTTCCTACCTCCTCAAAAGCCCATATCCTTGCCAGCTGTGCCAAAACCATTTGTTGTTGTTCAGTCACACAGTCGATTCTGACCCTTTGCGATGACTCCATGGACCACTGTCCGCCAGGCACTTCTGTCCTCCACCATCCTCCTCAACTCGCTCAGTTCTGTGCCCATTGTCTCTACAATACCATCTAGCAGCCATCTCATTTTTGGCCGCCCCCTTTTTCTTTTGCCCTCCACCTTTCCCAGCATCAAGGCTTTCTCAAGTGAATCCTCTCTTCTTATTTGATGTCCAAATTACTTTAGCAAAACCATAGCAACAAACTAATTTTAGGTCTCACTTTCAACACGAGAAGCCCTTTTGTAAAACAGACCTCACAGTGGCCCGTTCAAAACCAAATGACCAGAAACCATTTTGAGTTTTGACAGGGACATCATGTTGCGTTCTTTTTGGTGCATCCAAAGGCAAAATGTGCCTCGTTTCTAAAGGATTTGCATTTAGAAAGCCTGCACAGCACACTCCCAGAGCACGGAAACAAACATGACAGCAGAAAAATACAGTACTGGTAATTTTGCTCCAAAGGGCACCAAAACTCTGAGGCTGTTCTACAGACTGGGAGATTTGGTTAGCTTTCCAGGAACATAAAAGTTTCCAGACTCAGTACCTTTCAATACACAGGAAATCCTGCATGCCTTTTTCAAAGACAGATAACTGAAAATGTGAATCATGCAAACAAAATGCAAGCAACACAAGCCAGCTGCACATTACATGGCAGTTTCCTTGTATACACAAGGCATCTTTCACTCTCTTCAGAAACAATGGGCCACATTTAGTGGCAACAGGGTCACTGCCACATTTTTTTTTTTTTTTGACATTCATGAGGTTATAGATCTGGTTGTTCCAGGGTTAAATGTTTTCTTTTATCTGAAGACAAGACACCAATATAAAGCATCTCCAAAAGTGCTTAAATGGATTGCAGCCAGTTTCCTGGTTTCAAGACCCTATTGCTTTATAACTTTAATGGACTGGGAGAAGTTACTTTTATAACTTCCTGTTCTGGGGAAACTACAAAGACTCAAGTAGCACCTTTAGGGATAACATTCATTTGCACCGCCAGATTTTATACATTAATTTAGATAACACAGCATTCCTTTTTGAAAATCCCTCAGATCTCCTTATCAGATAGTGTGTGTTTGTTGTCAGTTGCCAGGTTTATTACCTTCATTCTGGTGCTTCAGCACAGAGATTAGAAGATCAGGCTAGGCAGGGCCTGATTCTCTGTGTAGTAAAACTTTCTGAGAAGATATCAGAGAGTAAACAAAACAAGACAAAAGAAAGTGCTGTGGCACCTTAAAGACTAACTCCTGTATTTTAATGTTAGCTTTCATGGATCAAGTCCACTTCATCAGACATACAGGTGGATTTTCATAGTATACATTTACACATCTGCTACAGAGACCCAAAGTTGCTTGATTCAAGAGATGGATATGTAAATCAATGAGTTATTTACAACCAGTAATAAAATGCAATCAGTCTGCCTTTTTACACTGGTGAATCTCTGATGGAAGTCAGTTTGAGGAGTTAGGTTTGCAAACTAAACATTCTGACATTACACGTTTGACTGATGAGTTAATTGAGGAAGCTTTATGGCAGGGGTTCTCAACCTTTGAAAGCCAGGTCACGCTCCCTCAGACAGCTTTGGGGGCAGCCATTTTGCCCTTCCTCCACCACATGGCACTTCCTAGTGTGGTGGTGGCAGGGGGGGGGACATGAAATGGGCCTAATGTGGTCCACAGGCCACAGGTTGAGAATCCCTACTTTATAGGATAGGCACAACCAAAGGTCAACTGTCCTGTTTTACATCCGCATGTTTTACTTCCGCTTCGGGGAGCAGCGCAGGCCAGATGATTTGGTGTCACAGGCTGGATCTGGCCCACAAGACCTGTCATAGCCCCTCCCCACCTGCCACTCTATGGACTCCCACATGCACACAAAAGACACATTCCAAATGAAGCATTTGTTACAGTTTATTTGGAACTATATTTGAGTACAACACATTGCTCAGAAGTAGTCATTGGCAACAAACCTGAAAGAAGAAGAAAACTATTGTGTGCAGCTGACAGGTCTGTTTCTAATTTTTAAAAATGAAAATAGTAATAATAATAATAATCACGAATTGTTGGCCAGCTGATGGTGCCAACTGGCCCAGAGTGAGGACTCTGTACCAGGGAAAAACCAAGCTGATGCCAAAACTATTGGTGGCTAAACAGAAATTGCTGCCTTGAAAGGTACTATGGGTGGAAGATGATGCACCTCTCCAGAAGGCTCTTTGAAGCTTCAGGTAATACTGGTGAGATAAAAAGCCACTCAATTAGCAAGCTTGCCACGCCAGCTCTGGCAAGTTCGCCATTCCTATACTTTTTACTTGTGCAGCTATTCCTGTCATTAAAATAAAGATAATTTCCAGCCGTCCTTCCTTATAGGCTTTGGTGAGCAAGGACTAGCAGAAGCTACATCTGTATCTAACAACATCTGGAGGACCATGAACTCCTCAATCCAGAACCAAGGATCCAACTCACCCACTGCTTGTCTCCCCCGCAGTTTTGGTTTGCCAGAATTTGATGAAATATCTCAGGCATCCAAAGCTTTAAAACTTGCTATATCTGTGATGACATCAGAAAGGCTATTTTTGAATTGTCCCTAGACACATTTGGGGCAAAGACCGAGATGTAAAGTTTCTTCTGAGCTACATTTAGCATGACGGAAGCAACCGCAAAAAACTACACAACAGTAGCTGGAAAGGGGTTAATATTATAAAACAGCTACAAATGGCATAACATCTAAACCAGGGGTGCCGAAACTACAGCCCGTGGGCAGGATCCAGCCCCCAACACAAATTCATCCAGCCCATGAAGCCCTTGTCACTCCCATACGGGCATGTTTTACTTTCGCTTCCAGGAGCGACGAGGGCTTTAGGGGCTGGATGGATTGGTGTCAGGGGCCAGATCCACATGACCGGCCAATGCTTTCCTGAGTTCAGTCCTGCAGATTGTCTAAGACAAACCTGTCTGGCTTTATATAGGTCTATAGCTTTTTCTCTACTTGGGAGAAGAATTCTGCCCCGCCTGCAATAACAAATCTGAACTTTATCCTCACTTTGCCAAGTCCATGTACTTGTGAGTTCCTACCTAGGAAGATCCAATCATGGGGTAGAAAAACAACTATAAACTTTTGACACTCTCTAGACAAAGTGGTAAGTAATGTTTTAAAGACATATTAAAAAGACCCAACTTTTAATAAAAAGAGACAGCTGTGGCTTGGGTGTTGCAGTCTTTGCAGCAAGAACCACCACCAAGAAGGCCAGGCAAAGACATGAACTTCACAATATGGAGTCAAGTTGCCCTTCCTTACAAACCATTAAATTCTTGCTCTGGACAGTCTTTCTGCCCACGTAATAAAACTTTCATCCAAGTTCAATAAGATGCCCGACAATTCACTGTGGCGTTTACAAAGGGAAGCTGTTGCAGTTTGGCAATATTTAGATGTTCCCAACATTCCTCCAGTTTTATTCAACGGTATATTCTGCAAATTTACCACAAGGCCAGTTTTGATGGACAAAATCGCTGATTAACCTTTTCTTCAGCAACTCAAGGGGTCAGTGGCCTTCATGGTCCAAACTGCAGACAAAGGCCCAATCTCAGATGGAATGAGACATCACCCCTTCGTTACTGCAAGATGTGATTCTTCTACCCAACTGTTGAGGGTCAGGATTGCAAGAAACTGTTGGCATCCTGGGGATTAAAGACAGACCACCGTCAGTCTGGGAAGTCCTTTGAAATAAGAGGTTGCAATGATATCTTGGGAGAGCTTTCCTACTGCTGAGAAAAATTTACAAGCAGCACTTTCTTTAATTTATTGAAAAGCATTTCTGTTAAAAGCCTATGGGAGATGTGGCCACCTCATTTGCAACAGTGACCAATTTTTAAAGGGGGGAGGGAAGAGAAGGAGAGATGACAACGACTGGCCCAATGATATCTAGATTTTTCACCCAAGCCTTGAAAACCCTCCTAATGGTTAACTGTACACTCACTCTTCTGGGTCGAGACAGTCCAAATGCACTGCTTCAGAGGTGGAGCGAAAAGCCGGGTTTTCAAATTCAAATATCTCCACGGCTGCTTCAGGATCAGGTGCTCTGCTAATTATAATCTTGTCTTTCCGGCCGAGCATCTTTGGCTTGGGAGAAGTTATAAATTAATGAAGACAGCTATGGACTGTAGTCTAGCAGCAGAATAATTCTCAAGTTTTTGGTCCTCAAGATGTCTTGGCCTTCTGGCTCCTCGAATCCCCGTCTACTGACCATGCTAGTTGAGGCTTCTGAGAACTTAGGTCAAAACAGATCTGGAGGACCAAAAGTCTTGAGAAACACTGAACTGGAATAGTTTGAAAGTTTAGCAGAGAGAGAGAGAGCGCATGCATGTTAAGAGGCACTCAAGTGACAAGACTGATTCATGGTTTGCCAGGCTGATTATAAGTTACTGGCTGGATAGTGTGGTGGTTTAGGTATCTGGCTGGTTGTTCAATTTCCTACTGTGCCTCCTGGGGGAAAGAGTCAGCCTTGCATGATCATGCGCAAGCTGAAGTGACTGGTCAACCACTTCTGTGCATTCCTACAAATTCCTTTAAAGGGTCAGCATACATCAGAATTAACTTAATGACAACAGTTGTTACTTCTTATTAATTTTAAGGAAAATATGGTACATATTTAGATCCTGAAGGGCGATTTTTTCCATCAGGATAGCTAGGAGTAGTAGGATCAGGATTCTTAATGGTTGGGGTTATGTTCCTAAGATGCATAGTATCAGTAGAACTGCTTAAAATGCACTTCTCTGTGACAGAAATTATGATTTGGTATACAATAGAACCCCGAACAACGTGATGACATGGTTCCACAAGTCATGACGTTGTTCGGTTTTTAACGTTGTTCGATACATTGATCGAACAATGCTAAAAAAAAGTCCTGACGTCAGGGACAAACCACGCTGAGGCAAGGCTCGGCATCCCCCCCCCCCCCGGGTAGGCATGCGATCGCGTGTCGTTCGGTGTTAGGGCAAGGTACGGGAAAGACCCCCATCCCCTGCCCTAACCCATCCCCTGCCCTAACCCCGAAGTTCGAAAAGTGTAAGGATCTTTACCCTTTTGGAACTTCGGGCGTCTTGGAGGGTTGCGCGGCGCCGGTGACGGGAGGATGCGAGGGACCTTCCCGCATCCTCCCGTCACCGGTGCCGCACTGCGCCACCCGTCTTTCCCGTCTCCTGCCCTAACCCTGAACGACATGCGCGCGCACGCCCGAAGTTCCGAAAGTGTAAGGATCTTTACCTTTTCAAAACTCGAAGTTTCGAAAGGGTAAGGATCCCGTACCCTTTCCAAACATCGTGGGGGCGGGCACTGGGGGGTGGGTTGGTTTGGGTAGATGTTCTACCCAATCCAACTGCCCCCCCCCCCCGCATACGCTTGTATCGAATAACGTGAAAATCGCGTTCTTCGATACAAGATTTTCCCGAAAATCTTGTCGCGTTATTCGGTTTTCACGCTATTGGGTACTCGCGTTATACGGGGTATTACTGTATTTCTGAACTCCCTTGTGTTTATACAAGCCACTCAAATAAGATCTAGCATTGTTCTTATCTTGGCGTACCATGTTTGCCAAAGGTGGTCTCTTCCATATGGAGCATCTGATCTAAGGCTCAACTTACAACGACCACAAAGCTATATTTATTTAAATCGCTTATACAAGACTACCTTACCAGCAAAACCAGGATCGGAAGAGCAATTATTATGAGGGCACCCAAAACGATGATAGCTATTCCATAGCTAGGTATACCTAAATTTGTGAAGGGAGGCTCCAGTCCATGACCTGAGGGGGTCAAAAAAGAAGGACGCTATATGTTAAGACTATGGTTTAAACTTCAAAGAGAGTCTCATTCTAGCCATGGAGAACTTCTTTCAGAGAAGATTTTGAGATGGTGGCAAATTCCACTGGGGAATGTGGTCAAAAGCAAAGGAGTGGGGCAAAAATCGGCAGCAAATTTACATATTTTAGTTTAAAGAGAGCTGGTTGGGTGTTGTGAATAAAATATTGGAAGATTTGGGAGACTTGGGTTCATATCCTGGCATGGTCACGGAAATTCCCAGGGGAAGGGGAAGAATAATTAACCATCTCATGAATATCCTATGAACTAGGGCACTGATGGCCAACCTTGGCACTCCAACTGTTCTTGGACTTAAATTCCCAGAAGCCCAAGGTAGCACTCCTGCTGATCAGGGCATCTGGGAACTGAAGTTCTAGAACAGCTGGAGTGCCAAGATTCACCATCACTATACTAGGGACTTCTGATCAGAAGCAATCTGACCACCCACAGCAGCTTAAAACTCTTCCTGACAATAATTAAACCTTAAGACATGTCATCGTGCCAGTCTAACAGTTCGAAAGCAAGACATTGCAAGTAGATAAACAGCTACAGCTTTGATAGGAAGGTAACAGTCAGTCATATCCAACTCTAGGGTTTAGTGTTCATCTCTGTTTATAGCCAAAGAGCCACAGACATTTCTGTGGTCATGTGGCAGGGCTGACTAGATACTGGAGTGCACAGAATGCTGTTTACCTTCCCACCTGAGTATTACCTACTTATCTACTTGCAATTTCCTAGCTTTCAGACTGCTAGGTGGGCAGGAGCAGGGACAGAGATAGGAGCTCGCTCTGTCGTGCAGCACCCAAGCTGCTGACCTGCCAAGCCTTCTAGTCATCAAGTTCAGCGTCTTAACCCCTAAGTTACTGCAGGTCCCTCTCAGATTTCATTCAAAAGTAGCTAAATCTGTTTTAGATTTGATGAATCACATTTGAGAAACGAGGGATACTAAATTACTTTTTAAAACTGCAACTTCAGGGAGGCTTGGAACTGTAATGATAAGCAATTAAGGTTTGGAAGTGACTTTCCAAAACCAGATATTGCTTTGAAAGGACACGAAGGAAACTCTGCCAGTGTACCTGCTACAGTAAAAGAGAAGGGATCCACTTGAAGCCCTGACGAGTCCAGGTAATCCTCTGGTCCAACGGAAAGAGCAAGAGTTTGCAGCAGATCCTTGCTAGTTGGAGCTGGATGTTGAAATATCACATCTCCACGACATACCAAGGAACCACCTCTGCAATGAAAGCAATGGAAGCAAACTTTGCTTAAGACAAAGTTATAGATCAGGGGTTCGCAACCTAAGGGCCATGGGCTGCATCCAGCCTGTGGTGCCATTTCAGGTGGCTCTTCACCCATCCAAGGGCATTAGAGAAACAAAATGGCCTCCCCTTTGAAGCTATTGGGATAAAATGGCCTCCCTCATCGTGCAGACAGGGCAAAATGGCTGTCTGGCCTTCAAAGCTGACTGAGAGAGCATGACCAGCCCCCCGGCGTGAAAAGGTTGGGAAAGCCAATTATAGATCATGGGTGGGGAACAAGTGGACCCTCCAAAGCTCTCTGGACTGCCATTCCCATCAGTCCTAGCCAGCTGAATCAATGGTGGAGAATTCTAGGAGTTGTAGGCCAACAACCTCTTAAGCCAGGGGTTTGGACCCAGACCATGCTGCCATTCCATCCGGTCTGCAGTGACGACCCCAGAAGTGGGCACATTTACAACAGCTGCAAACATACCCTTGCATGCACAGATGCGCCCACTGTGCTTTATGGTAGCATTTGTGGCAGGGGGAACCCATCCAGTGGCGGAATGTCAAAAATTTTACTACCCCACCATGAAGTCATCACAGTGTGGGAGGAGCTAACATCATGATGTCATGACATTGTGGGCGGAGCCAAATAAAAATAATTAAATAATAACAAAATAAAAATAGGCACACACACATACACCTCAACCCACCCACCCACCCACAACACAAGGACAGCAAGGAGGACAGCAAGGAGGCCATGCTTATGCACCAAGCACTGTAGGCATGCATGCACACCAAGTGCTTGCCACGCATGCGCAGTGGGGGAACCAGTGAAAAGGTAAGCCCCGAAGGTGGTTCCCCCCAAAAGCTGCTACCGGTTGTCCGGGGACACTGGGGAAAGTTACTACCGGTTCTGGCAAACTGGTGAGATCCTGTTACATCCCATCACTGAACCCATCTGTCTGGCCCGCTCAGCTGTCTGAGCAGGCGTGGTCCGGCCCGTGGCGCAGAAATGTTGAGAAACCCTTTCTTAAGAAGTGTTTTCCAACCTTCAATTCCCTGAAGCCTAAGTCAGTACATCAGCTGATGCTTTGGAGAATCGACTTAGGCTTCTGGGAATTGAGGTCCATAAACCAAAGGTTAGGAAAGACTAGTCTAAAGCCACAATTTGCACACACCTGTCTTAGACGTAATGCAATTACTGGCAACACTTTGCTTTTGGAAGTAAAGAATGTTTGGGATAAACATTGCTTTCACAAAACAATTAAATGACTGATGTGAGTACTGCTTTAGGGCTCGTTGCCTGGAATGGAAAATGACAGGAGTGGCGGTTCAACATCCGTAGACCTACAAGTTCTCATTCTCTGTCAAGTGAAGGGAATTTGCTACTTACGTGATCTCTCGGATCGCCACTTGTAGGAAGTTTTTGTACTTGCTCAGTATGTGCACCAGCTGAAAACAAGAAGCATAAATGCAGTTACTTTTCAGTTCCTTAGCCTGTTCATTGCTTTGCTCTGCTCAATATCAGCAAAATCTTCTCGTCATAATTTTCAAAGCCCTCCATGATAGGGTGGGACCTTTCTTTATTCATATTTGAGCACTGCACAGTTTAAATTGATGGACGTGAATCAAGGGTTCCTAACCTTTTCAAGCCAGGGGCTAGGTCACACTCTCTCAGTCAGCTTCAAGGGCTGGGTGGTCATTTTGCTCTTCCTGCATGATGGGGTGGCCATTTTGTTCAAATAGCTTCAAAGGGATGGCCATTTTGTTTCTTGAATGCCCTTGGAGGGATGGGGGGAATTTCATGACCTGGCCAGCATGACCTGGCCCCCAGCGTAAAAAGTTTGAGAACTCCTGCTGTAGGTGTTTCTTCCAAGTCATGGAATTCTCCTCCACAATGTGTGTGTGTGTCTTTCACATACCACATCAGCGAGATCCTTCGCAAGGTCCTGGTGTTCCACAGAAGAGCGATCCATCATTTTCTCATCAAATAGAACGTTGGTTACCAAGAAAGAAACTGGGAAGACTTGAAGGCTGAGCCTTGATCCTGCAATCAGAGAGTGTTGCACTAAAGGGGAGAGAGAGAGAAGAATCCCAACCCACCATGACCTCTAAAACAGGCCAGACAAAGAACGGGTTGGCCAAGCAGCTACTTGCCATTGACAGAGAGTGATGTGAGGTCTACTGAGTAATTTGAAAGACCCAACAAAGCTTTTAGAGCCCAGCCAATATCCACATGGGTGTCTGTATCAATGTAGACCTCTCCGCTGATATCTGCACCACCTTCAATGCTTCTGCATGACAGATATTGAGTTAATGCACATTAACATGAAAGCAATGCTGGATCAAACTAAAAGCTCATCTGTTCTATCTGTTCCCATAAGAGCCAACCAGATGCCTCTAAGATGCCTACAAGTAGGATGCAAACACAACAACTTCCTGCTTTTGACCCTCAGCAAACGGGCTATAGAACCACTTGGTTTCTGGCATTAGAACTAATAGTCATCATAGCTGACAACCATTGATTCAGACAATGCCTTCTTTTTTCCATTTCCAATTGATGCTACCACAGGCTTGGATAAATGTTCTCCTCCAGATGCTGTTGGACCTCAACTTCCACCAGCCCTAACTAGCCACACCGATGGCAGAGAATGCTTAGAGTTGCAATCCAACCACATAATCACTATAACACAGCATTAGTGTCCATTTTGCATTTTAGCTAGGTATTCAGATACCAAATCTACTTACAAAATGCTTTTTCTTTCTCGTTTAAAGTTAACTCTTACGACTGACCAAATACTCAACTCTTCTGGTCTCTGAAAATCTCCTTTTTCTACATTTAAAAAATAATAATCCCCTAAATTCTGCTTAAGCAGCAATAGTTTCAAGAAAGAAGCAGTTTATTCTTGGTAATCCAACAACTTCCCTTTTCTACAATTTAAATTAGAAAATCTCACATAGATTTGCAACAGGCATAACTTAAATCAAGCATCAAAGCTTGGTTCATAATCATGTTTACTTTTTACTAAGCTGATCAGTCCCAGCCTTGCAGGATACCTAAACCACTATGTGTAGCATCCCATGGGCAGCGTCTAGGATGGAATTAGTTAAACTCAGCCACATACCGGATTTCAACCAGAGAAATATTCTGCACTGTGTAATGAGCTCCAAGCAAGTAGGTCACCTAAAGAGACAACAGTCTTGGGTTTATTTCAACAGCATTTATCAGCTTACAGATATTAATCCTCAAAGCTAAAGGTTGAATTCTCAAACCCGGTACCATCACATTTCCCCAATCCTATAACAATTTAACTAAGGAAGCCCCATGAGAAATGACTGAAGGAGGGGAGGTACATTTAGCTTAGAGAAGAAAACCAATGTGATCTAAAGTAATGGGAACCAATGTGATCTAAAGTAAGGGTGTCCAACTACAAGAGATTACACCTAAATATGAGGAAGGAGCTCTTGACAGTAACAGTTACCTTGCTTCTCAGGCTTTCCAGGTGGACCCAGTTATCCATGTCACCAAAGGTTGGCCTAGGTCTCAGACCCAGAACAGTGAAGGATATGGCCAACTTCTCTGGTTCTAGGTTGCTCAAGTCAAATCCTAGAAGGAAGGAAAAACAAAGGCATTCAACAGTATAGACATCTACCTTTTGTTCACCTGGGCTAGGACATATCTCCAAGGCCGCATTGCTGTCTCATCTTTGCTCCCCGTGATGAACAAAAAATGAAGCTGCCAAGGTGCTTCCTGGAAGTCACAACCTCACCAACCTACAGAGGGTGTCTACAGAAGAACTTCCTCAGATATAGGCCCTAGTTGGGGTGAGCAAAACGTGGATACTGTAAGCATGGGTTTGCAGGCAAGAACTCCCACAATTTGGACTGGAGTATTCTTCAGTAAATCCTGAAAGATAGAGTTCCTTCCCCCTAACAAAAACTCCAAAAGACACATCTCTACTTATTTGAGACCACCTAGGTCAGTGATAGAGCGCCTTTTAGAGACTGAGTGTCCAAACTCCAACCCAAGAAACAATTATTTATCTCGAAGTGCCGACATAGAAACAGGCGAGGAAGTAAATGCTCCCGTTGGGCTCTCAAACATGATGTATGTTCTTAAGCAATGTCTCCTGGGAGCTGTTTAGAGCCCCGCCTTCCATGGAAAAGCCAGATGTAAGCAAACTAACTAACTGGAGCTTACTTCCAGACCATGGGTGTGCCCGTGTTTGCCACGTGTTTCATATGCTCACCACTGGATCGAAGAGAACGTACGTCCATCCTCCAGTCAAAGAAGGCATCTAGACCCTTGGTCTCCACTTCTGTGACAATCGTCCGGATGGTATCAGAAGGTGTGGGTATAGGTGGCCCTGCCTGGAAGACAGCTTCACCCAGAACAATTACAGAGCCATTCCTGTTGAGAAGCCAAGGAAGTTATCACTTCTTCAGCACTTCTGCAAATCTCATACCCTACCAGGGGTCTGCAAACTTGGCTCTCCAGATGTTATTGGACTCCAGTTCCCAGAAGTCCTGGTCATCAGGAGTGCTGACTTGGGCTTCCGGGAACTGAAGTCCAAGAACACCTGGAAAGCCAAGTTTGCAGACCCCTGCCCTATACCCATTGCAAACTCTGGTACACTAGTACCCCGGACAACGTTATGACATGGTTCCACAAGTCGTGACGTTGTCTGGTTGTTCACGTTGTCCGATCAATGCTAAAAAAAAACCCTGAGAAGAGGCGCTCGCACGCACGCGAAAAGGCGCGCCAGCGGGAGCCTCTTCTACCAAACGGGTATAGCAACGGGGATCGCATGTCAAGGCAAGGGATGAAAGCGGGGGATGGCTGCCCCCTCTTTGATCCATTGGCTTGAAGTGCGATCCCCGTTTAGGCGCTTTGCGATGGGAGTTTGGGTGCCCAAACTCCCATCGCAAAACGCCTAAACAAGGGTCAGCATTTCTGAATTTCCCCCTCCCCCGGGGGAGGGGGGAATTCGGAAAAGCCGACCCTTGTTTAGGCAAGTGAAACGGGGATCGCACGTCAAGGCAATTGCCTTGACGTGCGATCCTCGTTGCTTTAGTGCGCCCGGGAAAGAGGTGGCTTGGTCGAAATCCTCACCCCCGCGCAGGTGGAGGGAATTTCAGCCAAGCCGCCTCTTTCCCAAGCCGGGGAGACCCCGCAGAGAGGCGCCTCTCCTCTCCTGATGTTCTGAAAGGGTAAAGATCCTTATCCTTTGGGAACATCGGGTGGCTTGCAGGCGCACGCGCGTTGGTGGGGGCTAGTGCAGGGTACAGAGATCCCCCTGTATCCTGCGCTAACCCCCATCGACGTGCACCGCACGCCTGAAGTTCCGAAAGGGTAAAGATCCTTATCCTTTGGGAACATCGGGTGGCTTGCAGGCGCACGCGCGTTGGTGGGGGTTAGCGCAGGGTACGGAGGTCCCCCCCGTATCCTGCGCTAACCCCCACTGCCGCGTGCCCGAAGTTTTGAAAGGGTAAGGATCCCCGTACCCTTTCCAAACATCATGGGGGTGGGCGCTGGGGTGTGTGTGGATTGGGTAGATGTTCTACCCAATCCAACTCCCCCACACACACATACGCTTGTTCCGAATAACGTTAAAATCGTGTTATTCAATACAAGATTTTCCCGAAAATCTTGTCACGTTATGCAGTTTTCGCACTATACGGTACTTGCGTTACCCGGGGTATTACTGTACTATCATAAACATGAGTGGGATCCTGGAGAGACCAGGCTGCATTGTTCATCCTAGTTTAGTTCCTCAAGGAGGACATGATTCACTTGCCACAATATTGTCAGATACAATATTTTGCTTTCCCATCTTTTGGGTAGGGCAAGCCTGGGTCTACACCAGTGATGGCGAACCTTTTAGGAATCTGAGTTCATTAGTTCAAGAACCTATTGGGGCTTTCATTTCTTGATTAAAGCCCTCAGAAGTCTGGTAGGAAAATATGTAGTCCACAAATTAACCAAAAATAAAATAAAATAAAGCCATGCCTTGCAGCTTTTCCTGGAAACAATACAGAGCATCATTTGGGTACTTACATGAAACGGAGAATGTTTGTTCGAAGGAAGTTCTGGTAGGTAGACAATATCTTGTTGAGCTGGAGGCAGAACATGAACTATGTTTACTATTCAAGGGTGCTTTGTCCAAATGATCATTTAGAACACAGAGTTAGGAGAGAACAACATTTAGAGGCCTTCAGCCATGGAGCTAACCCACCATTCCTTTGGGCTTTCCTGTAACCTGGTGGCAAGGTTCCAGTTAGACCCATTGCAGTGGTATCATCTTCTTCTCAGTGACTGCCCCTGCTGCTACACAACAATCTTGCTAAGTGGAGCAGTAGTTCTAAAGATGGAGCAGCCAATCATTACAGATCATGCAGCATCTATTTTCTGTTGTTGTTTTTCTGCTGCTGCTGCTGCCGCCATATCCAAATCCATTTGGTAATTCAGTAAACTTAAGCCAAAATTCAATTTAAAGTGGCTATTACTATAAAGAGTAAAGGTCTTCCTTGCTCGACAAAGAGTCATGTCCAACAAGGGGCAATGTTCATCTCTGTTTACAGCCAACGTGCGGTCTGCAGATGCCCCCATGGTAATATGGCAGGTACAACTAGATGCCAGAACACAATGAGCACTTCTACCTTTCCCACCAAAGTGGTACTTGTTTATCAACTTGCAATTTCTTGCTTTTGAACTGCTAGGTCAGTGGTGGCAAACCTGTGGTACTTGGAGCCCTCTCTGTGGGCATCCGTGCAGTCACCCAGCACACAGTTTGTCCTGCCCTTCTGCCCAGCAGCCCAATGGGAGTTCTTCCTCCCTCCCCTAGCACAGAGTTTGCCCCGCTCCTCTGTCCAGCAGCCCAGTGGAAGTGTTTCCTTCCTCCTCTGTTGCTGTGCTGGCACTTTGTGATAAGTAAGTTTGGGTTTGCACTCGGGTCTCGAACTGCTGACGCTTCCAAACATAGCTTTATAACATAGTCTGTAGAGTACTTACCATTAACTTTACTTCTCTCTCCAGCTTCATGTAGCTTTCAGAGAACTTGTTCTCCAAGGATTCTGTATAATTAATTCCAGCAAGGCGGAATGACAGAGACAGAAGATGTACAGCTGGAACAGGTGGTGTGGAAGCACCTAAAGTGGCCAGCTGTTCTTTCCCAGCTGACCAGCTCACTACTGGATTCTTGAACTTTGGCACTTCCTCTTCTAAGGTATAACCCTCCTGGATCAGAGTCACAGGTTTTTCAGAAGGTAGTACCTCTACATTGATCTCTTTTTGGATGGTCATCTCAGAACTCTTAACAGCTGAGGTCATGTCCTTTCTACTTCTTGTTGAGCCTAAAGTACTCACCGAAGCTTTCCTAGGTAAGAAAGGTTGGAGAGGATTGGGAAGCTGAGCTGATGTATTCTGAGAAAAAGCAAAGGATGCTGGGATAGTTCTCCTTTGGTCACTCAATGAAACTGTTGAACTGGAAGACACAGGGACTGCCTGGGTTGGTTGGGTCTCTGAGACGGACATAGAGACAGGAGTTTCTGAGTTAGAAAAATAAGTATAGTTTGGGTTATGAGCATGCAAAGCGGTTACACCAGTTGTCAGTGGAACAACTGCAGAAGAGGTATCTGTGACTTTATATCCTAGAATAGGCCCTTTTGTTGGAGTTACAGCAGAGGTTTCCAAGTCAAGACCAAGGATCTTCGTAAGGAACATTTCTGCTCCTCTGTGTTTAGTAACAGCTGCTGTTGGAGAAGATGCTGTGGTGGACCTCCACAATTCAGCATGTGAAGAAGTAGATAGCATTGTGACCACTGGTATCATTTGCTCCTTCTTAGGCATTAGCTGGCCAGTAGCTTCCATGTTTACCTTCGACACTGATGACGGAAGACTACTATTAGTGGAGCCAAGTGATGTAAAATTCAAAGATACAGAGTGATGAGTTGGAACCACAGAAGATCTCCCAAGTTCTGTGAGGTTGAGAAGATAAGTTGTGTCTGTCTGCAGATCAGCATGTGCCATTCTTGCAAAAGTAGCTCCGACCGGTAGTATAGTCTCTTCCGTATCTAAGTATGGGTGAGATATAAGGGAAGCATCTGTTTCTGCTGTAAGTGTGTGCACAACAGCATCATAAGCCTTCTTTGTATTTAAGACCATTGCTGGAGCTTCTGACTTAGATAATTCCTTAGATATCAATGTAATCCTAGATGTGGAATCAGAGGTGGAATCTGAAGGAGTGGATGTTGTTTCATTCCTTTTCCCAGGCAAAGTGTGATGCTGACCCACCAGCTGAGCTTCAGGTTCTTCAGAAAGGAAGCTGGATGCCAATATCACATTTAAAGTGTCTCCTGAAGTTGAATGTGGGAGCTCTGAAGACACAGCCATCTCTACAGCAGTTTCTGTACTCTCTCCTTTTCTTCTTGACACTTCAATATTCACCATCTCCTTGTAGCTAACAGATTTACTTGTAGCTTTTGAGGGTCTGGCCTGACCAAGAGGAACATCATATGCAGTTTCCACATCTTCAGAATGTAATGTCTTCAGAGGAAGCAGAGTTGAAGCCTGCCAAGATGGGGAACCTGTGTCAAATCTGGTGACAACACTTCTAGCGTTTGTGATGATATCATGATTCTTTCCTGCATGAGAAATACCTTCTTTCAATTTCAGTTTAGGTCCATCTCCCAGGGAAGTACTCAGCATGTCATAAAGTGTCAAAGAAGAGCCCCTGTGTTCTTTTGTAGTACTGTGATATGGAAACAGAGATGTCACATCAGAAATTGTAAGGTGCTCCTTCAGCCCAGAACTTTGCTGCCCAAGAAATGGATCGACTTCTGTAGGAGTGCTGAAAGTGGTTACGTCAGGATCTGGTTGGGTAGTAGCAAGAGAAAGGTTGAAATGTGGTAAAACAGCTCCAAGTGAATGAGGAACATGACTAGGAGTCACTGTGACCAGTTGGGAAATGCTGTTAGTAGACAAGTCAAGAAAGGACTCACTTTTTGGAGTATGAGAAGCAATAGGAAAATTTTCCTTTCTGAAAGGTGATTCAGCAGTTGCTCTGAAGAACTCAGACCACTGCATGGTGGTCCTCCCCACAGATGACTGGTACGAAGAGCTATCTTGGCCAATTGCAGATAACTGGCCATGAGCAGTTAGGGCTATGGCTGTATTTCCTCTATCATTAAAGTCTGAACTCGGATGGTCCTCTTTGTAATGCTCTGGATCATGGTTGGTTCCATCAGTTGAAACTGATGGTGCAGACAAATTAGGAGACTCTACAGTAGGGTTGAATGTTTGCTGGGACATCATGGTGTTCAGTGACTGAAGCTGCTGGTGACTGAAAGACCTTTGTGTTCCTCTAGAGTCAGTGAAGCCTGAATCAATAATCCCAGGAGTGGTTACAACAGGAGATGGGGTGGTAGTATCCATGCTCTCAGAAGTTACAGCATCTATGGAGGCTACATCTTTCATTTTGTACTGGTTGCTGGGCAATCCAGTGTGTTTGGAAAGGACCATGCTACTATAGTCAGCATTTGTTTGATTTACCTTGGCTCTAGAGACTCTTCCAGTTGAAGGTAAATATGTTCCATGCAGGCCCAGTTCAGCCTCATGGGTTTGCCTACGACCTGCCAGGTGTTCTGAGGTTAAGTCAAGAGAGGCAAGGGAAGAAGCTACATCTAGAGGGGCAGAAGCTTGGGACAGCACAGTTTGATGTACTGTGTTTGAATCTGTGTATGAAGAGTTCTTAAAATCAGGAAGGAGTGATACTGGGGAGAAGATAGGAAGAGTTCTTGTTGTAGAAGCCATTTCCATTTCCCTGTGTTCTGCTGCTTGTGGCATAGAGGAAGACGTCATCATGACTTCCAGTGCTTTGAACCCCTTAGAAGGCAGATTAGCAGAAACATCTGCAGTTTTCGCTAATACGAGAGAAGCTATATGACCCAGATCTTGAGATCTTCTGTGATCTAGCTGAAGGGCAGAAGAGCCCATGATCAAAAGTCCTTCCCCACTTTTGAGGTCAATACTTTGAGAAGTCTTATTTGAATCCAGCTGGGAATTGACAGTTTGGGACAGTTCAGTAGTGTTAACATCATTAACCAATATACTTTTGGTATACAGATTTCCCCCTGTAACTTGCAAAGGCGTACGACCTTCTCTAGAAGGGTTTCTCAAGTCTTGTCCGGCCATTTTCAGCCCACTCGTTGAGTTCTGGAATAGGGACTGATCTGTGGTTTCTGATCTCATACCAGCTGGAATCTGGTCAAGTGAAGCCCAATGGCCTTCATCATAGGCAGCAGCACCAACAAAGAAAGGCATAAAAGCCAAGAAAATGGGCCATGTCTGGATCTTGTTAAACATAACCAAGCCTACTGGAAGGCATAAAACTGTCCACTCAGTTTTGGGGGTGTTTACAGAAGACTCTGGTTTTCCAAGTGATGGTCCTGCTCCTTGACTTCTCATAGAAAAGCCCATTCTTCAGCTATGAATGGAGAGGAAAGCAACTTATTAAAAAAGAAAGCAGAAGTCAAAGGACATTATCTTACTTAAGACAAGACACATGCACAAAACGCTGCTATAAACGCATTTATGACAACTGCAGGTGCATTTACGGCAACATTTTGTGCATGTGCAGGCGCATTTTATTTCTGCTTCTGGGAACAGTGAGGGCGTAGTGGGTTGGATCCAGCCTGCAGGCCATAGTTTGGCCACCCTTAGTCTAGAGGGCAAATCTCTAGCCCCGTTCTAGATCCTAGGTAGCATCACCGAAAAGGACTATTTTCTGCCCACCTGCCTGGTACTCCATGGTACCAACATGCCCACTTCACATCTACAGTACTGTGGAAAAATCTTAGCACACCAACAGCTAGTTTGGAGAAAATTCAATGAGGGAGGGAGGACCATAACTCCAAACTTCAGGGAAGTGGATGAGAGGAGAGTCAGCAGAAGACACTCTCCAATTTTGGTGTGTCTAGGTGGTTTGGGGGCCGAGTTGTGACACCCCAAATCACTCATTGAATTTTCCCCAAAGCAGCTTGTACTATATGTGTGTGTGTATGCATGACAATGCACAAAATACTATTGACTTGTGCAAGCCCAGTCTAAAGCAGAACAGACCTATCTATATGGGTGTGGGTATTTTTTTTTACTACAGCTCCCAGAATTCCCCAGGGAAGACAGTCAAGAACTCCTTCTCCTCCTTTCTCCTTCCATTTATTTATTTAACCTTGAAACCAAAAAGCCAAGTATTTATATCAGGGGTGCCCAAACTTTTTGGGACACGGGCAGGACACGTGGTTCAGAGGGCTGGTCGCTATGGCCCCGGGGGCCAGATGTAGCCCCCAACATCAATTCATCCAGCCGACGAAGCCCTTGTCACTCCCAGAAGTGGTAGTAAAACGCACCCATACGGGCATGTTTTATTTCGACTTCCAGGAGCTTTGTGGGCCAGATGAATTGGAATCCGGGCCCGGATCCGGCCCCCAGGCAGTAGTTTGGGCACCCCTGATTTATATGAATAGAACGGATTCTATAAATATACCTGCAGATGTCTCCTGGAATAGCTTTGCTGGTGGATTTTGAAAGTAAACAAATAGAGAGGAAACACAAAAAGCTGAGTACAGGTATAATGATAAATGCTATGAGACTATCTATACTAAGAGATGCAAAGCTGATTGTAAAATTGAATTAGAAAAGTAGTACAGTATAGGGAAATATGGAATACAGCAATAAATGATAGCTTGACACCAGAGTTAAGAGTTTAAAAAGGAATGCTAAAGAAATTGAATTTTAGTGAATTTTGTACTATGTACTGTATTGGTAAAAGGGACAGAGTGAATATCAGTTTGGAAAGAAGGAAAAAGTTATAAGTTTAAAGAGATTGTAGATTTAAAAAAATAAAGGAGTAATATATTGCCCTGATAGGTGAAAGGTGCACATAGTATTACTGTATAATGTTGTAGATGTTGTTTATTTTAATCCTTTGACTTCTTTATTTTAATACATTTGTTTTAAAAAATTAAAAAAGAAACCCAAAGACCCTTAAGAATTGGCCCCACCCAACTAGGCTCCGAGTTAGGCAAGGACCCAAGTTTGTGCTAGCGCAAGATTGTTTTTCTTCCTCTTCCACTTTAAGAAAGAAAACGAAGGCAGTAGATCCAACTGGCTGCATCCATTTGCTCCATACCTGATCCGGTTACCCCAGCTGAGTAATACCTGAGTGGAGATTTGAATAGAAGTCTCCTCCACCCTAGACCAGGTGGAGCAATTTTTTTTCCAGGGCAATCCACTAAAAAGAAGATGTTCCTTAATTTAAGTCTTCCTTGGCCAACCCATGGACCCTACTTGAGCCTTCTAGAAACACCCAGTGGCTGGATTCAAGATTGTATTTGGGAGTTTTTAAAGAAATACCACTGGCCATTTAAACTAGAATAGATACAATAAGAAACAAAACTGCAGTTGCATGTTTTAGTATTCACGTAGAAAAATCTTAAGAGTAAAATAGAAGTTCATACTCAGGTGAATTGGAGGGAGTTCCTTTAAGGTGGTTAGGTATTTGTTTGTTTGCTGTGTTTTTTTTCCTTCTTTAAAAAAATTAATTATATATTTTAGTATAAATAATGTTTACATTTTTTTCTTTCCTCTCCATTTTTATTTTTTATTTATTTTTAAATGTTGTGTTATTCAATATAATTTTTTAAAAAGAAAGCTACATTGTACTGCGTGTCTTTTTGTTTAAGTTTCTGTTACTGTTGTCGTCTTTTTCCCCCTGTATTTAATTTAATAAAATTTAATTTAAAAAAAATAATCATAGACGTTTCGGAAGCCCCTCCGCTCCCTCGACCCATTTCACAGAAAACACCCGCGAGTCCGCTTACCCGGGAACAGCTACCCCTGGAACAGTTGCAAAGCAAGAGGCTTCGACGTTCAATGCAGCCCTTCCGAAGTTCTTATAATCTCGTGTTTGCTCCTCGGGGCGGAGACTTGGGGGGGGGGGGAAGACCCTACTCCTTCCTTGGAGACGAAAAGTCTGATTTGGCTGCTTCTCTGAAGGCGAGGATCGCCCTCCCACCAAAAAGGACCGGGTCCTAAATCTTTTTTTAAAACCTGGGGGATGGGGAGGAGAACTAGCTGAGCTCCGAAGTCCTTCAAATCAATGCGGAGTCGCTTTGCTTCAACCGTCTGAAGGGGCTGACCTGCTACTTACTGAAAAGACCAAAGCGCTTTTGCGCATCTTTCAGTAAGAGGACAGAAGAGTTACTGTCAATCTATAAGTTTCAATAAGTTTATTCAAACTTTCTTGAGGTAAAGGTAATGGTTACCCTTGCTCAAAAGCCAGGCGTATCCGACTCTAGGGTTCAGTGCTCATCTTTGCTTATAGCCGAAGAGCCAGCGTTGTCTGCATCTGCAGACATTTCTGTGGACATGTGGCAGGCATGACTCAACACCGAACACTGTTTATCTTCCCACTGAAGTAGGAAGCTAACATTAAAATATAACAGATTAGTCTTCAAAGTGCTCTACGGTGTTTTTGTTTATCTTCTGGTATGCTTGAAATACAGACTAACACGACTGCTATTCCAAATAAAAATGATTAATTGATTGATCATTAAAGATAGCACAGTGGAGGACTGGACAGAGGATCAATAATGATAAAAGTCCTGTGGGAGTCCCACAGTGGGACTTGAAAATTCAAACAGATAGACATCTGCCTCACAACACAACACCGATATAACTGTTGTGGGAAAGAAGTTTTGGTTTATTGACATTACTATACCAGGAGAGGTTAAAAAGATTTTTACTGGAAAAACTCCACTTAGGTGATGCCTGAATAAGGCTCTTTTCATGTCCCCAAGAGCTTTTTCCCACCGAAGTAGTCCCTATTTATCTATTTGCAATTCTTCGCTTTCGAACTGCTAGGTTGGCAGGAGCTGGGACAGAGACAGGTGCTCATTCATTCATGCAATACTCAGGTTTTGAACTGCTGGCCTTCTGCCTTCCAGTCAGGATCTTAACCACTTGAGGAAGGTAAACAGTGTTCCGTGTTGTGTCATGCCTGCCACATGTCCACAGAAATGTCTGCAGACGCAGACAGCGCTGGCTCTTCGGCTATAAGCAGAGATGAGCACTGAACCCTAGAGTCGGATATATGACTGGCTTTTGAGCAAGGGTAACCATTACCTTTACCTCAAGAAAGTTTGAATAAACTTATTGAAATTTATAGATTGACAGTAACTCTTCTGTCCTCTTCTTGAGGGCATGCAACAGGAAAACCAATGAGGGCTTACGTTTGGCCAATGGCAAAGCCAAGAAAGTGGCTTCATTTTGGCAGTCCAGGGTTTGATCAGGACACAACATATTTAGGCACCCCTACCAAGGCACCTCAGCCTATTCAGGGTCCTCCAGGTGATGTAGGGGAGGTTGAGTTCCTCAGCCATTTCCTCCTTTCATGTTGATCCTTGTCCAGTGAGCTCTTTGCTCCAACTTCTGATTTGGTTTTGTTTTGCTCTTGTGTACCCTCAAGAGTGTGTGTTCTTGCCAATCAGAACCAGGTTATAACTGGATCCAATGGAAACTCTTGCTAGCTTCTAAGTATTGATAGGAACACAACTTTTAATGCAGCTTCAAAATGTAACTACCGAGAAGAAATTTCTTTTAGCTGAACTTCCTTAAGTCTGGCCAGGTTATCTGCTATGGTAGTAGAACAGTGATGGTGAAACCTGGCACTCCAGATGTTCTTGAACTTCAATTCCCAGAAGCCCTGATCAGCAGGAGTGCTGACTTGGGCTTCTGGGAATTGAAGTCCAAGAACACCTGGAGTGCCAAGGTTCGCCATCACTGGTAGTAGAACATACTGCCAGCTACTCAATGCCAATTGTCAGGTAATGGTTAAGTTTAACTAACCTAACAACCCTGAGGCTAAAGGACTTGGGTGGTGAAGTCCACAGGGAAGAGTGATAGTCCCAAAGTGGATTAAATCCCACTTGAATCCATCCAGATGGGAGGACAGCAGCTTCATCAATACTGCCTGGGGGCTGGTGAGGACTTTGTGTGCCAAAGGGGTTCAGGACCAGAAAGTGACTTGCAGAATTGGATCTGTGGTACGGGTGTCACACTGCAATGTGGAAGGCCAATTGAAGGCCACTGCATTATATTGTTCCCAGGACAATCTTCATGGCTGGTTGCCATCAGGATAGCCAAGAGGTGGCTTTGGGTATGGCACTTGAAAAAGAACCTTCTTAGGAACATCCTCTTCCACTCAATTTCTTAACATTATTTAGTGGACTTAATGTATGTGGGTGGAAACCCAACCAAATCTTTCTAATCTGACACACTAGTCCAGGAGGGGACAGCTGTAGCCCTCCAGTTGTTGATGGGCTTCTATCAGCCCTGCACAACCTATCCAACAGTGGGGGATAATAGGAGGTGCAGTCCAAGAATCTCTGAAGTGATGGGTTCCCTCCCAGCTTTCTGATAGGGCTTCCTTGCGCCAAACAGGAGAAAGAATTTCTAGAGAGGATAAGGTTTTCACTGGGTTAGGAAATAAGAAGAATTTGTAGCTTTAAGTGAAGTGCATGGTGGGAGGCAACCACAGTCTGAAAAGACTTAATGACCTGCTAATTACCCTGGTAGATCAAATTGCAATTAAAGCTGTAGCCTCAAGCTAGATGCAAAAGTTGATAGTTAAGGAGAGAATTGCAATTGTTTGCTGAACAAAAGCTAAGCCCAGCAGAAACCTTGAGTGTGGGAGAATTATACAAGCAAAGACAGCATCTTTCTTGCCCTGGAGATCCTTTAAAGTGATAAGATAACCAGCTAGCTTTTGACTTTCCTGGAATCTTTCTTAGGGCTGGATTTTAATTAAAAAGGGCTGAAGAGAAGTCAGAGGAAAAGATCCTTTTGTTTTCTCCTGACTTATGGTGACCCAATGAATTCTTCTTAGCTAGACCAGATTTGAAACTGCCAAAATGAAGGCACCCTTTTGTGATTTCTGTCTGCACTTCCTTTCGCCTGATCTAGTGTGAGAAAGATTAGCCAGCAAAACAAGGTGGCCATTTCTGGGGCACGCCAGACTGTGGTTCAAAAATACCACAATCTTCGAGGATGCTCTTTCTGTGTAATAAGAAAGGCTTGAGAGAGGTTCATTAATAATGTCTTGTGGGAGTCTGTGGGAGTCCATGTGTCTTGGTTGGGTGGTCAACCTGCTCTTTAAAGGTGTATATAAGGAATTCTCAACCTGAAACCCACGTGCCAGATGTGGCCCACAGCACCATTTCATGTGGCCCCACCACTGTCTCCACACCAGGAAGTGCCATGAGGTGGAGGAAGGGCAAAATGGCCATCCGGCCCCCAAGCTGTCTGAGGGAGCGTGACACGCCCCTTGGCTTTAAAAGGTTGAGAACTCCTGGTGTATATGAGAGGGATGACGAATGATGATGACACTGAGAGGTTGCAAAAGGAGAAATGCAGCACACCGGTTCGAAAAACAGACATTTTAATCTTGGAGAAGCACCCTTTTTTTAGAAATGATGTCCTTAGAAAAAATTTTAAATTAAAAAAAGGCAAATATGTTCCCGCTGTAATGTTTATACAAATTTACAGTATTAAACACTTGTTTCCAGATGGCTGCACAGTAATGTTTGTTTTTAAAAAACACACACACATTTATTGATGGTCTGGCAAGAGTGCAAGATTTTGCCTTCCCCAGCTGACCTGCATAGATGCACAAACATAGAAAGTATAATGCACTGCTAGCAAACGCAGGAAGGGCCTTCTTTCTGCTATGATATGTGTGTAATGTGGGAGAAGTTAAACTTTTTTTTTGACCACAACTCCCAACCTTCCTTAGCCTGCAGGGGAGAAATCAGAAAATAGTTCAAAAAGCAAGCTGTCCAATCTCCAGGTTTTATCTGAGATAAGACGACTTCCTATGTCAACATCTGGTTATGCCAATGGTCTCTTCTGCCAAGAGCCAAATGGAGCCATGAATGTCGAAGAAGTTGTTTATTTGTTTAGGATATCTAGTGGCCTGAATGGTTCTTTCCAAAGCATTTAATGCCCTATCATTATTGACTGTCACTCCCATTAAATTAAGCAGGACTATCACAAACCGAAGTGTTGCTAGCATTTCAGAAACTGATAGTTCTTCTTTTAAAGTAATTATTAGGGTCTCCCACCATCTCCTTCTTGTTTTTCTTTTCAGGACAGTGCTGGCTACAGTGTCATCATGAGCACGAATAGTCTTCTTGGTCTTGGCCCCCACATTTCAGTGTTATTTGTGCGCTTTATAGCACCCCATCTGTCCTCTGTTGTCTTTCCAAAGTAAAAGGGCGAAAGATTTAAGACCCCTAGGATTGAAACTACTCTAAAAATGTCACACAGAGCAAAGTTATCAGATTAGATGACTTTTTTAAAAAAGTAGCAGCAACTCCTTTCTGTTACATTTCTAAAATGTCGTAGTTCAAGCAGGAAAAAACCAACAGAGCAGCTTCTTGGGTGCACAAACCATGTTTCTAGCAAATGTTTGGAGTCAACCCAGCCCTATCAAAATCACTGTTCTTTAAAAGGTTGCATTTCTTTCAAAGTGTCAAGCTGCTACCATGAGTTTTAAATCACAGAAGGGAGATGAAGTGGAAAAACTATCTGGGACTTGTTCCTCTAGAGCACTCCACGTGTTCTTGGACTTCAATTCCTGGAAGCCTGAGTCAACATTCCTGCTGATCTGGGCTTCTGGGAAGTCCAAGAACACCTGGAGTGCCAAGTTTGGCCATCACTGCTCTAGAGGCACACGCACAAAACAGGAGAACAGGCTGACAAGAGCTTGGAAATGTAACTTCTTCAAATTATGGTTCCCAAAAGCCCACCTGACATGGCCACTCAGTTAAAGAAATGTCCAAGCTCTGAGAATACATCATTTGCTGGTGACAATTAAAATAAACTGGGCAGATGAAAAAGACATTGCTAGACTTACAGCTTCTAGCTCCACTTCCCATGCAAGGAAGGCCAGTGTCAACATCTGGCAAAGCTGGAGGGCTGTCATGCTTCTAGTACTCCTGCCAGCTGACAGCAACTGTTCTTTAAATCCTCCCCCAGGCCAAGAGCTTGCGCAACACAAGTAGCTGGACTTTCTTGTCATCTCCCACTATGTTTCACCTTGCGTAATTTGAGGACATTGCGAGACATTGAGAAGGCGATTCAAACATGGTTGAGCAACCCTCAACCTACAACCAGCTCTGGTGTACCCTTGGGTGAGCATGGGAATGCACCATTTTGTTCTAACTCAACTACAGGTATTACTTTTGAAAGGCAGCTGAGGATGGGCCATGGGCAGTGAAATTTATGGGCATCAGTGGTCTCCATGCCACTTGAGGAACCTCTGGCACTGGGTCTACCCCAATCATTCTTGAGGACACATAGAGTGCCATTTAGACTCTGGTGGACTCTTTTCCATCTCACACATCTGCACCTGGACACAACCCACATTCATTCACTCATCCAACTTCAGCCAGCCGTTTTTATAGTCCTGCAGGATCTCGAGGTAATATTGCCACTCCGGTTCGTGGTCATATTTCACATCATGAATTGTCTTCAGAGGGTTCTTGTGGTGCTTGTGAACCCGCAGGACCACTCCCTGGTACCACGCCTCCATCTTGTCCTCCTCATACAGATGCCTGATCCGTTTGCCCACAAGTTCAGGATACCTCAGGGGCAAAGCAGGGGCCCTAATGTCACTGTATCTCTGCCACCCAAAACCCTTCAAGCGCTGTGAAGCTGCCTTTACCCCTTCCTTTCCCATAGTGTTGAAGCCCTGCGGGTCCCTTATATCCTGCACAGCATTCTAGAATTTGATCCGAACCACCGGCTTCCAGAGCTGAAGGACCTTTGAGGTACTGGCTATTTTCCTGGCAACCTTATTAGTCAATTTAACCTGAAGAATCCTAGGTAACTTATAGGTGGACAACTTCTGCCTCTTAGCACCTTTGGCCTTTGGGGCCATAGAGACAGTTGTTGTCTCCCCAATGGACAGTTTTGCCCCCTTTAATAGAGCTCCCTTTTCAAAGAGAGGCAAGGTAGGTCCCTGAGATGTTTTGTCATCCGCTCGTTGGCCAATCTTATTGGGCAAGCCGGTAGATTTATCCTGCCATGCCAATCCACCTTTTCTGCCCGGTGTACTATTTCTTTGGATGTTCTGCCCCAAAAATCCAGATGATGCATCCTGGAAACATCTGGTTGCATTCCACAGCTTCAAACCATCTGCCGGCCAAGTGCTGCTGTCACAGTTAGGAATCTTCCCTGCAGTATCACCTGAGAAAATGGAATATATATTTTAAAAACAATTGAGTGAATTTGTACCTTGTTAGACCTTTTTACAATCTCAGTTCCAGAATATGCAAGGATGCATATAAGTGGGTGTCTCCCTGTCCACAATACCTGCAACACCAGTTCAAATCTCAATTGAGCAAAGCTGAAATGAACTTTCCTATGGCTTTGATGGAGAACCCGGTTATGTTCTCAAGCCAAAATAACTCCCTCAATTGATCCAACTCAAGGCATCTATGATTCAATCTGATCATTTTTTTCTCCATTGTTTTATATTACTCTCACTAGAAGGAAACAGAAGAGGCTCAATTTGAGCTCTGCTAACATAAACATGACCCAACAATGTCTTCTGCAGTCTCAGATTTCGGAACCACTGGTTTCCTTCAACTCATCAAAGAGTTCATTCCCAGGATATTTGAACACAGATTTTTAAGGGCTATCTCTGGGCATAATGGGATGCTAAGTTTGAAATAAAGACACTGGGAACCAAAACAGCCACACAATCAAATATCTGTGTTCAGTGTTGGTACCCACCTCTAGGTAAAGGTAAAGCTCACCTTTGCTCAAATGGTAGTCATACCCGACTCTATGGTTCAGTGTTCATCTCTATTTATAGCTAAAGACCCAGCGCTGTCTGTGTCTGCAGATGTTTCCATGGACATGTGGCAGGCATGCCTCGACACCGGAGTGCATGGAACGCTGTTTACCTTTCCCACCAAAGTGGTCCCTATTTATCTACTTGCAATTTCTTGCTTTCGAACTGCTAGGGTCGGCAGGAGGTGGGACAGAGACGGGAGCTCATCGTTCTACCATCCAGTTATTCTAAGAGACATTTCAAAGTTCTCTTCTTCTCTGTGAGTGTCTACACAGCTATATTATTCTGATATCCCTTGCACTCTATGCTAACTGCAGTCTTAATCAGGCTAGGCATTATAGAGTTGAAGCTGGTGCCGGGGGGGGGGGGCATAAAAATTCCAAAACCCATGGCTAGATGTGCAGGCCAGGTTCCTTCTGTAAAGCAGATTCCAAATTAGGGGCTCCAAAATCTATTTTTTGATGTTAGGTTTCAGATTTCTGAATGGCAATGCGGACCATTGTTGAACAAATTGTTGCCAGCCCCAAAGTACATCACCGGCGCCCAGTGCCTTAGCATGCCAGAATCATGGGATCTGTAGTCTGAGGCGGTACTTAAGAGTTCTCTTCTAAAGAGCTAGAAAACAACTCAGCAGAAAATTCCAAGTCACTCATGAAACTACAACTCCCAGCATTCCATATGATAGATCTGTAGCAGCCCAGCTGATATCAAACTGCTGTAACTGCAGTGTACATATACAGTCCTCTTAATCTCTATACGTTTGTTGTACGTTAGATGCAGCCAACTCAAAGAGCAGGTACCTACTTGGAAGCATGCCGGTCAGCCTGTGAACTTGGACCTGGAAAAAATAAAGTTATTGATAATCATCTGAAATGACAGTGGGAAGTGTTGATCATCAAATTTGCGAAGGAGAAGCACAGTGGTTTTGGTTACAGGCCCACTGGCAAACAGAAATCAGTGCACTCTATAAGAACCCAGGAAACAGTCTATTTTATAAGTCCAGCTATTTGCCCATCCAGATCGCCCATCCCCAGACTTGGAGCATCCAGATCAAGGATTCTCAACCTGTGGCCTGGATGTGGCCCATGGCACCATTTCATGTGGGCCCTCTGCCTCCACCACATCAGGAGGAAGAAGGACAAAATGGCGGCCCAGCCCCCAAAGCTGTCTGAGGGAACCTGACCCGGTCCATGCTTTAAAAGGTTAAGAACTTCTGTTCCAGATGTTTCAGGACATCAAGCAAAGCCAGCATAAACAATGGTCCAAAGAGAGTGAGAGCAGTCATCCAAAACATCTGGAAGATGCCATCACCAGGGAATGGTGATTCAGACCACTTTTACTTGCACGAGGCAAACTGATACAGTCTAAATTTTAGATGGTATCTTCTGAAAGTAGGTACTGTACCAGCTTCCAGCCAATGGCCAAGGACTATGGAAGTAAAATACATTTTGTGTCAGAAATTCCTCTGGGAATGGCCATTTTGTATCTGGAATGCGCTTGGAGGGGTGGGGAACCACATGAAATGGTGCCGTGGGCTGGATCCGGGCCCCGGGCGTTAGGTTGGGAACCCCTGGATTCCTCTAGCTTTGATGATGAAAGAATCGTGAGAATTGCTTCCCCCCCCCCCAAGTAACTTTCCTAAATTTTGTGTTTCCTATTCCATGGTGAGATGTTATTAAATAAAGACAGCTCTGGTTGAGACCCAGACATTCAGACAGCAAAGTCAGAAGTCAGGCTCTCTGAGTTGTAGCATCAGAATGGCTTCAGAACCTTCTCCAACCCAACATCCTTCAAATATACGGGCCTACAAATCCCATCATACTTAGTCAACAACCATACTGACTGGGTTGCATGGGAGCTGTAGTCCAACAAAGCTGAAGAGCTTCCAACTGGGAACAGTTAAACAAGAGTTTGAAAGATTGCAAAACAAGGACATGAATCCTCCATATTCAAAAGTTTAAACCACAAGTATTTGTTGTGAGTATGGAATTCAGACATAATGTGGTCTCTCATAGTCCCTGCTCCTACTGCTGCATTTTATACAGGCAGTTCCAATGAAGATGGAATCATCATAACAAGGTTGTGCAAATATGCTCTCTCATACAAAGAATGGGATACTTGCCAGGTTTGTTCAACCAGTTTCCTGCAATATCCAAACAAGAAAAATGATTTACTGTCAACCGTATAAGGAAACTGCCTTATGCCGTCAGAAGATTGATCTTTCTATTATCTACAACAGTTCTCCACAGTCCAATGTCATCTAATCTGGTGTAGCTGGCTAGACAGCTCAGTGAGTAAGTATCTGGCCTGTATTCTCTAACTAGAAATCCCTGGAAAGGGTAGCCATAAATCAGAATTGACTTGACAGCATGCCATTATTATTATTCAATCCATTGCATTGGATTAGTAAAGGTAAAGGTCTCCCTTGCTCAAAATCCAGTCATATTCTACTCTAGGGTTCGGTGCTCATTTCCGTTTGCAGCCAAAGAGCCAACACAGTTTCTGTGGTCATCTGAAAGGCATGACTAGAGCACAGAATGCTGTTACTTTTCCTGTCAAAATGGTATCTATTTCTTGCTTTCAAACAACTCGGTTGGCAGGAGCTAGGTGGAAGGTGACATTAGCAGTCTTCAAATGTTTGAAGGGTTGCCACACAGAAAATAGAATGAGTTTGTTTTCTATAGGACGAGCAGGTGAGACCAGAAGTAGTGGGCATAAATTATAGAAAATGACATTTTGACTTGACCTTAGAAGGAACGTCCTACTGGTAAGACACTGGAACGGACAGACTTGTGGAGCAGTGGATTACCTAGGATTTGAAGTGTTTAAACACAAGTTTGACCACTATATGTCAGAGATGCTATAGAGAGGTTTCCTCCTTTGGTTGGGATGGACATGGACCGGAAAAACCTAGCAGTCCATTCCAGCCCTACTCTTCTATGAATTGTGTGTGATTTGAATCCCATTCAAGGGGATAAGACAGACTATTATTTGAATTAATTAATTAATTAATTAAATTAATTAAAATAATAACTTCATGTCAGAAATTATTCTGGGTTGAAAGGATTTTTGCTGGAGGCCACCACAGTCCTGTTATTATTGTTAGGAACGGGAAAAACTGCCTTGAAGTAAGAACTCTGGTCCCTTTAGGCCAGGGGTTCCTAACCTCAGGCCCATGGGCCAGATCCAACCCACGGCATCATTTCATGTGCCCCCACCCCTCCAAGGACATTCAAGAAACACAATGGCTGTCCCTTTGAGCTGTTGGGCAAAATGGGCACCCCCATTGTGCAAGCAGGGCAAAATGGCCATCTGGCCCTCGAAGCTGACTGAGAGAGCATGATCCGGCTCCTGGCTTGAAAAGTTTGGGAACCCATGCTCTAGTCCACCATTTCCAATATTGATGGCAATAGTGGCTCTCCATCAGTTTGGGCATGATTTCCCCTCATCCTTCCTGGATGTACTTGGTACTGAATCTTGGATCTACTGTCTTCAGACCAAGTGGTCCATCAACTGCAACCCTTTCCCAATACAGCATTTATTTTTCATCCCCTGGTGGTTTCCCCCTCTAAGTCTTAACCAGGCCTGATCACCTCTAAACCAGGTGACAAATGGGGGTCCTTCTCATTCATTAGTTATACTTACCAAGCTGTTGCTTCACACATTCATGCCACTGAAGGGTCAGGAGATCTGGGTAAATGTCCGGCAGCTGCTTCAAGGCCAAGAGCTTCAACATTCGGGATGTACAGCTCTTCAGCTCCAAGTCCCTCAGCAGCTTCTCTTCAGACAGGGTGGTGGGACGCAGCTCCACCTTGTGGTCCTGCAAGACGTGGTCTACTGAGGCACTGGAAAGGTTGGGGAAGAGCTTTTCCTTCACCACATGGATAGGGATGAAGATGGCACCTGCCCGGACCACGTGAGGGAAGGGGCACTTCCGAGTCAGCAAAAAAGTGTCTAGCTGAGACAGCAATGTTCTAAAGAGGGTTGCCACGTCCTTGAAAGCCAGCCAGATCTGCTTGCCATTGGAGAGTTTTGGAAGACCAGAGGAAGCCTTCAACCCATTCTTGTGCTTGGCCAAACTCACCTTCTCCTTGGGCTCTGCCGGTGACTCAGCCTTCTTCAGCCACTCTTGAAGTTGCTCTAGAGAGGAAGTTGTTACTGAACAGGAGATGGTGCTGCAGATGGAGTTGTGTAGAGCCGTGAAATACTGCTTAGTTGAATGTTGTTGTGCGTGAGATTCACTTTTGCTGGGAACCAAAATTTTGGCTTCTCCTAGCACAGGAGAACGAGCGGGCGTGCTAGGAGGCAAAACTTTGGATGTGTCTGAAGGCTTGGCAGTAAAGAACGTCAGCTGTAAAAACTGAGCTTCAGGCTGACTTCCTGCTTGGGGGAGATCCGGCTGAACAGAAGGGTTGGTTTGCTGAGTGGTTACTTGGTGGGGACTTCGTTGAACAGGTGAGCTCACCTGCAGAGTGAGTGGTTGGTGGGCACTTTGTTGAGCTGGTGCATTGCTTTGAGGAGTCTCTGCTTGGTGGAAGCTTCGTTGAACAGGTGACCTCACCTGCAGAGTCAGTGATTGGTGGGCACTTTGTTGAATTGGTGAACTGCTTTGTTGAGTCTCTGTTTGATGGAGGCTACGTTGAACAGGTGAGCTCACCTGCAGAGTCAGTGGTTGGTAGGCACTTTGTTGAACAGGTGAACTGCTTTGATGAGTCTCTGTTTGATGGAGGCTACGATGAACAGGTGAGCTCACCTGCAGAGTCAGTGGTTGGTGGGCACTTTGTTGAACTGGTGAACTGCTTTGATGAGTCTCTGTTTGATGGAGGCTACGTTGAACAGGTGAGCTCACCTGCAGAGTCAGTGGTTGGTGGGCACTTTGTTGAACTGGTGAACTGCTTTGATGAGTCGCTGCTTGGCAGGAACTTTGTTGAACTGGCAACCTGTTTCGTTGAGTGGACTCTCGCCGGGATTTTTGCTGAATCAACAGAGTTACCCCTTGGTGGGGACTGTGGTGAGCTGGGGAGCTATTTTGCTCAGTTGCCCCGCGATGGATATTCTTCACAACTGGCAAGGCGTTTTGCTGAACTGCTACCTGGGAAGGGCTTTCCAGAACCACAGAGGTGCCCTGTTGAGGGACAACTTGACCAGAGCTTGGCTGTGGCGAGGAATTGTTAGACAGAACTGGTGTTTTGGTAGCAATTGGCTGAAGCTGCAGAGAAGAATTCTGTCGTGCTGCAGAACCAAGACTGGCTGCGTGCGATTTCAGGATCTTGAATTTTTTGAAGAGGAATGCAGCGGAACTCTGAAAATTGCTCTTCCTTTCAGGACTGCTTTTCAGTGGCAGCTCCGAGGTCTTCCAGCTGGCTTCCAGTAAAGTGTCCTGTTTGCTGGATGGCCTCTCTTTCAACTCTTCTTCCTTGCTTTGGGAATTTCCCCTTTCAGCATCCTCGGCCTTCTTCTCCAGTGGCAGTTCTAGCACCTCCTCCATTTTGCAGCCGAGTTCTAGAACCGGGGCCTCACGCTCCGTCTCCCCAGTCCTGTTGCTCACACCACCCCTTGAGGGCCCCCTGCTAGACACAGACCCACCTGCAGGAAAATGTTTGCCACACACACTGTCTGAAGCCCCGGGTGAATCCTCCATCTTTATGCCTGCGTTGTTACCACTAACATCTGCCATTCCACTGCAGGAGGTGCCTTTGTCTGTGAACGGTACCTGTGAGGATTCTGATAACCTTGTACAATCTGTCTGCCAGGGTTCCTGACTTTCTACTTTTTGGCCTACATTGTTGGGAAAGGGATCCTCTGACTGGTAGCTGTTAGAAAGAGCAAGGTCTACCGTGTTGGAAGTACCATCTAAGTAGTCTCGATAAGGTGCCAAGCTAAATACGTTGTTGATAACTGGCATGGGAGGGGAAGGTGGAGGTCCTTCAGGTATTTTATTAACACTCTGTGTTCTTTCCTCTGGTGACCATGAGTCTTCAGGAACCTTTATGGACTGGTCTCCCTTAGAGGAGGAACAGAAGTCTGTGTGCGGGCTGTCAGAAATAACAACACAGGTTCCTGTTTCAGTTTTGCGATTATCCCCATGTCTCTTCTTGGTATCAGAGGTTAAAGGAGATGGTTTGGATGGGTAAGCCTGTTTCTCATCCTTAACTCTGACCTTTTCTGAGTGGGAAGAACCATCACCATCACCAGTGGCCGGTATTTGCCCAGATCTGCTGAAGAAAACAGGTGACTGCTCTAGTGAATGTAAGGGCCAGGAAAGCTGGGGTTTGGGAGCCAGGCATTGATTTGGAAAGATCTTGTTGGTCACACTATCTACTGCTTGGCCACCTTCAAAACAATCTTGGACACCTCCATTCCTAGGCAAAGAACTGCCATAAGAAGTCTTTTCTGATGCAGTGCACACCAAATTGGGAGGTTCCCCCATGTCTATTTTTGCCGTTGAATTCTGCTGATGCTCAGATTGCCTTGAAGAAAGAAGGCCAGGAGAGATCACTGGAGGACCAGCAGTTCTATAGAGGTACCTATCCAGAAGATTAGGATAGTAACTCTCATGCGTCAGAGGAAAGTAAGATCCGGGAGGAAGCAGCTGGGGATCCTCACAGCCCAAGGAACCAAAACCTTTACAGACTGGCAAAGGAAACAAAGAGTTCATCTTCTCCGGTTGAGTGAGGTTCTGATGATATAGCAGCACTTGCCCATGAGTGGTCAAGGGATAAGGAGGAAGAGCATAGCATGCAGGTGACCTATCTTGATGCATCATGGATGTAGGATGTGCCAGGGGGCTGATGGGTGGAGGAGGTTGCTTTGACCACATGTATTTACTAGGAGTATCACTGTGTGCCTCTGGAACATGCTTCTGGGTGTTACAAACAACAGGGTAGCTGATTTCCATAAAAGAGCCACCCAAGTCTCCTAGGCATTTTTCATAGGCTTTGTGGTAAGGCAAAAAGCCAGCAGGGCTCATGGCAGGATGTTTGGGCCCTGGTGGGAAACTGGATTTGGCAACTGTTGCTTTCTTCGGCACACCTGTGCCATTACTAGGATTCTCTGCACAATCCAGGTATCTCAATGGAGATGGAATCCATTCTGGGCCTAGTGATGGCTTTGGGGTGCTCTCCACCTGCATCCCCAAGGCTTTGGGAATGTAGCCAGACTCAGCACTGTAAACATGGTTCTGGTAAACAGGCATGGGCACTGCCAAGCTCGGGCAATGTGCTGGCACTCGAGGAGACTGCTGGGCCACATGGCCATGGATCCAGCCCTGGGAAGAGAACTCTGGGTAGCCAGTCCAGCTGGCCCACCTCTCTGGAGCAGATAGGGTCTCTTGGGAGACACACTCTCCATTCTTCTCCTTCCCAATGGGTTGGCCTTGCGTCCTTGGGTAGAGTGGACAGAATGCTTTCTCTGCCCGCAACTGCTGGTTGGCTGGATTTCTTGTGCCATAGGTGTAGGCTTTGGAGGTTGGTGCCCAGTAAGATTTGGGCCCTTCCTGGTACTGTAGCGAGTAATCCAAGTAGGATCGCTTGTAGCCATAATGGTTATCCAAGGGATAGCTGGGCAGTGCACTTGACCGGCATAAACTAGTCCCAAGGATGTGAGGACCTGCCTTGGCCTCTAAGCGAGGAAGCTTGCTGTAGCTCAGAGAGCCCACAGATTCCAAGTGTCGCTTCTTGGACATTACGCCGACCTCACCGCCTCCAGTCTGGGATGTCACGGCGGATATTCTAAAAAAAAAAAAGAACAGGGGAGGGGGAATAAAGACATCAGTAATCCAAGTTCATCATAATAGCTTGCCAGGCAAATGGTTATTCAACGCGTGTAACCTTTGCCCTTTGTACTGCACAGTTAACCCCACTCACAGTCTGAACCCCAGAAACAAGGATGGAAGTAGGACTTCCAACCAAATTCTAGAGCATGAGCACAATGGATAGCTTTTAACTGTCTGCTGATCAATCCCCCCTCCAAGACTTTAAAAATGATTGTTGTGCAGTCTAAAATCCCACTATTTGGGCCATAAATGTCGCATGAGTTGTCTTGCAAAATAAAGATGTTTGGCCATTGTGCCCCCATTCCATCTTTCCCCTCCATCTTCTCCAAGTCCCATATCAGATTCCAAATATTGGAACTCCACATGGCAATCAGCCATGAAGATTGCCCTGGGAACCATATAACAAGGTAGCTTTCCATTTGCCTTCTGCATCTGACACTGATCCAGTTCCGTGAGTCACTTTCTGGTCCTGAGCCCTTTTGGCACACAAAGTCCTCCTCAGCCCCAGGACAGGATGGATGAAGCTGCTGCCCTCAATCCAGATGTATTAAAGTGGGATTTAATCCACTTGGGGACCATCACCCTTCCCCTGTGGACTTGGCCACCCAAGGCTGCTAGTTTTCGGGTTTGTCAGGCGAGCTTGACTTGAGACTCTGGGAGTAGGGTCTACTCTATTATCATAACAGGATAACCTGGAGAAACTGGTTATCTTTTCCTGCTGTGAAGACACTGTCCCTCAAGAGTTAACAGAGACTCAAAAGAGGGAACACCAGACAGCCTTCAAAGTGTGAAGTTTCAGCCAGAGGGGAGCTAGAGGCTTATCTCTTTCTTCCCATGGGTAGCTTCCTGGTCTTTCTGACAGCTGGAAGTGACTGATGAGAGGCATCTGGCCTAGGATGAGTCATGATGGCATCTCTCTCTGTCAGCTAGAACTGCCCCTCAGCACAGGCACACCAATATCCCTATTGGTGGAAGTTAAGCTCAAGCAAGGAGGATGAGTATGAAAAGGCGGATGGGTATGAGACAGGATGGTGGTCAGGGTTTAACTATCCCAAGCGGAGTGCTATGTGACCAGGCATTCACCTCATGACAGTGTTGTGGTCTTGGAGCTTAGGATAGATTTAGTTTAAGCAACTGAGAAAAGCTGACACTCTAGTGAGTCCTGCTGGCAATTAGCCGTCCAAGCTGGCTGTTTTTGCCCTTTTGCCTCCGTTGACCTTGAGGCAATTCTTGAGTGACCATAAGGTTAGTTTCATGCTTTGTATTTTTGGCTAAATGAATTTCCTACCCAGAGTCCTTGTGCATGTGAAAGTCATGGTTCTTTGAATTTTGTTCATTGTTTTCCTTATCATTCCACCTTTTTTGAAGGTGTTTCATGAAGGAAGGAAATTTCTTTATAATTTACGGTTCAGTGTTTTTCCCGTTAGAGAATTTCTGCCGCTAATTCAGCAACCCTAATAATATCCTTAGCCAACCAGTCATCAGCCTATGCGATTATTTTGCCCTAAAGGCTGGTTAGCTCCATCTTAGCAGTTTGCCCCACCCCTCTGCCCAGCAGCCCAATGGGAATGCTTCCTCCCTCCCCCCAGCAGTTTGCCCCGCCCCTCTGCCCAGCAGCCCAATGGGAACGTTTACTTCCTCCCCTGTTGCTGTGTTGGCACTTAGCGATAAATAAGTGTTTTTTGCGTTGCAGCTTGGGCACTCGGTTTCTAAAAAGTTTGCCATCACAGGAATAAATTGTAGGAAATTGCATTGAACAATAAACTAATAGGGGGATTGAAACATGAATAAGGTTTGATTAAATTAATTGTTTCTGGGAGCTATGGAGACCTTTTATAGAATATGTATTTTGTAATAATAAGGGTAGCAAACCTCCCCAAAAAACGATGTATTTTTGGAAAGAAAAGAGTTAATATACATTTATAATAACTAATGGAATAGTAAAGATGCCCCCTTCATCACAGGTGATGGTAGCACAAGTTTAATTGTTGGGAGTTTCACATAAGTATTTTTCTTCTTTTTTTATGTTTATTTTTAAAAGACAGAGATAAAATATATTTAGAAATGTAGCGATAATAAAAGATATACGGTGTATGGTATAATCACAAGGAGACCATATTGCATGGATTTTCTTTTGTACTGTCTTGTTTTCTCTTCTTTTTTCCCTCTTTAATGTACTTGTTTAATTCTTAATAAAAACTAATTTAAAAAAGAGAAGGAACAGTAAAAAAAATAAACAAAACAAACACGGTAAAACAACAACAAAAACTTCATCATTCATTTTTCATTAATAAATGCTTGATTTGTTTTGTCACTTATATTAAAATAAATCATATGCAAGTGTATTAAACTAGTGCCATATATACTCAAGTATAAGCCAAGTTTTTTAGCCCCAAAAATGAGCCCTCAAAAGGCGACATAGCTTATTCTTGGGTCAACAACCATGAGCGTCCCAAAACTGTGCCGGATTGCAATGCACCGACAATTTAATTAATTTTGCCGTGTCTTCATGTATTTTGAGTATTGAAACTCACTAGCAGCTGCTTTATTTCCCACCCCTGGTTTATAATCGGGTCAATCTATTTTCCTGGGTTTTCAAGTCAGAACTAGGTGCCTCGGCTTATATTTGAGCTGGCTTATATTCAAGTATATACGGTTAGAATTTGCTAGCTAATTGTTAAATGCTAGCTCTGGGAAACAGATTGGAATCTACATGTCTAAATCTTAAGAGTAGCCATTTGTCTATATTTTATGAGTAGTAAACCTTCTAGGATGGTCTTAAGTTGATTAGGTCATGAGCTTGGGGGAAAAGTTCAGCTTTGGCAATTATAGAAGTGCTTATGCCATAGAAAGTACTTTATTGAATTACTTACGCTACAGGAGGTACTTTTATTGAATAATTGCTACGTCTGGCTTCTGTAATCATGCTTGTTATCCAATGGGCTTGCTTGGGGCCATATATGGCCAAGGCACCCAAATGTCTTCCAGAAAGGAGGAAACAAAAGGCTGAAGTAAACTGTAATTTTTACTCATTCTGTAAACCAATTCCACCTTTAACTGAATACCACTACAGCCTGATTTTATGTCCAGGCATGGGCTGGATGAATTGTTGTCGGGGGCCGGATCCAGCCTGTGGGTCATAGTTTGGGCACCTCTACCCCAAAGCAACCCACTCCAGAGTCAATCAACACTTACTATCAAGAAGTTTATTCCAGAAGCTGCCACAGCTGTGGAAATGGGGCAGCAAGTGGGGGGGGGGGATCTACTGGTTGTGACAAACCACAAACTCCTCCTCAAACATTTGCATTTCCTACATGTTGTAAACAGGTTCTCCCCCTCTTGCTGGCAAGAAATGCAGAAATTCTTTGGGGATGGCCTTGCCTTCTCTTGTTTTCTGAGGATGAGCTCTTAAGACCACATTCACATCTTTACTTACTACTGCAATTTCGAACACAACTCCTCTGCTTTTCATGACACAGGCATACTCTCTCTAGGGAAAAGTGTCACCACCATTCCAGTTCTGCATCAGCAAGTTTCACATTGTCACCCGAAAACCCTCTTAAAAGGTGGCCAGTGTATAAGTTATTCTGATAAATAAAACAGCCAGAGAGGATTCAAGGGGACAAAGAGACTTTACATATAATAGCACAGCGATGGCGAACCTTTTAGAGACCGAGTGCCCAAAATGCAACCCAAAACCCACTTATTTATCGCAAAGTGCCAACACAGCAACAGGGAAGGAAATGCTCCCAATTGGTCTGCTGGGCAGAGGGGCAGGGGGAACCTTGTGCTGGGGAGGGGGAGGAAGCGCTCCCATTGGGCTGCTGAGCAGAGGGGCAGGGTGAACTCTGTGCTGGGAGGAGGGAGGAAGCGCTCCCATTGGGCTGCTGCGCAGAGCGGCAGGGTGAACCCTGTGCTGGGGGGAGGGAGGAAGTGTTCCCATTGGGCTGCTGGGCAGAGGGGCAGAGCAAACTCTGTGCTGGGGTGACTGCACAGGTGCCCACAGAGAGGGCTCTAAGTGCCACCTCTGGTATGCGAACCATAGGTATCATAATGTATAATAGACATCATAGATATCAGAACGTATCAGAACGTACATGTACGTGGTGTCTGGTTTCATTCAGGGACCCTTATTAACAATTTAGGCAGACTTGTATACTCATCTTATCTATCAAGCATATACAGTATCCTGTTTGTAATAGCTTGGAAAAGGAAAACTTCCCTCATGAGTGATTTGCCGGAAATGCATGATTGTATCACCGTGAAAGAGGGGTTATTGATTAGGTAACTTCTGTGATTGGAATGTCTTTGAAGTTTGGCTTCCCTTGTTGTATGTGTCAATAAATATATAGCAGTAGTTTTTCTAAGTACAGTACCTCCTGCAAACACAGATCTCGAACACAGATCTCGTCTCCATTCTTGCTGGTCCAAAAATCCCAGTAACTCTACAACAGGGATACCCAAATTACAACCTGTGGGCCAGATCTAGCACCTGACACAAATCCATCCCACGACACCCTCATTGCTCTCGGAAGCAGAAGTAAAACGTGCCTGTATAGGTGTGTTTTACTTCCGGTTCTGGGAGCGACCATATAGATTGAGTATTTTAATATTGTTTTTTTCATTTATGTGTATGTTTTTGGCACCCTCTATACAAATGCTCTTCTGCTATTGCCACCTTGGCATCTACACCATCATCCTTCAAAAATAATCATCTACAAAAAGAACTAAGATTCTTCTTTACTGTTTTGCTTGTTTGGGTTTCTTCTAATGGTTTTTAGAGTTTCAAGGTTCTGGTAATTTTATGTTTGTGTGATGTTTTATATTGTGAGTCACCCAGAGTTGCTTTGGAGAGCGGGTGGCAATATAAATTCAAATAAATAAATAAATTGTGTGGGTTCCCAACCTAAGGCCTGTGGGCTGGATTCGGCCCATGGCGCCATTTCATGAGGGCCTCCCACCCTTCCAAGGGCACTTGAGAAACAAAATGGCCACCCCTCTGAAGCTGTTGGGGCAAAATGACCACCCTCATCGACAAAATGGCCATCTGGGCCTCGAAGCTGACTGAGAGAGCATGACCCGGCTGAAACCCCTGTTCTATCAGGTCCTACAAAGGAGGGGGGAAGGCATCAAAACCATCTCTTCCTCTTGCCTTTGTGGTGTTTGATACCTCAAATAACCCTTGCGCTCAGCAAATAGGTCTCTTGGTTAATTCCCCTCTTTGGCTTAAGGGGAAGAACTTGTGCAAACCCACCACCCGCCAGTCAGCCATCCCTGCTGGGAAACCCCTCCCCCCACTGAAAACAGGAACAACCCCCTATTTATCTAAGCTGTCCACTTCTTTCTTAACCCAGAGGTTTCAAAATTGCTTACGAAGGACTTTGCACGTGTCGAAATACGGGGCAAGCCGTTTCCCAGGCTTAATTACACAAACACACACTTTCCCCCTTGCTCAGCAAAGTGATGTCAGGGGTCTAAGCCTGACCTTTGCTTGAGTATAAGGATCAGGGATCTCTGGCTTTCAGATGTTGCTGGCCTACAACTCTCAGCCTCAACTGCTGGGGATACTAACTAAGGCTCATAAAGTTGCAGTTCTTCTTCAAGTGCTGCTGTAACTGGTTCCAAATATTGACTATCATTGTATCTGGTTCCAAATATTGACTATCATCGTGGTGATCAGCCATGAAGACCATCCTGAGAATATAATGCAGTCAGTTGCCTTTCATCTGCCTTCCACATCGCAGCATGACACCCAGACCACTGATCCAGTCCCTCGAGTCACTTTCTTTCTGGTCCTCAGCCCTTCTGACACACAAAGTCCTCATCAGGCCCAGGCCAGTATTGATGAAGTTGCTGCTGTCCGTTAAGGTGGGATTTAATCAACTTGGGGACCAGGGACCATCACCCTTCTCTGTGGACTTTGCCACCCAAGGCTGCTAGTCCCCAGGGTTGTCAGGTTAGATAACCACCACCTGATGATCAGTGCTGAGTCGCTGGCAGCATGGTCTCAGTCAGCTTCGAGGGCCGGACAGCTATTTTGCCCTGCCTGCACAATGGGGGTGGCCATTTTGTTCCAACAGCTTCAAAGGGGCAGCCATTTTGTTTCTCAAATGGCCTTGGAGGGGTGAGGGCACATGAAATAGTGCCATGGGCTGGCTCCGGCCAACTGCTCTAAAACATAACACTCATTAACCAAATTTAGATAGACCTTCCATGGTTCCATTTACTTTCTTAACTAGAGATACTCAGGATTGAACCTGGAATCTTTGACAAGTCTGAATACAAGTCTCTTATGCACACCTATGTCCACGCAGCAGGGCACAGCTGTGGCCAACTCAAGTATTCTGGCACTACCAAGACCGTACACTCCTTATACACATGTATTCCATACGCATGTCAAAAAAGCTTGCCAGGCCACGCAGCCACTGTTGCAGTCCAAACACCACACTATCAAGTGATGTGTCACCCATGTAAGCCCAGCCTTCTGTCACATGCATGGTCAGACCTGCCCACATGACAGAAGGAGCCAAGAATGTCTCCATCAAGAACAAACAAATTGGCTGAAGGTTTTCTCACTGCACCGTTCTTCAGTCCCCTCCCAAGATCTCAGGTCAGCCATGCATTGGGCATGGCGTCATCTTTTTCCTGGAGCAATACAGACATGGCTTATAAAACATTTTATTGGGCCAAAGGGTGGGCGGCTGTTGGTTCTCCTGACTGGCAATCTCATTAAACCTGGCCTCGCTCAAGAATTACCTTTTGTCTCCAAACAGCTGCATAGCAAGAGCTCAAGTCTGCCTGGGCGCCCAACGGCACAAGATTCGTCTCCCTCCCCTGCCAGGGCAATGAACCAAATATGGTTCAAACTATAGGGAGATTTGTTCAAGCTGCTAGAAACTGGCCTCAAAAGCGATGGTTTCCTCTTTTTTGCCTGCAGCTTAACGCTGGCAAGTACACCAGTGGCACTACCAAATGCACACTGGTAAAGTATAATAACCATGCACGACCATCAGTAGTGTAACTAGAGAGACCAGAAGAGCTCCATTGTTGACAAGGGAACAGCACCGTACATCTCTTACCACTATCCAGAACCAAGAGTGACGTTATACAAAGATTTAAATTTTGTATAACATCACTCGTGGTTCTGGATAGCTTTCCCCTTGTGTCAGATGTGGTTGGATGCAGTGTCAGTGGTAAGAGATGTGCATAGAACACTATTACCTTTCCCACCAAACAGTACCTATTTATCTACTTGCAATTTTTTGGCTTTCTAACTGCTAGGTTGGCAGGAGCTGGAACAGAGACAGGAGCTCAACTCTGTCATGCAGTACTTGGGTCTCGAACTGCTGACCTTCCAGTCATCAAGTTCAACATCTTAACCACTAAGCCACCATGGTGAAGTTTACCTTCGGGTAAATACAGACTTTATATTCACAAACCTTCTTGCAAAGGTTATTGCATCACAAAAAAGACAATCAGCTGACCTACAAAATTATGACTTTGTGAGCCACAGAAGAGGGACACACAGTGTTTTCTGCCACGTTTTCGTTCCTCTGCTTTATGATGGCAAATTTGAAGAGGGTGGCTCTGGAAAGCCTGGCCAGGCCTTTTCCTCCTGCTTCGGCTCCAAGCATTACCCGCTCACTCACGCCAAAAGCATTTCCTCGGCTCTGCCCGCTGAGCGCATTTGTGTACATGAATGCTATAGCTACCGTAAACACCAATGGTTCTGCGCTGCAACATGACATTCTTTACACCGGATCCCGCTCCGTGTCTGCAGAAGAGTTTGTCAGCCCTTGGCCACGACATGCATGCACTGGGGGGTGTGCGGGTACGCTACACACCCTCACAAAACCACAAGCACAACTTGGTCCATCCATAAATGGCCAGGAAGGCCACAACTGGAACGGCTCAAGGCCACTGGGTGTCCAAGAAACCAATGGTTTTTGTGAGAACATTTTTTAAAAAATCCTTGGTCTCGTCCTCAAATGGAAGGCGTGCCACGATATAAAAACACAGAAGACTTTGTGAGAAACAGATGGAAACTAGCTTTTCTTGAAGAGTGAGGATCTCCCATTTGTGTGTTGAAAGAAAGGCCAGCCTCAAAAATCTGGGACAGGCCTTTTGGAGTAGCACAATATGCAGCACAAATCACACTCACCAGAAGAGACAGAAGGCTGCCCAAAGGGTGACGATTGTGGCCCATAAAGAGGGACACCAGAACTAAACAGTCTCTCCCAAAAAGACTTCCTGTTGCTTGCCTGGCTCAGCAAAAACAACATGGCAGAGAAAAGGGTCCCCAAAAGCATGTGCAAAGCGTTATTCCCTCCTCTAGCACGTTTCCACCGTTTTGTGTGGTTCGCTTCTCCCAAGTGTCTTATCTTCTACCCAGTGGGATAAATCGTGTGTTTTGGTCATCACCAAATCCCTTCCTATCGATCTCTTTCTCCCTTCTTCATTGATTTTCTACCTCCCTATCAATCAATCACTTTCTCTCTTAATTGATTTTCTACCTCCCTAGGTAAAGACCGCCCTTGCTCAAAAGCCAGTCCTATCCAACTTTAGTGCAGTGCTCATCTCTGTTCACAGCCAAAGAGCCAGCACTGACTGTGTCTGCAGACATTTCCGTGGACATGTGGCAGGCATGATTAAGCACCAGAGAACTACCTACCTGCCTATATATCTATACCTCCCTTCTTAATTGATTTCCTACCTACCTACCTATAAATCTATAACTTTCTCCCTTCTTGATTGATTTTCTATCTACCTATCACTTTCTTCCTTAATTGATTTTCTACCTACCTACTTATCTACCACTTTCTCCATCCTTGATTGATTTTCTACCTACCTGCCTATAAATCTGCCACTTTCTCTCTTCTTAATTGATTTTCTACCTACCTACTTATCTACCACTTTCTCCATCCTTGATTGATTCTCTACCTACCTGCCAACAAATCTGCCACTTCCTTCTTAATTGATTTTCTACCTACCTACTTATCTACCACTTTCTCCATCCTTGACTGACATTCTACCTACCTGTCAACGGATTTTAAAAGGCAGAGAGGGGGAAAGGGCATTTTGCCTTAGGCTGCCCTGACTCTCCTTCTAGGGAGTCCTCGAAGCACGTTTTGGCCCCGATCCAAACTCCAGATCCGCAGGTTAAGCAGAGCCCTGTTTCCCCCCTCCTCCTGTTTTTGTTTTAAGGTCGTGTTTACTCGGGGAGAAGAACACCCCCCCCCCAGCTCAGCCCCGCCAGGCAGAAACAGACCTGGATCCCCTTAGAAAGACCCTCCCCGGCCCCAGACACTGATGCAACCGCGGAGGCGCACCAACTGCGCTTCTGTCTTGGCGCACCGCTGTGCGTGTAAATGGAAAACGGGTCCCGATCCCGCCACAAAACAAGGGGAGGAGGAGGAGGAAAAGAAGTCTGGCTTAACTCGCGGGATCCTCGCCATTCTCCAGCCCGATCCTAAACCGGTCTCCTCGGGAGTGCGCCCCCCAAACTTTCCCCAAGGCTTACTCGCGTGTAAACCCGGCGCACGAACCTGCAGGTCCCGCTTCCTTCCAGATCGAGCTCAGGACCAGCTAGGGTTGACAGCAGAAGGTCCCAGTCACCTTCCTGCCTTACCTGGAGCCGACGGGGTTTGGCTGCGGGGCTCCTCGCAGGTAAGCGGATTCCCTTCGCGTGCATCTTAACTCTCCCGGGCACGCAGAGAAACAGAGCGAGCGGAGCCGGATCGGGTCCGGTTTTCAATCCATGCCACACGCGATCCCGTGGCCACGAGGGAAGAAGGGCTTTTGCATGGAGCGCGCACACGATTCAAATCGAAGCCAATCCGAAGTCTTCGCAGGGGCTCCGTCCGCAGGAGACCAGAGATCCACACCGATGAAACCCCAACCACAGGGGCGATTCCAATTCCTCCCGCTCCCTGCGCCTTTCAATCCGGAGCAAGCAGTAATCCGGATTCACTTCCCTTCTTGTGTTTGGAGGGGAAGGAGGGGACAAAATCCCAACCACAGCGGCGATTCCTCCCGCTCCCTGAGGCTTTCAATCCGGAGCAAGCGCTAATCCGGATTCACTCCGCTTCTTGTTGGGGTGGGGTAGGTGAAGATAAAAATCAAACCGAAACACCCACAACCTCGCTCCGGAGCTCAGATCTCGGAGATCTCTTCGCCACAAAGCTTCTTTTTCACGTGCCAGTTCCGAAAGGCTTAATCCGGAGTGACTTTCCGCAGTCCCTCCCCGCACCACGAAGGAAGAAGAGGAAATTGCGCCGGAGAATGGGGGGGGGGGAGGCCCCACGAAGAAGGGGGGCTCAAAGGAGGAGCCGAAGGGCAGGAAATAGGGCGGCGATCCGGATTCGGGAGGAGCCAAGCTAATCGGTTTCCACGAGGAACCACTGCGCCCCTCCCTCCCTCGAATTGTAGTAAGAGGCCAGAAGTTGGTTGGATTCAAAGCAAGCGGATCCTCCCCATATACTGTATCTCCATTAACTGAGATCAGAGAATAAACAAACGAAAAACACTGAGCTACATTTTAAGCATCTCAGAGAATAAACAAAATTATATTTGAATGCTAGCTTTCGCGGATCACGTCCACTTCGATGTCTGATGAAGTGGACTTGATATGTCAAAGTCAAGAAGTCACCCTTGCTCAGAAAGCCAGTCGTATCCGACTCTAGGGTTCAGTGCTTATCTCTGTTTATAGCCGAAGAGCCAGCGCTATCTACATCTGCAGACATTTCCGTGGACATGTGGCAGGCATGACTCAACACGGAACACTGTTTACCTTCCCACTGAAGTAGGAAGCTAACATTAAAATATAACAGATTAGTCTTCAAAGTGGGGTGTTTTTGTTTATCCTCTGGTATGCTTGAAATACAGATTAACACGACTGCTATTTCAAATAAAAATGCATTAATTGATTGATCGTTAAAGATAGCACAGTGGATCAATAATAATAAAAGTCCCGAGTCCCACAGTGGGACTTGAAAATTCAAACAGATAGACATCTGCCTCACAGCACAACACAACACAACACAACACAACACTGATATAACTGTTGTGGGGGGAAAGGTTTGGCTTATTGACATTACTATACCAGGAGATGCACAAATTGAAGACAAACAACTGGAGGAAACCACAAAATAACGTAATTTGCGAATTGATGTCTAACATCGGCAGAGGACGAAATCTGTTGTTTTACCCATAACCCTTGGAGCAATACCTAAAGGACTCCCTAGGTAAAGGTTTCCCTTGCTCGAAAGCCAGTCGTATTCAACTCTAGGTCAGTGTTCATCTCTGTTTCAAAGCCGAAGAGCCAGCGTTGTCTGCTTCTGCAGACATTTCCGTGGTCATGTGGCAGGTATGACAAGACACCGGAGCGCACGGAACGCTGTTACCTTCCCACCAAAGTGATTCCTATTTATCTACTTGCAATTTCTTGCTTTCAAACTTCTAGGTTGGCAGGAGCTGGGACAAAGACGGGAGCTCATTCCATCCTTCAGTACTCGGGAATCAAACTGCTGACCTTCCACCTCCCAGTCAGCTTCTTAGCCACTTGAGCCACTGCCCTAGCTATTTGGAAATTTTGGAGTAGTCTAACTTGGAACATCCTAATTCTAAAAAACCAAGAACAAATTACAGTACAGTACTAAGAACTGCATACTGTATATACTCAGATGTTACCTTAACAGTTCTTAGGTCCTTAGTACTCAACTATGAATCAAATGGTAGATTTGTATCCAATAATAATAAACATACAGTACTGTACATACATATTTGGACTCTACCTTAACGGTGGTTAAGCCTTGAATTGTTAATTTTATAGCAGTCTTTGACTGTGAATCTAATGATAGATTTTTATAGTAATAAATTCTGGTTTTGTAATGAAAAGGATGAAACTAGATCATCTGATCAGCGGATGCAGCAAAATTTCACAGATTGATTATTTGCAATGCTGTGACAGGGATGCAAAAAATTAATCATTGGAAACTTTGCTGGAAGTACAGTAAAAAAAATCTATTTTTTAATTAATTATATTTGTATTGACTAAAAAACATTTTAAAACGGGGGAAGGGATAAAATATTCTTACCATCCCAAAAATCTGTAGCACTTACTTCCTTTTTTTGCAAGTGGAGTGGGGTGAACAAAATGTCAGCAATGCATATCCCTTCTGGGTATTGTGTTGCTATTTTAACCAGCTGTGATAAGCAGTTTTTTCTTGTGCAGGAAGTTCTAGAAATGTGGGAGGCCTACTTAGAAAGCCCTCTTCCTAATACTCCCCAACAGATAGTGACCAGAGGAGCAAAACCTCTGCAGATCTCAAAATGCTCGTGGGAGTATGCATGAGTCTAGGTATTGAGTGAACTCATGAATGTTTAGAGGATTTGACACTAAACAAACAAAAATCAGGACTTTGTATTTCTGTAATTGAATATGCAGCCACTGTAATTGATGTAGAAGAGATATTGTATGGAGTGAGTTCTTAGTTCCTTCATCTTCTACCCTAATTGCACTTGCCACACTGTCTTCAAGGAATGCTCCATATAAAATACACTGCAGTACTCAAACCTGGACTTAACCAAGGCAGAGTGGCTTCTTGGTCCTCTTCCTCTGGATAGGGATGGAGCTGCTGAACTAAATTAACCCAGACTAAAAGTGCTTCTGAGAAGTAACACCAGTTTACAGAATATGTTGAGTGTGTCATATAATTGAACCTTATGAAAAACTGGAGTGGATTGGACCAAGAACCTGTGAAGTCCCTCTATAACACTGATGGCCAACCTCGGCACTCCAGGTGTTCTTGGACTTCAATTCCAAAAAGCCCAAGTCAGCTGCTGATCAGGGCTTCTGGGAATTGAAGTCCAAGAACATCTAGAGAGCCAAGGTTGGACATCACTAGTCTATACCAACCAGATGCCCTGTGAAGAAAAGCCTACAATAGTGTGAGAGCCCTCTACTTGTGTTGCTCAGCAAACATTTAGAGACCTCCTGCTTGGGTTTCTGAAGGTTACTGATGGTCATCATGGCTAGTTTGCATTGTTAGTCCTATCCATCAAGGACCTCCTGATGTCCGCATAGTCATGTTTGTTGCAGAAGGATTTTGTAGCTTCTGTTTTGCAAACAGAGGAACTGGGTAACGCCCAAGGACAATCATTTGCATAGCCTCCCCAGGAACAAGTGTTTATTTCAAATGAAGCTAAGAAATGTAATCTGCCAGCGAGAGGCAGCTCATTCCTGTTGCTTATTGCTGATTTGGATATCATGATGAACCACATCAGATTAGCTGATTTTTGTCTTTGATTCAGGTGTCATGGGAAGCCACAGCTGTTTGTCAGATTCTGATGTCAAGGCAAACGATAGCAGATCAGGTGATTTTGTTAATTTGGAAACCATGACAAAATGCAGTTGATTGGTCAATTAATTTGTTGCTTTTAAAGTCAGGACAAACCACGGTTGATTTGCAAATCATTGGTAAACTGCAGTTGAGGGAAGAGAGTGGTTTGAAGCATTGCAGGAATAAAATGGTTTGGGTTCATTATTCCTTTAAAATTCCTTTAATACTGCAGCAGCTCAAGTGGCTTAAATGCTGACAGGAAGTTGGGAGGCCAGCAGTTCGACTGCCAGATGGAATGAGCTCCCATCTCAGTCCCAGCTCCTGCCAACCTAGCAGTTTGAAAGGCAGAAATTCCAGGTAGATAAATAGGGAACACTTTCGTGGGAAGGTAAATAGGGTTCCGTGCGTTCTAGTGTCTAGTCATACCTGCCACACAACCACAGAAACGTCTGCAAAAGCAGCCAGCGCTGGCTCTTCGGCTTTGAAACAGAGATGAGCACTGAACCGTAGAGTTGGATACAACTGGCTTTTGAGCAAGAGAAACCTTTACCTTTACTAATACTGGATTAAAGACAACTTGGTGAATGAAATTATCTGGAGATTGTGTTATATCAAGCATTACATAAATGCAGTACACATCATCTCCCATGAGGTCTATCAGAACTTGGAAATATTCCTTTTTGGACTGCCACTTCCAGACTTCCAGCTTGGCAATAATATTGTGGACTACATCTCCCAGCATTCCTATCCCATCATGACCACAGTAACTTTTTCTGGCTCTCAACTCTTTGGCTCTCCCAGCCAGCATTTCACTAACTGTTCAGAATTAGGATTAGCAGGGGAATTCTGTGAGCTGTAGTTTTTAAAAGTAATTTTTTCAGAGTTCTGGTTCTTCTCTGAAAAGGTATTATTTCTGGGAAGTCATGGGTTGTTTCTGTGTGAATCAAGCAGTGTGACTATAAGCCAGCCCTTAGTTTATCATATAATAAGGATGTCATTTATAACAACAAACAACTTTGATTAGCTATCAAAAGAAAAGCCAAAAATAAGCAGCTGCAGGAGTACATATGAAAACACCTGGACAAAGCAAGAAAAGATAGGTCTCATGTTAGAACGAAGGCTAGCAAAAGTTGGACGAGAATAGTCTGATAGAGCTTTTGGATATATATATATAAAAATACCCAGATACAGTCAAACCTTGTATAAAGAGCATCTCACTTAAAGAGTAACTTGCTTAAAGAGCAGAATTTTCTCTGAATGTTCGCTTCGCTTAACAAATAAAACCAACCAAAAACTTGCTTAACAAATAAATCATGGTTTGCAATCCCCCCCCCCCAAAAAAAAATTGGTCATTTACAATGGTGTTTCGCTTAAAGAGCAAACTCGCTTAAAGAGCAATCCTATGGAACGCATTATGCTCTTTAAGCGAGGTACAACTGTACAGTTCAAGATATATAAAATAAATTGCCTGTCTTGCCTTGTTATCCTGCTATTGTAGTAGAGTAGACTATACTGCCAGCAATTCAACAGTGATTGTCAAGCAGCGGTTAAATAACCTGACAACCCTGAGGACTAAATCACAATTGAAATCTGGCCATATCCTGCTATACAGTAATAGAGTACCAGGGCTGCTCAACCTTAGGCTTCCAGGTGTTCATGGTCTTCAGTTACCAGAAGCCCAAGTCAGCACACTTGCTGATTGGACTACTGGAAATTGAAGTCTAAGAACACATGGGGTCCAAGGTTGAGATATCCTGGAGTAACCCTTCTGCCAGCAACTCAATGCCAATCATCAGGCAGAAGTTAACTAACCCGACAACACTGAAGACTAACAGCCTTGTGTGCTGAAGTCCACAGGGAGGGGAGCAGCTTCATCTATCCTGGCCTGGGGCCGATGAGGACTTTGTGTGTCAAAAGGGTCAGGACCAGACAGTGGAATAGTGTGGGTTTCAGCATAGGCCAAATTCACCGCCCCCTGGGTGGGGCCCAGGATGGCAAAGTCCTATTTATTGTGAAATTTTGCCATCCCAAAAAAGTGCCGCCCAGGGCAGGCTCCCTCCCCACGCTATGCCACTGGGACTGGAAAGTAGCTACTGGAACTGAATCAGTGGTAAGGGTGTCATACTGCGATGCAGAAGGTAAATGGAAAACCACTGCATTATATTGTTCCCAGAACAATCTTCATGGCTGATCGCCATGATAATAGCCAATATTCAGAATCGGTTACGACACTTGGAGAAGAAAAGAGATGATTCAATTGCATGTTGTATTGGAGGTATACAAGGAAATATCTTTGAAAGAAATTTTGTTGCAGTGAAAGTAAATAAGAAAGACAAACCAAATGGGTAGAACATAATACTCATAGTTCTCTTTTATACAACTCTCGTCTCACCAACGTGCTCATAACACTCCTCTTTAACTTCCTTCCTCCCCCTCATTTTGACAGTGAGGGAACCCACAGAGTTCAGTGCATGATGCAAGAACCTTTGGGCTTTTGATGCACTGCCAGCATGGCTTGGAAAGTTTCATTTAATAAGACTCAAGGGAAGCAGAAGCTTGAAAATGTGATAAAAGGAAGGTTGGGTGGGAGGCAGGTTTCCAAGTAAGCAAAACATCTCCAAGAGTAGTCTAGCAACAGCCTTTGGCAACCCAGGGGCTTCCAACTGTATGCCTTTATGCTTCCTATCTGTATTGCCCAGGATGATGGGCTATCGTGTAAGACTTTTGTAAATCCGAGAAGTTAGTAGCATTGTCATTTCCCCACCCAGCTCTGAAATGGTTAAAAAGCACATGAATTAAAGAAGTAGAATTTGCTTGTGAACCAGTTGGTGACAGGAGCATTTCCCAATTAAGCTAATCAATTAGTAAGATTTAGTGGAGCTATAAGCATAGGTGGGAGTTTTTGGCAGAAGACAGAGGAGGTAGGATGGCTCTGAACTCATTTATGTCCTTGACCAATCAGTGGACTGATACCTGGGATGTCTCACGAGGGATGGAAAGCCCCTGGCAGGGTAAGGAAGGGATAAGGCAGGTCACAGTGACCCTGTTCTGGGTTCTTGGCTGATAGTAACCCATAATGAGTCCCATCTGCAAGGAGGTTGCACGAATTAGCCCATTCCAGATGGCCATTGTTGGGTTTGGACATCCTCCACCAGACAAGGGGCACAGAGCCAAAGAAGATGAGACAGCACTTTGGCTGCAGGTATAAAAGAAGGGGGACTGAGCCCCCCAGCCAAAGGTTTCCCTACCATCAACCAGTGGCAAAAGAAGGAATCTTGGCTAAGACAAGTATGCCTTTGCCTTTGCCTCTTATCCTGTCTTGCTCTTTCTTCAGTTTCAGTTATGCTTAAGTTTGAGCAAGCTCAGTTATGCTTTACTCTCTAATACGTCTGTAATAAAGCTTTATATTCTCCGCCACCGAGTGTTCATTGTCTCCGGTCTCATAAAAGAACCTGAGCCAGCATGCCTTTGTGTGGTGAGACAAACATTCCCACACAACATGATTCAGATTGCACTTGGATAAAACCAGAAGATGGGGCTAAATTGGGGAAGTCTCAGACTCTGGGGAAAGATTGTAAATAGATTGCAGTGACAGACTTTACCTTCTTGGGATCTACGATCACTGCAGATGGGTGTCTGCAGCCAAGAAATAAAAAAGATGATTCTTTCTTGGGAGGCAAGCTATGAGAAATCTAGGCAGCATAATAAGAAGTAGAGACATCACCCTGCCAACGAAAGTCTGCACAGTCAAAGCAATGGTCTTTCCACAAGTAATGTATGGCTGTGAGAGCCGGACCCTAAGGAAGGCTGAGCACAGAAGAATAGACGCCTTTGAACTATGGTGCTGGAGGAGAGTCTTTTAGAGTCCCCTGAACTGCAAGGAGATCAAATCAGTCCATCCTGAAGGATCAACCCTGACTGATCATTGGAAGGACAACTACTGAAGCTGAAGCTCAGATACTTTGGCCACCAAATGAGATGGGAGGACTGACTGGAGAACACCTTGATGCTAGGAAAGTTCGAAGGCAAAAGGAGAAGGGGGCAGCAGAGGATGAGGTGGCTGGATGGCATTGTTGAAGCCATGGATGTACATCGGCCCGGCTGCAGAGGATGGTAGGTCCCTAACCTAATTTTGAAAGCCCCATTCAGCCTTTGACAAAAATGATCACTCCCTTCTTCAATTCCAGTTTGGGATGGGTGCTGGAATCACCTTTTGGAGTGCAGCACCTATTATACCTACATAGCAGTCAACCTGGTTGGTTAATTCTAGAAACAATCATGGTTACAGCCCACATCGCTGTGCTCCAGTCTATATGGCTTCCACAGCTGATCTCTGTTATAGGATAAAATTCACAAGGAGCAGCTCCTCACAGTGTGCTTTGAATTGTTGGATTACCACAGGATCAGAAAAAGCAAAGATCCAGGAAGAAGGGGGTGGGGGCAAGGAAGGGATTATTCAAATTTTTCCTTGAAATGCTTGATCTTCTCCAAAGTCATGGTTATGGGTTAACTTTGCATAAAAATAGAAGTTCCAAGATGCTGATCTACAGATACAGCAGTCAAATGACTGACCTCCGCCTTAATAGCTTTTCCTTTTGCCCGTAATTGTTAACTTCCAGAGAACAATCAGCCATTTGTTATGCAAGCTTGCCCAATTGCCAATCCCTTAATTGTTCCCCTTGTCATGTGTCATTAAGTCAGAATTGACTTCCAGTGACCCTCGTAAACTAGATACTTAAGGAGTGGTTTCACCAATTCCAGTATCCCTTCCCCCCCCCCCCCCACGTTTACTGAGCTGAAGGAGGATTTGAATCCAGGCCTTCTGAAACCTAGGATATCAATCAATCCACTACACCACCGTGTCAGGCCACAGTTAATGTTTCCCAGGTAAATTAAATCCCACTTTAATCCATCTTGATAAAGGGCTGAAGCTTCATCCATCCTGGCCTGGGGCTGAGGAGGACTTTGTCTGCCATAAGGGCTCAGGAACAAGTGACTCTTGGAACTGGATCAATAATAATGATGATGATGATGATGATGATGATGATGATGATGATGATGATGATGATGATGTAGTAGTTATTTTCAGAAATTATTCTGGGTTGAAAGGATTTTTGCAGGAGAAACTCTGCTCACAGGATTCCCAAATGAGGCTCCTTTCATGTCCCCAAGAGCTGGGACAGAGACAGGCACTCAATCCATCATGCAGTACCCGGGTCCTGAACTGCCAAATTGCCGGCCATCCAGCTAACAAGGCAAACTGCGGAAATTACATTCTCAGAGAACAGCCCCAGGCCAGTATTAAGGAAGCTGTGGCACACGAGCTATTAGTTAACCACTGCCTGACAATCAGCATTGAGTTGCTGGCAGTATGGTCTACTCCAGGGTTTCTCAATCTTGAACCCCCAGATGTTCCTGGACTTCAAATCTCAGTAACTCTGAACAGCAGGTGTACTGACTTAGGCTTCTGGTAACAGGTCAATGAACAGCTGGAAAATCAAGGTTAGGAAACCCTGATGTTCCATTACGATTGAGGGATAACCTGGGCCAGACTTCAGTTGTGATTTGTCCAGTCCTAAAGTGACCCAAAAAAAAAATATCAAAGAGCCCAGATGGTCCCACATGGGGCTCATTTGTCTCTTCCTTTTCAGAATCTAGCCTGAGAAAAAGTTAATGAAGGTGGGGGAAGTTGAAGGACCAAATGCATGATGGATTGCCTCAATAGACCCACAGACTTGAATTTTCAAGAACTGAGCAGGGCAGTTAATAACAGCACATTGTGGAGGTCCCTTGCACATAGGTTTGCCATGGGTCAGAGGCAGCTTGATGGTGCATAGGGAAGTGCCATGTGGTGAAGGAAGGGCAAAATAGCCATCCGGCCCTTGAAGCTGTCTGAGGGAGCATGACCCAGCCCCCCAGCTTACAAAGGTTGAGAACTCCGGATCTACCCCATCCAAGAAGTTGCAGATGGTTTCCATTCCTAAAGTAAGTTAGTGAGACATGCTGACTTAGCCCAAGGTCACCTGGAGATCAACATAGTACTCAGATTTCCCCAGGTTAGATTTTTAAAAAAGAGTACAGATGACATCACCACAGTATTTTACAGCATTATGTTTCAGAGTAATGATTTGGCATGTCTGGAAGAAGTGATGTTAGTGTGTGTTACAGGGGGGGGGGGGATCAAGAAGTCTAATGGCAACCTTAAAAGACTCTGCAGTCCAGAACAGCTCATACCAAATCAACCTTGTCAATTTACAAGACTCTGTTCTGTTAAAAAAAGAGGCTCTTCTCCCTACACATTCTCAACCTTCAGCCCAAGCAGCACCATTTCATCTGGCCCACCACCACCTCCACCACACCCAGAAATGCCATGTGGTGTAGGAAGGGCAAAATGGCTGTCCGGCCCCCAAAGCTATCTGAGGGAGCATGACCCGGGCCCCAGGTTAAAAAGGCTGAGAATTTCTGCCCTACACCAACCTGTAATTCAAAATTTGTAGTCCAAACTACAATGACAGGATGCCTCAAACCTACACTGGTTGAAAATATACCCTCTTGTTGGTATCGCTCCACCTAAGATAAGGAAAGAAATAGCAACATACATGGAGTACTAAGCAAGAGAATGACCCACAACATCCTCTGAACGGGTATGTGCCTCAAGTCTGCCAACCCAGATCCAGGAAGAGGTTTATGGCATGAAAAACCATTCTTGAGGGAAAGTGTAAATTCAAAGATAAATAAATGAACCAAACATCTGAAGAAGGGGTTGTCTTCATGTATTGGCCAGCCTTTTCTTCAAGCCTTTCTGGATTCATTTGACAAAACTTGATGTTTAAAGATTGCCAGATCTCAGAAAAACCTCATAGATGGTGAACACAGCTACCTAATGCTAATTTTGTGTCAGAAATTATTCTGGGTTGAAAGGATTTTTACGGAAGAAACTCCACTCAGGGAACACCCAAATGAGTCTCCTTTCATGTCCCCAAGAGCTGGGACAGTGATGGGAATTCAATCCGTCATGCAGTGCCCAGGTCTCATACTGTTGACTTGCCAGCTAACAAGGCGAGCTTCTTAACCACTGAGAGACCACAGTCCCATTATCTGCCTCTATCCTCTGTTGCCTAGCGGAAACTCCCTGGGTGTCAACTTGAACCCACACAATCTGGAACTGCTGATAAACACAAGTACTGTACAGTATCTCTCTTTCCAGAGCTGAGGTGGGAAGGCTTATCCACCGCCTGATAACAATGATTTGCAGAAGCTGAAGTTGCCATCTGCAGGGATTCTTTAACGGACCATGTGCCCACTAAGCCAGTAGTAAGAAGAAGGAGTGTTTTAGGGTTTCTGCTCGATAGATACATGTCGTCCTGCCAAGTCAGGCATGTATTCTACTTGAGTGGAGACAACCCTCTGTATAAATGTCTCCAGGCCAAGTTCAACATAGAGTGCCCTTGTGCTGTGGACAGAATGTACTGGCCCATCACATTGTCCAGGTCAATGATCCAAAATAGCCCCATGCTTGCACATAGGAGCATTAGATGAGCAAAGCAGGGCAATAAGATTTTGGGAACAAGGCGCCGAAGAACCACAAGAAGGGAACACAGAGACTTCAAAGTTGCTGGCAAAAGTTGATTATGTGCCATCAAGTCAGGGTTGATGTAGAGCAAGGGTTCCCAACCGTTTCACGCTAGGGGCCTGGTCATGCTTTCTCAGTCAGCTTTGAGGGGCGGATGGCCATTTTTCCCTGCCTGCACGATGGGAGTGGCTATTTTGCCCCAATAGCTTCAAAGGGGTGGCCATTTTGATTCTTGAATGCCCTTGGGAGGGGTGTGGAACTACATAAAATGGTGCTGGGGGCACGGGCCTTAGGCTGGGAACCCCCTAATAGGGCTTTCAAATGTAGTGAGGTCCTTAAGGAGTGGCGATTTTCTGAGCAAAAGTTTGAACATCAGCCGCTTGAGTTTTGGTTTGCCATTTCATCTACCACACCACACTGGGTTGTGGCATAGAAACAGGAATAGGCAATAAAATTGTCAAGAGCAAAATTCTTAACAAATATATCAATTTTACACGTTGTGAGACATGCTGAGAGACAAATGGCACGCGCATGTGTGTGTGTGTGTGTGTGTGTGCGCGCGCACACACACACACACACACAATATTTGTGAGCTATGCGGTCATTTTAGAAGAAATGAAATACTGTACATGCAAAAGGATGCAAATACCTTAAATTGTATGCAGGAGAAAAGTAAGGCGGAGACTTTTAATCCCTAGGAGAAATGTTTACAAAAATAGGCCCATTAAAGTTTGTATACGAAGACACACATTTCTTTAAAAAAATGCCTATGGAATCATCACAGAAGACATTTGTCATGGCAAGAAGGTTTTGTGGCTTGTCTTTACATTTACATTATCCTCTGGCCACGTTTTGGTCTAGAGACCTCTGCTAGATCCATTTGTTCACCCATAGCTTCATTTTCCCTCATGAAAAAGTACAACATGTTTACAGTAGATATTCTGGGCAAGATTTCAAAGGTTCTTTGTCTGCTGATAAAGGTACCCAAGCTGGATAGTTTTGGAATGTATTTGCAATTAGATACTGTAGTTGGTTCTGGCATCATTTTGCTCGTTAGGGAGGTACAGTACTCTGCAACCTTTTTGCCAATTAGAGAAACATAAACATGAGGCAAATTGGCTGCACCTACTTACAGTATGTATATTTAAATTGCTGTGGTGTTTTGAGATGTCAAGAGCATAGGTGCCTTTGTTTGAACAAGCGGGAGGGTCAGGTCAATCTTTCTGTTTGCTTTGCTCTTTTATGGTTCATGCTTTCCGGTCTACTGTCTATTTAATATTGGAAACAATTATTTATTTAGAGCATTTATATCCCCCCTAAAAAAATATATCTTGTGACCTTTGGGTGAAGTACAGCGGTGAAAACAATATAAAAGCCATTTCACTTTAAAACATTTGAAAAACATTTGTAACATTAAAGCAATCCCGAAGTCCTACATTTTCCTCATTAGTGTATTTGCTAGTCCTGAATCTAGTCCTAAGGGTGTGGCTATAAAGTGAACTACCATTGGGAGTAAGAGGTTTTGTATCCCACTACAGTGGTACCTCATACAAAGATTTAATATGTTCCATGGGGCTTGTTGTTGTACAATTGCTACAGGATACATGCATCATACAGTATAGCAATGTTTCCCTATGGGATGCATCATAAAACTTTTTTTTTTTTTGCTAAATGGCTTTTCCCATTGAAAAATGTACGGTTTTTTCCATAGGGAAAATTGTTATGTGAGACACCATTTCCCCCCAAAACCCAATTGTTATGTAATTTCGTTGCTATACGGGCGATTGTTGTATGAGGTTCCTCTGTATTTACAAAAGAAAATTGAACATTTAGAGCTAATCTGAATAACAACCAGAGACCATCTGCTTCTTTTGGCTGCAGGAAGCTGTATTGATTTGCATACTTATTTGTCATGTTGATTAATCACTCTATGCATCTGTATCTGGTGTATATAAATTCATGCTTTGACATCTCACTCCTATGACTGATGAGGTGGACATTTTATTTCTTGAATGCCCTTGAAGAGGTGGGGAGGCACATAAAATGGCGCCACAGGCCTTAGGTTGGGAACCCCTGCCTTAAAAGATTACCACACAATGCTGGTATTTGAGGAATCACCTGGAGCGTGAAAAATAACCAGTGTGGCTGAAGATATTGTTTAAAGACAGAGCTGTTGCAGTAGACTATTATTGTAGAACTCTGTTTAACCCAAAGTTGCCTGCTGATAAACGCCTGTAACCAAATGTCTAAAAGTACATTCACAATTGCCCCAGAATATGGTTGGTTTGCAGGGGAAATCTCCCTTCAAGCAACCTTTCTATTTGCTGGCGAAATCACTCCAGTCTATCTCCTAGAGAAGAGACCGCAGTTCATAAGGACCACAGTCCACGTGGAATTCAGGATTGGAGAAATTGAAACTGAAATTGCCCTTCCCAGTCTATTCTGCCTGGCAGAAATGGTTCGCTGGATATTCAAGCAATCTTTCTGGACATATCAGGGACAAAACCTGAGATCATCTGGATGAAAAACAGATGCTTTTCTGCTGATGTGTGAAACAGGTTTCTGGCAGACGAAGCACTTTGGAAAAGCAGCTTAAGTAGATACATAAATGGAAGAAAATCCATCCAGCTTGCATATATACCTTCAGTGAAGCAAAAACGCATACAAGCCAGACCATGGTCAGCCTGTCTAACGTATTCCAGTAAATGAATGATCCAGTGGGATTGCAGATCCTTTGCCAGCTGAGGGTCCCCAATGCATTTCAAAAGCTTGCAAATGGATCCCTGAAGCTGCAGATTAAACAGCTCTCTTAAGTTCTATAGCAGTGGTGGCAAACCCATGGTATGCATGCCAGAGGTGGCACTTGGAGCCCTCTCTGTGGGCACTCATGCGGTTTCCCCAGCACAGAGTTTGCCCTGCCCCTCTGCCCAACAGTCCAATGGGAGCACTTCCTCCCTCCCCCAGCACAGTTTGCACCGCCCCTCTGCCCAGCAGCCCAATGGGACAACTGGAGAACATACTCTCCATCCCAAGCCAATATTCCAATCCAAATCCTATCCCATCTCAACAACAGCTGCTTTTGTCAGCATTAAAACACTCTGCCTGTTTCATCTCTTTGTCCATGTTTGAAAAGATGAGACTTCATCTGCCAAGACATTTTACTGGCATGCAAGTGGAGGAGAAAAACCCAGAGGCCATATGTGGCTGAACCATGTTTTTCTGGCCCATTGGAGTCTCTCCCTAGTAGACTCTTCTCTTTTGAAAACGTAAAGGTCTCCCTTGCTCAAAAGCCAGTCCAATCTAGGGTGCGGTGCTCATCTCCGTTTACAGCCCAAGAGCCAACGCTGTCTATGTCTGCTGACGTTTCCATGGTCATGTGGTGACCATGACTAGACGTAGGAGCACATGGAATGCTATTACCTTTCTCGTCGAAGCAGTGCCTATTTATCTACTTGCAATTTCTTGCTTTTGAACTACTAGGTTGGCAGGAGCTGGAAAAGACGACCAGAGCTCTCTCCATTGGGCAGCACTCGGTTCTTGACCTGCTGACCTTCCAGTTGTCAAGTTCAGCTGCTTAACCACTAAGCTGCTGCTTTGATTAGAGAATGGTTTAATAAAGCCTCATTTCTTCACCCACTGAGTGCTTATTGGCTCTGAGATCCTAACAGAAACTGAGCCCCAGCAGGCCTGGCCAGCCTGAGTGGCAAGACAGGATGGAGATCTTTCTTAAGAAAAAGAAGAAAAGAAAACTGAGATGTAACCTTAGGAACCACAGTGTGCTGCTGTGGCACCAAGTGGCAAAAGAACATGAAGAAACTAATGCTCCATTAGGTAGAGCCTTATTGAAAGGCTTAAGTATCTGTAGAATCCTTTCATGCCCCACCTTCCTCTACAAAAGCCCAGCAAATCTCTTGCAAATCACCAGACAGAAGACAAACAAGCTTCATGGTAACTTCTTCCACCTGCCCAGTTTACCTGGGGGAACTTACACGGATACCTGACACCTTTCCCCACCCCTTCTGGGAAGGCAGGTAAAGGCCCAGAGAGAGGTTTAGGCTTGAAGGCATTCTTTAAATCCCTGTCAAGCTTACCTGGCTGTGAGCATGCTGAAATGTTAGTACAAACAAGAGACTAGTCTGATCTCTCTGGGCATCACCTGTGTGTTTATGTCCCTCACCAGTCAGGTGAAAACTTTGTGCTTGTGAGTAGTTGAGTACTGGAGTGGGTGGGTGGGTTATTGTTTACTTGGGTGCAGAACACAGCGGGAAAAAGTTACTATCTTGGATGTCAGCTCCTGGAATTCTTCAACAGTAGGGCCACTGGCCATGGGACTGCAGTGGCTCAAGTGGCTAAGACGCTGAATGGAAAGGGGCAGGTCAGCAGTTCGATTCCCAAGTACTGCAGGACGGATTGAGCTCCTGTCGTCTCTCCTGGCTCCTGCCAACCTAGCAGTTTGAAAGCAAGAAATTGCAAGGTGATCAATAGGGACCACTTGTGTGGGAAGGTAAACAGCATTCTATGCGCTCCGGTGTCTAGTTCTGCATGCCAGATGACCATGAAAATGTATGTATCTAACCCTAGCAGGCAGTGCTCATCTCTGTTTACAGCCAAAGAGCCAGCACTGTCTGTGTCTACATTTCCATTGTCATGTAGCAGGCATGACTAGATGCTGGAGTACATGGAATGCTGTTACCTGACCTGCCAAAGCAGTACCTGTTTATCTACTTGCAATTTCTTGCTTTTAAACTGCTAGGTTGGCAGGAGCCAGGAGAGACGACAGGAGCTCAATCCAACTCAGGTCTTGAACTGGTCATCAAACTCAGCCACTGAGGTCTCCCATGTGATAGGCTGGTGAAGTACAGAATTACCTGGTTCATAAACTCCTTCAGTGCCTAATGCTGGAACGCTTCAGTAGTTTCACCAACCTTCTGTAAGATCCTTCTCCAGTTTGGAACTGTTACCAAATCTGAAAATACCATTTTTATTATTTTCTTATACCTTTATTTTCCATAAAACACTTCTCTCATTATTTTAATTTGCCACCACAATACGGTTAGGTTTCCATTTGCACAAAGCATTCATTCACAACACTTTGCAAGTAAATAACTGCAAAGATCTATTTTTAATCATTGTTTAAAAGATCACAATTGCCAACTGCAAATCCCATTCACTTGAATGGGAATAGATGCTACAATGATTCTCTATGAGAGAAACTGCTACACTGTCCTCAATTGAACCCAGAGCTTATTTATGAATGAAAATCCAAATATGGTGCTTCAAAAGATAGCAAAGACTAGACACTTGTTACAATGTATCTAGTTTGAATGAGTCAATCAGGATCAAAAGACATACAGTACATGCTTTTCAAAGATTCCTCCCTTGCACCGCAACCTTCGCAGTTTGGGTTAAATTACAGTTTTTCCGTCTTTTGAGCAATGCCTGACCAGAGGCATAGCAAACTTAACCCTTTGGTCCCTGATTGATTATTAATTAGCGGTTGCAATTTAACGTTCCAAAAATCACTAAAGATATTGTAAAATGATTCTAACATGGTCTATTTTGTATTTCCAAAGTAGGAAATGTTCCTTAAAACTCAAGGGCTTATCCCATACCCACCCAAAGGAACAATTAACACTAATGCAGAGAAGGTCTCACACCCTACCCAATAATTTCCTGAAAGATAACAGCCAAGAGCCTCACCCAGATTGTTTTAAGGATTATTTTCTTGCATGTGTCTTTCTCACCTTTTGTTTGTGGGGGTCTGTAATTAGCATATGTACACAAGGATAGTTAGTTTTGTTTGTCAAGATGGATTAATGTGGGTGGGTAATGCAAAGTAAAAAGTCAAAGTCAGTTTCTTGTAGTTCCTCCAATGTTGATTGGTCAAACGTCTCCAGTTCCTGTTGCCAAATCAAACATGTTGTATTGACATGCATCCCCCACCTCCTCCGCTCTATCTTTTCCTGCATGTTTATAATCTTTTTTTCTAATGCAACTATTTACATGAAACTTATCATTGTAACTTGAAGCTGACTTGTTTGTTTATGAATGAGACCCTGCTGCTGGACTATTGTTCCTTTGTATAAACTATATTGTAACAATAGATGATAGGATTAGATAACAGGAATGTATAAAGAGTCTTTGCGATGTAAGAAAGCCAGCTCTCTTAAACAAATAGGAATGGATACTTATGGGTAGGTTATTATACCAGGCAAGGTTGAGAAATGTCTTTATCAGCAGCAAGCCCCCTGTTGATTAAACGCATGGTCAATAAACCATTTTGTATTTGCCTGAAATTCAAATTTCTGTGGTTCTTGCGGGGCTCTGCCAGTAGCTGAACTTTTTAATTTTAAAACGCATCTCTGCTGGAAAAGGGGATAGTAATTTTTAGGTAACAAAGAGGAGATTCGGTCCATAGCAGTTGGCTTGCATTTTATGCACATGAGCGAGTGGCAGTTGTTTGTTTTATAAGGTTATTCTTGGAATAAACTGTCGCCTGAACTCTTGCTGATCCCCGTAAGTCTGTGCAAACAATGTTATGTTCCTCTGTCACCACTTGCCCTGTTGATCTTTCTTTTACAGTCCTTCTGCAAACCTACTGCTGTTTTTGTAATGTGGCCAATGAAACCTCCTTCAGTGGCCACGACTGGCCAGACCGCCTCTCATTTCATGAACATATTATTGGATGAATCCGTTCTTTGTGATTGTTTCTTCATTACCTTCCAACTAGATGAGAGTTCCTCAAACTTGGCTCTCCAGATGTTCTTGGACTTGAATTCCCAGAAGCCCAAGTCAACACACCTGCTGATCAGGACTTCTAGGAATTGAAGTCCAAGAACATCTGGAGAGCCAAGTTTGAGAGCTAGAGCTTTAAAAATGCTCTCATTTCAGGCTGTTGGATGGGTAGGCAACTGAAGACTGGGCTTTTTTTACAATGTAAAATCCTACTGGGAAGATTGCTTCTAAGAAGCTCCCATTAGAAACTGCCTATGAGTTCATTCCAAGGAGACATGTCAGCATATAACTGAGGCCTAGACAACAGTTATGGGCAACTAACTGAACTTGAGTTGAACTTGAGTTTGGGGTCTTCAAACCCTACTTTGCATAACCTTTGAGGGTTTCTGGCTCAGAGAAAAGACTTCACAAATAACAAAAGTAAAGGATAAAGGTTGCCCTTGCTCAAAAGCCTGTTGCATCTGACTCAAGGGACTGGTGCTCATCTCTGTTTATAGCCAAAGAGCCAGTGCTGTCTTTGTTGGCAGATGTTTCTGTAGTCACGTGGCAGGCATGGCTAGATTCCTGAGTGCATAGAATGCTCTTACCTTTCCTGCCAAAGTGGTACCTATTTATCTACTTGCAATTTCTTGCTTACGAACCCATAGGTTGGCAGGAGCTGGGACAGAGATGGGAGCCCACTCTATTGTACACAGCACTCCAATCTCAAACTGCTGACCTGCTGACCTGTCGGTAATCAAGTTGACCACTAAGCCACTGCAGCCCCGTATACAGTTTCCCCACTGTATAACGCATCTTCGGCTGTCATAAATGCAGGCACATTTATTTCAGCACATATTCTTGTTAAAAGAAAGTGCCAGAGGTTGAAGAAAAACAATAATTAATGCAGTTCCCCAAGTGTTCTGGGGGGAACCTATTAAAGATCACGATATCCTTCTCTTGACAAATAAGAAACAACAAGGAAGATACCTTGGGAATTTTGCTGCTGGTTCATTATAATAAGGGTCATGATGAAACTCTACACAGGACTTGCAAGAGGTGAAATTTAAAAAGCTATCCTGTACCTATTTAGATTTTTAAACATCCTCTACTTTCTGGTTAGGGACTGTGGTAGCTCAGTAGTTAAGATGCTGAATTGACGACTGTAGGGTCGGCAGGCCAGGAGTTCGAGACCGAAGTGCTGCATGCGGCCCTGTGGGACAAAGATTATCTTCGCACTGCTGCTGAAGTGCTTCGGACTTTCTCCTACAGGACCAAGGGGAGCCCTTCAAGAGGAACAGAAACGGAAACTCTTTTAGGACTGAAACATTTGGGATTTGATTTTTCCAGTTTTGAAATTGTATTTGCATCTTTCTGACAGTTCTGAATCTGGGAAGAATTCAACATAAAAGTCCAGCCATGTTCAGTTTTGCAAAAGAAGTGGCCCATTAATTTCTCAGAGTAGTGACAATGGGCCATTCCACCTCACAGGCTTTCAGTAGCTACTCAGATTTGACCCAAACTGTAGCTTACTTCGTACATAATTCTGGCAAAGATTCTGCATATCAGAAGTTTAGAAGAGTTTTTCAGCATCTAAGAAATCTTGCCCCAGCTCTGCAGAAGGTTTTTCCAGCTGATGGATTCAGAAAGCAAGGGAGATTGGATGTCAAAAGCCCCCTTCTCCTCACTCCCCCAGTATTTCTAAGAAAGGTATCCTGTTGATTCTTTAGCCTTTCTCCTTTGTCCCCATAAATTAAGACTTCCATTCTCAACTTCCTCATTGTTGTTGTGTGAGATTAAAGGTGGGAGGAGGAGAGAAGACTAACACACATCTCTTCCTAGATAAACTCCCAAATGTATACATTCCTGTTTCTAGATAAGATGAAACTAGACTCCCGTTTACATAACTGGGATTCATCACTTTTATCGCTTCTACACAGAGCTGAGCGAGTTGAGGGGGATGGTGGAGGACAGGAGTGCCTGGTGGACAGTGGTCCATGGGGTCGCAGAGGGTAGGAATCGACTGTGCGACTGAACAACAAAAAAAAACACATTTTTCGGCATTCACTGGCAAACCAAATGTTGGATGAACCTCTTTGACCTTAAGTGATGGATTTTTACAACCCCCTTTCCCTTTTTTTAAAATTAGCTTGGGTTTTTTATACAAGTTTCTCAGGGCACAGTTTAAACTCCTCAGTGTCTGCTCTGATACAGTCAAGTACTTTACACTTTAAGTAAGGCATTCAGGGACTGCAATACCCATCAATCCTTGACAACACATCCAGTTGTGAGCAATGGTGGAAGTTGCAGTGTAACAGCATCTGCAAAAACATTGTAATTCATCATCAAGCTCAACTAGGTGTATGCCAATTTTCAGTATAAATGAAGACTTTTTTATGTCATCACATGCACCAGCTGAGTATAATAATAATTTCATGTCAGAAATTATTCTGGGTTGAAAGGATTTTTGCTGGAGGAACTCCGCTCAGGGGACACCTGAATGAGGCTCCTTTCATGTCCCCAAGATCTTTTCCCACTGAAGTGGTCCCTATTTATCTATTTGCAATTTTTTGCTTTTGAACTGCTAGGTTGGCAGGAGCTGGCACAGGCACTTAAACCATCAGGCACTTAACCCCTGCATTAATAACAAAGGCACCAAACTGCTCTTTTTGGGGCGGGAAACTGGCACCCAATGCAGGACCATAGGGAAACAACTGTCTCTCATTTTGCCAGTCCCCCAACATCTGTACAATAAGGTACCTGCAGAAAAACATCAGCTCAGCTGATGTTAGCAGCTGCAAGACAACTTCCTAGAACTAGATCAAAGCTCTGCACTGAAATTATGTATGTACCATTTCAAGTGGGAAAGCAATAAAGATGGCACAGATTTAACTCCAACTACATATTTCATTATTACTATTTTTGTACATGCACACATTGCAAACAAACATTCGTGTAGTCAAAGCAATGGTATTCCCAGTGGCAATGTATGGTTGTGAGAGCTGGACCATTAGGAAAGCTGAACGCAGAAGAATAGATGCCTTTGAAATGTGGTGTTGGAGGAGAGTTTTGAGAATCCTTGGAGAGTGAGGAGAACAAATAGGTCAATCTTAGAAGAAATTAACCCTGAATGCTCCTTAGAAGGTCAAATAGTAAAGATGAAGCTAAAGTACTTTGGACATCAAATGAGAAGAGAGGATTCGCTTGAGAAAGCCTTGATGCTGGGAAGGGTAGAGGACAAAAGAAGAAGGGGGTGGCCAAAAATGAGATGGCTTGATGGTATTGTAGAGACAATGGGCACAGAGCTGAGCGAGTTGAGGAGGATGGTGGAGGACAGAAGTGCCTGGCGGACAGTGGTCCATGACCATGGGGTCATCGCAAAGAGTCAGAATCGACTGTGCGACTGAACAACAAAAAATCAAAGATTGCAAACATCATTACAAATCTCATAGGCTTACTAACAAGGCACGTTTAGTTGTCATATGAGTATTCGTGGGCATTATCAGTCATCACGGTAGCAACACCTACATTCATTCCAGGCCCACTGATGCCCCAACAGAATTTCTCTGTGTGTATCTGTCCACAACCCCACTTTGCATGCACGGTTACAGTTCTTGTGGTTGGCAAATGTCTGTACATCATCCTAAAAGGGGGGTGGGGGACCTATTTATTTCTGTAAATCAAGTGGTGGAAAGTCAAATGGCCAAATGGAGCTGCCTCCTCCCTCAGCACTGGAGGAACTTAAGGCCTCTTTGTGTAAAAATAAAGTGTGAAAGTGTGATAAGAAGACTTTGGAGACAAAACAGATGTGGGAATCCCCTAATTGCAAGGCAAAGCAATCGCTAGCAGTTCCTGCCCTGCTCAAAGGGGAGGAATTTAATAAAACCAGAATCAGTTTTTGAGCCATGATTTGTTGTTCAGTCACATAGTTGAGTCCGACCCTTTGTGACCCCATGGACCATGGCACGCCAGGCACCCCCATCCTCCACCATCTTCCTCAACCCACTCAGCTCTGCGCCCGTTGAGTCAATAATCACAGGCCCTTTGGCAAAATAATGTGCAGTAAGGCAAACCAAATACTGGGAGAGTTAACTCTGCTCTTACAACACAAAGCAACACCAATCAACACTCCAGAGTCCATGGAGTGAGGAGGCAGCAATATAAACTGAAACAAACAAACACCAATCAACACAAAGAAACACCTCATGAAAAGCATATTCATTCCCGCCTTATGTTACCAGTGCCAAACATGGACACTTAGAACAAAACAGAAGGAAAAATTGGTCACCGTGGAAATGAAATGTCTGAGGAAGGCTGCTGGAGTGACTAGAAGGGATAAAATCAGGAATGAGGTTATGAGGGAAACAATTGGAACAGAGCCAATCTTGCACTACATACAGAGACAACAAATAGTGCTTTGCCCATTTGGAGAGAATGTCTTGGGATTCCATAGCTTACAAGGAAAATGGAGAAGGACAAAGACCACAAGGCAGATCCAGAGGAAGGTGAAGGGATTTAATTTAATTTAATTTAATTTAATATATTTATATACCGCCCTATCCAATGGACTCTGGGCGGTCTACACAAGTTAAAACCAATATAAAACAATTAAAAAACCTTCTAAAATATTACCCACCGTTGTGCCATTTACTATCTAAAAACAAATATAAAATCTGCATGGCCTTAACATTAAAAATTAATTACAGGAGGGGGGAGTCTCAGGTGAGCCAGAAAGGGGAGCTTGTTGACAATCCCGGGGCCCCAGACCCATTTTGCCAACCACACCTTCAATTCTTTCCTAAATGGGCTTGGATGTGTTGTTCTACCAGGAGGAGGGTCCATAATGTGGGGGCTATGACCGAGAAGGCCCTTTACCTTGTTCCGGAGAGGTGAGCCTCCCCAACAGATGGTACCTGAAGGGTGCCCTCTTGGTTTGCTCTCATGGGAAAGGTCGTTGTCCTATGGACGATGTGGTCCCTGAGGTTCCACTGTATCAGGAATGTTCAAAAAACATTGCTCTCTTGTTATTATTATTATTATTATTATTATTTATTGAATTTATTACCCCGCCCCACTCGGGAGAACCCGACTCTGGGCGGCTTACATCGTCATAAAACAGAGGTAAAAGATAAAAACATATAAAATCATGAAGTTTAAAAGATTATCTAAAATTATTTGAAGTAAAAACAGTGCAAACTACACGCCAGTATCCCCCTGGTCCAGATCCAAAGTGGCACTCCCTAAGTAAGCCACTTAGTATGGGAACCCGTGTTCCCTGGTCCCCAAATATGTCCTGCCAGCCAGGTTTTCAAGCCCTTCCGGAAGGGCAAGAGCTCTGTCTGCAGGCGCAGTTCGATGGGCAGGAGGTTCCAGAGGGTTGGGGCGGACACGGAGAAGGCCCTCCTCCTAGTGCTAGAGAGGCACAACGAGTGGAACAACGAGGGAGCCTCTCCGATCCGCCCTGGTGGGCCGGACAGATGTTCTTGGGGTGACGCGGTCTCTTAGGTATCCTGGCCCACTACCATATAGGGCTTTAAAGGTAATAACCAGCACCTTGGAGACATACTGGCAACCAGTGCAGCTCCCAGAGTAGCGGCGAAGCACGAGCATAACGCCCACACCCCGCCACTACCCGGGCCGCCGCATTTTGCACCAGCTGGAGTCTCCGGATGGTCATCAGGGGCAGCCCCATGTAGAGCGCATTACAGTAATCAAGTCTGGAGGTGACCAAGGCATGTGTGACCATGAGCAAGGAGTCCCGGTCCAGGAGGGGGCGTAACTGGCGTATTACACGAAGTTGTGCAAAAGCCCTCCTGGCCACGGCTGCCACCTGATCTTCGAACAGTAGCCGTGAGTCCAGGAGGACCCCCAGGTTACGCACCGGGTCTGTCTGGGGCAAGGCTGCCCCATCCAGCACCAAAGATGGCAACTCCTGTGTTAACGCAGGCCCCCGTACCCACAGCCACTCAGTCTTGCCAGGATTCAGCTGTAGCCCGTTGTCCCCCATCCAGACCTTAACAGCCTTCAGGCACCTGGAAAGGACTTCCACCGCACCACTTGGGTCCCCACGGGCAGAGATGTATAACTGGGTATCATCTGCATATTGATGATACCTAACCCCATGGGAACGGATGATCTCGCCCAGCGGCTTCATATAGATGTTGAATAAGAGAGGAGAAAGTACCGAGCCCTGAGGCACCCCGTATTGCAGGGGCCTAGGGCTGGACCTCTCCTTCTCCAGGCACACCGACTGGGTCCTGCCTCTCAGGAATGAGGAGAACCAGGACAACACAGTGCCCTGGATCCCCAGACCCTGGAGCCTTCCCAGAAGGATACCATGGTCGATCGTGTCAAAAGCCGCTGAGAGATCGAGAAGAGCAAGGACTGACGGCTCCCCTCCGTCCCGCTCTCTCCAGAGATCATCCACCAAGGCCACTAGTGCGGTTTCGGTACCATATCCGGGCCTGAATCCTGACTGAAACGGGTCCAGATAATCCGCTTCATCCAGGACCTCCTGTAACTGCAGCGCCACAGCCTTTTCCAAAACCTTACCTAAAAAAGGTAGGTTGGACACTGGACGGTAGTTGGAAATTACTGTGGGATCGAGAGACGGCTTCTTCATGAGGGGGCGCACTAGAGCATGTTTGAAGGATGCTGGAAAATGCCCCTCTTTTAACGAAGCGTTGATAATCGCCTCGATCCAGCCAGCTGCCACGGTCTTGGATGCTTTAGTTAACCAGGCAGGGCAAGGGTCCAGTGCACAGGTCGTGGCGCGAACAGATACAAGAAGCCTGTCCACTTCCTCAGGGCCAACAGGATCGAACCGATCCCAGATAACATGGCTAGACTGCGCCATGGTCAACCCCAGCTCCATACGTTCCACGCCGGGATTCAGCTTCGAGCGGATCTTATTAATTTTACGACAACCTTGTAAAGCAGGCTAGTGCTATTATTCTTAACATTGCAGACAAGCAGAGAGATTACTACTTGCCTAAGGCAGTCAAGTGAGTTCGTGACTGTATATTTCCAGGATTTCCAATATTTGTACAAGGCTGATCTCACTTTTAAGCAATGCAAAAAAAATCATGCTTTAGGCTGTAGGATCCCTGAGTGTTGAAATATTTTTTTGTGGTTGGTTATTTGTTGAGTGGGGGAGGTTTGAGAAAAGAAAAGACTCCTCTCAAGCAAACTGATCTATGGATTAGAAGTTTACTGTAAGATTGCCCAGAGATATTGTAAATGGAAACTCACAGATTCCAGGATGTTTGTATTTTGGGGAAAGCTGCCTGTTTTATTATTTATTTATTATTTATTTATTTAGATTTATATTGCCGCCCACTCGCCGAGGCGACTCAGGGCGGCTTACAGTCAAAACAACAATAGTACAATTAAAATTATAAAATGCAACCACATAAAACAACCAAACCAGAACACAAGCTAACTCCTGTCAGGCCGTTGTTGTGGGCTCAGAGGAGTGGGCAAGGTCCCCAGCCACTGCTAGGCCTTGGCATCTTCTTCCTCGGGCCGTTGTTGTGGGCCCAGAGGAGGGGGCGATGTCCTCAGCCACTGCTAGTTCTGAATCATCTTTCTGACATCTGCCCTGGCTGTTAAATTTATCCTACCTACCCCCTGCAAAAAGCAAGGCTCCTATCCATATTACTATCTCCAAGAAACATTTCTTTTGAGCAGGGGTTTCCAACCTAAGACCTGTGGGCCAGATCCGGGCCCCGGTGCGATTTCATGCAACCCCCTCACTCCTCGAAGGACATTTGAGAAACGAAATGGTTGCCTTGTTGAAACTGTTGTGATAAAATGGCCACCCCCATTGTGCAGGTCCTCAAAGCTATAAAACTTTGCATATAAAACGACTTAAAATCGACACAATAAAATTGGTAGATATTAAGATTGGATACATAATGTATGTAACTGAATCAGATGAGATTGGTTGTGATCAGCGTTGTACAATGGTTGACTCGTTGAGCGGTTGGGGTCTGTAGAAAGAAGTCTGGCCAAAGACATTCCCAAATGTGGAAGCCAGTGGGGCGCTGGCCCACCGGGCTACTGGGACTCAGCCTGGGGCACTCCCCAGTACCATGGCGCACCCCCCCTTGGGTGTCAGTCCAAAGAGCCAAGATGAGCTGCAATGCCTGGCTCCATGTTTCTCTGCCTACCTTCTCCTCCTTGGCTACCAAAGATAAGTTTAGAAAAACAGCTGTTTTTATTGTGATTTAAGAGGTTGCAATTTTGCCTTGTAAGCAAGAGGTTGTCGGTTCAAATCCCTAGAGGGGAGCTGAAATTAGAAGGTGAACGTAAACGCGCATATTTCCAAGCGGCTCCGAAATTTTTTTTTAAAATTGGAGCCAAAAATGGCTCCAATAAAGTGCGCATGCGCAGAAATTCAATCTGACACATGCGCACTTTATTGGAGCCATTTCGGCTCCATTTTTTTTTTAAAAAAAAAACACCAATTCCTGGTGGTGAGGCGTCCGATGAATGCGGGACGCACGGGACGCCGTAGAAGATTTCCGGGAGTATTTTATTAAATATGGCAATGCGGGATTTTCCCTCCCTTTTTGGGACTGTCCCGCAGAATCCGGGACGGTTGGCCGCCGTATCTTTTGTTCGCCGTCACTCCCTGTAAACCCCTTTTAGCATAGCCAGGACGCCCCTTGTGGAAACGGCATCTTTTGAAGCCCTCTTCGACCAGGTGATGCCCTTCCAACTCCAATGTGTCATCCAAGAGAAACCTTTCCTTTTATAAATTGTACAAAGGATCCATTCTGTGGGTTTATTTTAATAACCTGCTGTTGTTCCTCTGCATTCCAGCTGAAGGAAGTAGCCCTACCCAGCTTGTGACAGAAGGATCAGAGTGCCTTGTTTAAATACCAAGCCTAAAGGAGGTAGCCTGGAGGACTTTGTTCTTGCTGGTCTCCCACTATATCACCGATGTTTTCAGGCTGCAACCTGCCCAATGCTCCTGGGACATCTTGCGAGTCATTCTTCCGTTAGGCTACACCACAGCAAAGAAACATAACTTCCGTGATTTGTTTCATTCTTAAGTTGATTCATCACCTCCTTTGTCTCCCAACCAGTCATTTCTAGCCCTGCTCAAAATCTCTACATTGATCAGCCTCCACACTTTTCTTATGAAGGTTTCAAGTGGGAGATGCCTAAACCGTATCAGTTTTCAGAATGAATTATTGCTCTCTACAATGGCTTTCTGTGCTTGGAGGTGTTGGGGAACTGCCACAGAATTAGACCTTTGGTCCATCAGGGCCAGTGTTGGCGAACCTATGGCATGCATGCCAGAGTGGCACTCGGAGCCCTCTCTGTGGGCACCCATGCAGTCACTCCAGCACAGAGTTTGTCCTGTCCCTCTGCCCAGCAGCCCAATGGGAGCGTTTCCTCCCTCCCATATTGCTATGTTGGCACTTTGTGATAAATAAGTGGGTTTTGGGTTGCAATTTGGGCACTCAGTCTCTAAAAGGTTCGCCTTCAAAAATATCCCCATCACTTTCTGCTCTGTGTTCTTTCCCTCTCTTTGGCCAGCTGTCTGTGGCTATTGATCTTTTCGTTAATTGCTAGCATTTTGCCCTTCCTCTACCACACGGCACTTCCAGGTGTGGTGGCGGTGGGCCATATGAAATGGTGCCATGGGCTGCATCCGGCCCACAGCCTGCTGGTTGAGAATCCTTGCTTCAAAGGCACACTACCAAGACTTCCAAGTGTTGCATTATTGTAGGGTTCCTGGGGTTGAGGAAATAAGGAGCAGATTTGTTTTCGTCCAGCCGGTTACACCATCTGCTGCCAAATGGGCTGAGTGAGCAAAATTGGGGAATGGATTGGGTGCAGAAAACAGAATTGGTTGCAAATTATCACCCAGATCTGCAATGGCATCCAGATGACAAGAAACCAGAAGCTGAGCAGAAGTTGTTTACCATGGCCTTGATTTGTTTAAACTCAGCCCTGTTCTCCCCCACACCCACAGAAGCATATCTAGTGTCAAACAGCAACAGGAAAAAAGCTCACCACCCTTTGATTTGGACAGTTTTGAAGTGGTGAAGATGGCGGAGACGAACATTACGATCACATCATAGCTGTTTTCATCCCTTTCACCTATAACGCTCTGAACATATCCTACCTCAGTGATGGCGGCCGATGAGGACTTTGTGTGCCAAAAGGGCTCAGGACCAGAAAGTGATTTCTGGAACTGGATCAGTGGTACTATGAGTGTCATGCTAAGATGTGGAAGACAGATGGAAGGCCACTGCATTATATACTTAGGACAGTCTTCATGGCTGATTGTCAGGATGATCGCCAATATTCCGATTCGGGTGGAGAAGAAGAAGAAGAAGAAGAAGAAGAAGGAATTTTTTTTTAGAAGGAAATTTTTTATTGATAAAATTCTTACTACAGAGCCATCTGTCGAGGTGAACTACATAAACTTGTCATCACTTTCAAAAACTTAGCTCAGTAAACATAGTTACATATATAGTGATTGTGGAAGGAAATATACAGTATATACAATACCAAAAGAACAATAATATTTACAATTATACTGTCATTTACATGAAACTTAACTTTTAATATTCTAAGTTATTCCCAAATTTCTTTCTGTCAACCACTGCCACCACTTGTATCTGTCGGGTTCCTTCTGTCTCACCATCATTCTTTTAGCATATACTCTGAGCCTTGCCACCAAACTGCCCACCGCTTGTTTGGGATTTGCCAGCTTTCCCGTCTTCCCTTCCTGTCCCCTTTGGAACATCAGAGCACTTAAGGCAAACAGATTGATTAATCGAACCAAGGACCAGGGCACTTTCCAGTTCTCCAGCTTCCCTTTCTTTCTTGGCCCCTTCCGCCCCTTTCCTGGTTCTGTCCCTGATAGAATCGTCTCTGCTTTCTGTTCCTTTAAATAAGGCCAGTCCAATTTACTTGCCAGAGCTCCCCAAATTTCTTGCGATGAAGGACATTCTTTTGCAAAATGCGAACAGGTTTATCTCGGGGGTCTCTGGCCTGTTATCCCACCTCTAACATTCTGGCATCTTATCCTCCTGCACTGCTGTTCCTCTTCCTTTTTCTATGGGTAGGTCGCTCCTACATTAAGTACCTGATGATATGCCCTCCACCTCGTTTCCCACAGACAGAGGGGTATATTCCCATCTTTAAACACAGACAAGTCCTCCTCCCCTGGCTGCAGATATTCTGGCAGATTAGTCTTAGAAGCCCACTTCTCTCTGAATGGCCTAGCGATTCTTTCCTCTACGGCCTCAGTGTAAATAACCCGCTTTGACTCCCTCACTGTATCGGCAATCTTAAGTGTGTTTGCCCTCACCGCCCAACGATTGACTCCCTCCACCATATCTCTAACGTACGGCCTCATTCCCGTTTTCGAAGCACTGGTCAATCTGGGATAAGGCGTCCAACACCTTACAAAACTGAATCCGGGATAGTGGGGCGGGGCCAACGTCATGACATCATGGGCGGGGCCAACGTCACGACGTCATGGGCGGGGCCAAAAAATAAAGGAGCAAAAAATGGCTCCAATAAACTGTGCATGCGCAGAAACTCAATCTGATGCATTGCGCATGCATCAGATTGAGTTTCTGCGCATGCACAGTTTATTGGAAAATAAGCCATGTGCCGATTTTCGGGGGGCTCTAAAAATATAAGCCACCCCCCGAAAATAAGCCATCAGGCCATTTTGGGCCATTTTGGGGGAAAAAAAAGAATATAAGCCATGGCATGGCTTATATTCTTTTTTCCCCCCCAAAATGGCCAAAAATGGCCTTATGGCTTATTTTCGGGGGGTGGCTTATATTTATATACTCAGTATATAGAAATATAAGCCACCCCCCGAAAATAAGCAGGCAGCCTGCTCGGACACAGAGAATACACCCCCCAACTCTGCTTACCTTGAAGCTCTGCTTATTTTCTCTCCCGACTAACAGCTGATGAGACTAAAGAGGCTTTTTTTAAAACTCCGGTAGGGAAGGGGGAAAAATTCAGCGATTTGATTGGCTCTCTATGTCAGCTGACATAGAGAGCCAATCACATCGCTGAATAGGTGTTTCCCCTATTCAGCGATGTGATTGGCTCTCTATGTCAGCTGACATAGAGAGCCAATCACATCGCTGAATTTTTGGAGCCATTTTTTGCTCCTTTTTTTTTTTAAAATGCCTGCTGCCGAAGAGAAATCGGGACAGCCGGGACCTCATGGGGGAATTCCGTGACCATTTTCCTAAAAATGGTAACTCGGGATTCCCCCTCTCAAATCGGGACTGTCCCGGAGAATCCGTGACGGTTGGCCGCTATAATCTGGGAGAACGGAGTTCCTCCTCCCACCACTGTTTCCCCCATCCTCTGCTTTGCCATAGGTCGCCTTGCACACCGATCAGTCGGGATTCTCCCTCATTAGTCTTCTGTTTCAAGTTATTGGCCAAAAAGGCACCTAGGAAAAGAGGGCCGAGAGCCGGCAACCCTAGCCCACCTTCTTTTACCGAGCGGTATGCCACTGCCCTAGGGAGAGGGAAAACCTTCATTCCCCACAAGAAAACAAAAACTCTTCCCATCACCCTATCTATAGGTTTCTGAGGAGGGAGATACACAGCCGCCACATGATTCGGCACTGATATACAATAAGTTTTGAAGAACTATACTTACTTGTAGAGACCCAGCCTCCAGGGTTTCCACCTCTCCAGTCGGTTCTCCACCTCCTCTTCCCACCTTTTCCAGTTCTCTTCCCATCCATTGGGGTCAACAGTGAACAGGATGCCCAAGATCTTGACTGAACTTTGCCCGCTACCTTTATCTTCTCCTTCCCCATTCAAAGCTTCTTTTAGTGTCTTTCCCCTGAGTTCTCCAGTCTTTCCACCCAAAATGTACACTCTGCTTTTTGTGGCATTGAAGAGTGCTCCGGAAGCACCATCTCGCATGCGCGGTTTGTCTCTGACGTCAGGGCTTTTTTTTAGCGTTGTTCAGTGTATACCCCGGACAACGCGAAAAACCGGACAACCTCATGACTTGTGGAACCATGTCATAACGTTATCCGGGGTACTAGTGTATATACAATACCAAAAGAACAACAATATTTACAATTATACTGTCAGAAGAAGAAGAAGACTAAAATGTGCTACTTAGAAAATTCACAGATATTATTTTTATTGGTTTCAATTTTAAATGCGCTCTCACTGAGAGGTAAACGGTATGTTAAGAATATTAGCACAATAACAGTACAAAAAAACCCCATGGCTAAAGAAGCAGAATAGAAAGAAAAACTGGCAGCAAAGAAGAAAATACAGTAAGTGCATAACACTCGGTTAAAAACCAATACCCTGAAAATCATTTAATTGATACCTTATTTTACTCTGCTTCAAACCTATATTAAGAAAGTGATTTTTACAGTACAGCATTTCCTGTGCCGATTCACCATATAGAGCACCAAGGCAGAGAATTATGTATTGTTATCATGATAATTATTATTTTCTCCAATATTTTTTGGAACACAAAGTTGAACAAGTGTCCATCGGCCCACTCGTGCTGCGTTCTTAAAACCCCTTTGGCTCTTCCTAAAAGGGGCAGATGCTGCTCTAGACTGATTCTCACTACTTTTCTCAGGGGTTAGTAGCTGATGAAACACTGAGAGACGATTGCTTTACTTTGCCAGGGCTGGGCGTGGATGCCTGAGGACACACAAGTAGTCAGTTCTCTGGGGAAATAGAAGAACATCCCATGACATATGGAGCTTGGCGGGATTCTCCGTCTTATTGCTCTCCTTAGTCAAATGGTCTGAACTCAATTAAAGCAATCAGCTGGCAGTGGGAGGGACAAAATCTAATAAAAATTGTTAAATGCTAGCTCTAAAAAAAAGAGATTGAAATCTAGATGTCTTCCTCCTAGGAGTAACCCTTTGTCTTGCTTCACCTGCTATGTCTCAGTTATATATATATATATCTTTAGATATACTGCCTTGAGCTGCAGCCTGTTAAACTATCTGGAATGGTCATAAGTTGATTAAGTCATGAGCTTGTGGGGGGGAAAATTCAGCTTTGACAATTATAGAAGTGTTTATGCCATGGAAAGTACTTTATTGAATTACTTGTGCAATAGAAGTTACTTTTATTGAATAATTGCTAAGGTCTTGCTTTTGTAATCATGCTTGCTACACAATGGGCTGGCTTGTTGCCGTATATATGGCCAAGGCGTCCAGCTGTCTTCCGAAAAAGAGGAAACAAAAGGCCGCGTTCCAGGTCATTACTATCACAGAGAACAATATATTTTCATGTGAGCTTTCGTGGATCAAGTCCACTGTCTGAGGAAGTGGACTTTGTCCACAAAATTTCACATGAAAACACAGCAGTTGGTCTTTAAGGTGCCACAACATTTTAAAAAATGTTTTTACATGTTTTTGACCCACCCCCCTTGTCTGATATGTCTGCACAGCCTAACACAGCTATCATTTTGAAAATGACAATCTCAGCCGTTTCACTTCTTCCCCAAGAACCCAGTTATGGGCTTTGAAAACCGACAGCCTGGTATGTTGAATGTTGTCTTGGAATGAAGTCCTGCCGCATTCAGTGGGGCACATTCACCAAGAATGCAGCCGCTTCAGTTTTGATTCCTCTTCTCACTTCCATCCCAGCCACAAAGTTCAGTTGCTTGAAGCTGCTGGTTGTATCATACTTCCTGGCTCTGACCATAAGAGTCTCTTCCAGCATGCTAGGATAGCAACCTGGCATTTTTCATAAGAGTCACACATTTTACTCTCTCATGGGCCCTTTTCTAAAACAGATTTTGTGGCAAGCAGTTCCATAAGTCACTTTCTGGTCCTGAGTCTTATTGGCATGAAAAGTCTTCCTCAGCCCTAGGCCAGTATTGATAAGGCTCCTGACCTCCATCAAGTGGATTTTAATCCACATGGGGACCATCACCCTTCCCTGTGGACTTCACCACTCAAGGCCATTCGTCCTCAGGTTTCCCAGCATGGTTCCAATGTGCACACTCTCTCTGTCACAATGGTGGCTAACCTTGGCACACCTGCTCATCAGGGTTTCTGGGAACTGAAATCTAAGACCAGCTGGAGTGCCAAGGTTAGCCACCACTGCTCTAGGTGGTGGTATTGAGCTGCGGCTGAATGTAAGGTGCTACAATGCCAATGGTCACGCTTTCTGAAGCTAGTGAAATGGGCTCCAACCAACCAACCAACCAATCTTGTCAACCTTGTCAAGGTGTTAACCTTGGCACCCCAGGTGTTGTTGGATTTCAATTCCTAGAAGCCCAAGTCAACACACCTGCTAATCAGGGCTTCTGGGAATTGAAGTTCAAGAACCTCTGGTGTGCCAAGGTTGACCATCACTCCACTATAGGAAGCAGCAGCCTAGGCTAACCACTCAACACCTGATAAACAAGTTCTTCATAATCTGTCCTTTCACCAAGTTCAGTTTAGTGAAAATGTGAGCCTGACTGCAGTCTGTCATACTACAAAACCAATAGAATGTAGTTTTGTATTCGATGTGTATCACATTCTATTACATGTGTATTTAGCCTTTGAAAATGGGATGGAAGATGTGCCTTAGAACATGTAAAATCTTTCTGAATAAAGTTGTACCTCGCTTAAAGAGTATAATGCATTCCACAGGATTGCTCTTTAAGTGAGTTTGCTCTTTAAGCGAAACACCATTGTAAATGACCAGTTGTGGGGGGGGATTGCGAACCCCGATTTATTTGTTAAGCATGTTTTTGGTTGGTTTTATTTGTTAAGCGAAGCGAACATTCAGAGAACATTCTGCTCTTTAAGCGAGTTACTCTTTAAGTGAGGCGCTCTTTATGCGAGGTTTGACTGTAGTTAGATGGGTGGGCTGTGTAAACCACTTTTGAGTAATATACAGTAATGCCTCGGATAACGCTAAAACTTGGTTCCACAAGTCTTGGTGTTATCCGATTTTTAGTGTTATCCGATGCATGTTAAAATCCTATGGGATGGATCAGATAATGTTAAAGCTCCATAGAGATACATTGTAACTGCACAGGCTTTAGCGGTTGTTATCTGATCCATCCCATAGGACCTTAACGTTATTCGATCCAATTCTCCTCCCCAGATTACTTAACATTATGCGATTCTAGTGTTATCCGATCCAATCGTTATCCGGTGTTTTACTGTACAGTGCCTATACCAACTGCCAGGGGAAGAAGCAGCCAGGGCAGGATGAGGACCTTGCCTCCCCTCCCCCTGTGCCTATACCAACTGTTAGGGGAAGAAGCAGCCAGGGCAGGATGAGGACCTTGCCTCCCCTCCCCCTGTGCCTATACCAACTGCCAGGGGAAGAAGCCAGGGCAGGATGAGGACCTTGCCGACCCTCCCCCTGTGCCTATACCAACTGCCAGGGGAAGAAGAAGCCAGGGCAGGATGAGGACCTTGCTGCCCCTCCCTTGTGCCCACCCCAACATATTGTAATGTAATGTAATATAATGTATTGTCTGTAAGACGCCCTGAGTCGCTACGGCGAGTGGGCGGCAATATAAATTTGAACTAATAAATAAATAAATAAATAAACCAACAACTAACCATTCATTCATTCAGCCATTTTGCCTTTCCTCCATCACATGGCACTTCCTGGTGTGGTGGTGGTGGTGGTGGTGGGAGCACATGAAATGGTGCCGCACACCACATCTGGCCCATGGGAAGCAGGTTGAGAATCCCCGTTCTCGATCAGAACTTGAGAAAGTTGGTTTTTCTGAGCTGTCTTGGCTAGTGGCGTTTTGGAGCTGTACTTTTAAAAAGTGTGCATTTCAAGCACCGCTCTAGACTTCCAGGCAGGCTTTAATCCAGCGTTCATTAATTAATACACCAGGGAAAGTGCCGTCTATTTATTGCCCACATATTTCTGTATTTGCTTTTATTGCAATGTGTTTAAAACCTCACAAATCAAAAACACACTACCACCATCAAACCACATCCAAAGCATCAGAAAAGAGCAAGATTCTCTGCTTGAAATCTTCCACTAACACCTGCCGCCCGCCAAAAGAACAACAAATAGTGATTTCATTCCAGTGGAAGAGGCGTTGTTCAGACTTGTCTGAAATCCCTACACCTACTACAATCACGGTCTACTTTGGCCTGAGCAACAAGGTTTTGCTGAACGACAACAACTTGCATGCCCCTTTACAGTCCTACTCTGTCCTTTCTTTGAGTGCCACATCCAATTCCCAATATTGGCTAATATAGTCTAGGTCAGTGACGGCAAACCTTTTAGAGACTGAGTGCCCCAAAAGAGGGGTGGGTCGAACTCTGTGCTGGGGGAAGGAAGCGCTCCTATTGGGCTGCTGGGCAGAGGCAAACTCTGTGCTAGGGGGAGGAAGGAAGCACTCTCATTGGGCTGCTGGGCACTGTTTGCTGGGGGAGGAAGTGCTCCCATTGGGCTGCTGAGCAGAAGAGCGGGGCAAACTCTATGCTGGTGGGGAAGGAGGATGCACTCCCATTGGGCTGCTGGGCAGAAGGGCGGGGCAAAGTCTGTGCTGGGGGAAAGGAGGACACGCTCCCATTGGGCTGCTGGGCAGAAGGGTGGGGCAAACTCTGTGCTGGGGCAACAGTGAGCATGCCCACAGACAGGGCTCTGAGTGCCCCCTCTGGCATGTGTGCGACATAAGCTGGCTCTCGGGGATGCCCAATGGGGAATGGAACTGCTAACTTCTGGCTCCACAGCCAGATACCTGAGTTCACTGAACTTGTCTCAGCAACGTAATAAGTAAAGCAGAAGGGCCACCACAGACAGACTTTTCATCTGCTCGGCTCATCATCTGAACGAGGCAAACAAAACATCTGTCAATATTTATAAAAGCTCAATAGACAAGCCCAGCCAGCAATCTGCAAGGCCAGCTTGGAGACTATTTGCAGGCAGCCTGGATTGTTTGCAAACATGACCTTCACTCAACCTTGAGCTTTGGCCTCCAGTTTTGCACGAAGCCTATAAAACACCCTCCTCTTCCTCCTTCTGACATTCACAGGCAAGCACGCCAGCAATGCTGCTGGGACCGTTTACAGCCCAAACAAAGATATGATGTAGGCCAGAGATCTATGAGCAGAGCTCAATACACTGCAGTATAAGAGCATGCAGGGGCACTAGAGATATCTCACAGTAGGTCCTATTTACCCATTAGCTCAGTATTGTCTACCCTGACTCACAGCATATCTCCAGGGGTCACGGTAAGAGAAGGGAATTTATGCGCTGCTATTTCTTCTTCTTCAAGTGTCATATCAGATTCTGAATATCGGCTATCATCATGGTGAACAGCCATGAAGAGTGTCCTGGGAACAATAGAATGCAGCGTTCTTCCATACACACTACTACCTGGCTATTTTCACTGGAGAGGACAGTATCCGTGAGGACCTGTCTATTGCCACTGGGAAATTTTTTGTAGCCCAAAAATGGGAATTCTGCAATGCTCTTCTTGCATCCAGGCAACTTCTCCAAGGGTCACTTAAAGCTCTGGCCAAATTTGCAGCACTCCAAGGAAAAGGCAACATCCAATACTCTTCCTCCCAGGCTGTTTTCGTGATCAAAATATCCTTGCTCCCACTTCCAAGTCTTTGCCTCCTACTTGGCCTGTTCCCAGTGGTGGGCATCAGCAGGTTCGCACCAGTTCGCCAGAACCGGTAGCAGAAATACTGGCTGGCCCTGCCCATCCAAGTTTTGAAATAAAGTACAGTAATACCTCGGATAACGTTTACCTCGGATAACACTAAAATCGCATAACGTTAAGTAATCTGGGGAGGAGAATTGGATCGAATAACGCTGTCCTATGGGATGGATCGGATAACCACGAAAGCTTGTGCAGCTACAATGTATCTCTATGGAGCTTTAACGTTATCCGATCCATCCCATAGGATTTTAACATGCATCAGATAACACTAAAAATCGGATAACACCAAGACTTGTGGAACCAAGTTTTAGCGTTATCCGAGGAATTACTGTAGTCCTAATTTGGGTGCAATGCAGGGCTTTCTCCCTGGCCACGTCCACAGTGTGGTAGTAAAATTTTCTGGAACCCACCACTGCCTCTACCACCACCACAACAGCAGGACATGCAATCTTGCGTCATACCAGTTTGGTCCCTAAATCACATCTCCACTTTCTCCAATCCAATGCCCTCTCTAGATTTAAACGCCCATTCCCAATGGCCATGCTGCAGCTTGACCTATGTGAGAAGCATACAGTTGAAGTAGACAGGCCAGAAAAAATGTACCCAATCAACAAAGGCAATCATCTTCTTGTGCTGAAACAGGGATTGTTTGCTTCCAATGCCTGTTTCTTCTTCTTCTGTCATATCCAATTCCGAATATAGGCGATTATCTTGGCAATCAGCCATGAAGAGTGTCCTGAGAATATAACGTAGTGGCCTTTCATCTGTCCTCCGCATCGCAGTATGACACCCATACCACTGATCTAGTTCCATAAGTCACTTTCTGATCCTGAGCCCTTTTGGCATGCAAAGTCCTCATCAGCCCCAGGCCAGGATGAATGAAGCCGCTGCCTTCCATCTAGATGGATACAAGTGATGGGGACCATCACCCTTCCCTGTGGACTTCGGCTCCCAAGGCCGTTACTTCTCTGGGTTGTCAGGTTAGTTAACCACCACCTGACTCTTGTCGCTGACTCTTGTCGCTGAGTCACTGGCCGTAGGGTCTACTCTATGACCATAGCAGGATAATCTAGCCAGACTGAACCTGTTTCCTTACATCAGTATATTACACAGAGTGTGTTACTATTACCCAATCCTCAGCTCCCCTTACAGGCCGCAACAAAATGCTGTGATGAAAGTAAGATGGAAAGAATCCAAAGAGCTATTTATTAGTAAAATAAATCAATAAAACAATGTTTCTCTCATGCTTATCAGCTCAAAGTTTTTGCCATGTTCATTGCGAACATTTTGTACAAACACGTCTCTCTGTATGGGGCCTGGGCTTTTTTGTTCAGTGTGTTTTTAAAAATACTTTCTAGGATCCGTGAGCCAAGATAGGGTGCTGTGTTTACATGACAAGGCCAGCGACCCAACTCTGGGAGTTGCCCACAGACAAAGATCAAAGAGGCAGTGGTAAGAGCAGCTTCCTTTCCGTCATCCAAACAGACCTGATGGAGGTCACTGCCCCAATTACTGCGTAACAAGTTGTTAATCTTCAATCCTGGGTGTTTTCATAAGATCGATCCCCACCCCTCCCCACCCAAAAAAAGAAAAAAAAAGAAATAGTATTTGCAGGCCTTCCCACCCCCTTGAAGGCACTCCACGTCTTGGTAGTAAGATGTGAGTAGACCTCTTGCTGACCAGGCTTGTTTGTTGATGTCCACATCCCCATGTATCACTGGACATGGAAGTGTGAAGGGTCAAGATTGGAATGGGCTTATTTATTTATTTAATCAAACTTTTATGCAGTCCTCCTAGGGCAGTTCCTTTAGGAACTTTGCTCGTAAAAACCCCATACCATCCCTCCACCACACAGACCACAGACAATATTAAGAGCTCATTCTACATTCTTGTCCTTTCTCCAATGGCTTCTAAAAGAATCATTGTTTTCTGCCCAAACAGGGATGAGTCATGCGTAAACTTCTTCTTCTTCTTCTTCTTCATTGCACTGCATTATATTACTCCAAGGACAATCTTCATGGCTGATCACCATGAGGATAGCCAATAGTTGGAACTGGATACAGCACTTGAAGAAGTTTTTCAAGTTCCACGTTTCTGTCTTCATTTTTTGTCCAAGAGCCATGGATTCAGAAGACTGGAGTTCAAATCCCTGCTCGGCTATGGAAAATCATTGGTGGTGGTGGGGGTGTCTGGTAAAATCATTCCTCATATATCTCCCATCTCTTGGAACCCCTAGAAGAATTGTCATTACAGTAATACCTCGAATAACGCTAAGACTTGGTTCCACAAGACTTGGTGTTATCCGATTTTCAGTGTTATCCGATGCATGTTAAAATCCTATGGGATGGATCGGATAACGTTGAAGCTCCATAGAGATACATTGTAACCGCACAGGTTTTCATGGTTGTTATCCGATCCATCCCATAGGACCTTAACGTTATTCGATCCAATTCTCCTCCCCAGATTACTTAACGTTATGCGATTTTAGCGTTATCTGATCCAATCGTTATCCGGTGTTTTACTGTATCGGATGCTATTCCAAGTATTTCCCATTAATAAACTAAGCTGCCTATTACTGGTGTACAGTAAAACCCTGACTTACGTATGTCTCGTTTTATGTAAAATTTGACTTACGTATTGATTTTCTGCAGAAAGTGTGTCCTGATTTACATAAATGACCCAATTTGCGCAATGCAATTTCCCCAGAGTTCCTATGGGTTTGCTTCGACTAATGTGAAAAATTCATTTTCCTAGGAGTTTGCTTCGTTTTACATAAAAATTCAATTTTTGAGGTAAACGTTATCCGAGGTACAACTGTACTTAGAACCGACTTGATGGCACCCAACATGCATACACAGTTCCCCCTGCTGGATCCATTTATCTCTGCACCACTTTCTTCTTAAGCAGCTCTGGAAAAATGCAATTCGGCTTGTTCATGAGCGTCGTCACTCCATCTTCTGGCTAGAACAAGCACTGAAGTTGCACAAAAGGGACTATTGAGTTTTCCTTTTCAACCGTTTGGTTTCACTCACGTGAGGTCCCCATTCGTGCAGAAGCAGAACAGAGCCGTGCGTACAAGAGCGAAGCATCTATTTTTCATTTACCCTGGCGTCAGAGCCCCCAGCCACCCAAAAAGAAACAGGAGTAACTCTCTCCCCAGGGAAATCAGCTCTCCTTCAACAGGCTCCGTTCCAATAGGACTGCCTTGACTTTCTCCACTACAGTTGACACTTCTGCCATGGCTCCACGACCTGCGCAATCAGAAGACAAACTAGTTATGGTCAAGTCTCCCTACAAGGGAAGTAGCTGTGGTAGTTTATCGTAGGGGGAGAAACCCCAAGGAAACCTGAGGCACCTTGAAAGACTAGCACATTTTATTTGGCATTACATTTGTAGATTGCAGCCCATCATTCGTGTAATGAATGAAGTTCATTCATTTCTGGTGGAGCAGAGGTTAAACTAGTGTACTGCAATCAAATGGTTGTGAGGTCAATCCTGATGGGGAACAAGGTTGACTCAGCCTCTTCCTTCCTACTGAGGTCAGTAAAATGAGTACCCAGCACATTGGGGGACAAAGTGTTAATGGACTTGTGAACCATCCAGAGAGTGCATTAAGCACTATGGGGCAGTATAGAAGTGTGATTGCTTTGCTTTAGGCTGCCTTGCACTAAGTTCTCAACCCAGAAGTTCTCAACCTTTTAAAGCCAAGGGCCGGGTCCTGCTCCCTTTGACAGCTTCGGGGGCTGGATGGCCATTTTGCCCTTCCTCCACCCCATGGCACTTCCTGGTGTGGTGGAGGCAATGGTTGACCACATGAAATGGTGCCATGGGCTGCATCTGGCCAGGTTGAGAATCCCTACTTTTAGCGGTTCTGAAACTCTCTGCTCTCAAATCTGGGGATCTGAACTTTAGGAATCCCAGAACTGGCCAGTTACAAACCTTCGTCTCCACAAACCAGCTTCTTTACGATACAAGGAATCTCCACGTAGCCAAAGGTCTTGAGCCGCTCCACCTGCTGTGCAGTGATGGGGTGCTCCCACATGGCCGTGTTCATGGCCGGACAGAAGAGGAGCGGTTTATTCAGATCCCATGCACGGATGACACACGTCTGCAAAGGATGGTGAGCCAATGAAAAGTTTGCCCTTCCACACCAGCAGTGGGATCTCTCCTCCTACCCGCCCTGATCACACATCCCAACAAGGTCAAGGGTCGCCCTTGCTTGAAAGCCAGTCGTATCTGATTCTAGGGTTCAGTGCTCATCTCTGTTTACAGCCAAAGAGCCAGCGCTGTCTGCATCTACAGATGTTTCCATGGACGCGTGGCAGGCATGACTATAGACACCAGAGTGCATGAAATGCTGTTACCTTTCTCACCTAAGTGGTTCCTACTTATCTATTTGCAATTTGTTGCTTTCAAACTGCTAGACTGGCAGGAGCTAGGACAGAAATGGAAACTTGCTCCATCGTGCAGCACTCAGGTCTCGAACCTCAGACCTGCCAAACTTCCAGTCATCAAGTTCAGGATCTTAACCACTAATCCACCAGAGTCCCAATGTCTCATGATAAAACAGTATTATTTTTTTTTAAATTATAATGTTACACAGAAAAAAACAGACTGACAAATTCTAGATTGTATGTGAACAGAAGGAACCAGAGTCTTGGCATGTAAAACTTTAAAACGGAACAGGAGAAGGGTGAGTATGAGTGGTATTTAGATGTGCACCATGCATAACATGAAGCTCCCACAACTTACCAGTAAGTTGTCACAGAGACCGTTTGCAATTTTGGCCAAAGTGTTTGCATCGAGAGGAGCCACTACCATGAGATCAGCCCAACGTCTCAGATCAATATGTAGCACAGGATCTCTGCGTCCCTTCCACAACTGTGAATGAGAGGTCCTTTAATTTAATGTCATCTCCTAGTACAGTGGTGTCGGACCTATGCCAGAAGGGGCACTCAGAGCCCTCTCTGTGGGCACATTTGCCATTGCCCCAGCACAGAGTTCACCCCATCCCTCTTTCCAGCAGCCCAATGGAAGTGCTTCCTCCCTCTACCCAACAGCCCAATGGGAGCGCTTCCTTCCTCCCCCAGCATAGAGTTTATCCCTCCCCTCTGCCCAGCAGCCCAATGGGAGCGCTTCCTCCCTCCCCCATCATAGAGTTCATCCCTCCCCTCTGCCCAGCAGCCCAATGGGAGCGCTTCCTCCCTCCATTATCACAGAGTTCATCCCTCCCCTCTGCCCAGCAGCCCAATGGGAGCGCTTCCTTCCTCCCCCAGCATAGAGTTTATCCCTCCCCTCTGCCCAGCAGCCCAATGGGAGCGCTTCCTCCCTCCCTTATCATAGAGTACATCCCTCCCCTCTGCCCAGCAACCCAATGGGAGCGCTTCCTTCCTCCCCCAGCATAGAGTTTATCCCTCCCCTCTGCCCAGCAGCCCAATGGGAGCGCTTCCTCCCTCCCTTATCATAGAGTTCATCCCTCCCCTTTGCCCAGCAGCCCAATGGGAGTGCTTCCTCCCTCTCTTGTTGCCGTGTTGGCACTTTACAATAAATAAGTGGGTTTTGGGTTGCAGTTTCAGCACCCGATCTGTAAAAGTTTCACCATCACTGTCCTAGTATGTTTACAGACAGTGTACATAAAGTCATTTTACAAGCATAAAATCAACAGCACTTTCCCAAAACAGATATGTAAAGGCTGCAATATCTAAGGGAACCTCCTATTAAAATGTCAGAACCTGGAAAAGGGGGGAAAATCCGACTACATAAAGAAGATTTGTCTAAGTTGATCCTTCTGTTCTCCATAAAATTAATACAGAGAAAAATCTTCTTCTTCCATGGCTAGGCCAGACGTGAAACTGCCAAAGCGAAGGTACCTTTTGGTGAGTTCATTCTGTAGTTTCTTTCGCCTGACCAAGTGCGAGAAAGATTAGCCAGCAACACAAGGTTGCCATTACCAGAGTACACCCGATTGTGGTTCAAAAATGCCACGGTCTTCAAGGAGGCTCTTTCTAAGCAAAATGACAGCAATACAATTTAAACAAAAGAAATGTATAATATGCAGGACAAACTATTGTTTCCCCGCCAAATCAACAAAAATCACAAAGCTGAATTCTGCCACCTGAGAAAGTTAAGAGCCATTTTCAGGTTTGTATCAATACATTACAGTACACTAGTACCCCGGATAATGTTATGACTTGGTTCCACAAGTCCCGTCGTTATCCGGTTTTTAACGTTGTGCGATACATTGATCACACAATGTTAAAAAAAAGCCCTGTTTCCTTGGAGGCTGCAGCAAACCAGAACATCGGGATTTGAATCCTGACATTTTGGCTTGCTGAAGCCTCCAGGGAGGTGGGGGAACTTTGGAAACAGCTTGGATTGGGTCTCCCCACCTCCCTGGACCCAGCGGGGAGGTCAGAGACCCCAAAATTGGTTTTTAAAAAAAGTCCATTTTTTTTACCAATTTTGGGGTCTCTGACCCCCCCCCCCGGGCGGGTCCAGGGAGGTGGGGAGACCCGATCCAAGCTGTTTCTGGGCTTCCCCGACGTCCTCAGCCAGTGCAGCAAGCCAGAATGTCAGGGTTCGAATCCCGACATTCTGGCTTGCTGCACTGGCTGAGGACGTCGGGGAAGCCCAGAAACAGCTTGGATCGGGTCCCCTGCCTGCTCCAGAGAGATCAGAGGACCCGATCTACAGCTGCAGGGTGGCTGGGGAAGCTGACGGGGACTCCCTGTCGGCTTCCCTAGCCACCCGCCCTTGCCTCCGCAGCTGTGGGGTGGCTGGAGAAGCCGACGGGGGAGCCCCCCGTCAGCTTTCCAGCCTCCCCACCCCTGCCTCCGTAGCTGCAGGGTGGCTGGGAAGCTGAACGGAGAATCCCGTTCGGCTTTCCAGCCACCCTGCTGCTAAGAATGACTGTATCGGATAACGTTAAAAATCGCGTTATTCGATACAAGATTTTTCCGAAAATCTTGTATGTTATGCGGTTTTAGCGCTATCCGGTACTTGCGTTATCCGGGGTATTACTGTATAAGAGTTATAGTGCAAACAAGACCTGCTTAAGTGATTACTAAAATGCCGTATGTGTCTTGAGCACTGACCTGCCATTCATCGGCATCACTGTAAAGGACTACGGGAATCTCTTCAGGGTTATAGAAATGCTTTGCATTCTCCGTAGTTACCACCAGCACTTCCACCTGAAAATAAAAGAGGGGGTAGTGGAAAAAAGATATAATGGAGAGATGGAGAGAGAAAAGCCCTTTCGAGGTTGTAGAATCGCACTCATAAACAACTTGGCATGTCAAAGCCAAAAGATACTGTCCTGGGACATTTTTAGCTACAGCTAGCTGAAAGCTAATACTGCAGGTATTTCTGGTTGGTGGGTTTTAATTTGTTGAGGGTATTGCTGTTATTGGTTTTCTGCTTGTTCACCGCCCAGAGTGGGATAACACTCAGATGGGTGGTACAGAAATTCAATAAATAAATAAATAAATAATAAATAAATAAACAAAAAGCCACCCAGTCCTGTCAGATTTATTACAGCAAGCTGTATAGTTCTACAAAGGACAGGGTTTTGGCCAGTAAGTCAGCCAGGACCAATGCAAGTGACATCCAGACATGCTGAAAGAAAACAGCCATGGGCACTTTCTGTCTGCAGAAACAAGGCCCACCAGTTACTCCACTCTGCCCCTGTTTGAGGTACTCACGCCAGGTATCTTTAGCAGGTCAGAGACAAGAAGAGGCAACTTCAAGGCAGCCACGCTTCCTGTGACACCCACAAGGATGTGTGTATTCTTCTTTTCACCAATGTTTGGGGCTTGTGGTTTGGACTGCTTGTTGGGATTCATATTGGCCCCCTGTGATGCAATTGTATTAGGTTTGTAGGTAAAGGAAAAATGCAACTGATTTGGTTTTCATACATCGCTCGATAAATAGGGTCCCTTCTTCATGTAGTCATGAATTAGCTTGCCTTACTACAGAAATCTCAGTTTGAGATCAAAGACAAGATAAACCAATCTCTGAAATTTCTTTCACCTGGCAACTTATTTACTTATTCCAGCATATCAGAGAGTAAACAAAACAAAAAAGATCAAAAAAAAATTAGAGAACATTATGGCACTTTAAAGACTAACTGCTGTATTTTAACGTAAGCTTTTGTGGCTCAAGTCCACTTCGTCCACTTTGTAATGATGTTTGCAATCTTTGATTTTTTTTTTTGTTGAGTCGCCCTTTGCGACCCCATGGACCACTGTCTACCAGGCACTTCTGTCCTCCACCATCCTCCTCAACTCACTCAGCTTTGTGCCCATTGTGTCTACAATACCATCTAGCCATCTCATCTTGGGCTGCCCCCTTTTTCTTTTGCCCTGCACCTTTCCCAGCATTAAGGCTTTCTCAAGTGAATCCTCTCTTCTCATTTGATATCCAAAGTACTTTAGCATCATCTTTATTATTTGACCTTCTAAGGAGCAGTCAGGGTTAATTTCTTCTAAGATTGACCTATTTGTTCTCCTCGCTGTCCAGGGGACTCTCAAAACTCTCCTCCAACACCACATCTCAAAGGCGCTCAGCTTTCCTAATGGTCCTGGTCTCGCAACCATACATTACCAAAGGGAATACCATTGCTTTGACTAGGTACTATATTAATCAATATAATTATATTATATGCTTCATTAATTTACTCTGCGCTACTTTGGAGCTATGAGGGGCGGGGACCTGAAAAGCGACAAATACCTTAAACCAAACAAACACCAGTCACTTTAAATCCCTGAGTTTGCCAACCTAGCAGTCTCCTGCCAACCTAGCAGTTCGAAAGCAAGAAATTGCAAGTAGATAAATAGGGACCACTTAGGTGGGAAGGTAACAGCGTTCCATGCGCTCCGGTGTCTAGTCATGCCTGCCACATGACCATGGAAACGTCTGCAGAAGCAGACAGCGCTGACTCTTCGGCTTAGAAACAGAGATGAGCACTGACCCCTAGAGTCGGATACGACTGGCTTTCGAGCAAGGGAAACCTTTACTACTTACTGTATCTCACTGGCCAACCTCACTGGGTTGTTGTGTTCTTGATGATACCAAACCAGCTGGGGAAAGAGACGTTGCCCTCGAAGAAATAAGAAAACGAGGGAGAAACAAATAAAACTAGTCATCAGCTGCTCCCAACAACAAAAACCTCCTCCCTGCTCTATTTGGCTGTGGGGGACACCATTGAAAAACGGACGTTCCGCTTTCTGGGGGGGGGAACCTAACTAGAGCCCACAGGACTTAACTTCCGCTTTTTTGAGCCGCTTGACCATAGAGGTCCCAATAGCTGAACGAGGATCTGACTTCCGGTTGATTGCCCAGAGAGCATATGAACCATAGAGGCAAGTCCTAGAAAGGGGCTCACGTTGATTTTTCTCCTCCTCCAGGGAGGTGCTGAGAATTGGTTAAACTAAGAGGCAAAATCCTTTCAACTCAGACACGAAATTATTCTTCTTCAGAAAGTTGAAAGCTGTCAGTCATTTTTCTCCCCACCCATGTGAAAAATAGCTACCAAAATAAATAAATAAAGCAAATCCTGTGTTTTCTTGGTCCTTTGTCGTGTGAACACGTTCATTTAGTTTGAAAATGGTTCTGCTTTGCAGTCCCAACGCAAACCTGCGGAGCTGGTGGCAATCCTTTCCCCCGATGCCTCAGATACAAACTACAATGCCCATAATCCATGCTCTGGAGATTATGAGGACATCACCGCCCCTCCCCCTGAGCCCCCATCAACATACTGTGTGTATTGCAATGTAATGTTTGTAAGCCACCCTAATAATACGGCACCTGGGCAGCAATATGAATTTGAACTAATAAATAATAAATTGTAGTTTATCGTACAAGGAGAAAAGCTGTTGGGGGAGGACAGCTAGACCTCAGCCTTCCAGCTTAAAAAGGTTGAGAACTCCCATTTATATTGAAGAAACCCCAAGCACATTGTCTTCTAAATACTGTATCTTGCTTTTTCATATTCTGCTATATGGTTTCCACCACCTCTTCCCTCTTGTGCTTTTCTTTCCAAGATTTTTTTTACCCCTGCAAGCTTTGTGATTCCCAGAGTGCCTGCTTTCTGGAGAACTCCACTGTTGCAGGCACCATTCAGTACAAAATGACCAGGGGAAAAAACCAACATCCAGCGTTCGATATAATTTGTTTTATTCATTAATCTCCAGGTTGACACTGTTTCCTCAGGGACAGACATGGAATGATCACAAGTGGTCCCGATATTTAAAAATCCCTCCTCCCCCACCCCTTCTATTCCCATTTTAATATATATATATAATATGTAACATGTTTTTAAAAAAACTCTGCTGTGAACTAGATACACTGACAGGATTACTTATGGCACTACAACTATTCTGGGAGTCTGTGAAAAATAAATGCAGAACACAATTGCCTGTGTATTTTCTTCTCCACCAGGCAGGAGAACTCAGCAGAGGGTAAAATCTGACCGTGCCCAAATGTGCAGCGCACACTTAGACAACTACCTACAGAGCTAAACAGATGGTGGTCTGTGGGCGACATCTAACAACCAGCTGCGACTGCCCTCCCCCTCTAAGGCTGGGGTTTATTCCGATTTGTGCTGCCAACCTAATAGTAGGTGCCTGTGGCAGCTCCAAACAGAACTGGGTCTTGGAGCATGCGGATCCTGGCCGCGTGCTGGAGTCAAAATCTGGCCTCAAACATCCGCAGACTAAGGCCGGTTCAAATTTTTGACACCAGCAAGAGACCCATTAAATCAAATCGATAGTGATGAGTGAAAGACCTCCATTCACTCAATGGGTATGCTCTACAGACTAACAACTCCATTCAGTCCCAGATCTTGGCCAGGATCATGGTAATTCTGAGTAGGGGAAGTGTATCCCCCGCCCATCCCATGAGACCAAGGGAGCATCTACAGTCCAGTTTTGAGGGCAAAGGCAAGGGGTCCTGATAGCGCACTGGTTAAACTACTGTCTTGCAACCAAAAGGTTGTGAGTTTGATCCTGACCAGGGCTCAAGGTTGACTCAGCCTTCCATCCTTCCAAGGTCAGTGAAATGAGTATCCAGCAGGTTGGGGGCAAAATGCTAATTAACTTGTGAACCACCCAGAGAGTGCACTAAGCGCTATGGCGCAGTATACGAGTGTGATTGTTTTGCAAGGGAATGCACGAGGGACAGAAGAAAAAAAGAAAAGCTAACCATGGGCAGAAGAACTGGAATCAAAGCTGGCAATTGTGTGGTTTGGTGCCTGACCTTTGTGACTGCCTGGGAAGGCATATGGGACCTAACAAACTGGGAAGTTCCCAAGGTTTAGAAATACTTGAGTGCTGCAGAAAGAAATAGATATTACACAAGCTATTCTCACATGGCAGAATGAGACCACTGCATTGGATAACAGATTGAAAGCACGGAAAGAGCAGCATATCGTTAGTTACTCAATGTGCTATTATTGCACCTTGACAGACAAGGATGGGGAGAAGAGATTTTTGACATACCCTCCCTTATGTGCCATAAAAGATCACCTGGATTTAGGCATTTTACACCTTGATTCAAGCAAGGAGTGTCATGGAGGAATGAAATATTTTAGGCTGTTCCTGCACTTTCTGATTCATTTCTAAGCAATTCTTCATATAGCTGGCAACTCTGCTTGCAGTAACAGGGTTACCCTTGCTCTGTAATGATGGAGAGCAGATCCTGCCCTTCTTCTTTCTGCTTATATTTCAGGCATTTGAAGAGGAATATCAGTCTCCTTTTCTCAAGGCTAAACATGCCCAGTTCCTTCAGCCTTTCTTCATAAGGCTTGGTTTCCAGTTATCCCCAATTATTCTTGTAAGCCACACGATAACACTGCCTTCCTGGGTCTATATCAGAAATGGATTTGTTTACAACAGCATATGTTAAGGTAAGCTGTAGCTTTCCAGAGTGTGACATAAAGGGAATAGTTGGGCCTTGGTGAGAGGCAGAGAAAGAGCAGGATTTAAATCAGGGGTTCTCAAACTACGGCCTGGCCTGCGGCACCATTTTACGTGGCCCACATAGCTGCCACCAGAAGCAGACATGGACACATTTACGACAGCCATTTACGCAGATGTTGCAAATGTGTTTACTACAGCCACAGGTGTGTTTTATCGTCACGTTTACAGAGGGGGAACTACCAGTCCACCCTGCTCAGCTGTCTGGGGGAGCGTGACTCGGCCCGTGGCTTGAAAAGGTTGAGAACCCCTGATTTAAATGGTTTAAATACACCAAACAGAATGAACCAGAGAAGGATTTTCCAAAGGGCCGTCATCATAGACTGGGTTAGCAATGAATTGCCCAAAAGGTCCACTTATCTCTCTAACTTTGATACCATGCCCTACTCGTTCCAGTTCTACACACACCCTAGCGCCACAGTGAACTTAAGCAACGAAAAACCACCACTGTACACTGTTTCACAAAAAAGGAAAACCGAGCACGCACACACACACACACACACACAATCACAACGGCACAGCACAACTGTCCTGTGGGTCGGTGCACGACGTCTTCAAACAGAGAAGGGGGAGAGAGAGAAAGGAGAGAGAAGCCTCTCAAAGGAAGATTATCCCGGAAGCGTATCGAGGGGGAAGAAGAAAAACGTGACACACCTCTGCCACGCACAATGCAACTGTACAGTCCCATTCCCTCCTGTACAGTTCACCACTCCCTATGCACAAGGAAATACACTCACACACATACACACTCCTGGCTCCTGTTTGTTCTGTCCACCTCAGGCCTTTAACCGGTTCACGTCTTACGGGAGTAGCTATCACCAGGGGAGTGGGGTTGGGGTTGGGGTTGTGTGTGTCGCTTCTCACATATCGTTGGGGTAGTTATAGTTAGGGGTGGCCGAATATTGCGTTTCGTGCTGCATCATGGCTCCTTGAGCAGCCCCGACCGCCACATTCTGTGCCGCCTGTTGCACGTGTGGGTTCTTCCAGGCTCCCGTAGTCCACTCTTCTTGCGCTTTACTGAAGCTGCCGCCACTTCCCCGGTAGAATTTATGCACCTGCATTCAAGAAAGGGGAAGGAAGCAGAGCTAAGCATCCGTAGGATATAGGATATGGAAGGATGGCAAACAGTGGCCCATAAACCTTTTCTGCTCAGGTTGGCTTTTGGATGATCCAACCTTATAGTCTTGAGGGTCTAATTTGCTAAAAAACAAAATTGGATCCAACCAAGCTTGAAGCACCATGCAAATCTCTCTTCTTCTTCTGCCATACCCAAATCCGAATATTCACGATCCTCATGGCAATCAGCCACGAAGACTGTCCTAAGAACATCATGCAGTGGCCTTTTATCTGCCTTCCGCATCGCAGCGTGACACTTGTACCACTGTTCCACTTCTGAGAGTCACTTTCTGGTCCTGAGTCCTTTTGGCACACAACGTCCTCCTCAGCCTCCAGGCCAGTCTTGATGAAGCTGCTACCCTCCATCAAGATGGTGTCAAGTGGGATTTAATCCATTTAGGGATCATCACCCTTCCCTGTTGACTTCAGCACCCAAGGCCGTTAGTCCTCAGGGTTGTCAGGTTAGTTAACTGACACCTGACACCTGGCGTTGGGTTGCTGGCAGTAGGGTCTACTCTAGTGATGGCAAACCTTGACACTCCAGGTGTTCTTGGACTTCAATTCCCAGAAGCCCAAGTCAGCACTCCTGCTGATCCTGGGAATTGAAGTTCAAGAACACTTGGAGTGCCAAGGTTCGCCATCACTAATCTACTCTATTACCATAGCAGGATAGCCAGGCCAGACAAGCAAGCAAGCAAACAAACAGTAAATCTCCCATAATAAAGTTTCTTGATGCTCTTACCATACTGAGGGCAACGAAGGAGAAAACAGACATGGCTGTGAAGAGGATGGTGGGAATGAGCATCACAACAGCTGAACCGACGTTGGTGCCCAGGAAAGATATGGCTGCAATCCAACCGCTGTAGGGAAAACAGGATAGGAAGGTCTTCTCAGGTATGCGTAGTAGATCAGTGCCAACGGGGGACTGCCCATCTCTGCTGTAGTCCCTAGTTTCAGACTGATGCTTACCAGACTCCCCAGCCGGGAATCCCAACCGCCTGGATGATGCTGATCACCAGCTGTGCCATGAAGGTGAAGAAAAAAGCCATGAAGCTGAAGGAGCTGTCAGTCCTACAAAATAAAAGTCTCCGTCACCAGCTGACACTTTTCGGCAACTCTTAACAGCTCAGCCTGGACTCTCCCCCTTCCAATCATCCGGACGTCTCCCAGACATTTGCAAAGGACCCATCTCTAAACAGGTAGCGGATTAGCCAGAAAGAACTGGAGAAGCCAAAGAATAGCTTGATGAGTCCAGTGGAAATGGTAACCTTATCCCAACAATATACAGTAATTCTCTCTGGAATGGGGCAGATGCAAGGGATCCATTCTGGGATGTACCATGACAGGGTCCTTGTTTCCATGCTGAAGAGTATTATGGGACAGATGCATCTAAACCAAGGAGAGTCAACCTTGGTTCTCCAGGTATTCTTGGACTTCAATTACCAGAAGCCCAAGTCAGCACATCTGGCGATCAGAGCTTCTGGGAACTGAAGCTCAGGAACATCTGGAGCACCAAGGCTAGCCATCCTTGATCTAGACTGAGGGGCAACATGTGGTCCTCCAGGTTTTGTTGGACTCCAACTCCCATCAGCACTACCCAATACAGCCGATGGTGAGAGAAGACAGGATTTGCAGTCCACCAACACATATCCATCACTGAGGACTGACAGCCACCAATTCTCCTTGTATTATGTACAACACTTTCTCATTTTTCCATGCCCAAAGATGTCAATCAAGACTGAAGACCATTAGGGTTGATTAGGAAAGGAGAGGATCCAAGCACAGTGTCTTTTTGCAAGGCTTGGTGAGGGCAGATGAGGGCCAGAGAGTGAGCTACAGCGGTTCAAAGGCTAGACAGGGTAAATCCATGTTACAAATCAATGTTACTACTACCAATTTGCCTATTTGTCGTATTAAATGAAACAGACAATGGACAGCAATGGTCAATTGACTGGTGCAATAAACTTCTTGATCGATTGATTGATTGATTGGATGGACAGACAGATAAGTAGATAGGACAAAATCAAGGCAACTCATAATTCCTGGGCAGGTCAAAGGTCTAAGCTGGGGAATGGTGGAGCAATATGGTTCAGTTTTTGTGGTTCACAACACCCAGAATTCCAGGATGCCTACTAAGGGATTCAGGGAGCTGTGGTTCAACATAGGAGCTGTTTTGTGATTTCTTAGCGCAAGTCAGAGAAACAGGATGAGACGGATAGCTGGAAGAGATAAGATATTTATACATGTACTGTACATGTGAAAATAGGGGTAGATGCTCAATGCACAGAACACATGGAAAGAAGAGCAAGAGGGAAATATGGGGAGAAAGATGGATTGAAGGAGGGAAGCTGCATTTTGTCACTTACTTGAATGCTTTGTAAATAGGTCTAAACCAGCAGACATAGGAGCAGGGCGTAAAGAGAATAAGCCAGAGAATTGCCAGTCCAAAGTTAACTGCTCCACCGCCTCCAATCATCCACGCAAGGCAGCCGATCAGATTCACTGCTAAAGTGATGCTATTTACTGCAAAATCATTGATAGGAAGGCACAGAGAAGAAGGGACAGGAAGGAAAGAGAGAGAGAGAGAGAGAAAGACCAAAAGTTGAAGATCACACAGGAAAGAAAGGACAAAGTAAGATCAGAGAAGACCCTTTATGTCAGGGGTGCCCAAACGTTTCGGGTCGTGGGTCAGTCACATGGTTTAGTGGGTCTTCCCTCCAGACCTGAAAGTAAAACTATGACCCGTGGGCCAGATCCAGCCCCCAATGCCAATTCATCTGGCCCACTCCAACCTTGTCGGTCCTGGAAGCGCAAATAAAGCGCACCCAGACAGGTGCATTTTACTTCCGCTTCTGGGAGCGACGAGAGCAGCACAGGCCAGATGAATTGGTGTCAGGGGCCGGATCTGGCCCATGGGCACTCCTGTTTTATGTGAAAAAGCTCAGAGACAGAGCAGAGGACATTAAAAGCCTGCCCATCATGGTTTGTGAGGGCACATGTCTCAAGCGATCTCTGGCAAAGTGGAGGATAGCAAAGCCAATACAATGAGGAAGAAAAAAGAAGTGTAGCCCAGAAGAAACCACCAACAGACGTTTCCCCATCAGTCATGAATCTGATGCCAGTTGTTTGATCCGAGTTGGCAAAGCAAGACCCGTCCTCATCAGCCTTAGCTGTCTTGGCCATAGATCAGTGACAGCAAACCTTTTAAAGCAGGGTTTTTCAACCTAAGGCCAGATCCGACATTCCTTTTAGAAATATATATATTTAAGTATCCTCATTTTAACGTCGGTCTCTTGATGTATTTTGAGTATCCTCATTTTAACTTCTGTTCTTTTTTTTCTGTACTATGCTGGTCTTGGACTGTAATAAAGATTGATTGGACTAGAAAATGTCTCTTCATTTATGAGTCTTGTTCTGTGGACAAATGTCTGCTCAGAAAAAATCTGTTTTTTAATTTTCTTGCCGCAAAGTCAGCAGGGTTCCTGGAGTACATTTCCTGAGGGTTGACATTTCCTCCAGGAAATATCAGTACCAGAACAATCTTTCCCCAAACAGTTTGTAATTAACAGAAATTCCATAACAGGCATTTGAACAGAACTTCTCTGGGCAGTTTAAGGACGCATAAAGAGAGGAGAAAAGTCTCATAATGAACAAATGAAAGCAACATGATATTGTGGATTTGCTTGTCAAAATATAGACTAGCAGATTTCTTTCATTTAGCACATTGTCAGATAATAGTTTTACCAAAAGAAGCTGCTAGCTTATGAAGAGATGCTTGATAGCTCCCAAATATCATCATATCCAGTAGGCCCATTTCAAGAATGAGCCATGGACAGGAAGAAATACATTAATCAAAAGTTTCATCATTAATTCAATTTTAAAAATCCTTGAAATATATAACATATACGTATTTCTATGGCATATTTCCAGAGCTGGCCACTTTGGAATCTCTGCAAGGTAATGTCTACAAGGAATGGAGGCAGACATTTTAGTAGCTTTCATATTGCATGATGGAGGCATTTGAACCACTCCCCCCACCTCTATGACTCAGTTACGTGTATTTGCCGTTACCTCTGGTTTCAACTATCCATGGGAAATCTCATAACATATCCCCCATGGACATAGAATAGACTTGTACTACATTGCCAATTTTAATCTTACATCTGGGGAATGCCCTAGGACTATGTAGTTGGCCCAAGGCTACACAAACTGGGTCTTCTTTCAGAAGGCATAGTGGGGAATCAAACTCTTGTCCCCACTCCCCCTGATATCTAACTCACCAAGCCAGGAGTTCTCAACCTTTTAAAGCCAGGGGCCAGGTCATGCTCCCTCAGACAGCTTTGGAAGGCGGACGGCCATTTTGTCCTTCCTTCACCACATGGCACTTCCTGGTGTGGTGGAGGTGGGCCACATGAAAGTGTCGTGGGCTGCTTCTGGCCCACAGGCTGAGAATCCCTACACTAAGCTATCCAGCTAGGACATTTATCACTAGAGCTGGTAAACATTACATTTTAGATCACCGTTCCCAGAGTTCACTAGCCATCATGGCAGGGGTCCATTCTGGTCACGAGACTGAGAATCGCAATCCAAAGAATACTTTCCAAACTCTGACTGTTGCATTGCATTATTGTTACCATTATTATTTTTCTTCTCTTTTTTTGCAACTGAGACATCTGCAATTTAGGTGGCAGGGGTTGGAGAGCAACAAACAGGAGGAAGTATGGTGTGGTCTCCTTTTAATCCCACTCCTTTCATTAAACAGCAATTAGGGTCAAAATCTAGATGTGTGCGGAAGAGAAGAAGAGGAACATCTTCCTCTTTTCTACCCCACACGTCCTGTTTACCTTCTCTGGCGTTTCCACCCTCCCATCCCACAACTCACACATCCAGAGGTAGTAAAGGCGTTTGACTGTGGTCCGGTGAAGGGGCGGAATCTCCTCGTCGAAATCTTGGTAGAAGCATGGCTTCAAGGGAATGAATTTGGGAAGGGGAGGGAAATTGTTCATTTTGTCTGGAAGGAAAGCAAAAGTAGTCATAAAGAGGAGGAAGTTACTTAGTACTTCTCATATGCTGAATGGCTAGAAACATCAGTCACAAAAGCAGAACCTGTGCCAGCCAGGGTTTAGAACCATTTCTCTAGCCTGGGGTTCAGAACCACACATTGCACCAAGCATCACCCCATTCCTACAAAGCTTCAGTTTACAAGGCATTCTTGTTTTGCGCTTACCTCCCATGCTGCCACGCAGTCTTTATTCACAGCCAGACAGGATAAACCTTCACACCACCACCAAAGCTGAAAGAAATCAGACAGTGATGAGCAGATACAATCATTGTCTAACCCAGGGGTGCCCAAACTATGGCCTGGGGGCCGGATGCGGCCCCCGATGTCAATTCATCCAGCCCATGAAGTCCTCATTGCTCCTGGAAGCCGAAGTAAAACACGCCCATACGGGCTTCTGGGAATTGAAGTTCAATAACATCTGGAGCGCCAAAGTTTGCCATCACTGCGGATACCCAGTCAGTTGAGATAAGCCTGATGATTTTATCCTACTCAGTGGATGTGACATTAAGGACATGATGTAGGAGATGCAGGGAGTGAATGAATGCATGATGCACTGACTCATGTGCTTCTGGAAAAAAACAAAACCTGGAGCAACCCATGTGAGTCAGTGATTTCATTGCCTCAAAATGCAATGAAACCTTTGAGACATTTTGGTGTCATTTAAAAGGAAGGCTCCTCCACTTCAATATTCCCAATTAGGTTCAAAACATTTTTTTAAAAGTTGGGTTTTCTAAATTCCAGGGATTGCAGTGGCTGAAGTGGTTAAGACGCTGACTGGGAGGCAGAAGGTCAGCAGTTCAAAACCTGAGTACTGCACGACAGAATGAGCACCTATCTCTGTCCCAGCTCCTAGCAGTTCGAAAGCAAGAAATTGCAAAAGAGATAACTGGCCTCCACAATCTCCAGCACCGGCTTTAGTTGGAGAAGTAGAAAAGAAATCCTACAATGTAGGGCGGATGTAATTAGCCTTGGACTCTTCCTGAGCAACCTACGGCTGACCTACAGTGACCTGCTTATTGCTTAATCCACAGAAGGGGCTCTACAGGGCCAGAGAATAGAGACAGGTGCCCATACCTTCTGCCAGCATCGTCACAGCGAGGGGGAAAGTCCTAGGCTTCCCTCTGCATTTTCCAATGTAAGAGATCAGCTCTCTAAGCACCAGGCTGGGACCGCCACGGGATATGCCTCAGAAGCCCAGCACCTTTACACTTTCAACTCTGGAAGGAAGCAGCTTTTCCCACCCAAACTTTGGTTCTTGGGCTGATCAGTGCTTTGGGGAATTGACTCAGGTTTCTGGGAATTGAAATCCAAAAACCAAAGGTTGGAAAACACTGATTTAGACTAAAGGAAGGCATTCTCCTGCTTAACCATTCCTGCCCTCTTTCCTCCATTCCCCCGCCCTTGGTCTCTATCCCAGCTCCTGCCAATTTAGCAGTTCAAAAGTAAGAAATTGCAAGTAGATAAACAGGGACCACTTTGGTGGGAAGGTAAACAGCATTCCGTGCACTCCTGTGAAGGATGCCTGTCCTTGGAAACGTCTGCAAACGCAGACAGCACTGGCTTTTTGGCTATAAACAGAAAGGAGCACTGAATCCTAGAGTCGGATACAACTGGATTTCAAATAAGGGCAACCTTTAATTTTACTATGGCAGTTAGAGCCTTTCGTTTATAGTTCAAACGACCAGAGCGTCACAGGTTTGTGTAATAATTTCATGTCAGAAATTATTCTGAGTTGAAAGGATTTTTGCTGGAGAAACTCTCAAGGGACACCCGAATGAGGCTCCTTTCATGTCCCCAAGATCTTTTACCGCAGAAGTGGCCCCTATTTATCTATTTGCAATTTCTTGCTTTCACACTGCTAGGTTGGCAGGAGCTGGGACAGAGACAGGAGCTCATTCCGCCATACACTACTCGGGTCTCAAACTGCCGACTTGCCAGCCTTCCAGCTAACAAGGCGAGCTTCTTAACCAATGAGCCACCGCATCCCCTCTGGCAGGTCATATTACAGGCAAGAACATCTTCCAGCCGAGTCAGTGGATTCTGAAACCATCCTCCTCTTTGGTAATTTAATCCATTTCAAGGAATGCAAAGGGGACTAGGATGGCAATGCAGTGAAAAGCACACAGAAAGGCCATTGTATTCCTCAATTACACAGGGCAAGCTCTGCCCTCTTTATGCTACTTAACCCTTAAATTAAATACCACTTAACACAGAGGAAGCATACAAAGTCTTTAGACAGTATCTTATGCACTTTTGTAAATAGGTCCCATTGGTCAATTGTGGACAAATAAAGATGCATATTGTGTTACAGTATGGCTCCCATTAACTGGCTGGATAGCTCAGTGTTTTAGGTATCTGGTTACAAAGCCAGAGGCTGAGGGTTCGATTCCCCACTTGCATCTCCTGAGAGAAAAGCCAGACTGTGTAGACTTGGGATAGCTACATAGTCCCAGAGCCCACCCACCCCCACCCCAAAGAAAGTAAAAGCATCTAGAAAGGGCCTTCAAAAGTTAGAATTCACTTGACATCATCATCCCATCGATGGGCATCATGGGAGGTGTAGTTCATTTGGAGCAATCTAAGGCTCACGGGCCGGTTCTGGCCCCCAGCACCATTTCATCTGCCCCCCCACCTCTCCAAAGGCATTCGAGAAACAAAATTGCTGCCCCTTTGAAGCTGTTGGGACAAAACGGTCACCCCCGTTGTGCAGGCAGGGCAAAATGGTCATCTGGCCCTCAAAGCTGACTGAGAGAGCGTGACCCGGCCCCTGGCTTTAAAAGGTTGAGAAACTCTGCTTTGGAGGGTATTTATGTAGAGGAAACTGCGTTACTACAAAGGAATGACTTTACATGTATCTCTGTATTCTAGGAAACATGTTTTTAAAAAATCTTGAAGATATTTGTGAGGAAGTACAACAGGAAGCTAAGCAGGTGCATCCCCCGTTTTCCAAAGGCAATTCATACATTCAAAATACTGTAATACAAAATCAATGAATGATTGCTGTTGAAAGAACATTGGAGAGTGCTAGAAATCATCTCAGGACGAGCTGCAGTGTTGTTGGAACACCCCATGAAGAATGATTTGTCTAGGACCGCACTGGTGGCTGCTGTATTGGCCTGGAATATCCGACCTGATCTGGTTGGCGATCCAGCAGAAGTAAATGAGAATTAGAAATCTACCAGGGACTTCCCTAGCTTTGGAAAGTGACCTTGAGGGGGCTCTATAGGGACTGCGGTGGCTTAGTGCTTAAGACGCTGAATTTGATGACTGGAAGGTCAGCAGGTCAGCAGTTTCAGGCCTGAGTGATGCGCGATGGAGGGAGCGCCTGGTGTTTGCCCCAGCTCCCACCAACCTAGCAGCTCAAAAGCAAGAAATTGCAAGTAGATAAATAGGTACCGCTTTGGCAGGAAAGTTAAGTGTTCCGTGCGCTCTGGTGTCTAGTGTGCCTGCTATGTGTCTACGGAAACGTCTGCAGATGGCACTGGCTATTTGGCTATACATGGAGATGAGCAGCACCCCCTAGAGTCAGAAACAACTGGCTTTCGAGCAAGGAGGAATTTATACAGTATTAGGGGCAAAATGCCGATTCCCTTGTGAAGAGCCCTAAGAGTGCACTATAGTAGTGCAGTATAGACGTGTAATTGCTATTTCTATTGAGTGTGTGTGTATCTGTGTGTGTGATTGCTCTCTCTCTCTCTCTCTCTCTCTCTCTCTCTCTCTCTCTCTCTCTGTGTGTGTGTGTGTGTGTGTGTGTGTGTGTGTGTGTGTGTGTGTGTGTGTGTGTGTGAGAACACACACGTTTCCCCAGAGATCCAGGGAGGGGAACCATGCAAAGGCATTAAACCCCCTCCCTCCACCCAATGTCATTCTCTCCCAAGGAACGATGGGGAGCGATCCAGGGGGCCAAAGGCACTGCCTTACGGAGAGGGATTATCATGCAAGGCCAGAATGACGCTCCCCACCGCCCACGTAGCCCACCTTCCCCCACCCCAAGGGCCCCCTAGGCCAGGGCAACGGGAGTGAGTGGGGGGCGACTTACCCTCCGCCTTGGCTGGCTGGCCCCCTCCCCAAGACGATGGCTGGTCCGCCGCTGCTCTCGCGAGGCTGCGCCGCCGCTCCCTCCTCCTCCGCCTCGCCAGCGCCCCGGCGGAGGCGGAAATCCCGTGGCTGTCCAAGGTGCTGAAAGGCCCCGCAAGACCAGGCAGCCTGGCGCGAATGGAGAGGCCGGATCGGGGCTTGGGTTGGGTTGGGTTGGGTGGGGAGAAAGCCTGGCAAGGCTGGGCCCCTTGCTTGGAACGGGTTTGAAGAAGAGGCCAGCTGGAAAAGGACAACAAACCTGCAAGCCTGTCTTCCTCTGTGGTGTCCTGGATCAGACCCTGGACGGCCAAAAGGAAGCCACTCTCTTGGCTTTGTCATTGCCCAGAAGACGGCATGTCCTCATCAGTGCATGTCATTAAAAAAAATTAAATTAGGTTTTTAAAACATAACATAAGTAAAAAAACAAAACAGAAAAAGAAAAGAAACATCATAATAAAATAAAACACATTCAGTTTCATCCGGTATCACTCACATATCATTATCTGTAAAACTGTTACAATAAAATTCAATTTCCCATTTTTGTCTCTTGTGTATTCTTATACATATTCTATTACAGCACCATATTTTTTTTAATTCTCCAGGTTTTTTTCTTAATAAAACTCGCATTTTATAACATATTCAGTACCTGATATTTATTACTTTCTCTTATATTATTATCAAAATAATAAAAATTATTGAAATAAACGCTTCAGTGATATATACAATGTCCTGAATTCACCACTTGTTTTTCAACTCATTTTACTTTCCCCCAAAACTCAATGTGTCTGGAGCTGGTTTATTCCCTTTGTTATTCTTCAATGTGTACACCAACATAAGCTTTCCAAATGTCCCAAAATTTATTTTCCTTCAGTATTCCTTTTTTTAAAATTCAGTTCATAGGTAGGTTTGTCATTTAAAACTGTATCCCAGATTTCTTTATACCAAATTTCTACTTCTAAGTTCATGTTATTTTTCCAATTTTTTTGCAATCTTTTGCCTTGCTACTGTTTTAAAAAATGGTACCATGTCTTTCTTATTTGCATCAAAATTTTTATCTTCTTAGTCCGTTAACACTGTAATGCTGTTTTTACATCTAATTTAACCACAATAATTGGTACATGTCTCTGGCAGCAATTGGCAGACCAGAAAATGGGCTGGACTCTGTCTCGCCAAACTAACACTGTATGTTGTTGTCCACCAACAGTCCCCACTTGAGCATGTTGGTCTTGCAATTAGGGGCTCCGACCCTCAGCCTATTCAGGGTCCTCCAGGTGATGTAGGGGAGGTTGAGATCTTCAGCTATATCCACCTTGAATGATGTTCCTTTCCCAGTGAGCTCCTTACTCCATCTTCTAATTTAGTTTTGGTCTTGTGCACCCTCAAGAATGTTTGTTCTTGCCATAAAGCTCTTCCTGGATCTGAGCTGGCAGACTAGAGGTTCTTAACTGTTCAGAGAGTGTTGAGGGTCATTCTCTTCCTTAGTTCTCTCAGCATCTGCTGCTACTTCTCTCCTGATCTTAGGTGGAGCAATACCAACAAGGGTGCATCTCTTCTCAAGTGGTGTACGTTTAAGGCATCCTGTCACTATCTGAATGGCTTCATTAACAGCAATGTCAACTTCTTTGAGTGGTGTTGTAAGCCTTTGAGTCATAACAGAATGCTTTGGATCATTAACAGTTCAGTCTCAGGGACATTCTTCTTCTCCTTTGAGTGCCATATCCAATTCCGAATATTAACTATCTTTGTGGCAATCAGCCATGAAGACTGTCCTGAGAATATAATGCAGTGACCTTTCATCTGCCTTCCACATCATTGTATGACCCCCGTAGCACTGATCCAATTCCATGAGTCACTTTCTTGTCCTGAGCCCTTTTGACATACAAAGTCCTCCTCAGCCCCAGGCCAGGATTGATGAAGCTGCTGCCCTCTGTCAAGATGAATTCAAGTGGGATTAAATCCACTTGGGGGCCATCACTCTTTCCTGTGGACTTAGGCACCCAAGCCGCTAGTCCTCAGGGTTGTCAGGTTAGTTAACCTCTGCCTGACAATTGGCGTTGAGCTGCTGGCAGTATGGTCTACTCTAGTACCATAGCAGGATATCCTGGCCTGTCAGGGACATAGAATCATATGATAACTGAGCTGGAAGGGACCTTTTAGGCTATCAACTCCAAACCCCTGGTCAATGCAGGAAACCAAAACAAAGCAGATTTGGCAGAGGGCTATCCAATTCACTCTTGAATGCTTCTGGTGTTGGAGTGGTCACCACCTCTCAAGGCAATTGGTTCCAGTGTCATACTGCTCTAACCGTTAAGGAGTTTTATCCTATTGTTTGCTGCCTCCCATTCCATGTCTAGGTAGGAAAAGTGCAGATCTTCTAGAGAAAGAATTTAGAAATTAAGTGTAGTGAAATTGTTAAAGTTGAAACATTGATGGAGCTTGTAATTACCATTAGGTGGCACCCTTTCCTGTCATTCAGAGTACTGTATAACCAATAAGTCAACTTTAAGGAGTGCTTTTTGTTTTGGTCCATAGGGTTCTCTTGGCAAAATTCCTGACGTTGGTTTGCCGGTTTCTACGCCAATATCCTCTCATCATACATGTTATCACAGTTTAAAACAAATTATGCTCAAGATAATACAGGATAGACTGCAACAGCATGTGGAGAGAGAATTACCAGAAGTGCAGGCGGGTTTCCTCCCCAACTGCCAGGGGAGGAAGAAGCCAGGGCAGGATGAGGACCTTGCTGCCCCTACCCCTGTGCCCACTCCAACATATTGTAATGTAATGTAATGTATTGTCTGTAAGCCGCCCTGAGTCGCCACGGCGAGTGGGCGGCAATATAAATTTGAACTAATAAATAATAATAAATAATAATAAATAATTTGTTGGTCCTGGGCAAAAAGAAAAGGTTATTCAGCCAAACTGCTGCTGCTATCACAAACCCATTGCAGGGAAAAAACGAGTTAAAATGTGGACGATAGGAGACGAGAGAAACCTGTAATTTATCGTTCTTTCCTAAAACTGCCTGCCTTTTCTAGAGCAATGATCCTATGCACCAACCAAGAGGATTTCCAGAGGCTTACCTGGAACAATACCTCCACCATCTCTCAGGTTGGCTGTTCTTTAATGAGGACATGGAAGAGTTCTCCTAAGACCTCCATGGAACTGTAGTACAGTTTCTGAAGGACGACCCCAACAGGGAGGCCTGAGAGTCACCCATTGCCTGAATGTGTATCAGGCAGGCGACGCATTGGGACACCTATTGGCGGCATTGGATGGACTCTTCACAGGTGTACTGGGCAAAGAAAGCCTCTAGTCACTCAACATGCTTAAAAACTGGTAGGGGTGGGGTGGGGTTGTGGCCTGGCCCTTCTGTAGTGTGAAAAAGGTCCAAACCTTTTGTGGAAAGGGATTTAGAAGTTTGGAGTTCAATTGCCTGCTTCTTCTTTTAAAACCCCTGAGTTTAAATGCTGGGTAACGGCACTCATGGCATTTCAATCCAATTTTGACCCCTTCTGTCTTTCCACCCTCTGCTTCCCTGTTAAGTCTCTGGTTGCAGTTTCCACCCCTACCAACCCTGACCCCCCACCCTCCTTTGTGAAGGTTACAAATCCACCAGCAACTTCCTTTTCTACAGGCAGAAATGCACAGGAAGGGGAAACATCCGTCATCCCTCTCAACCGTGTCAAAATGGCACAAACTACTACAAATTAAATCCATCCATCAGTTGAGTCCGTCTTAGAATGAGTTTGTTAGGAGGACTTGGAGAAATGACAGAACTGCGAGAATCTTTCTCTATTATGAAAGAGAAGGAAATGGGGCCATTTGTGCCCCTGGTTTTAGATCTGGGTCTCATCTGCATGAAACAGACCAAGAAATTGGGGCTACCCAGGTCAAAATGCATGGCACCCAAACCTGTGGCCATTATGTGGGCACACGAGGCAGAAAAATCCCATTGGCATCTCCCCTGCTCCCTGGCAACAGATGTGCATGGATGACAAAACAAATAACTAACCGTCTTGCTACACTGTCATGACGCTGAAAATCTGTTTCTCAAGGCAGGTGCCTCATCTGCCTAGTAGCAGGGCCGACCCTGCCAGATTTTACAGGATGAAGAGTTCATAGGCTAGTGGTGGCAAACCTATGGCATGTGTGCCAGAGGTGGCACTCGGCGCCCTCTCTGTGACACCTGTGCAGTCACCCCAGCACAGAGTTCGCCCAGCCCCTCTGCCCACCAGCCCAATGGAAATGCTTCCTCCTTCCCTCAGCAAAGAGTTTGCCCAGTCCCTCTGCCCAGCAGCCCAATGGGAGCATTTCCTTCCTCCCCTGTTACTATGTTGGCACTTTGCTATAGTTAAGTGGGTTTTGGGTTGCAGTTTGGACACTCAGTCTCTAAAAGGCTCGCCATGACTGTCATAGGCTCTGGGAGTGCATGATTTGGGAACAAAACAGAATTGCCCCTGGTTAGTATTTTAGGAGGAGACCAGCAAGAAATGCTGTAATCTTCAGATGGGGGAGCAGGGGATTACCTATTTAAACAGATTGCTTCTGCATTTCAGGATCCATAACACTGGGTTGGAGAGACTGAACACAACACCATCAATAATCCGTTGGGTTCAGCCATCATTTTAAGATTTCCCAAGCTGCTTCCTGCCAGACAGAGCCATAACTAGGGTGGAGTAACTGCAGCTTTGTACCAGAGCACTGAAATTTAAAAGGCACTGAAACCTGGCGATGAGTTTGTTGATAAACGTTAGAAATATAAACTGTAACAACTCCTGGCTCTGTTCACTGTCTTTTTTTAAAAAAGCATAAGCTTTCTCTTTCTATTTTTGAGGTTCACCAGATTCTCCTGAACGAGGAAGGTTTGTGCTGATTGCTTTAGCTGCCCAGATTGCTAGTCACAGATCTGCCTTCAGGGTTGCAACTTTCACATTTTTAAAAAAGTGGAAAGCAAAATTACTTTTGTCACTTCACATAACACAAGCTCTACTGTGGTTTAAAATGGAACACCATTTTGCCTTTGAGCTTCCTTTACAGCAGGGGTGGCCAAGCCTTGGTGTTCCAGCTGTTCTTGAACTTCAATTCCCAGAAGCCCTGATCAGCAGATGTGCTGACTTGGGCTTCTGTTAAATGAAGTCCAAGAATCTCTGGAGGCCACTCCTGCTCTACAGTAAAGAAAGCTGACCGGGGCGGTGTGTGTGTGTTGATTAGTTTGAAATGTGGTGCTAGAGGAAAACTCTGAATACCATGGAGTGTTAGGAGGATGAACAAGTGGATCCTTAGAGCAAAGGGATCCTGAACTGTGTCTGGAAACAAAAATTATGACACTCAGGCTGTCCTATTTTGGGCATATCATGAGAAGACAAGATTCACTGGAAAAGACAATAAGGCTGTGAAAGGTTAAAGGCAACATGGAAAGAGTTTTACTTTAAAAACAAATCCTATTTCTTAGGCTAAACAGCTCTTTAAAGCCAAAGACCAAATGATCTTAGGCAAATATCTAGCCCTGGTTCCCTTGGAGAGAGGTCGAGAGAGGCACAATCAGTTGAAGCAGAAGTTCATTTATTGAAATAAAGATCAATACATCAACCCTGTAGCAACGTTCTTCCCTAAAGCAGAAAGATGTCGGCTGGCAAAACAGAGTATATATTTATACATTTTAAGACAGTACACATGGTGATTTACACAAATGTAACATGGTGCTTGAGATGTGTGGCAAAGGATTGGGCTTTGTCTTCAAAAAGGATTAGTGATATGATGGATAAAATGGGTCTTTGTCTGGAACATAATGGGCATAAGCAGTGGTGGGATGTCAAAAATTTTACTACCCCACCATGACATCATCACAGTGTGGGTGGAGCTAACATCATGGGCGGAGCCAATGTCATGACATCATGATGTTGTGGGCAGGGCCAAAGAAAACAAATTAAAAAATAATAAAAACTAAATAAAATAAAAATAAGCACACACACACACCTCAACCCACCTACCCACCCACCCACAACACAAACCTGTAAATAAATTAATTAAATAAATAAATAATACATTAAAATACACCCACCCACCCAAACACCCACCCACCCACAACACAAATCAACCAGAGCTTTTAAACCAGAGCGTAAAGCTTATTCTGGCTAATCTTTCTCACACTAGGTCAGATGGAAGGAACTACAGAATGAACTCACCACAAGATGGCTTCATTTTGGCACTTTTCAACTTTTCAACAGTTAAAGAAGTTAGGTACTAAGTCTTTGCCTAACCAGTTCTCTAGGATATCTAGGGGAGCAGGCTATAGGGAGCTTCAGGTTAGCAGCTTCTCTTCCTCCTCCCCTCTTGGGAGGACAGCAAGGAGGCTGTGCATACGCGCCAATCACTGTAGGCATGCATGCACACCAAGTGCTTGGCGTGCATGTGCAGTGGAGGAACCAGTGAAAAGGTAAGCCCCGAAGGTGGTTCCCCCCAAAAGCTGCAACCGCTTCTCCAGGACACTGGGAAGAGTTACTACTGGTTCTGGAGAACTGGTGAGAACCTGTTACATCCCATCACTGGGCATAAGAGTGCCAGAGTGGAAAGTGGTAATCATGCCCAAACACAGTTATGTTAGTTTTGAAGTCATCCAGCAGGGTGCCACAGCCTTGAGGATATTCTCTAGGTGCGCCTTCACAGCCAGTCCATTTGGCATGGCCTCTTCCTCCTCCATGACCATTGGGAATCAGAGTTCCTCCTCTGCTCATTTTGCCATTGGGCCCAATAGGATGGTTTCCAGTGGCATTTCCTCCACTGAAGGGGACCCTCACCCCACCTACAGGGGCTCACCCGTCCATAGCCATTGGCCCCTTTAGGGAGTCAGGGTATTTACCGCTCCCCAACACTCACCATTGAGTTGCTGGCTCTACAGTCTACTCCTTTACCTTAGCAGGATGTCTGGCTAGATACTACAAACACATTTGACATATATACACAAGTATCTTTGTGCTGAGTCAGTGAGCCCTGGCATAACCTGGGGTTGGGTAGAGATGGACTCCCAGGCATTGAAGCCCCACCCACAGAAACCAGATTTGGTCTCCCTCCTCTTCTGCCAGGCTTGAGACCCAGAGAAACAGAGCGGTTTCCGAGACTCCAGCAGCCACATTGAGACCTGGAAGTATTTTCTCTCACCCTCACAGGAATGATGTTGTGATCCTAGCAAAGAACATCCTCGTCCAAGACTGCCAAGTAGCATTTTTCATTCACTCTACAGCTAAACTGATGGGAACGAGGAGCAAGCCCAGTGATGGATGGAGGTGTTGGAGCCTCTAGACCTGGAGGAAGGATTAACTCTCCATCCGTCAATTCCGTCTGTCAACCCCTGCTTGCCTCATTGTTCCCGAGGCCTCAGACTCCTGGAAGAAAGGCCAGCTCATCTTCTACTGCTGATGTCATTTGGTTGTAAACTGTTTCAGTCTAACTTTGGCACAGCCCAGAAGGAAGCCTAGGAGAAAGGCGGGTTGGGCGAGTTCGGGGTGGGGAAAAGACTGAGGAGGTGGTATGTGTCTGTGTAAATAAGAACTGAAAATTAATATTCAATTATTCAGGCTTCAGATAGGTGAAACGAATCACATCAGTGCCATGAGGAGATAAGCAGGTACCTCTGAACTGAAGGAGCCTGCTGCTTGCTGGCAAGATAACAGGGACAGCCATGGAACAAAAGCCATTCTCTGCTTCCTCCCCACTCCAGTCCAGTCCACCCCCACCACCTCTGGCCAGCCATCCAGCCTCTGTTTGTATTTTCCTTCTTTGCTGTCCTATACAGCAGGGCTGGCTCCCCCCCCCCCCTCCAAAGCAGGGAGCCTGCAGGATGGAAGACAAATAGACAATAGGGATTCGGTGCTTTAATGCTTCCTAATCTTGTCTGTCCTCCTTTTTTTCCCTTTTGCTCCTGAAAGCTTTGTGGATCTGTTATCCTTCCCACCCTGCACTTCTCTGGCCCGCAGCTAGATTAAAAGCAAGTGGAAGCTGGCTGATGAATGGAGAGATAGACTGAAGGCTGAGCTGGGCGGATTGGTATCTCTCAGCTGGCTCGGGGTTTACGGAAACCATTAATGTATCTGACGGCTTGTGGGTGCTGATAGGGAGCCGGCAGCATGCGTCTGTGTGCTGATTTTGTGGTTCAGGAGCGAAAGAGGATACCATCAGCATCTACACCATCCTCACCTGCCTTTTGCATTCAGTCTTGTGTGAATCTGTATCCACTGCCAAATACATGAAATACAGAGCTATCCTATACATTTTAGGACAGGGTCGCCAACCTTTCCCACATCATGGATTGGCTTCATGCAAAAAAAAAAAAAAAACCTTTCCACAGACCAGGTGGGTCTGCTCTTGGCGTGCAAGTGGGAGCAGTGGGACCAGATGGTGCAAGTGCATAAGACAGAAACAAGTGCGCACAGGTGGGCAGGGAAGAGCCCCACTGTAGCTCATAAACAAGGAGGAGGAGCCCAGTCTGACTTTTTGTGATGCAATTGCCATTGCTATTAATCTGTGTCTGTGATATCCTGCAACACTGAAGCAACTGTAATTTCCAAGGAGGGTCACCAAACAGACCATTGGTCTATCATGGGGAAGAATCACAGTTTCCATGGAAAGAGATGTCTTACTCGAGAAAGGTGATATGCTCACAGCAGAAGCTATCAGTTGAATTGCTATATCAACCCTCCATGTTCTAAGGTAAGGTATCCTTAAGGACCAGAAACCGGGCACTTCTTCCGCCGTATCCAAATCTTGGGGATCATCATGGCAGTCAGCCATGAAGACTGTCCTGAGAATATAATGCTGTGGCCTTTCATCTTCCTTCCACATCGCAACATGACACCCATACCATTGATCCAGTTCCACAAGTCACTTTCTGGTCCCAAGCACTTTTGGCGCACAAAGTCCTCCACAGCCCCAGGCAAGGATGGATGAAGCTGCTGCCCTCCATCAAGATGGATTCAAGCGGGACCATTTATCCACTTGGGGACCATCGCCCTTCCCTGTGGACTTCGGCACCCAAGGACATTCGTCCTTAGGGTGGTCAGGTTAGTTAACCACTGCCTGACACTTGGTGTTGAGTCATGGCAGTTGTTGTTGTTCAGTTGCACAGTTGAGCTCAACCTTTTGCGACTCCATGGACCATCATACACCAGGCTCCTCTATCTTCCACCATCTTCCTCAGCCCACTCAGATCTGAGCCCATTGCATTGACAATGCCATCTATCCACCTCCTCTTCTGGCACCCCTTCTCTTTTTCCCTTCTATCTTTCCCAGCATCAAGGCCTTCTCAAATGAGTCCTCTCTTCTCATTTGATGGCCAAAATAATTGAGCTTCATCTTCAGTATGTGTCCTTCTAAGGAGCAGTCAGGGTTTATTTCCTTCCGGATCGACTGATTTATTCTCCTCGCAGTCCAGGGGACTCTCAAGAGCCTCCTCCAACACCACAGGTCAAAGGCGTCTATTCTTCTGCTCTCAGCCTTCCTTATGGTCCAACTTTCACAGCCATACATTACTCCTGGGAATGCCATGTAGGTATTTGTGCAGTAGGATCTAATCTATTACCATAGCAGGATAACCTGGCCAGACTGGTCACAAACAAACAAATAAGCAGGGGACAGCCTGTACCTTCATGCTTTAGATAGAATAGGACTGCTGGTATTTAAAGAAGTACACAATGTGCTGTAGCAAATAACTAGATGGACTATAATTGAGAAGAACCCGGTTCAAGTCTTGTTCTGCCATGGAAATTCGTGACAGGAGTAAAAATGATAAAACCACTCCTTAAATATTTCACTTAAAACCTGTTAGGGTCACTATAAATCAGATGTGACTTGATAGTGGTAAAGTAATGGTAAATGTCTCTCTTGTTCAAAAGCTAATCATGTCTGACTCTAGGGGGCGGTGCTCATCTTCGTTTACAACCAAAGAGCCAAAGCTGTCTAAGTCTGCAGACGTTTTCATGGTCTAGACACAGAGTGCACAGAATGCTGTTATCTTTCCTGCCAAAGCAATACCCATTTATCTACTTGCAATTTCTTGCTTTCGAACTGATAGGTTGGCAGGAACTGGGACAGATGATGGGAGCTCACTCTGTCATGCCAGTACTTGGGTCTCGAACTGCTGACCTTCAAGTCATTAAGCTCAGCGTCTTAACCACCAAACCACCACATAGCACATCACACATGCAAACTATAAACACACTAAAATCAGTTAAAAATAAATTGGTTTATTTATTTATTTATTTATTTATTTATTTATTTATTTGGTTCTTCACATCACCTGGGAAGATGGATTCTTTCTCCCAGAATGGCCCATGTGCTGGCTGGGGATGATGGGAGGTGGAGTAAAGCCCCTCAGGGGGCATCCGTTTGAGGTTATTCTGCTGGAGATTATAGCCAGGGGAGTGCCAAGGTTAGCCACAAACTTTGTGCCTGTGTTTTCTGCATGTCCGCCCACAAATGCACCAAGTCTCATTAATACGATGATGATGAACGCCATTAGGCAAAGGGTAATCTAGCTTGAGAGATGTTCAGGCCTCTTCTCCCACGCATCTCTTGCCCTATCACCCATCCCTGACATCTGACGACAACTCTGCCACTACCTTTTCCTGCCCTGTGAGAATCATCCACTAATGAAACACAACAGAAGGTGGGGTGGGTGAGTGGGTGGAGGGGTTAAAAAGGAAAGGAAAGTGTGTGTGCAGTTGAGCTTCAAGCCCAGCTGACAAGCCGAACTAGAGGTTCGCAGTGAGATGGCTTTTTATAACTCTGACAAGAAATTAACCATGCAGTGAAGTGCCCTGGGCAGAGTTCCCTGATGGAGCAAGGAAAAGGGGTGTGTGTGTGTGTGTGTGTGGCATTTCCTCCCTTACCAACCATCTGTATCTTCTCGATAAATCGTGATTTTATCCTGGCATTGGATAAATAGAAGCAGCGTTCCCCAAACTCTTTCCTCTGTGAGTCTGCTTTTGGTACACAAAGCTAGGAAACAAAGGTAAGGAGAGGGGCAGGGAGAGGTGATAGAACAGCAATGAATTTGGATAAGGCAACATTGGCACGAGTGATTCACAGTTTGGGTGTGTCATCCTTCCCAATACAAGATTAAACTTTGTATAGACGAATTTTGTGAATTTCGAGCAATGGAATCCCAGCTGAGAATTGGAAATTCCACATGAATCAGGTAGTTGCCCCTTGCCTGAGTAAATTAGATGTTGTTACATACTGTCAAGTCCTTCCTTCCTTCCGTGTCCTAATCTGTCTCCAGAAGTTGGGCTGGGGACTTTGGATTAATTTTCTTTTCAGTGGGGATGGACATGGGTGGGGTGGAAGGAGAAGAGGCAGAAATCAGTCAGAGGCAAAACTTTGCCTGCTCCTGAACGGACCATCATTTAAAAGCCCCAGCCTATGCTTTGGGAGATAAAGGTAAAAATAAAGGCGGCCCTTTCTTGAAAGCCAGTCAAATCCGATTCTAGGGTTCAGTGCTCATCTCTGTTTATAGCCATAGAGCTAGCGCTGTCTGCATCTGGAGACATTTCCATGGACGTGTGGCAGGCACGACTCATCTATGGAATCTACGGCAAGCCACCATAACAGAAGCAAAATGGGAAGGTGGGGGTGGCCTTGTTTGTGTGTTTTATTCAAAACTCATCTATGGAGTGCACAGAATGCGGTTTACCTTCCCACTGAAGTGGTCCCTGTTTATCTACTTGCAATTTGTTTTGCTTTCAAACTGCTAGCTTGGCAGGAGCTGGGACAGAGACAGGAGCGCACTCGCACTCAGATCTTGAACTGCTGACCTGGCGACTTCCCAGCCATCAAGTCCAGCATCTTAACCACAGCCCACAATAATAACTCTGGAGGCCACACGGACACACACACCTACAAACTAAGTGGGAGGGGGGCAGCTGCCTCCTGCAGTGTTTTAATGGTCAGCATTGATGCCCTGGCACGACAAGCCACCATTGTTGTTGTTCAGTCACACAGTCGATTCCGACCCTCTGCGACCCCATGGACCACTGTCCGCCAGGCACTCCTGTCCTCCACCATCCCCCTCAACTTGCTCAGCTCTGTGCCCATTGTGTCCACAGTACTATCTATCCATCTCATTTTTGGCCGCCCCCTTCTTCTTTTGCCCTCAACCCTTCCAAGCATCAAGGCTTTCTCAAGTGAGTCTTCTCTTCTCATTTAATGTCCAAAGTACCTTAGCTTCATCTTTACTATTTGCCCTTCTAAGGAGCAGTCAGGGTTGATTTCTTCCAAGATCGACCTATTTGTTCTCCTCGCTGTCCAGGGGACTCTCAAAACTCTCCTCCAACACCACATCTCAAAGGCATCTATTCTTCTGTGCTCAGCTTTCCTAATGGTCCAGCTCTCACAACCATACATTGCCACCGGGAATACCATTGCTTTGACTATACGAATTTTTGTCAGCATTGACGCCCTTGGCCAGAGAAGCCACCATAACAGAAGCCAAATGGGGTGGGTGTGGGTGGGCCTGTTTGTGTGTTTTATTCAAAACAAGCCATTTGGCCCTAATGCTGTGAGCTGCCTATTAATAACCTTGACAGCTCCTCTCCGATAATGAAGGTGTTACTTCAAGAGGCTTCAAGCAAGCCATCCTTCCTGACAGCCCAGACGTCTCAAGGCAAGTCTACCAATTCCCTGTACACACATGGACAAGCACGCGCGCACGCACACACGCACACACACACACACACGCGCACACACACACACACACACACACACACACACACACACACACACACACACACACACACACACAGAATTGACTGAACCTCACAGCCTTTCCTTGTTCCCTTCTGTTTTAAGGTGGCATTCAATGTGCCCATTCTGCCCTTCCTCCATTAGTTAAACTGGGAGACTTGAGCATCTTAGCTCTCTTTCCTTCAATGTTGAGAGTTGGTTTGCCATGTTTTAAGTCTGACCCTGCTCCTGTGCTTTGGCAGCAGCAACATTCCCTTAAAGGGAACGTGTTCCCAGCTTGCACTGGTCAAAAGCAGGATGAAGTCCCCTTGGTATTGAAGAAGCTTGGTGTGGATCTCAGAAAAGTTACTTTCAGAGTGAGGACAGCCTGTGTGTATGATGCCTGTGCCACCCAGGAGATTTTGGCACTGTTGAGGCAAAAGAGTTACCTTTTTCAAGCCCTAAGTGAAAGCATACCATCTAGCCTAGTGATAGCGAACCTTGGCACTCCAGATGTTCTTGGACTTCAATTCCCAGAAGCCCAAGACCCTTGTGAATCCACAGTATTTGTGGGGCATGAACTGGTGACCATCTGGGTGTTGATGCCCTCAAACTCTCATGACTTCTGATGGGAGCTGGACTTGGACACCATCAGGAAGGCTGCTGGTTCTACACTCTTGGTTTATCCTGTTTTGGTATACATAGAGCATGGGAAAGATTTTTGGACTAAACCACCCAGCATCCCCAGCCAGTGTGAGATTTGTAATGAAAACAAAAGATCCAGAACTTTTCTTAGACTCTGGGGCCAGGCTATCCTGCTATGGTACCAGAGTAGACCATACTGCCAGCGACTCAACGCAGATTGCCAGGTGGTGGATAAGTAACCTGGTAACACTGAGGACTAATGGCTTTCGGTGGCAAAGGGTAGCAAAGGCTTTAGGTGGGAAGGGTGATGGTCCCCAAGTGGATTAAATTCCACTTGAAACCATATTGATGGAGGGCAGAAGCTTCATCAAGACTGGCCTGTGGCTGATGAAGTTAACTTCTGCCTGATGATTGGTGTTAAATCTCTGGCAATATGGTCTATTCCAGGGGTTCCCATCCTAAGACCTGTAGGCTGGATTTGGCCCACAGCACCATTTTATGTGCCCCCCACCCACCCCTCCAAGGGCATTGGAGAAACAAAATGGCCACACCTTTTGAAGCTGAGGGGACAAAATGGTTGCCCCCATCATGCAGGCACAGCCCTTGAAGCTGAGAGGACATGACTGGGCTCCCCGCAAGAACATGATCCAGCCCCCCGGTTGAAAAAGTTGGGAACCCTTGGTCTATTCTATTACTACAGTAGGGTAACCTGGCCAGACGAGATTCACTGGAAAAGACAATAATGCTGGGAAAGACTGAAGGCAAGAGAAGACGAGGAAGACCAAACAAATGATGGGGTGACTTCCTAAGGAAAGCCACAGACTTGAATTTACAAGAGCAAAGCAGAGCTGTTGAGGACTGAACACTGCATTTTAGAGATCTCTCTTCCATAGGGTCACATAAATTGGACTTGACTTATGGCAGGTAACAACAGAAATGGGAGCTGTCCAAGGGGCTAAGCTCTGATTCCCAAATAGTTTCAGGATCTTGGAGAGTTCCTGCAGGAAATGGTAAAATGTGGAGTGGATCACCAGCTGCCCTCGCCAGTACAGTATCTTCTTGTGTCTTCCACCGTTCTGGCCTGAAATCCCAAGGTGGACGTAGAGCTCCCAAAAGTAATTTTGGTCATGCTCTAATTTCCCCCCCTACAATTTCTTCTGAGTTCTCACAACAACTTTCTGAGGCAGGCTAGGCTATAAATGCAAGCTGGCTCAAATGGTTAAGACACTGAATTTGAAGACTGGAAGGTTACAGTTTGCTTCCCAGGTACTGCATGAGCAAGCTCCTGTCTCTCTCCCAGCTCCTGACAACCTAGCAGGTTCAAAAGCAAGAAATTGCAAGCAGAAAATAGGGACCACTTCGATGGGAAGGTAAACAGCTTTACGTGCACTCCGTTTTTTAGGCATGCTGCATGCCACAGGTTGAAAATCCCTGCTCTAAGATCTCGGGTGATGGAAAAGATAGAGAAAGAAAGTCTGTCTGTCTGCCTGCTTTCGCCACTGTAGGCGTGTTATTCCATCTCTGTAATATTCCCCCTTTCACCATGTCAGCAGATATGGAAACAGGTTCTATAAAATGAACACACCATCACGAAATAGATTGTTAAAAGTAATTGAGATTAATATAGACACAAATATGTCAAGAGAGGGCAGAGCTCACATCATTTTCACAACCGCTGCTCCAGGACCGCCTCTCTACTTTTAGAAAGCTTTCAAAAGACAATTAATCGCTTTTATGCATTCATAAAATTGGATCGACAACATAATAATACATTCGCTGGTCATTTTTTTGCTGCAAACCCTGTACAAGTTTTCCCCTCTAGAATTTATCTACAAGGACAGAGATTCCCTTTGGGAATTTTCTTCTCCAGCTTAAATTGCCAAACATATTTCTCCTTTATTGATAGGCATAAGCATCTCTTTTTGAAAGCTCTCGCCCAATGTGCTACCAATAGCTCCTGAACATGCCAACGAGCCAACATCCTCTACTTCACCTGGCATGTAAAAAGGTTCAGGTGCAAAGACACACCATCAAAACAGGGTCTTCCCGATATTATTTCACCTCTCTCTTTAATCTCACACCCACAGTCGGTCTACATTGACCACCTTTCACCTGCTTGTTCTGTGCAGTCAAATCTTCTACTGTTCTTAGACAAACGGTAGACAGGCATTGGGTACCTTTCATGCTAAGTTTCCTCCGACCATTCTTCTCTATGGGGGAAACAAATTACAAGGCCATTACCGATCAAAGCTGGAGAAGCTCCATTGCCCTTTTTATTGATTGCAAAGCACATACAAACTTAAGAGTGCCACCACGATTTATCTATGCCTCTGCACAGAATTGTTGTCTCTGTGTAAGTGACATATGACTTGCATTTTGGTCTCAGCTGCACAATACTGGGATGTCGGGGTGTCTTCAGGGTCCACAACCCATCATCATCCCCAAGTTCTCCTGGATCGTTTGCACCTGTGCCTTCTTGTTCACCTGTTCTTCTCTGTGGGGCACCACCAATCTCCTCTTCAGACCTTTTGGGGAGACACCAGATCCATCTTGGTGGCTTCCCCTTTCATCCGTCCACACATTTCCCGGGGGATCAGGGGGTTGGTAACCTATCTGCTTGGGATCTAGTGGGTCTTTGGACAGCAGGATGCAGATGGAAGGGACATTCTTGTGGACGGTGAGATGTTCCACTTGGCCCTCCACGCGAGGGTCCTTGTTCTCCCAGACTTCCAGCAGCATTTTGTATTGTACCTTGGTGACCTGGTAGAGACCCCCCAGCTTCCTCTTCATGATCTCCACGCAGGTGATGGTTTTAGTGACCGCCCGGCCATAACCGCTGAAGATAATCTGCCGGGTGTCTCCTAACTCCATTCTCCCCATGGCGAAGCCCATCAAGTTTCGGATTTTGCTGCCTTCCTTCACCTTCATCTCCACCACATTGGAAGGCAAGTCCAAGAAGGGTGAGGGGCTCTCCTCTTCCAGGGTCTTGACCTTCCTGAAGTTCTCCATCCTGGACTGGGTGGCGGTGGTAGTCGTCGTCATCGTCGTCGCAATGGCGGTAATGGGAGAAGCAACAAGGACCCCAGAAGCGGTCATAGTGGGCTCTGGTCCCTCACAAGTTATCTTCTGTCCTGGGACGATGGGAGACCAGGGTCCTACCGCCTCAGAGTTACCAGGATGCATCCCTGAAACTCAAGGAGCGTCTTGGGTCCCCAGAGCAAACAAAGTTCAAATCAAGACTGCCCTGTCCACCCGCCCCTTCTCAAGGGAAGGAGGACCCCTCAAGCTGCAGACAAGTTCCTGGAAGAGTCAGCAAAGCCAACCCACTGTGGCTGGGCACTGCAGTGTCACCAGTGGTGGTCTTGGTGACATTCTGGACCTGGTGCTGCCTCAGTGCTCTCCCATGGGGAGGACGGGAGGGAGGGAGGTCACACTGGCGAGGCAAACCTCCCTCTCCTTTTGGTCAGCCCCCCAGCCCACCCCATCCTCTTCCCCAAAGCAGACCCTACCCACTTCTCCTTCTTCTGAGTTTCTTCTTGCCTCCGTCGGAGAGGAGGTGGGGTGGGAGCCTGGCGAGGCAAGCGCCTTGGAGTCGGTTCTTTCACCGAGGCTCTCCGGCGTCCTTAAAGCGAAAGCCTTCTCTCTCTTTTTCCCCCTCTCTCCTTTTCTCTCTCTGGAGAAGCGACGGATTTCTCTCTCTGGCTCAAGGACGCGTGTGTGTGTGTCTGCTCAACTACGAATCGCCCGTGTCAGCAAAGTGTCAGCAGCTGTTCTGGCGGTTGCCTCTGCCTCCTCCTCCTCCTCCTCCTCTCTTCCCGGGCTTGAGTTGGAACTCCTGAGGCTTCTAGCCCTCCAGGGTGGGATGGGGTGGGGGGTGTCGCCTGGGTAAGACCCAGAGATTTGGGGAGGGGGAATAGAGAGAGAGAGAGCCAGCCTTTACCTTGATATACACCCCCACAGACATCACCACCAGCTCCCAGACTCTCCCGCTTGGAAAAGTTGTTGGTCTTTGGACTCCAACACCCAGAATCCCCTGGTTTACAGAGAGTAACCGTAACAAAGCAACAGCAAAAGACAAAAACAACGTTGTGAGAAAAGCAAGGATTCTCAACCTGTGGCCCATGGGCCAGATGCGGTCCACAGTGCCATTTCATGTGGCCTGCTGGTCCATGTGATCTTCCTCATCCATCTCGTGTCTGGTCTTCTTTCCCTTCCACCATAGTGGCCACTGGACTTTGATTGCCCATTTTCCATTGCATAAAAGAAATTGAATGACTCTTGGTGGGAAATTGCTTCTTATGAACATGGAACTGCTTCTTCTGAACGTGGTGATGCTTGCGTTTCCAGGCATGTTCCCACTGGCCCAGTTGGACACAACAACCCAGAGACATCACCAACATCTCTTTAACTAGCAACAATTTGCTGCCAAGACTCAACACAACTGTAATGTACCAGTAGCTTCTTGAGGATAAACAAACAAGGCAAGTGGAGCAGATCTATCAACAGTGTATAACACTGGCATGTTGAGTAACGATCCTTGGCACATGAGGTGGAGTGTTACACATATAGCCTTATGTGCACTTGTGACATAAAGAAGACAGTCTTGTAGAAAGCATTAATGCTGCAGCCCCAAAGAATCTGGTAGCATGTGGAAGAGTGAAAGCATTGCACATTGTTCCAGCTGAATGCTTGCAATGTGTTGGCTGGGAGAATCACCCAGTTGTTGTTTTGCCCAGCACAGGGACAGCGAGCCAGGAAGTATTATGCTAGAAGGCTTAACTCCCATGGCTCATTTACGTATGTGATAACATGGTTCACTGGGCTGATGCTTTTAGCTGGGGTGGTGTGGGTGGTGGAGTTAAAAGCTTTGGCTTTGGTTTGGAATTAGTATGGAAATTTGTTTGTGTTCCTGTGAGATAATTAGAACCTTCCCATCTGTCTATCTGAGGTTGTCTGGGTTGTCTTAGGCAGGGGTTCTTCTTCTTCTTCCTTTTGTGTGTTCTGATCAGACCCTGGACTGCCAAAATGAAGCCACTTTCTTTGCTTTGTCGTTGCCCAAACCCAAGTCCTCATTGGTGCATGTCTCTGGCAGCAATCTGCAGACCAACAAATAAGCCGGATTCTGTATCTCTCCACATTCACAATGTGTGCTGTTGTCCACCAGAGGTCTCCATTTGAGCATGCTGGTCTTGCATTTAGGGACTCTAACCCTTAGTCTCAACATAATTTCCCTTAACATTTTGCATGCTTCTGGCAGTAATTGGCAGACCAGTAAATAAGCCGGATTCTGTATCTTTCCACACCCACACAGCGTGTTGTTGTCTGCCAGCAGCCCCTGCTTGATCATGTTGGTCTTCCATTTAGGGAATCCAACCCACAGCCTATTCAGGGTCCTCCAAGTGACGTAGGGAAGGTTGCAGTGGTGGGCTTTAGCAGGTTTGCACCAGTTCACCAGAACTGGTAGCAGAAATTCTGGCCGGCCCCACCCATCCAAGATTTGAAAGAAAGTAGTCTTAATTTGGGTAAATGCAGGGCTTTCTTCCTGGCCACACCCACCATACCACACCCACAGTGTGGTAGTAATTTTTTTTTTGAGCCCACCACTGGAAGGTTGACTTCCTCAATCATAACCTCCTTTAATGCTGTTCCTTATTTATTATTTATTTATTATTTATTTATTAGTTCAAATTTATATTGCCGCCCATTGTTCCTTGTCCAGTGAGCTCCTTCCTCCATCTTCTCATTTGGTTTTGCTCATGTGTATCCTCAAGAATGTTTGTTCTTGCCCTAAAGCTCAGCCTGGAACGGAGCCGGCAGACTTGAGGCTCATATCTGTTCAGAGTAGGGCTCAGGCAGCAAAATGGCTTTGGCCAATCTTGATGTTTCTTTTCCTACATTGCAACCTAGGTGATGATTACCTCCATATTAGCAGTCTCTGTGGAGAGCAGGGTTGATTGGCTATTGAAATCTAAAGCAATGTTTGGCATCTAATTGCGGCTTAACAAACCCATCTTATTGCAGCCTCCTAAATGAGGACGATGAGATGCAATTATGCTAAACAGTTTCCAGTTTGCTGAAGCTGATTCGTAGGGAGCTTATTCCCTTCTAAAAAAAACAAGGCAACAATTGTGTGTGTCTGTGTGTGTGTGTGTGTGTGTGTGTGTGTGTGTGTGTGTGTGTGTGTGTGTGTGAGTGAGTGAGTGAGTGAGTGAGTGCACTAATGGCATAGACTCTGGCTTTGCAGCATTCTCCTTCTCCCCCCTCTATCAAAGCAGTGCTTAAAATGCAAATAAATTTCATTATTAGCAACTCCATCCACTAATTGCCATCCAAAGCCATTCATTACCCTGTCAAATTATTGGCTGGAGGACAACACCGTGGGCTCATTTATCTTAGGCTAAGAAAAAAGCCGAAATTATCTCATGTGGTGTTTTTTTTTTTTTAATGGGAGTAGGATGAGGTGCACGGGTGTGTGGGAGATGGATGGAAAGGCAGAGAGGCTCATGGGAGGGCATAAAGAGAATGAGAATTGCTTAATTGTTTCAAGAAGGGAGAGCGGGGAAAGGGTGATTAAAATGGAAAGAGTGCAAAACTGATTTAAAAAATAATTATCTGCCTTTTCTGTCTTCCTCCTTTCCTTTCCAACATTTCTTCTGATTTTACTTCCATAGCGAACTCAATTATTCTCAGTAAAGACCAAAAGGTTGTCCAACACCTGTTTTATAAGAGCATCCTCATGTGTTCCACTGTAACTAGGTAAATGTCGCCTTTGCTTGAAAGCCAGTCGTATCTGACTCTACAGTTTGGTGTGTTTGGAAAAGGAAATGAGGCCAGCTTCTCTTCAAGCCCCGAAGACTGGCAGATCTCCCAAGTCTACAGACAGAGGACAAGAGTCAGATGTTGAACCACAACTCACAGCACCCTTTATTATTGGGTGTGTGTGTCTTAGGGCAGAAAGTAACATCTTCAGAAAAGCTACTTAATAAATTGTAAACAAGGTGAGACTGCTGATTTCCTCATTTCCTCCTCTCTCTTCTGTCTAGGTTTTCTAGCACATCAGTCATGGCACCTAGCTGTTAATATTGTGTTATTTGGAAATATCTTTGCCCACCCGCCCACGAAACTTCCTCACTTTCCTCAATGGCTAACATGCCCTTCAAAAGAGGCAACAGGTGGGGAATTCTTCACCTCCACTTTCCCCACTTTCCATTTTAAGAGAGAGAAAGTGTTGGCACAATGATTTTTCTGTATTGGTTCAAGTGGTCACAAGCCTGCTCTGATGCAACTAGATCTGGTGTTTTGCAAGTAGTAGCCCCAGCAGCAGAGGTGAAAAAAAACCTTCAGATTGGGTGCTGGAAGCTTTGGGCTCATTCACATTTCCTTTTGCATCATGAAGTCAACAGGGGGGAAAATGTGAATCTGCCCACTCCAAACCTATAACATTCCTTGCATTTTTCTTCTCTGTGTGTAGAAAAACACAGCCTCTTTCCATTTAATATTTTGTAAATGTTTCAAATGATTAGGGATTGATTTGAGATTCAGGCAATTTCAGCCTACAAAAGGATCAGAGCTCTGGAGACTTAAAACCCTTCACTCTGCTGGCTGCAGATCAAGAATGCCCTGCCTAAGAGACAGAAAGGGGAAGTCCGTTTAATTAATTCTACAACTAAAAAGAAAAAGCACCCTCAAATAGACGAAAAGGCCATGCTCCACAAAGAGCAGTGAGTCTTTTACTCATAAAATCGATACATGTTCTGCGTTTTAGAGATATGGCAAACTATATTACAGTTGCCAGAAAAATTAAAAACTCCATCCTGGTAATAGTTCCATCATCATACCATCTATATCAGGCGTTTCCAACCTTTTCAAGCCAGGGGCCAGATCATGCTCTCTCAGTCAGCTTCGAGGGCTGGACGGCCATTTTGCCCTGCCTGCACAATGGGGGTAGCCACTTTGTCAAAACAGCTTCAAAGGGGTAGCCATTTTGTTTCTTGAATGCCTTCGGAGTGGGGTGGTGCTGTGGGCCGGATCCACCCCATGAGTCTAGGTTTGGGACCCCCTGATCTATGTGGTAGGCAAATGTCAGCATTATTGCTCAGCCTTCCCTTAGCATGCAAATCCAGACATCAGAAAAGCTTTACTTGTGGATGTTCGGCTGTGTACCATGTACCCAACCTCTTATCTGAGAGTGATTAAACATATATTTTTGTGTTGTTTTTAGTGTGTTGCATTAAATAAAATGAAGGAAGGAAGAAATAAGGAAAGACCCACATAACATTCAGTGCGTATTAAACCCACCACCCTTTTAAAATTTAGATGCCCCTTATAAACTGAAGACCTAAGTTGTGGTTTGTTTAGTTTGTGCATAAATCTGAACACTGAATGCAACTGTTAACAGCATCAATTAAAGACCAGCAGAAATGTCCAGAGATGTTCCATTAATCTATCCGTTCTGCCACACTGGCTCAGATACCAATCTTATTAAGTAAATGAAAATAAAAAACGAGACAGCTTAAGTTGCTGGGTAGAGGGACAAATTTCCCCAGCAACTCAGTACCGTGGTCTGGGTGTTCGGAAAATAATATTACTGCAACATATAAGACAGAAGGAAACGATGTTTGGAGTGTGGACGACTGAACCATGGATATCCTTCCCTTCTGAAAAATCTGCTTAAAACTATTGAGAAAGACTTCTAGAATCCACAAGGTGGCAGTTGAGGAACATTTTTATCTCTACAGTACTGCAAGATAATACTATGCTAAGGGAGAGCCTTGTGCCTCTTGGTCAATCAGTGTTTGCAAACAGAAGTTCAAGGATCAATCCTGCCTGTTTCCCCTTAAACAAATTGTGCACCATAGCTTTCTCTGGCCCCCTGGGGCCACTAGCATAGCTAACTAAAGACTGTTAAGAGTTATAGCCCATGCGGTGGCTTGGGGTTAAGATGTTGAACTTCATGACTGGAAGGTCGGCAGATCAGCAGTTCGAGACCCAAGTGCATGGCGGAGTGAGATCCGTCTCTGTCCCAGTTCCTGCCAACCTAGCAGTTTGAAAGCAAGAAATTGCAAGTAGATAAATAGGTACCACGTTGGTGGGAAGGCAAAGTGTTCCATACACTCCAGTGTCTAGTCATGTCTGCCACATGTCTACGGAAACATCTGCAGACACAGACAGCACTGGCTCTGAACTTTAGTCGGATACAACTGGCTTTCAAGCAAGGGTGACGTTTACCAATTTGGAGGTGAGAGATTGCTGGCGTTAGAACACACATTATTGGGTTAGGTTTGGGTTTGGGGAGCCTGTGAGTGGCCAGGTGCCATTGGACTCCAAAGCCCATCAGCTCTAGCCAGCTAACCCATGGTGAGTGATGGGCTGGTGAGTGATGATGAGGCTTCAAGCTCCAGGCACTGATTGTATAGCAAATAGCAGAATATTTAAGGTTGCACTTAATGTATGAATGAATTACAACCAAGAGAGAAATAGGTGGATTCAATCAAATTATGACTTGGTTCCCAGTTAATTTGCATAGGTTCATGCTACAGGGAAATTCCCTTGTCAACTCTGACGGGTATTTCGATTTCCTGTTGCAGTTGTAGGCTAACAGAATAATAAAAACCAACTTTGCCCAGTCACTCTGGACCTCTATACCCTGGATCTGATTGTGGGAGGCGTGTGTTGATTTTGTATTGTTTTTAACTTTGATGATTTTTAACTTATTGTGGATTTTATTTTGAGATGGATTGTTCTATGTTTTATTTCCTGTTTTGTTGTAAGCCGCTCAGAGTCGGGTTCTCCCGATTGGGGCGGGGTAACAAATGTAAATAATAATAATAATAATAATAATAATAATAATAATAATAATAATAATAATAATAATAATAATAATAATAATAATAATAATAATAATAATAATAATAATAATAATAATAATAATGTACAGTATGTACAAACGTATGCCATTGATGCTCCCGTGAATTAAATAGCCAATTTTGGATTGTTGACATATTCCTTTTACAAAGCAATGTATGCAATTAGATGAACATAAGTAGCGCCATCTTGGAATGATGAAACCCTCTCTAGTTAAAAAGTTGTTTTCAGCTAGTTTACTACTGAAGAACACACCCAACAACAAGCTTCTTACGTAAGTAAGCAGGGGCATGAACATGACAAGCAGAGGGGCATGGGTAAATGGAAGCGTTTTTACTTCCGCTTCCATGAGGGCTTCGTGGGCCAGATGAACTGGCGTTCCAGGGGGGCCGTAGTAGTCGGCCCACGGGCCATAGTTTGGGCACCCCTGTGAGCCACCGCACTAAGCGCCTGGACACGGCCACGCCTGCGCAGTTCCCGCCTTTCGCGTCTGAAGGAAGTTTGTCCGCCTCTCCCTGCCGTAGAGCCGGGCTCCCTCCCCCCTCCCTCCCTCCCTCCTTCTCCCTGGCCGGCTCGGGCGACAGACGAAAGAGTGCCCGCGGCGCGAGCGAGCGCGTGCCCGTGAAGGTTGAGCGGGTGGGGAAAGAAAGGCTTCCACCAGACTCGCCGCAGCGCGGGCGCGCGCCGGACCCGACGCCGCCTCAGGGAGGAGGCCCGACGCCTGCGCGCCTCTGCCGCCCGCCCTGCGCCCTTGGCCGCCTCCTCCTCCTCCTCTCAGCCATGCTGGCCGCCGCTCATCTCCTCCGCCGCTGCGGCCCCGCCGTCCGCGGCCTCGTCCCCAGGGCCTCAGGTGAGTGCCCGGCCGGCTCCCTCTCTCTCTCGCCCGCCTCCTCCTCACAGGCCTCCGCCCGCGCCGGCTTCTCCCTCCAGGCCAGAGCGCGGCGTGTCCTTGCCGTGACCCCCCCGAAGCCAACCGCCCTTCTGGGCCTCCCGCCCGAACGCTTACCTTTTTCTGCCCTTATTGATATTTATCCCGTTAGGGCTGCGCCTCCCCGGTGGTTCAGTGGGTAAGGGCACTGTGCTTGGAGACCGAAAGGACGGAGTTCGAGTCCCCCCGAGATCTGATATAATAGGGGACATGACCGGAGCCTCATTTCCCCTGCAAAAACCCTTTCGACCCAGAGGAATCTCGCCAGTGGTTAAGACACTCGCCTCGTTAGCTGGCAGGTCGGCGGTTCGTTCGAGACCCGAGTAGTGCGCAATGGAATGTGCTCCCGTCTCTGTCCCAGCTCCTGCCAACCTAGCATTACGAAAGCAAGAAATTGCAAGGAGATCAACAGGGGCCACTTTGTTGTAAAAAAGATCTTTGGGGACATGAAAAGAGTCTCATTCCCCTGAGTTTTCTCCACAAAAATCCTTTCAACCCAGAAAACACCTTTGTGTGCTTCTTATATGACACAGTATTATATATATATTTCGGCATCTCTCCTTGAGCGAAGTTCCTCGGGCAAAACTCCTTTCAAATTTTTTCCCCATCGTGCTTTTGACATGATAAAAAAAATATTAAGTTTACTTCATTTTTATTGTAAATTGTATATTATGTTGTAAGAGTGGGAAAATATCCCAGATGGGATGGATATAAATGTAATAAATAAATATATTTTCAGAGGGGAATTAACTTCCCTTTCCCCCTCTCACGAAGGTCACCTCGCAAGGAGGAAACGGAGCAAGAAGGGGACACTAAGGATTTCTTCCCTTCCTCATTCACAAAAATCACACACTCAGTTCCATTTATATCTTTCCTCTATATTAATGATTTTCTTTCCGTTTCTTTCGCCTCGCAGTGCAACACAGGTGGCTTCCTCCTTGTTTTATCTTTGCAGACAACTCTGTTGTGGTATTTATTTATTACATTTATATCCCACCCATCTGTGATATTTTCCCACTCTGGGCAGCTTACAATCTTCTAAAGGTCTTTACAATAAAAACTAAACAACTTTGGACATCAAATGAGAAGAGAGGATTCACTTGAGAAAGCCTTGATGCTGGGAAAGGTGGAGGGCAAAAGAAGAAGGGGCGGCAGAGAATGAGATGGCTGGATGGTATTGTAGACTCAATGGGCACAGAGCTGAGCGTGCTCAGGAGGATGGAGGATAGGGGTGCCTGGAGTACAGTGGTCCATGGGGTCACAAAGGGTCATAATCGACTGTTCGACTGAACAACAAATCAACAACAACAACAAAAGGTAGATGAAAACTGAAGCAAAAGGGGGAAGTCTTATTTCCCATCGTCCTTCCCTCCCCCTGATCTTAGCTTCCCATGTCTTCCTTTCTGCTCAGCTGCACAGCAAGGGTACATAGAAAGAACTTCCTAGAAGATTGTGGTATTTTTAAACCACAATTGGACATATTGTACTCTGGTAAGGGCAATCTTCTGTTGCCAGCGAATATTTCTTACACTAGGAGGAAAAGGGTTGGGGTCAAAGAACAGGTTGAAGGTCTAGCTGACTGTAGGGTAGAAGGGAGGAAGAGTTTGCATGCTTTTGGGATCACACTAACAGGATTTGAGCTGCTTCTGTGTCTAGGCCAGATGTGAAACTGCCAAAATGAAGGCATCTTTTGGTGAGTTCATTCTGCAGTTCCTTTAGCCTGACCTAGTGTAAGAAAGATTAGCTGGCAACACAAGGTTAACAGGGTATGCCCGATTGTGGATCAGAAATACCACAGTCTTTGGGGTGGCTCGCTCTATGTACCCCAAGATTTGATCTTAGGAAGGAAGAGGGTTTATGAAGGTGACCTTGGGCAGCTTTTCTGTCCCGTTTAACTGCCTGTTGGCACTAACTTTTATTTTGCTCACATGTTGCAGCCTTCTCTTCTGCTTCCACCTTTGTTTGCACCATTGAGCTGTTTCCTCTACTGTGGTAGCTTAGCGGCTAAGACACTGAGCTTGACAGTCGCTGAGCTTGATAGTTGGAACTTGGAATCCATCTAGTTTTAGATGAAAATAGATTTTTGCATTATCTTAATAGAAATGGTGTACAAGTACTGTATGTGAAGACTTTAATTATTAACTTAAAGAAAAGCAACATCAAGCTTCAAGATAATTTGCAGGCTTTTGTTAAGTTGTGTGATATCAGTATTACATTTCTATACCTAAGATAACCAAGTACTGTACATAGAATTTTGAAAATCCTAATTCCTTTTGCCCATTGTACAGATGGGCAGATTTTTTTAATAAAAGGAGATTTTAATACTCATAGTTTAGTTTTCCTGCTAAGTTGAATTATAAGAAAACTGAAATGTTGAATTAAGCAATCTGAAGCTGCACATTTGGCTGTCTATGCAGGATATCATTTGTAAAAAAGGAATGTTCTTTCCATTTAAGTGCTACTGGCCTTTGATAATCAAGAAGCTGTGTTACTGGCTGCTGCATTTCATACAAAGCCACATTTTACATCTGTTCTCACTGCACTGGGCCTCTGTTGTTGAACACTTTAATATCTTCTTTTTCTTCCCTGTTTGTGACTTACAGCAGCAATATCCCCTGTACGCTGCTATTCCCATGAAGAGTCAGATGAAGAGTTTGATGCTCGCTGGATAACATACTTCAGTAGACCAGAGATTGATGAGTGGGAGCTGAGGAAAGGTGAGGTTGGGAAGGAAATACTGAAATGCTTAAGAACCTAATAAAAGCACCATTGCATATTTATTGAGTGACTATTCTTCGGGAAAGTTAAATAGTGATAGGCAGCTTAATAAGTACCGGTAACTGTTTAGAAAACTTCATTTTGTTTGCTCAGATGGGCTGGAAAACATTATAAACCCAAAAAACCTTTGGAAACTTAGAAATTAACAAACTGTACAGTATTTTAGTATGACCTTTCATGAATTGCAATTCCTTAAACACATGAAGCTTAACAGTTAGGCTGCAGGTTTATGCACACAGAAATACCTGGTAGAGAAACCTTAAAAAGCAACATACCAGTAGATGTGTTTTAATATGAGCTTTCATTAATTGTAGTTCCTCAAACACAAGAAGCTTAACAGTTAGGCTGTAAGTTTATGTACACATAAATACCTGGTAGAGCAGGGGTTCTCAACCTAAGGCCTGTGGGTGGCCCCGGCACGCAGCATCATTTCATGTGGCCCGCATAACTGCCGCCACTCAAAGTGGACACATTTATGACAGCTGCGTGTGTGTTTTAGAGCAGTGTTTATGGCGGGGCCTGTTCAGTTGTCTGAGGGGGCATTGTCTGGCCCATAGCTTGAAAAGGTTGAGAACCTCTTTGATAGGTGAAGAAGTGACATGGGAAAAAGAAGGTAACTGTTATATTGGAAATAGACTTTCAGAATAATGGTATTATCATCAATAATGATCAGTTAAAATGCTGATTACTGATAAAAAGATAAAAACAATTTTTATTTTTCTTAAAAAAATGTTCTGAATTAAAAGTTTTGTCAAGTAACAGAAATGTTCATTTATTTCTGTGCCCTAGGACTCTGGACAGTTTTGATTTTGAGTTTAAATCTTTAGAAGTAATGTTGTGCAAGTTGAGCTTAAATGGAGGGAAGAGATTCGACATTCTGATTTTAGGTACTCTGGGTATATCCAATGATAAGGTCGGGGGGATGGTATGTCTTGCAGGACATACAATGTTTGGTTTATATTAATACTCTATTATAGAGTATTATAGCTTGGATATACTCATGAGTTTGGTGAAGACAGATTGAATCTGTGTGGTACTTCTCTTGAGCCTCTTGAGGGGCGGGAACAGTTCTCAAAATTGTTCACATTTCTTCTGGCAGGTGCAAGTATGATACTTCAGTATGACCTGATTCCAGAGCCAAAAATTATTGAGGCTGCTTTCCGGGCATGCAGGCGGCTGAATGACTTTGCGACTACAGTCCGACTCTTAGAAGCTGTAAAGGTTGGTGAAATGGCATTCAGATCTTTGACATTCCTAGGAACTTGCTACTTACACCTGAAAACATTTTCATCTGTGGGTCAACTGAAGATGGTACCAGGAATATAATTCCCTGCTTTGAACAACATGGTGGTTGGTTAGAAGAATGTTACATCCTTTTTGTACGAGATCTGAAATGTAGCTCAGGATGAAAGAGATAAACCTTTTGTGCTGGTCCACTGTTCATCAATTAGAAAGAATCTTCTGGTCCAACTTGGTATTATCAAATGCATACATTTTGCTGATTTTTAAAATAATTTTGAAATAGTAGAGCGTCAATTCTAAGTTTTAATAATTTTCAGTTAAGGTATAAATTGTTTTGCTGCTGTTCCTTTTGTAACTTGAGGTCATGCTCTTTTTCAATTAGGACAAAGCTCAGCCTGACAAGGACATTTATCCATATATCCTCCAGGAGCTTAGACCAGTTATGAGTGAGTTGGGAATCTCAACTCCAGAAGAACTTGGTCTGGACCAACCATAAATATTATAGGTAAAGGGGCAATATTTCATTCTTCTACATAAACATATCTGTCTGTTAGTTAAGGGAGAAATATATGAAAGATATTTGAACATGTTTTGGGTAAAACTGATACATTTGTAGAAAATGTTGGTTGAAAAAGTGCCCCAGTAGTTTAGATTTTATCTTGTGCAAAACAAAGGTGACAAACCTTTTTGTGTCACAGACCAGACCCCGTCCCCTCGGGATAGCTGAGCTGGCCAGAGGCATGGTTCCTCCCACTGCTTCTGCCACTTCTGGTGGGGGCGGGAGCGAGAGCGGTGCATTTTTGCTTCATTTTTTGCTGTTTCCGCCATGTTTTTTGCACTTCCCACAAGATTTTGGCACCTTCTGTAAGATTTCAGTGAGATTTCGGCACTTCCCATGAGATTTTGGTGCTTCTTGTTGCGGTGATGGGGTCCTCACAGCGGGCCTGATTTATTGCCATTATGGGCCATAGGTTTGAAACCCCTGTAAACAGACCCTCCTTAGAACAGATCCCTCCGATTCAAACTAGCTGCAATTGTTTACAGTGTGCATGCTTTTACACAGAACCCAAAGTGGATGGTGCCTAAACACCAGGTTATGTCAAGAAGCTGTCCATGATATTTCCTCAGGCCCAAAATCAGTATAATCTGTGATGCATGCGGAGAGGTGTTGGAATCACCTTGGTCATTCCTTCAACCATAAGGTTGTACCCTCTCTCAATTTCCTCAAATTTTTTTAATAAAAATTGGAGGAAGGGTCTGAAAAAGAATATTTGCTCTTCAAGCCACCACAAGTTCTAAGCAAGACCCTCCTTCAAAATATGGCAAATACTCCTGTAAACAGTTGCAGCTAGTTTGAATTGGAGGGATCTGTTTGCTTCCATCCCTCTTCTCTGCCAAGTCACCCTTGAATTTGCAGCCTAGGCCAAAGAGGTAACATTCTGTACTTTATATTTTGTGGTGGTGGTTAGTTAAGAATTTAATAGTTCCTTACCTAAAAGGCGGAATATTAACAGGCATGAAAGCTCATGTATTGGAGAACTCCTGGGGAACATGAAGCGTTTAAGAAAGAACTATAAACAATTTCAAACTGGACTGCAGGATCTCGATTCTTTATGTTTGCGGTGTAGAGAAAGTACCATGATGTTACATAGTTGGCATAGACAAATGGCAACCATGCGGAGGTCTTTCACATACACCTGGGAGAAGAGACTTTTCAGCTTGCAGATGAACGTGTCCTTCCCAAGTGTTCCATCCCTTTTTCTGTTAGGAAGGCTTTGTGGTGGCTGGAAAAGTCCAAGAGAGCCAAAACAGAGGGTATATGTACTTTGACTAACACCCAATATTTCTTCTCTTGCAGATGAGGTCTGATGGATTTATTTGTAATGCTACCTGATCGTACAACAATTGCCTGGATACAATTAAAATATTACTTATCTGAAATTAATTCTGTCTTTTGTTGAGTTCTGGAATGTGTATTGTGAAACTGGGCCTAATAAACAGGAACTGAACTTAGTCCAGTGCTCCTCTGATGGTATATAGTGCAGGGGTTGCCAATCTTTTTGAGTCAGGGGCCAGGACACTTTCTCTCAGACAGTTGAGGGAGCCAGACTGGTGTATGTGTGTCCCCCTTCCCCCGATTACAATTGTCGTAAACGAGTCCGTGGCCAATTTCGGCTGGAGTGAGGGTGGGGGCTGGATTATTTGACGCCATGGGCTGGATTCGACCCGAGGGCCATAGGTTGCCTCCGCTCAGGGAATGCCCAAATGAAGCTCCTTTCATGTCCCTAGGAGCTGGGACAGAGACAGGCGCTCAGTCTGTCATGCAGTACCCGGGTCTCAAACTGCAGACTTGCCAGCCTTCCAACTAACAAGGCAAGCTTCTTAACCACCAAGCCACCACAGCTTGCTTTATCTGAGATGAGCAAGAAGTTTCCTGAAAACCAACAAAAGACGATTCTGTGCTGATAAAACTGGCTGAGCTCTGACCAGACAAAAATTGTAATGTGGGATATAAGTACATAATAAATAAATGCTCTTTTCTGGATGCGACTTATAGTGCAGGGGTTGCCAATCTTTTTGAGTCAGGGGCCAGGACACTTTCTCTCAGACAGTTGAGGAAGCCAGACTGGTGTATATGTGTCCCCCTCCCCCCGTTTACAATTGAAGAACAAGGAGAAACTATACTGGAAGTGTTAAACCCAGTACTGTATCTTTAAAAAATATTGCCAAATTCACAGGAAAATTATTTCACACCGTATGTAATTCCCCCCTCCTTTACACTTGCAAACTAATGATTAAAAATATTTGAGTACATTTCATTTCACATATTTTAAAAAAATGGGCCATTATTTTTTTCAGTGCTGAGATTTAAATAAAAAAGATTTAAATGCTAAAGTCCCCAAATCTAAATGCTACAGCAGGGGTGCCTGAACTATGGCCTGAGCCCCGAATCCGGCCCATGACACCAATTCATCTGGCCTGCGAAGCCCTTGTCGCTCCCGGAAGTGGAAGAAAAACGCATTGGTGTCAGGAGGCCAGATTCGGCCCCCTTGGCCATAGTGACCAGCCCCCTGAGCCATGTGGCTGGGCTGCAGTCCAAAAAGTTTGGGTACCCTCGTGCTACAGGGATGGTGTGGCGGACACAAGTGAGGCTGGCCAGGACAGCGATACCACAGAGTGCGACACCCTCCAGCACGCCTAGAATGTCTCTCGTCCCTGTCCGAAGGAGGATGAGCAGCCTCCCATTGGTTGACTCGGCTATCCACGACGACCAATAGCCGTTGGCGGTCAGGCCAGGAAGGCGGGGTTTCACCCTAGGTTCTAGCCAATCCGAGAGAGCGTCAGACACCAAAATTTTCGGACGTTTCGACCCAGGGAGGCGGCTCTCCGCGATTGGTGGGCCGCCGTGGTGATGTCAAGGAGGGGGCGTGGCGACGAGGCGGTTCCCCGGCAGAGGCGGCTATGGCGACGGGGGATGGAGGCGAGGAGGGGGACCCGTCGGGGCGGAGGGACGCCGGGGCGCCGCCGGGGCCCAGCGGCGACCTGGTGAGGGAAGGAAGGGGATCCCGTGGCTTGGGAGGGGAAGGCTGGCCTCTCTCGCCCCTGCCCCTCCACGACTAGTGTCGAGAGGTAGACTGCGCCTGTGGCTGGAGGCTCCATGCCTTGCCGTCGTGGCTCTCATAATAACAATGGGGTGTCAAAGGTTACTATTCTGGGTGGAAAGGATTTTTCTGCTGGAGGAACTCCGCTCAGGGGATGCTTGAATCAGGCTCCTTTCAGGTCCCCAAGATCTTTGCCCAAGCTACGGCCCGTGGGCCAGATCCGGCCCCGATGGCAATTTATCTGGCCCACACTGCCCCTGTTGCTCCCAGAAACAAGCAAATGTGCCCGTACGCCACACCCCCTCCTTGACATCACGACTGCCCGCCAATCGCGGAAAGCCACCTCCCTGGGTCAAATAATTGGTGTCGGGCTGGATGTGGCCCACGGGCCATAGTTTGGGCACCCCTGCGCTATAAGGACCAGCTGAAACAAACCATGAAGGTGTCAGGTATAAACCCAGACCTGGGAGGCAGCGGCTGAAGATTGCCCGCTTTGGCCCCAAACCATCTCTGCTGCCACTGATCACTTGGAAGGAGAACTAAGAGGCTAAGGCTGTGATGGCGAACCTTGCCACTCCAGCTGTTCTTGGCCTTAAATTCCCAGGAAGCCCAAGTCCCTGTGAATTCACACAAATGGGTTTACTGGCACTCCAGCTGTTCTTGGATTTCAATTCCCAGGAAGCCCAAGTCTGTGAATCCACACGAATGACTTTACTGTAGCTATGACAAGCTAAATGCTAAGGGAAGTGTGATTGCTTTGCTTTACAATGGCTGATAGACTTCCATTCCTTATGCACCTGGCAGGGGCAGCGGGACAAGAGGAAGCCAAACAAGGAGACTTCGTTGGAGAAACGGGGGCCGTACATCATGAACAAAGCGCCTTCTCTTCAAGACAAACTCCGTAAGTTTGGAACTCAGAACCAGCATGATGTCATCTGTCTCAGTTAATGTGAGATGGAAAACATCCACCATCACCACCATCCAAAGGTTCTGGTATTCGCTTAAATGGCAGTGAACACAGCCTGAGTTGGTGTTTCCACTCTTTCCGTTTTCCGCAGAAAAACACCGTGAGATGGCCAAGGAGATTTTGCGAAGGAAGGGAGTGCGTTCAGGAGCTGTCCGGCACCAGCCCAAGTCGGGAGCCAAGAGGTCCGAGCCCATTCCCTTTTGTTGTTGAATGATGATGATTGCTTTTCAGAGCTGCCCAGCATGCAGGGCCTGTGGGAAGTTGAGTACTGGATCTTGCATCACTCCGTCATGCAGTACTCGGGTCTTGAACTGCTGACCTGCCAACCTTCCCGTACTCAACTTCAGCGTCTTAACCATGAAGCCACCGCAGTCCCGGTAGAAAGTAAAGCACCCGCCTGTTGAAAGCTCCTTTCTTGTCAACCAGCAAAATTTTGTGTGATTAAAAGGTAGCGAGACAAGGCAGCCGCTAGTGCGCTTTGTTGCGCGCCAGCGGCTGCCCGTTTCCCACACCGCACTGACCCCTTAGCAAGTGGTAAGGGGCCAGTGCGGTGCGGGAAACAGGCAGGGCTTGGCTGCCTTGTCTCGTCACCTGACAGCTAAGGTTCATGTCGGGTGGTGAGACAAGGCGGTTCGCTAAGAGCCCAGTGAGATCTGGGTGAGAGGCGCCTCTCCTCACCAGGCTCTCCCCGGCCTCTTAGTGGCTCGCTAAGAGCCCGGGGAGACCCCGGGGAGAGGTGCCTCTCCTCACCCGGATCTCCCCGGGCTCTTAGCGAGGTGCCCGCTCTGTGTCTGAAGCCCAGCGGCTTTGGACACAGCCCACAAGGACTTCGGAAGAAGCAGCCCTTGCGAGCTGTGTCCAAAGCCCTGGGCTTCAGACACAGCACGGAAGGGCTTCGGGAGAAGGCTAGCCCGGCCCAGCCGGGCTAGCCTTCTTCCGCAGCCCGTGTGGGCTGTGTCCGAAGCTGCTAGGCTTCAAACACAGCCAAAATGGGTTGTTTGCAAAGCCTAGCGGCACTCTGGCTAGCTAGCCCAGGCGCCGTTAGGCTTTGTCCAGCGATAGCTCGGGCTGAACTAGGGTTGGGGGAAATGCAGGCAGCCGCGTGCCTTTCCCCTGACCCTAGTTCAGTATCAGCGATCCATCCCTTGGGGGGCGTGGATTGGGTAGATGGTCTACCCAATCCAACACCAACACCCCCCACGATTGGACCGGATAACGCTAAAAATCGTGTTATCCGATGCAAGGTTTTTCCAAAAATCTTGCATCGTTATCCGATTCTAGCGCTATCTGGGCCAATCGTTATCTGGTGTATTACTGTATTTTGTTGGAGAGCAAAGCTGCCATTTCAGCACCTCTTTCTCTTCCCTCAATTCCTCCCTGACTTTCTCAGGGCTGTTTCATGACGGAAGCGTTGAACCTTGGTCCTCTGTATCTGAACATGGCGTGGGGCTCCACTGCATGGCATCCTCCTTCCCACCCCTTCTTTTGTCGTCCCATGGACAAGGACACTTCTTATGAACTGATGCCTCTTTTTCCAGATCTGTGAAGTTCAACAAAGGCTATGCCGCTCTCAGCCAGACCTCAGACGAGACCTTGGTGTCCCTGGATTCAGAGAGGTGAGGGGAGCCGGCTTGGAGGGTTTGTGCAGGAAAAGCCAGGTTGGAACATGGGCCCCATCGGCTTTAAGAGGGATTTGACACATTCGTGGAGGATCAGTCTGTTAGTTCTTAGCATCTGTAGCTCGTGTTTTAGTGAAATAACACGAGGACAGTTATTCTAGTCCATCCGCTTCGCCTACCTTAGATGGTTGCTACGAAGATAAATTGGGGAGGAGGAGAAGTGATTGCTTCACTTCTTATGGGAGACAGCTTAGGAAGGACTTGTTACCACACAAAGACCTTTGGGGGTGATTGTCATGTCTCAATAAACATGGCTGCAGAAACGTACAGTTAATAGTTTTAACAGGAAAATGGAGTGATCAACTGTGTTTAACATGATGCCTGGGCATTCTGAAGGCATGGTCTACCCCCAGCATGGAGCAGCTAGACTTGGCCACAGGTCTCCCAGTTGCCCATTCTATCTCTCTTAGGGATACCAAGCCCTCACCAAGCTCTGCAGGATGTCTAAGCATGTGTGCTCTAATTGCTTTATGGGGCCGTATTATGCGAAGGATTACTATGCAAGTAGCAGGCTTTTAACTTGTCCTGATTCTTAGATCTTCTTCTCCTAGTGACGGGGAGCTAGAATCGCGGTGTTCTTCAGGATACTCCTCTGCAGAGGCAAGTGTGCTGCACTATTTGTTCTGTTTGGGTTATGTATTACTATTGTTATTATTATTCTAGGCCAGATGTGAAACTGCCAAAATGAAGGCATCTTTTAGTGAGTTCATTCTGCAGTTCCACTCGCCTTAGCTAGTGTGAGAAAGATTAGCCGGCAACACAAGGTTGCCATTACCAGGGTACGCCTTATTGTGATTCAGCAATACCACAGTTTTCAAGGAGGCACTTTCTGTGTATCCCATTATTGTGATTCAAATGATAAAAATACTGTAAAACTAAAACGTCTGCCTCTCCTCCTCACTTGCCAGGTCAACCAAGACCTGAGTCGCCAGTTGCTGCAGGACGGCTACCACCTAGATGAAATCCCAGACGATGAAGACCTTGATCTTATCCCGCCCAAGCCCATTTCATCCACGCCTTGTTCCTGTTGCTTTGGAGAGTCTTTCTCCTGCTCCGTTCAGTAAGGAGCAGCCTCAAGGCATGGGGCCGCCCTGCCCAGGCGAAAACACTAGCCTAGTGTTCCCTATTCTTTGGGGAATGCAGATAAAAAAGCCGTGGACTTCATCTCAGACCAACATGGTAAGAACAGGAAGAATACTTTGGCGGCAGCAAGAACGGGACAGAACTATAAGCACTGTTTGCACTGGCTCAGAGCACTAGATGTTCCCTTGAAGCTCCTTTCTACGGTGCAATCGAGGGCTCCGTAAGGCCCAGTTACTCAAGAGGCTGATGGCCGGTTGGCCAACCTTGCCTAGGATTGCCTTTGTGTGTGTGTGTGTGTGTGTGTGGGGGTGAGCTGGAGAGATCTTATGGGGAAATAGGTCAAGGCAAGAGGCCTCAACCGCTAAAAGCAACCTAGGAAGCTCTTTATTTGTGTTCGAGTGTCTGCAAAACCGAACGGGGGCAGGTGAGGCTTAAGGAACCTTTGAGCTTGTGAAAATAAATAAGTTGTTTTTAAAAACCCAAACGCTACACGAGAACAGTCCCGGGGAGTGTTCCTCGTCTACTCAGGGTCCTTACCTTAAAATTAGGACCCCTTGCTGGTCAAATGTCTTTGTGCGACCTTTCCAGGGTGAAGACCCATCTCTTCTGAGCAAGGTGGCTTGGCCCGGTTTGTGCTTGGGCTCCATTTTGCAATTCAGTCCCTTTGGCAACCAGAGCATTATTTCCCCCGTCCTCAAGGGAGAGTTGAAGCACTTTGAGTAAATGTACAAGCTCTAGTTGCCCCTCTCTATCGGGATCCTGGCCCTTTGAAACAGGCTATCTGATACTTAGTGGTCTACTATAGATTTGCCTTCTCCTACTTTGAAGACTTGGTCCTTTCTGACAGGCAGCGGCTGAGAGCAGCCTCGGTAGGAAATGGAAGTTCTTCAAGAAAGCTGCTAAACTTGGCAGGGAGGAATGGCAGGAATTGGGGCCTCTCTTGGATTTCTTTATCAGGAGGTGGTGCTGGTTGAGAGAAACTTATATTTCTCCAACACTTCTCTCTCTTGAGTCATCTTTTTCTTCATTATATTGCCTGCAGTGGTAGAACTGGTTCTCTGCTTGAGTGACCCACGTTTATTACTCCTGTGTTTACTGAAAGATCTGTTAGCTTCTAACTTCTCGTGTGTAAAAAAACCACATTATCCATCCACATTGGTAGGGCTGGGCTGTAAAAGCGACAAGAAATGAAAGCTGGCTTTCCAGTTGATTTTGGCCTGCTTGTATGGGTAGGGTACCCGTTCTCTGTACGTACTGCGTGATAATGGCTTCTTTTGGAAGCGTCAGGATTTGTTCATGTTAGTAATCTCTGAGAACAAGGAAGGTTTGATCTTGGTATTAGTTCATGCTAAGTGTTGTGATGGGGCTTTGGTTAGCTGGAGGAGAGTAGGGGGAGCCTTTCTTGCTATTAACTTTGGACAAGAAACTCTTCAGTTTCCTCTGAATACTACCGTGAAGGTCTCCTGAACTCACCCAAGGAGGAAAAGAACTGAGTTGACTTATACGTGGCCATTTTTGCCACATTTGTCTTTGAGGGGTACAACTTGGTATGATTTCTTCAATCTAAACTGCACTACAGGTTAGAGGCCCAGAAAGTTTGGGCGCAACCTAAGCCCATGTGCTGTTGTGCTGGGCATGCTGGCATCTAGGCGAATCTGATAGCAGCAAACGATCAGTGGAATTCAGCTCTGCTTATTTGTGCTGCATGTATAGGAGGGTCGATTTCCAACCCCCCTTTATGCTTCAGTCTAGTTTAAAAAACGAGTAACCTTTGGTCTGCCCTATGTTTGGGACCTCAATGGCCGTTGTTGGCCGTGCCCACGCATGGGTGAGGTTTCCAGAAGAAGGTCAAAAAGATCTAGAGCAGGGGTGCCAAAACTACGGCTTTTGGGCCGGATTGCCGACAACTCCGAAAGTAACCCGCTGTTGCTGGAAGTTGTGAAAGTGTACTAAAAATGTGACAAAACGCGGCTAAATAATTTCCAAAAACGTGGTGAAAACGTGCCGCCCTCGCTCCCACCACCATGGGAAGAGGCAGCGAAAACACTTGAAAATGCGCTGTGAATTAACACACCGTGGGGAGGAACCACGTGACTGACCTGGTCAGCTGTCTGAGGGGAAGTGGTCAGGCCCCTGGCAGGAAAATTTTGGCCACCCCCGATCTAGAGAAATGTTTCCCAAGTTTTGCTTTTTGGACTTCAACTCCCAGAAGCCTAAGTCAATTCCCCAAAGGACTGATCAGGAAATAGACTGATTTAGGCTCCCGGGAAGCACTGGTCTAAAGCTGCTCCCATTTCTGTTGTTTTACTAGGATGGAAGCACAGAGGTGTGACTTGGAAGCTGACCAACTTCCAGTGACATGTGCAAACATTACTTGCTTAAACTTCCTGCATTATCAAGGGACTTAACCTCTGGCAAAGGACCATAGTACAGACAGATGTTTCCTAGCTGCTCTCCATCAGGGAGTATTGCAAACAGTGAGAATTCCGCCCTTACAGAGCATCTGTAAACGGCTGAACTTTTCTGCACAAAGCTGATTGCTAGGCAAACTATGACAACAGTGCAGGTAAATTTTTGGGTGGGATTGTTTTGTTTTAATTTGCCTATTTATTTATTTGCTTCTGCATAATCGCATTCTTTGCTTGCAAAACCTCCATTAGTGGCTTCTTTGAAGTTGGAAGGTAAATACTCAACGCTGCGTTTTGAGTGGCTCCTTCTTAATTGGGTTGCCGATGAGAGATCAAGACCGTTAGCAGACCAGATCGAAACAAACGCTGGCTCTGTTGCAAACCAAACCATGCAGGCAGAAATGTGTGCGTATGTTTTGCGTGTACGTGTTTCTATTTATATGGTAATTTCCCTGGACAGAAGATCGATAGCTATGCCTCGCAGAGGGTTTTAAAAAAGCTGCCTTAAAAATACTAAAATGCATTCTATGAAGACAGTTGTGTGGGAGATTTAATTTTGTATATGTAGAGGGCCAGCTGGCAAGTTATTTTCTACATTCTAAGCAGTGGAGATGTACGTCAATAAATATTCAACCTTGTACTGCTGGAGTGTCTTTTCCTTTGTTAACATTACATGGTTTGAAAGGCCTTCTGCTGAAGTTCTGACTGTTGCAGCAATGAAGGATGTCTCTGTGGGATCTGGGGAAGAGGAACTCTCCTGTTTTGTGGGGTTAGATTTGTCCATCTAACTACGGTACTGAGAATCTTTCCAACCCGAGATGTGCTTTGCCCCCACCCCGACCATCACTGCCCACAGATTGGGGTCTGGGCCATCATGCACCTGTTTTGACATACCTTTCTAGGTATGTGACCACCTTTGTGTGTTTCGAATTCTCTAGGAAAGCCAAGTTTCCTGAGAATGGGAAAATGTGAGTAGCCAGGAGAGCAATTTAACCAGGGCGTGTGGGTTTCTAATTAGGGTACCAGGAATTTTCCAACCATGAGGGGTGGTGGAGGAAACCAAGCAGCTTCCCAAGGCAGCCACAGGGAAGGGACCATGTTAGGAACTTTAAAAGGGTAGTTAATATGCTCCTCTGTGATGCCTCCTTTAATGGACAATGCAGGAAGTCTGTTTTTTCTCTACACTTTCCTTCCTTTCACCCTCCCCTTGCCCTTCCTTGTCTCTTGATCTGCAATTAGCAGTGCTGTTCGAAAGCAAGAAATTGCAAGTAGATAAATAGGGACCACTTCGGTGGGAAGGTAACAGCGCTCCATGCGCTCCGGTGTCTAGTCATGCCTGCCACCTGACCATGGAAACGTCTGCAGAAGCAGACAGCGCTGGCTCTTCGGCTTAGAAACAGATGATCACTGACCCCTAGAGTCGGATACGACTGGCTTTCGAGCAAGGGAAACCTTTACCTTTAACCTTAGCCAAAGGATAGTCTGTAATGATTTAACCAATGACTTTGAAGCAGGAAAGGCAAGGAAGATAAAGAAAAATAATGCATTTCTCCATCACCACTGAGTGGATTCCTTAGTTTTGTTCCTTTTCCTGCCACTTACAACCATGATGGGAGATTGAATACAAGGTACCTGGGGTGGGAGACTGTGGTGGCTTAGTGGTTAAGATGCTGAACTTGACAACTGGAAGGCCGGCAGATCAGCAGTTCGAGACCCGAGTACCGCATGATGGAGTGAGCTCCCATCTCTGTCCCAGCTCCTGCCAACCAAGCATTCGGAAGCAAGAAATTGCAAGTAGATAAATAGATAGTACTCTGGTGGGAAGGTAACAATGTTCCGTGTACTCCAGTGTCTAGTCATGCTTGCCACAAGTCCACGGAAACATCTGCAGACACAGACATTGCTGGCTCTTTGGCTATAAACAGATGAGCACCGAACCCTAGAGTCAGATACATCTGGCTTTCAAGCAAGGGCAACCTTTACCTTTACTGAGGGTGGGATGCTGCTCCACTCTGGTACAGATCCTTTTACTCTGCCCAGAGTCATGATGGAAACACCAGATCTAGTTCCTTTTAGTGCATTTCCCCAAAGGCTGTGAAGATTCCTATTTCAAAATCATCTCCAACCCATGCAAAATAATAAAAAGAGCCCTCAGACATGCCTCTTCTACTTGGTTGATTTTAATTCATCGCATTAACTCTTAACAAGTGATTTTACTCCAAGGGAAAGTTTCAGGCTTGCTGCCCCCTCCCTCCCCCCTCCCTTTAATGTTTCAGGATATTTAGCTCTCAATATGGTACTGAAATATAGACAACCACGCAGTATTGGAAGAATACTGGTTGTTTCAGGGACTTCTACGGACACACTGCCTGTGCATCGCAGGTCTTCCCCCTCTTAACAGATCTAATAAACGTGCCTCCTCTCCTCCTTCGTACATGAACCAATCAAGTAAAAATGCTCTTCAGGTTTTACAGCAGGGCTGGGGAATTTTCTGCTCCTATGCCTGGCCAAGTTGCAGACCCTACTACCAGCAACTCAACGCCAAGTGTCAGGAGGCAGTTAACTAACCTGATAACGTTGAGGACTAATGGCCTTGGGTGGCAAAGTCCACAGGGAAGGGTGATGGTCCCTAAGTGGATTAATGGTTCCACTTGAATCCATCTTGATGGAGGGCAGCAGCTTCATCAATACTGGGCTGGGGCTGATGACGACTTTGTGTGCCAAAAGGACCAGAAAGTGACTCGTGGACCTAGATCAGTGGTATTGGGGTCACACAGCAATGCGGAAGGCAGATGAAAGGCTGTTGCATTATAGTCTCATGACAGTGTCCATGGCTAATCGCCATGAGGATCGCCAATATTAAGATTTGGCAGATGTTCTACGGGGCCCAAAATCTTGAAGAGAACAAAAAACGTACATGCATTTTTCTTAAAGTGGAGGGCATGTCAGGGATGTACTCGCATTTATAGAAGCTTTCCAAAACAGAGGATGAATTATTACCACCTTGTACCGTTTGATCTGTTGGGGAGGGGGCTCGTTGGCATCATCAGCCCCCCTGAGGTACCCCTGCCCAGTTTGCAGCATCAGAAACTGAACCTGTACCTTGTGAAGGCCACAGGTGTAAAGAATGATCTCCATATGTAACTAACGTCTCCTGCGTTTTGTTAGGGTTTTTGTTTTGCCAACATCAAAAATTTAAACTTCAGATGAGACACATCTTCCACCACTTCCTCGCCTCTGATTCTTTCAACCTGGAACTAATATTTCAGCTGCTAAAACCATGAAATGTATTTTGGCACTTCGGAAGAATCTTTTTTTTTTACAATACATGAAGTAACTAAGGTTAGTTTCCAACAAGCCAACATCAAACCATCATTCCTGATGCTGGCTTATTTGAAACTAACCATCATTCCAATCAGCCAATCTTTGGCCTCCACAAAGAAATCCGGATAGTTCTCTCAGCTCAAAGATACAGATCTCTGGTGGAGCGGATGTGACTCCCCACTACAGGTGAGACTGTTAAATATTAAACCAGCACTCCTAATATCAGTTGCCTTTCAGCATGCTACCTCAGTTGCATCGCACCAGAATCCCCAGCAATTCTGGTTTATGGCAAAACCAGCATAAATCAGAATGTGGCTTGTTTCAAAAAGAAAACCATGCTTAGGATGATGGGCTCAGCTCACCAAAAGGTGCCTTCAAATTCACTGGGATTCATGTGAGGAAGTGAGGCTGACATTCAAACTTAGCCCATAGGTTGAAGTGGCTTGACTTCCTTGTGAACCAGGAAGTAAAAAGATACAAACCAGGAGTTCTCAACCTTTTAAAGCCAGAGGCTGGGTCACGCTCCCTCAGACAGCTTCGGCGGCCGGACAGTCATTTTGCCCTTCCTCCACCACATAGCACTTCCTGGTGTGGTGGAGGCGGTGGGAGGCCACATGAAATGGCCCCATGGACCACATCCGGCCCACAGGTTGAGAATTCCTGATATATAGAGTGAATAGCTTGTAAAACTATAGGACAAATTCGTGGCTCTGCTGCTTCTATTAGCTCTCCCTGTTACCCAAGACTGATTCAACCTGTTGCCCAGCCATGGCTTAAGAGGGCCACAAATTGCTCACCCCAGGCCTAAAGCTTCCCGAAAGATACTCTTCCTAGCAGATTTCCAACTCCCCTCCTCCAGAGGCAGGAGAACTGAACAATCGAAAAACTTGGCAAAATTAACTTTTTGGATTACAACTCCCAGAACTCCTTCACCCCAAAAGCACTGTTACCTTTTTTAAAAACCCTCTAATATTGCAAGAATTGTTTAGACACCATGCCTAGCTAGTTACTTCCTTTCTAGGGCTGTCAATTCCTAGAATTCCTTGGGCCGTTGGAAGTGCTGCCTGTGAAGGTGTCTATGGCTTTTGTATTCTACCCTTAGAAAAGTTACTTCCCTAGACAGGAGTAAATGAAATAAAAGTGATCAGCTTTCTCAAAGCAGACGGTTTTCTCCAAGGAACAAAACCGTACGATTACAACTGGAGGGACTTTTGTTAGGGAGGAACCCAGAAACCACGAAAGGCCACTTTCTAAACTACAGGTTCCGAAATCTGGCAGCCAGGATAGATCCTGGCCATGGTGGTTGAGATCCAGGAAAGGAACTTTTCCTGCTTCTCCTCTTGCTGCAGCTGGCAGTGCCACTAATGCGGCAGTATTTTTGGCTCAGGGCATGCCAAACCATGAAGGCAAGGAGAACAGGGCCTGCCAAAGGTCCAGCCAGAGAAACTTCCAGCCCAGCAGATGAGAAGTGGATCACAAGCGCCATCCCCCTTGCAGGTTGGGTGTTTCGGCCGAGACGGATGGGAAGTGCAGCGCAACAACAGCCACATGGGCTTCCTGATCCATGCTAAATGCTAGGATAGTCATCGCTAAACTAGTGACTGTGCCTAGCCAACACAGGAACGATGGGAAGTGTGACCCAAGTCACGTGGAAGGCATCACATTGAGGAACACCATATTAAGTCCCACAGCTCAGATGGACAAAGGGGCTGCTGGACTACAGTACCCATCATTCCTAGCCAACACAGCCAATAGCAAAGGGTTTCAAAAACTACGGTCCCCGAACACTTGGGAGGACTAGATTTATCATCTTGACCTTTATGGAAAGCTGCAGGACCTGAGGCCGTCTAGATGTTAATGAACTTCTGCTCCCATCATTCCTCATCATAGTCCATGCATGAAAGGCTAATGGGAACTAGAGTTTAATATCATCTGGAAAGCCATCGGACCTCCCACTTTCTATTAGTACTCTACATCAAGACTAGGGTGAAGGGGAGTCAAAGCCCAGTTGCTTTTCAGGTTACAGTGATTATACAACCCGCTAGTCCTATGCTTTGCTATTGTTAACAAACGGTAGGGCCGGGCCAGGGCAAAACCAAGGAGGTGGAAGAACAGCTGGTGGTGGTAACAGGGCAGATCCCTACAACTTGGGCTTGGGACACAGCACTCGGAGAGATGGATTCAGTGGGCAGGAAGGAGGGCGCAGGGCCAGTCTCTATTGATTCTATGTCAAGTCAGACAGAAGGGGAGGGGAGATGAGAGTGAGAGGTCCCCCCCGTTATAAGAGGCAGCAGGCTCGGAAGAGCAAGAGCCCCTCGCCCACAGACAGGCGCAAGGAGACGCTCTCGTTGGCCGAGATGAAGAGCACAGAGCCGCGGCGCAGGGCCATCTCGGAGGTAGCTGCCGTGGAGGTGCCGGTGGCCGATCCCTGGATCACCAACAGGATGCTTGCCGAGTCGATGGCTGAGATGAGGTACAGCTTAACAGACGGAGGAAGCTGCGATGGAGAGAAAATCCCAGAGGCACCGCTGAGTAAAGGAAGGGAGGCACAACCTATGGAGCATTTCAAGAGCTCCAGCCAAGGTCAGGATAGGGACCAAAGCGTTACGTTAAGAGCTACGAGAAGCCCTTCTAAGGGTCATTTCTGTGCCAGTCTCCTGAATGTTCACATGACTTTTGCTGACCTTTGGTTGCAATAACACTCCAACAGGTAGACTTCAGGAGCCAGGGAGAATCCTCACCTGGTCAAGGAGAACTGTGACAGACACAGGCTTGTCGTTTAGCACAGGGGTGCCCAAACTATGGACCGGGGGCCGGATGAATTGGCATCGGGGGTCGCATCCAGCCCCCAGGCCAAAGTGACCGGCCCACGGCCTGAAATGTTTGGGCACCCCTGGTTTAGTATATGGCACTTCATATCAATGCTATGCCACTCCTCTGGCTCAAAACTCAAGCAAGCAGAAATAGAACAAATAGCCACAGAATTTCAATCCCAACCGCATGAACCAGAGATCCCCTTTCTTGAATTGTGTCAAATTTCACCTCCCTCTGCCCAAGGGCTGCCAAAAAAACCAACAACCTGATTTGCATTTCACGGCAACTCTCTGACCACAAACAGCAACCCAAAGGTTGTGAGTTCAATCCTGATGAGAAATCAAGGTTGACTCAGGCTTCCATCCTTCCAAAACCAGCGTGTTGGGGGCAAAATGCTAATTAACTTGTGAACTGCCCAGAGAGGGCACTGAGCGCTACGGGGCGGTATAGACGGGCGATTGCTTTGCTTTCTTTCTCCACTCATGGTCTCAGAATTCTGCCTGGGCCAGGGGTTCTCAACCTACGGCCCATGTTGCCGCCGGCAGAAACAAAAGTGGATGTGCTTATGCAGCCGTAAATGTGCCTGCAGCTGTCATAAAAACATTTACAACAGCCGTGGACACATTTTACAGCAGGGTTTACAGCAAGGGGGGACCACCCATCTGGCCCACTGAGGGGCCATGGTCTGGCCCATGGCTTTAAAATGTTGAGAACCCTCAGCCTGGGCATTTGCCTGTGATTTCTGAGGCTGGGAGACCTGGAGGTACGAAGCCCCCATCCCTACAGGAAGCCTCACTAAAGGTGAATTTTCCGGTTCCACGGCCATCCTTACCCTTGAATTTACGGGAGCAAAAATCTAAAGAAACCCACCTCGATCCGCATGACAGCGAAGTCTGGAATGGGCGGGTCATAGAGGTAGACGTGAGGGTCCATGCGGCTCTGCGTTGGAGCCAAGAGCTTGGAGCTGCTGGGGGCCGGCATGTAGTTCAGCATTTCGCACAGGGTGATGACGTCGATGTACTTGGGGGTCAAACCAGCCCGTACGGTGTTGTCTGAGCACGCCATGCACTCGATGCAGTCTGGACGGGGCAAGAAAGAAAGGCAGAAAATGTGCTGCGTTCGAGAGCAAAGGCGACGCAAGCCGAGACTGAAAAACCGAGCCCTGCTGGTGCAGTGGTTAAACTGCTGTGCTGCGGCCAAAGTATTGAGTTCGATCCTGATGGGGAACAATGTTGACTCAGCCTTCCATCCTTCCAAGGTTGGTAAAATGAGTCCCCAGCATATGAGTGCTCAAAGCGCTATGGGGTGGTATAGAAGTGTTATGGTTATTGCTATCAAAAAGGAAAGATCTAAGTCTGCTTTTATTGATTTGATAAACATTCCTAAAAACTTGCTGCCACAAGTAAAGGTCAATAATGTGGGACATTATTATCTGACCCTTATAATCCATACAAAGGTTTCCCTTTCTTATTCTTATCCTATTTCCAAAAGGATAATTATTCTTGTCCAGATTTATCCCTTTAGTTTTAACTGACCTCTCTCTCGTTAGGTCAGGCAAAAGGAATGAACTACGGAATGAATTCACCAAAAGGTGGCTTCATTTTGGCAGTTTCATGTCTGGCCTAGATACAGAAGAAGAAAAACAAATTGTTAACAAACTTATCCCATATCTCTATGAAATCTTTTTTTTATCATTCAGTTCACATCTTTGATACTGCAGTGGTAGCGATAGTAAAGGTAAAGGTCACCCTTGCTTGAAAGACAGTCATATCCAACTCTAGATTTCAGTGCTCATCTCTGTTTCAACGCCAAAGAGCCAGCCCTGTCTGTCTGCAGACGTATCCGTGGACACATGGCAGGCATGACTAGACAACGGAGTGCACAAAATGCTGTTTGGCTTCCCACCAAAATGGTCCCTATTTATCTACAGTAAAACACCAGATAACGATTGGATCAGATAACGCTAAAATCCCATAACGATAAGTAATCTGGGGAGGAGAATTGGATCGAATAACGTTAAGGTTCTATGGGATGTATCGGATAACAACCACTGAAGCCTGTGCAGTTACAATGTATCTCTGTGGAGCTTTAACGTTATCCGATCCATCCCATAGGATTTTAACATGGATCGGATAACACTAAAAATCGGATAACACCAAGACTTGTGGAACCAAGTTTTAGCGTTATCCGAGGTTTTACTGTACTTGCGATTTCTTGCTTTCGAACTGGTAGGCTGGCAGGAGCTGGGACAGAGACGGGAGCTCATTCCGTCCTGCAGTATTCGGGTATCGAACTGCTGACCTGCCGCCTTCCAGTCAGCATCTTAGCCACTGCAGTGGTAGCAATAAAGGTTGCCTTTGCTCGAAAGCCAGTCGTATCTGACTCTAGGGGTTCAGTGCTCATCTCCGTTTACAGCCAAAGAGCCAGCCCTGTCTCTCTGCAGACGTTTCCGTGGACACGTGGCAGGCATGACTAGACAATGGAGTGCACAAAATGCTGTTTGGCTCCCCACCGAAATGGTCCCTATTTATCTACAGTAAAACACTGGATAACGATTGGATCAGATAACGCTAAAATCGCATCACGTTAAGTAATCTGGGGAGGAGAATTGGATAGAATAACGTTAAGGTCCTATGGGATGGATCGGATAACAACCACTGAAGCCTGTGCAGTTAGAATGTATCTCTATGGAGCTTTAACATTATCTGATCCATCCCATAGGATTTTAACATGGATCGGATAACACTAAAAATCGGATAACACCAAGACTTGTGGAACCAAGTTTTAGCGTTATCCGAGGTTTTACTGTACGTGCGATTTCTTGCTTTCGAACTGGTAGGCTGGCAGGAGCTGGGACAGATGATAGTAGTGATCGAGCTGCCTTAACTACCAGGCTATCTTTTCTTTTTCCCATGTTATAAAACTCACCTCCGTACAGGTAGGCATGAGGCTCGTTGGCTCCGAGGAACATACATTCTCCCGGCTGCAGTTTTACCACGTTCAGAAAATAGATGACGAAGCAGCCGATATCACCAGGATATTGCGAGTGAAGCCTGAGGAGCAATTCGCCACAGCACTTCGAAGTGTCCTTCTTTGCAGCAACTGTGGGCCAGACGCATAAAGTAAGAGCCCAGTGAACATCCTATTCTCATGCCAGTATCCTTTGACCATATCAGGTTAAAATGGGATAAAATACATTAGACCAGTCTTTCCCAGTCTTTGGTTTTGGGACTTCTATTCCCAGAAGACTAAGTCACTTCCCCAAAGCACCAATCAGCCAATGTACTGACTTAGGCTTCTGGGAATTGAAGTCCCCCATGGGGCCTGGGCCCCACATTGGGAAACTACAGCCCAAACTACAGCCCATGGGCCGGATGAATTGGTGTCAGGGCCGGTTATGGCCCATGGGGTGGTTTAAGCAGAGAAAATGGCAGCTTAAAATCTACCTCACTGTGCTGCAAAACAGATTGCAAGGCGCGTTTTACTTCTGCTTCCGGTGGGAGGAACCAGGCGACCGGCCCGCTGAACCACGTGACCGGCCCATGGCCTGAAATGTTTGTGCACCCCTGATCCAGGCCCTCCTGGTCTCACTCGGAACCAACCTTCTTTGGAAATCCTCTTCACAAGCATGTTGAGCTGGTCCACAAAGACCTTCTTCTCAGTCTTCATCATCCTCGTGAAGCACACGCGCAGTGCAGCCGACACCCCCCGAGGGTCATTGCCCACGCTGCGCTCCAGCTGCTCAGCAGCCACGCTCCCAATCAAGGCTCGGAATTCGGAAACATCTGCAAGAAGCCAAAGACACACTGGAGGTCAGCGACAAGGCCCTGTTTGTAAGAAGATATGGGATTTTGGGACATCTTGGACTACAAAGCCCATAATTCTCCATTCTAACAGACTAATACTTAAATGTGGCTCACCTGGGAGCAAGGCCTCAGCTGAAAGGCAAAAGGCACTGCAGAAGGAGCTCACCAAAAGTTGCCTTCGTTTTGACAATTTCACGTCTGGCCTAGACACGGAAGAAGAATTAAAGCAGATATGAGAGACGGCTGGCCAATTCCCTCTTGAATGCTTCCAGCGTTGCAGCGCTCAGCACCTCTCAAGGCAGTTGGTTCCATTAAGAGGTCTTTCCTGATATTCCGCCTATATCTGGCTTCTGGTAGTTTCAGCCCATTATTACGCGGCTTGTACTTTGGGATGACAGAAAACAGATCCTTCCCTTCCTCTTTAGGATTATCTTTCACGTATTTGAAGCGTGCCATCATCATATCCCCTCTCCATCTCCTTTTCTCAAGGCTAAACATGCCCGGATCCTTCAGTCTCTCCTTATAGGGCTTGGTTTCCATTCCTCTGATCATCCTTGTTCCCCTTCTCTGTACTTGCCACAGTTTATGTGCATCTTTCTTAAAATGCGGTGCCTAGAATTGGACACAGCTCAACATATGCAGATATTCTCAACACACAATGCCCAGTTCTTATTTGTCTGCTATCATGCCTTTTTACTTACGGTTACAATAAGGAGAACATCTGACCCTCTAGGAGAGGGGTTCCCAATTTAAGGCCCGCAGGCCGGACTCGCCCTGCAGCACTATTTCATGTGGCCCCCATCCCTCCAAGGGCATTTGAGAAACAAAATGGCCATCCCCTTTGAAGCTGTTGGGACAAAATGACCACACACACATCATGCAGGCAGGGCAAAATGGCCGTCCAGCCCTCGAAGCTGTCTGAGGGAGCGTGACCCAGCCCCCAGCTTAAAAAGGTTGAGAACTCCTGCCCTAGGCTATGGGATGGTACAAGTGTAATTACTATTGTATCTTCCCATGATCTGTAGCAGTCCTTAAGGCCAGTGGTGGCAAACCTATGGCACATGTGCCAGAGTGGGGACTCAGAGGGGACTCTGTGGACACACGTGCCATCACCCTAGCAGTTTCCTGCCACTCTGCCCAGCAGCCCAATGGGAACGCTTCCTCCGTCCCCCCAGCACAGAGTTCCTCTCACCCCTCTGCCCAGCAGCCCAATAGGAGCGCTTCCTCCCTTCCCCCAGCACAGAGTTCCTCCCAACCCTCTGCCCAGCAGCCCAATGGGAGCGCTTCCTCCCTCCCCCCAGCACTCGGTCGCTAAAAGGTTTGCCATCACTGCCTTAGGCCCTTTCCTAGGGAGCAGGTGCCGTCGCACACTTACGTTGGAGGAAGCCCACAATCTCTTCCACCGGACGGAAGCCACACAGACCCTCAAAAGGTGTGAGGGCAATCGTCATTTCTGGTTTGTGGTTGGCATCGGGGTAGTGCTCCGGATACTGGGCATGAAGCTTCTCAGCCAGCTCCTAGTAAAAGGGAGGAGAAGGAAGCAGAAGACGTGTTGAGCTTACACCAGGCACACCCCATCACGCTTTGTGTTCATTTTGCACACTAACCTGGAGATGGGAAGGGCCAGTGTTTAAGAAACACAGTCACTGCCCAAAACCAGGAGTTCTCAACCTTTTAAAGCCAGGGGCCGGGTCACGCTCCCTCAGACAGCTTTGGGGGCCGGATGGCCATTTTGCCCTTCCTCCACCACATGGCACTTCCTGGTGTGGTGGTGGACCCCACATGAAATGGCCCACAGGTTGAGAATCCCTGATCTAAACAGACAGTCCACAGGCTAAACGATTCCTCCCTCTAATAGTAACTGCTTTCTACTCTGCATTATTTGCTGAGCTCTCTCTGTGGCTAGTATGCACTGGAGTCTGTCTGTTCTCACTGAGAGGTTTGGTTTTTCATACCAGTTAATCCTTGGCTACAGGGGCTGCAGGGACTCAAGTGGTTTACACGTGGAACTTGACGACTGGAAGGTCGGCAGGTCAGCAGTTCAAGACCTGAGTACTGCACAATGGCGTGAGCTCCCATCTCTGTCCCACCTCCTGCAGTTTGAAACCAAAAAATCACATCTAGATAAATAGATACCACTTCAGCGGGAAAGGTAATGGTGTTCCATGTACTCCGGCGTCTAGGCATACTTGCTGAGAAGTCCACAGTAATGCCTGCAGATGCAGACAGCGCTGGCTTTTGGGCTATAAAGGGAGATGAGCACTGAACCCTAGAGTTGGATACGACTAGATTTTGAGCAAGGGTGACCTTTACCCTTACACGCCATCTGCGCCACCCTGCAAAGATTACGCAACAGGAAGAGAGGGAATGATCGTAGAGGCCCAAATTAACTTGAGAGCTATTTTGGCTCAAGCATGAACAGCTGAGCTGTGTGGGTCACTGTGTCCGTGACAGGCTATTGGCTCCACTGCCAGCGGGGCAGTGAATCCATTCCAGGACTGAGTCCAAACTTAGGAAGGAGCAATTCAGAGTAATGAAGCTCTTTTGGAGCTGACCTGTTCTGGATGGCTATGGAGGCTGCCCTCCAAAACAAGTGAGATCAGACTACACTTCACTTGCCCCATGCTTTGCTTCCAAGGATGCCCCCTTAGAACCAGCTTTCAAGGTAAAAGGCCAAGGTCCTTCGATTGAGGAATTGTGGCAGTAATCAGGACTCGAACTGCTGACCTGCAGATCTTCCAATCGTCAAATTCAGTGTCTTAACCATTGAGCCACTGCAGTCCCTTGACTCCAGGTTAAGAATGTATTAAAGATTTTTAGATTTCCAGCATGCAGTTGAAGAGGTCAAGAAGCTAGAACTCTGTTTTAATGCATAGATTTCATAAAATGGCTCATATCCTTCTCACAAGGAGACCTGGGTTCAAATCCCCACTCAGCTAGGCACTTCCTTAAACATCTCGCCTACCTCAAAAATGTGTCTCCACAACTTGGAACCAACATAAGGGTGGTCACGAAAAATGATTAACAATTTCACAGTTCAGATACAAGAGTAAAACGCCAGCGGCCCCATCCCATTCCCCATAAAATCTATAAGAAGAACATCAAAATGATCCCCTAAAACAGCATTTCCCAAACTCAGTTCTATCGTGGAACACTTTACAAATCCTAAAATTTTAACGGAACACTTTGTTTTTTGTAATAGAAAGACAGGTTTCGGTTTTTCCATTTTAAATAACAAATAACGCTGCTATGAAGCCAGCCTCTAATGATGTTCAAATAGTTGCAAAACAAACTTCTCTCACAAGCTGATGCATCACATTGAAAGGATGGGTGCAAAACAAACTCTGTGGTATTACACATTTGCCAATGAGTGTTACCAGAATGTCATATATATATTTTTCACAGAACACTTGTTGAACTTCCATGGAACACCAGAGTTCTACAGCACATGGTTTGGGGAACGATGTTCTAAAACATGCACATCACAACAAAGGCTTACCTTGTTGGGGTGAGCCTGGATGGACAATGCTGTGTTGACCGACAGGACTTTGAACAAGAAAGGCAGCTGGCCATTGAATGCTTCTTTCACCTTGGAGCCGAGACAGGCTGGGTTGTCTGCAATCCATTGCCCCAGGGTCTTCTGGCGGATGCGATTATCCAGAATCAATGCGTCCCCTTTGGGATGTGTGCCCATCCACAGCTAGGAGAGGAGGAATAAAGACAAACCCATCATCCATTAGTGAAAGGGTCAGGAACGTGTGATCCTCTAAACGTTATTGGACTACAAATCCCATCAGCCCTTGCTGGCACAGCCAGCGGTGAGGGATGCTGTAAGTTGCAGTCCAACAATCCTGGGAATGGCCCTGTTTAACAAGGACTGAGGTGGCTCAGTTGTTAAGACAATGAACTTGGTGACTGGAAGGTCAACAGTTTGAGACCCGAGTGCTGCATGACAAAGTGAGTTCCTGTCTCTGTCCCAGCTCCTGCCAACCTAGTTCGAAAACAACAAAAAAATATCTACCTACCTTTTTGTTGTTCAGTCACACAGTCGATTCAGACCCTTTGCGACCCCATGGACCACTGTCTGCCAGGCACTCCTGTCCTCCACCATCCCCCTCAACTCGCTCAGCTCTGTGCCTACCTATTTATTTATTAATTACATTTTCCACCGCTCATCTGGGATATTTTCCACTCTTGCAAGTAGATAAATATGTACCACTTTGGCAGGAAAGGTAAGCACTGTTCCATGCACTCGGGTGTCTAGTCATGCCTTCTACATGTCCATGGAAACATCTGCAGAAACAGACAGTGCTGGCTCTTTGGCTATAAACAGAGAGGAGCACCGAACCCTAGAATCAGATATGACTGGCTTTCCAGTAAGGGCAACCTACATGCTTTCTGACTGTAGATTTTGGAGGAAAAGGGACATATAGATCAGCCTTCTCTACCTTGTGATGCCCAACTCACAAACTAAGAAAGGTATAGTTAGAGCCTCAGATAAAAACACGTACACATAAATCTATCAGAGGGAACTGCAAGAAGAAGTAGGTTGGATAGCTTGGAGGATCCTGGGAGATCATGCTGACCAGGGGGTTCTGGGAGTCGTACTCCGAAACATTTCCAAGTCCTGCTGTCTCATATCCTCCCATACAAACTGAACAAAAAGCCAAAGGAAGGAAGGAAAATTTGAGCTTGGAAGGTCCCTTGCCCAGTCTGGTCAAGTTATCCTGCTATGGTAATATAGTAGACTCTACTGCTAGTGACTCAATGCCGAGTGTTGGTCTAGTGGCCTTGGGTGCCAAAGTCCACAGGGAAGGGTGATGGTCTCCAAGTGGATTAATGGTCCCACTTGAATCCATCCTGGCTTTGGGCTGAGGAGGGCTTTGTGTGCCAAAAGGGCTCAGGACCAGAAAGTGACTCATGGAACTGGATCAGTGGTACTATGGGTGTCATGCTGTGTTCTGGAAGGCAGATTAAAGGTTGCGGCATTACATTCTCAGGATAGTCTTTGTGGCTGATCGCCATGAGGATCGCCTATATTCGGATTCACCAGAAGAAGACCCTGGAAATAAGTGCTTACCTCTGCATACGGTTTGTCTTCTTCAACGTGCACCATAGAATCGCTGTTTGCCAAAAGTTTGGCCACTTCGCTGTCCTTGCCTATCTTGCCCCAGGCATAATTCTGCACAGCACAGCCAAGGGGAAAGACTGCATAAGCAAAGAAAGAGGAACCACATGACCACAGCAAGAAAGAGGAACCCACCTGATTCTTAACCTATGGCAGTGATGGCGAACCTTGGCGGTCCAAGTGTTCTTGGACTTCAATTCCCAGAAGCCCAAGTCAGCACTCCTGCTGATCAGGGCTTCTGGGAATTGAAGTTCAGGAACAGCTGGAGTGCCAAGGTTGGCCATCATGGACCTATGGCTAACTGCATCTGTTTTGTAATCCAGATGTGACCAGAAGGCATGGAAGATAGCAGGGCCAGGGAGAAAAAGCCATGGGACCCAGAAGAAGGGAAGCATGAACCACTTTTGTGCATTCTCTACCTCAGGGATTCTGTGGCCTATGGGCTGTATGTGGCCCATGGCATCATTTCATGTGCCCTCCCTCACGGCCATCCGGCCCCCGAAGCTATCTGAGAGGGCGTGACCTGGCCCCTGGCTTGAAAAAGGTCGAGGCCCCCTTATCTACCAGGGCAAGAACCATGGAAAGAGTCACTATAAGTTGGAACTTGCTAGATCCACCAATGCAAGAAATTTGGTACTCCTGCAGGCATGAAATGCAACGTTGGATTTTAGGGTTGGAAGGGTCTTGGTCTTGGAAGTCCTTTTAGGGAAGGGGTTTGTTTGGGGACTACAATTCCCAGAAGACCTCGCTAGCATCTCCAGGGAGCTCTTGGTATGGAAACCACAATTTAAAAGCCTGGGGAAAGAACAAACCTGATGTACTGTATTTCTGACGTTAAGATAGTGCCCGTGGAGACGTGCACGATTTTTCTGACCAAAACAGCAAGCAGGAGACTACTAACACCATCCCGTGCACGTGTTTACACTGGAGGAAGCCATTTAAAATTTCTACTCCCGGGTAAGCCATTTAAAATTTCTACTCCCGGACCGCACCTCGCAACACAACTGGCGTCGCGCGGCTTTCGATTCAGACGTGCAGCTTCCATTCATCCCTGAACACGCTTCTGAGTCCCCGATTCTCACGACCAAAGGGCGAGTCGTCGTTGTAACCACCACCACCACCACCCCCCCCTTCCCATCATGGGGCTTTTTACTCCGCGTGATGGAGAGACACCCCTCCCCCCAAGCACCCGATCTTCTGATCCACCCCGTGCGCGGATCCGAAGTGACTCCGCTTCGCTTTGTCCTCTCTCCCGTCTGAACCTCCTCGTCCCTCCCCCCCGGGGGCCCACATCACTTACCTCTTAACTCTGCCATACTGCCAATGGTGCTGATCTCCCCTCCTCGCGGCCGGCAACCGGAGTAGCCCTGCAGCTACCACGCCTCTTCCAGGCACCGCCCGTGCACGCCGGGAACCGTAGTTCCTCCTCAATCCGGATTCTCCCCCACGCGGAGTCAGTTCGAGATCAGTTAGTGCTGGAAATAACAGATAACGGGGGGCGCCGCCGTGAGAAGGCAGTAAATGACGGGGGGAGGCAGAGGGGCTTTTGGAGAGACCCACAGGACGGAGGCAGACACCCAACCGGTGCAGCTGGGTGTTGTCTGCCGATTGGTGCGAGGAAAAACATGTACCGACGAGGACTTCGGTTTGGGCAATGACAAAGCCCAGAAAGAAAGGGCGAAGCTCCGCAACTAATCCGAATAACAGGCGTTACCAGTTGTAAAAATGACACATTGATTTGACTGTGATTTGCCCTGGTGATGCACTGGTTAAACTGCTGTACTGCAGTCAAAAGGTTGTGAGGTCGATTCTTGGGAGATCGGGAAAAATGAGTGCCCAGCATGTTGGGGGGCAAAATGCTAATTAAATTGCGAAGAGTGCACTAAGCGCTATGGAGTGGTGGTGCTATATAATTGTCATTGCTTTGGCTTTGTTATGCTAACCATTCTGTACCTGATGTGTATAAAATTGATGCCATGAAGTCTCACTCTTTATGTCCGACAAAGTGGACTTGATCCACCAACGCTCAAATGAAAATACAGCAGTTAGGTTTTAAGGTGCCTTATTTATTTATTTGTTCAAATTTATATATCTGCCCACTCGTTTACACTCTGCTTATGTTTGAAACACTATCTAACATGGCCAAAAAAAAAGCCAAGAAAGTGGCTTCATTTGAGCAGGCCAGGTTTTGATGGGGACCTGAAGGAAGAAGAAAACTTCAACATTTCTATTATCGGCTCCACAACAATAACCTTTCCCATATGTTAACATAAAGACACACTTCTAATGCACTGTGGTGGCTTTGTGCTTCAGCGTCTAGTCATGCCTGCCACATGCCCACTGAAACGTCTGCAGACTCAGGCAGCATTGGCGCTTTGGCTGTAAACGGAGATGAGCACTGAACTCTAGAGTCAGATATGACTGGCTTTTGAGCAAGGGCAATGTTTTGCTTTACTAATGCTTTACTAATGCACTGCGAGTTCTCCTTTAAAGCTCTTCTTCTTAGGTGAGCCTGCTGCGGGGTCTGTTCCGTGGTGGCGCCCTGGCTTTGGATTCGGAACAACGTTCCCGATTATTTACAGTAAAATCATTTAAGGTTAGCAGTTTTTAAAAAACAACCACCCTATTTTATGCAGGAAGGCTTTCCGCAAGGTTGATGTCAGCTAGTATGCTGCTGCTCTCCCTTCCCAACCCATTTCATATTGTAATTTTTTATTTATTTATTAATTAGTTACACTTATGTACTTTCTTTGCCGCTCTAGGGAAGAATCACTCTTTTAAAATAGCAAAGTTTTAGGGCAATTAGGGCGAACTTCAGATTTCTGCTCCCGCTGCTTCGTATCTCCTGCAGGAGCTTCTTAATCTTAAGCCACTTTAGATAAAGGTAAAGGTCACCCTTCCTCGAAAGCCAGTCGTATCCGACTCTAGGGTTCAGTGCTCATCTCTGTTTCATAGCCACTTTGGGAAGTGTTCAAATACGTTGTACTTACCGAAGAACTACGGGTCCTATTGCGCAATACATGATACACCCCCTAGGCACACAACTACTTAGTACGCATGCGCCTCATCTCAGCTGTTGTTCCCCTCCTGCCCCGAAAGAGCGGGATGAGCAGCGTTCTACGCATGCGCTCCGCGCGCCTGCTTGCTGTTGGTGGGGTTTTTTTTCCCCCTCCGCCTTCTCTGATGAGGTCACAAGCCACAAGGTGAGGCGGGAGGGAACCCGTCTACGTCACGTGACTGCGTCTGGCGCGGCGCCCTCTGCGCACGCGCGGCCCTGGGAGGACGCTCCTCCGTCCTCCCGGAAGTAGGGAGAGGGTGAGTGTGTGGGTAACTAGGGAGCAGGAAGCGGACCAGGTTGAGAACAGGTGCGGCGGACTTCAAGGCTCCGGCAAAGGCGGCCATGTCGGGCTTCGACACGAACCCCTTCGCCGACCCGGTGGACGTGAACCCCTTCCAGGTGAGGCGAGCAGCAGAAGCACGGGGCGGGGGAGGCGGCGGGGGAGAATGGGACCCTTTGGAGGAGTCGAGGCAAAGAAGCCACGCCCTAAATTTAGGAAGAAGAGGGGGACCCTCACCTCAAACTCCTAAAACTTAACACTGTCCGGGGAAGGAGACCTTGTTTTCCTCCTCCCCCCCCCCAATGATAAATCAACTTTGTCACTTTAAACGGGTGGGGCAGGTGAAGAAGGAAGTGGACCCTCAGTCAATCTTTATTATTTATTTACTTATTTATTTATTCTTCTTATACCCATGGTCCAAGACCAGCATAGCACAGCAAAAAAAAAAACAGAAATTAAAATGAGGCTACTTAAATATATTGCCGTGTGGGCAGCAATACAAATGTGACTAATAAATAAATATCAAGAGGCAGAAGTTAAAATGAGGATATTTAAAATAGATCAAGAGACAACAGTGAAAATGAGGATATTTAAAATAGATCAAGAGACAGCAGTGAAAATGAGGATATTTAAAATAGATCAAGAGACAGCAGTGAAAATGAGGATATTTAAAATAGATCAAGAGACAGCAGTGAAAATGAGGATACTTAAAATAGATCAAGAGACAGAAGTTATAATAATGATTTCATGTCAGAAATTATTCTGGGTTGAAAGGAATTTTTTGCTAGAGGAACTCTGCTTAGGGAATGCCTGAATGAGGCCCCTTTCATGTTCCCCAAGATCTTTTCCCACCCAAGTGTTTCCCCTATTTATATACTTGCAATTTCTTGCTTCCAACTGCTAGGTTGGCAGGAGCTGGGATAAGGATGGGTGCTCAATCCGTTATGCAGTACCCAGATCTCGACCTGCCGACTTGTCAGCCGTCCAGATAACAAGGCGAGCTTCTTAACCACTGAGCCATTTCAACCCTAGGACAGAGACAGAAGCTAAAATGAGGCTACTTAAAACCTATTTTTAAAAAGAGCATTTCTGCTCAGAGTTGAGTAGGAAAATTAATATTTAAGATTAATAGTGTTACAACTACAGTATTACTAAACCTATGATGTAGTGCTAGTAGTTTATTTAGTTGAAGGACCCAAAAGTTATGGGGTGATTGATAGTTATTTGAGGATTTGGGGAGGGGGGCTGTAGTGGCTGAGCAGTTAAGAAGCTCGCTTTGTTAGCTGGAAGGGTGGCAAGTAGGCATTTCACTGTACTGCATGACGGTGTCAAGGATTACTGATCACTTTCTCAAAATCTATCTGAGGAACTAGTAAGTAATCCAGGAAAGTTCTGATTGAAATAAAATTGTTAGTCTCCAAAGTGCTGCAAGGTATGTGATTGTGTCTCTCATTCAGCTAAGGCAATTGACATAGCTACCTTAAATTAAGAGAATAATTCTTTCTGGAGAGCTGAGTGTTGTGGGCAAGAACTGTGAATTTATTGTTCTGCCTACTGATGTTTCCAAGAGTCATCGTTCTTGTGCTGCTTTGTAACTATTGTCTTAATGATCTGGCTTGTAGTCAGCTAGAGTTTTGTCCCATTCCATTCCTGCCTGTTGCTCCTTGCAGGATGAGATTTAGACGCAAAGTTCTGCAGTGAAGATTTAGTTGCTCTCTTTGAACAGCTTATTTGAAACTAGGAGCCGAGGTATTAACACTGTCTTGTCAAGTAGCTCTTTTATCTCAATGAGATGCAGGAGTTCTGCATGTACTGTAATTGTTCTATATGTTAAGTACATTTTTGTTTATGGACACCAAGCTTGTAAGAAGGGATTTGTATATTTTTATTTGTGCAAAGTTCCTTGTACATTTCAGACATACAGTATTTGCATATAATGCATAGCAACATATTTATCCTGTTATTACACTTACATAATAATAATTGGGTGCTATCAAATCTATTCTAATTTATGGAGAGCCTTTTCAGAGTTTTTTTTTACGGTAGAAAATGCATAGAAGTGATTTACCATGGAGGAGCCCTGGTGGCACAGTGGATAAACTGCTGTCCTGCAACCAAAAGATTGTGAGTTTGATCCTGACCTGGGATCAAGGTTGACACTTAAAACTTTGTAATTATTTTATTTTTAATTTATTAGTTTTTGTTCTATTACACCTTCTCTCAATGATCTGAAGAAGCAATTTGCCTCCCCTTTATTCTGTCCTCATTATAGGCCAGTGATGCAGACCATAATGAGCGACTGAAAGCCCATAGTCATCCAGTGGGTATCAGGGGGCTCTGGGACATGGCTCTCCCAAATCCTGACACTTTAGCTACCATATCATACTACCCTTTATCTGTCATAAAATGGATTTCAGTGCCAATTCTCCAACTGTGATATCCAGGGCTTTCTGATTTACAGTGGTGCTCAGCTGCTTTTCCACCCAGTCATTTTATCATGTGTGTTGGGTTTAAAGAATAATAATTAGAGCTTAACTAGACACACCAGGATTAAGCGCTAGAATTTGTCCTTCTTGATTTTAACCATAAATAATATCAATCATAAACTGAAGTGCATGTGTCATAGAACAGACGGTGTATTTCTCAGCTCAGTCATGTTTGCCCTGAATTCAGTGACACTTATCCCCGAGAAGGTCTACCTCAAAGTACAGTCTCAGTCTCTGGCATAACCTGGAGTGATTCACTATCTCATCAGTGAGGGAGATGGATCAGAACAAGGATGGTCCTCTAGATGTTCACCTACAGCACCCATTAGCTTTTACCTTTGGCTCTGCTGACTAGGGTTGATGGGAGTTGCAGGTATGCAGGGTTTGGATTGCTAGTCCTCTAACTAACTAGACTGAGTGCTAGTGCTCTATTAACACACTCAAATGCATATGTAGTACCCTTTAGAGAAAATTAGTCACTGCATATAGTATCGCTAGGTAGTGTGAGTTCTTTCTTTTCCAAAGGCTCCATGCACACATTGATTTGCTCTCTAGTAAATGTTTGTATTCAGCACCTACAATCAGTGTTTTTCAAACCTTGGCTTTTGGACTTCAGTTCCCAGAAGCCTAAATCAATTCCCCAAAGCGCTGATCAGCCAGTGTACTGATTTAGGATTCTGGGAATTGAAGTGCCCCTGTGGGGCATGGGAACCACTGACCTATATGTAAGCGTCTATTATTTGATCAACCTTGTTGTTCCAAAGTCATTCATCACGCTATTGTGAAGAAGGGGTAAAAAGCCCTGGAATCAAGCAGGGCATGTGGTTTCTGTTTGCAAAAAATCTGTTTGAAAATAATTATTTTGACCTGTGAGGGCTTCCTCTGCTTTTGGCAACGTGAGCTGTAGGCCTGGAGAGGAAGTTGCTGAAACATCCAAGCTGCAAGTGCTGAGAAGAAACAGTTTTTGCAGTTATGTCTAGTAACAGTGCATCTGTCATTATAAAACAATCTTGCAATGGACTTGAGTGCCTCTACAGAGTATGTAGGGACTGCGGTGGCTCAAGTGGTTAAGAGGCTAAACTCACTGACTGGAAGGTTCAATTCTCAGGTACTGCATGAAAGAGTGAGCTCCCGTCTCTGTCCCAGCTCCTGTCAACCTAGCAGTTCAAAAGCAAGACATTGCAAGTAGATAAATAGGTACTACTTCAGTGGGAAGGTAAACAGTGTTCCGTGCACCCCAGTGCCTAATCCTGCCTGCCACATGTCTACAGAAATGTCTGCAGATGCAAACAGCGCTGGCTCTTTAGCTATAAACAGAGATGAGCACTGAACCCTAGAGTCAGGTACAACTGGCTTTCAAGTAAGGGAGACCTTTAACCTTTACATTACAGAGTACTTTGGCTGACAGGATGCCACAGAAGTTTTCTTTCCTCCTGGCATAATTTCGGATTGAAAGTTAAATTAATTCAACTGCTGGGCTTATTTTTTTTTTATTTTTTTTTTGTGGTAGCTTAGCAGGAAACTCTGGTAACATTTCCATTCCCGGAATGCTGTTTGGATTTCAACAAGACCGTCTTGCCAACTCTGCCTGTCTTTCTAAAACATCTTTTGTTTGCTAAGGGAGTTGAGCGGTGGCTCCCGAGCTGGCCTTGCAGTCTTGGTGACGTGGGTGTGAGTGTAAGGGTGCTAAAGGAGAGCTCGAAGATGCAGTTCTTTGGACCGTGGTGTTTAGAGTCTACCACATGCCATGGCCATTGCGTCCAGGGCAGTTGCATTCAGGGGTCTGTAATACATTAATAGGATGATCCAGGGTCCTTGCCTAGAGCCTCTGTGTAGTTTGCAGCCTCCCATTTCCATTTCTTGATTCTCAGACTTAAGCTGTTCAGGAGGTCACAGGTTTTCTGAACTCCAGTCTAAAATAAAACAAACTTCCTTTGCCACAAACAAGGCTTTTAAATGAAGAATCCTCAGATTTCAACAAAGCTAAAAACTTTAAAAGGTTTGCCGACTCCTGCTCTAGAGGTTGTAGACACCATACCCCAGTACATTAACATGCTAGAGCAGGGGTGAGCTATAGTAGCCTTCCAAATGTTGTTGCGGTATAATTCCCAAAAGCTCTATTCAGCCTAGTAGTCTCTGGAGAATATGCAAATTGGAAAAAAAAAGGGGGGGGGGTTGCTAGAAATTGCTTGCTTTGCCACCATCTGCCCTCTACTACTCTGGTTCATTGTGTTCTTGGCAGGGTAGCTATGTCTTGCACAGACATTGCAGAAATTATTTTCTTGGCTTATTGATCTCACACTGGCTGCAGCCTTTTGGGAGCTGTGGTGCAAAATAATTTTTCCAAACTCTACTCTTGTGTGCGCATGCGCTGAGAGCTGCGCTATCTTCCGTACCTTAGTTTCTCGATACCTCTGAGTCTACCCATTGATTCTGTAGGGAACATGACTTATGAGGTACTCTCGCTGTTCAGGTATACTAGAAATGAAGTGTCCTTGTTCCAAGCAGGGGATTCTCTCTAATAAATGTGTGTGTGTTAGACTTCAGATTTCATCACCTATCGCTTTCGCCTGTTTTCTCCTCCTTGGAGTGATTCACTTTGTTGAATAACATACCTAGCCTAGGGAGTGTCGGAGTCCAGGCTGTTCGCCTGAGGTTATTCATTAAACAGGATCTCATTGGTCAGAGCTGAGACAGAATAAGATTTTGACTCAGACCAATTCCTGTCTCTGGCCTTAACAATCCCAAACTTGGCCCTGCTATCCTTTTTCTTTCTTCTTCCTTGCCTTTCTTGACAGCTTTTTATATTTTCTTTTTCATTTCTTGATAATTTAATCAAGCTACTAGCCATGCTCGGATTTATGGCAATTTCTGGAGCATGTCCCATAGAAGAAGATTGGTCCTTAGAATTTCAGCCACTCTGCTCTCAGCCAACCAAGGTCTCCTCCTTCCTTAAACGATACTGCTCATTCCTCCTTGTGGCCAGTGGTCCCCAATGTGGGACCCGTGCCCCACAGCTGGGCCTCATCTCCCCAAAGCCTAAGTCAGTACATTTGGCTGATCAGTGCATTGTGGAAATGACTTAGGCTTATGGGAATTGAAGCCCAAAAAACAAAGGTTGGGAAACGCTGCTTGTTGCTCTGTTTGTAATGAATTGCCTCCTTGAGCAACACTTTGGACTACAGTTCCCATAAGCTCTAGCTGTCTAAATAAGATTTTTAAGCTGGTGGTTCAAAATGTCTTGAGGCTATCATCCCACCTACCAAGGATGTCGAGGATGTTGCTTTTGTTTTTCTTCCATCCACTGTTTTTTTCCCAAAGTGTATTTCGTCCAAGTGGCCTTTGGGTCATCTTAAACTTCATTCTCTCTTCTGCATACATGCTTTACCTACTGATAACAGTGTTTGACCATGCACTTTGGTTCCTCTGTGCTGGGGGGAGGGAGGAAACGTTCCCATAGGGCTGCTGGGCAGAGGGGCAGGGCGAACTCTGCTGGGCCAACAGCACTCATGCTCCCAGAGAGGGCTCTTGAGTGCCCCCTCTGGCACGCACGCCATAGGTGTGCCACCGCTGCCCTATATGTTAGGCTAAAAGTTCTTTGGAAAAAGGGACCTATCTGTTCTTTTGTAACTCCAGAAAAGTACCATGTATGGAGGTTCCATATTAAAGGAAACATAGAATGTGGACCACCGGAGGGGGCATTTGGAATTAATGTTCTGCTCTTGCGTTAAGGGTCATTGAATTATTTTTGATTGTTCGGACCAGGCATCCTCAAACTTGGCTGTCAAAGTGTTTTGGACTTCAATTCCCAGAAGCCCTAGTCAGCACACCTGCTGGATCAGGGCTTCTGGGAATTGAAGTCCAAGATCTGGAGAGCCACGTCAGAGGAATCCTGGTTTAAAGGATTGTCCCGATATGATTGAAGTAGCAATGATTTGATATCTTTTCAAAGATGAAAAAGCGAATAGAAGTCTAACATACTTGCGTGCAGTGGCTTAATGATTAAGATGCTGAACTTGACAACTGGAAAGCTGGTAGGTCAGCAGTTCGAGCCCCGAGTACTGCGTGATGGAGTGAGTTCCCGTCTCTGTCCCAGCTCCTGCCAAACTAGCAGTTTGAAAGCAAGAAATTTTAAGTAGATAAATGGGTACCACTTTGGTGGGAAGGTAAACAGTGTTCCGTGCACTATGGGGTCTAGTCATGCCTGCCACATGTCCATGGAAACGTCTGCAGATGCAGACAACACTGGTTCTTTGGCTATAAACAGAGATGAGCACGGAGCCCTAGAGTTGGATGCAACTGGCTTTTGAGCAAGGGCAATCTTTACCTAGCAAGTGTACAGTTGTACCTCGCTTAAAGAGCATAATGCGTTCCACAGGATTGCTCTTTAAGTGAGTTTGCTCTTTAAGCGAAACACCATTGTAAGTGGCCAATTGTGGGGGCTATTGTGAATCCCGATTTATTTGTTAAGCGAGTTTTTGGTTGGATTTATTTGTTAAGCGAAGCGAACATTCAGAGAAAATTCTGCTCTTTAAGCGATTTACTCTTTAAGTGAGACGCTCTTTATGCAAGGTTTGACTGTACTTTGTGTTTAAGAATGCAAGGGGTCGGAATCGACTATGTGACTGAACAACAACACCTTCTTCTTTCTTCCCTCTCTTTTTTACAGGATCCTTCAGTCACACAGTTGACACATGCTAACCAAGGTGGTCTGGATGAATTTAACCCCTTCTCTGAGAACTCCAAGCTGGTGAGTGCCTCACGGATTCGTTTCTGTGCCACAGAGCATGGCTACCTTCAGAATTGCACTGTAGAACTGCACTGAGGATTGGAATGGGCTTATTTCTCCATCTAAGACTAGAAAGTCTCCTGTGTAAACACATAGCTAAAGGCCCATAAAAAAATTCAAAGGAAAGATTTTCTCCCCATACCTTTATTCTGCCTGGGCTTTCACATCTTAGTAAAATACATCCTTTTTTCAAATAATACAATCTATCTAAATAAGTTCTGTACAGTAAAACCCCGACTTACAAGTAGATAAATAGGTATTGCTTCAGTGGGAAAGGTAAACAGTGTTCCAGTGTCTAGTCATGCCTGCCACATGACCAGTGATGGGATGTCCCTGGTTCCAGACGGTTCCCTGGAACCGGTAGGACCAATCCCGGAGGGTTCTCCGGGAGGGTAGACAACTTTTGAGGTGTCCGGTTCCGGATGCCTCACTGAAAGAAAAAAAATTTTTTTTTAATCGGAGCTAAAATGGCTCCAATTGACTGCGCATGCGCAGAAACTCAATCTGATGCATTGCGCATGCGTCAGATTGAGTTTCTGCGCATGCGCAGTCAATTGGAGCCAATTTAGCTCCAATTAAAAAAAAATTGTTTTAGAGCTTTCAGGGCGGCGGCGGCGGCGGCGGCACCAGCCCTCTGAGGAGGGCACCTCCCCCGCGGCACGTTGAGGGCTGCCTGGGCCGTCCACTGCCGACAAGCCCCATGCCCTGGGAATGCCCGGCGCGGCGCATCGCTGCCGCCTCCTCTTCCGCCGGGCGCCTGTGGGCTGGGTGCCTGCAGCCGCCGCCCCCCGCCGCCGGAACTGCCGCTGCCTGCATCCCTGTGGCCGCCTCCTTGGGCCGGTCCCTTTTTAGCCCGGCTGCGGCGCCTGGCAGAGGAGGAAGCTGCAGGCGGCGGTGGTGCAGCATGGGGACGGCCCAGGGAGGCTCGGCAGCCGCAGCTGGAGCCACCGCCAGAGCCACTGCTGGCCGTGGCCGGAGCCGGGCTAAAAAGGTACCGGCCCGAGGAGGATGCCACAGGGGTGCAGGCAGCGGCGGCGGCGGCGGCGGCTGCAGTCGGGGTGCCGGGTCCCAAGAAAGGTAAGCGAGGGGTTTTTATTTGGGGTGGGTGGGTAATTTATTTGTGTTTTGGGTGGGTGGTTGTTTTTATTTTATTTATTTCTTTATTTCTTTATTTGTGTCTGGGTGGGTGGGCTGAGAGGGAGGGGTATGTGTGTGTATTTTTATTTTTATTTTATTTTTATTTTTGGCCCTGCCCACAACGTCATGATGTCGGCTTCGGCCATGACGTCATGACATTGGCCACGCCCATGACGTCCGTGACGTCATGGCGTGGTAGTAGAATTTTTGTCATCCCATCACTGCACATGACCGTGGAAATGTCTGCACACATACAGTACTCACCCTTTGGCTATAAATGGAGATGAGCACTGAACCCTTGAGTTGGATATGACTGACTTTCAAGCAAGGGAGACCTTTACTCTCTAAATTTTGGGACAGGGAGAATTCCAGGGTAGAAACCAGACTTGCAAGGACTACATTCAGATGAATTTGTGTTGATTCTCTTGGAACTGACGAGACCTTTTCAGGCGATGCGTCTACAGCAGTAGAGCCAGAATCTGGCTTTGAATACTCCTGTCATGGTCTTCTGATGTTTTGCCTTTCTTTTGTAGACGAATGCAGCCCAGACTGTCCCCGCATCAAAGCCCACGGGCACATCACAGCCTGCAGTGCTGCACCCCTCTGTGGAACCCACTCCGCAGGTAAGTGCTTCTCTTAAAACTGGATGATATCTTTGGAAAGTTCAATGTGTCGCTTTTAAACAGAGAAGAATCTTAGTTCGGCTTCTGTTCCTTGGGACTATATAAATCTCTGTTTTGTATCCTTCTCCCCTCTGTTTGCTAGGGCTTGAGGGAAACAGATGTGTATAACTTTCAGATGTGTGGCTGTGGAAGCATAATACTAATTGTGTGCCATCACACCAATTCTGACTTAGAGCAACCCTTTTGAAAGTTTCTTATGTAGTGGTTTCCCATTTCCTTTTTTTCTGGGGGCACCCTGGGATTGTACAGCTTGCCCATGAGAGACTGGCTTGATGACCGGAAGGTTGGCAGGTCAGCAGTTTGAGACCCGAGTGCCGGACGACAAAGTGAGTTCCCATCTCTGTCCCAGCTCCTGCAAATCTAGCAGTTTGAAAGCAAGAAATTGCAAGTAGATCAATAGGTACTGCTTCGGTGGGAAGGTAAACAGTGTTCCGTGCACTCCGGTGTCTAGTCATGCCTTCCACATGTCCATGGAAACGTCTGCAGACGCAGACAGTGCTGGCTCTTTGGCTTCCCTTCTAGGAATCATCAACTTGGTGCCCTTAACCCCCTCTGTGCTTGGTAGTATGTCTTTTAAGCCTCCTGGTGGTCTTCCTTCTCTCCCCCCCCCCATTCCAAGACCCCCACATTTGAAAAATCACTCTAGAAATAGCAAGTCACATGGCCGTACCCACCCAGTCACATGACCAGAATAGATAGTAAAGATTTTTGAATCCCACCACTGGATACAACTGGCTTTTGAGCAACGGCAACCTTTACCTAAAGTCGGCCATCAGTTCAAACCTATCTTAGAGTCTGTGAAAACAAGTAACAAAGTAATGAGTTTTACTGTTGTGGTTTTCCACATGCTTTGTACTTCAACAAGGCCAATGGCCAGGCTCATCACAGTGGAAAGTCTGAAACATTTTGAGGGTAAACTGCTGAGAAGGCTTTCGCTAGAATAAATGAACTATATTCTTCCATCCTTGGCCAGGTCACGACTTCTGCCATTTGTATGTGTTATTTGTATCATCAACTCATTAAGAATGTTAGTAGTTCAGTTTCATTAAGCCATCGGGCAGAGCCCATCCTGTGAGCTTAGACCCAGCATAGTTATGTGTTGCAGCTGCTGCTTAGACAGGCCAGCAAGTACCTGAGTCCTAAGTTCTTCTCGGCAAGCACGGAAGGTTCAGAGAGGCAGCGGTTGCTTGGAGAAGACGGCCACTCTCAGAGTAGCCAGGTAAAAAGGGAGGGTAGGAAGATAAGCAGGAAGACATGGAATTGTTTTTTAATAAAAAAGAAAAATGTATTTCCTTTTGATCAGCCCTACTAGGGTTTATGGGGCTTAAGTGGTTAAGACGCTGACTGGAAGGCGGCATGTCAGCAGTTCGATTCCCGAGTACTGCACGACGGAGTGAGCTCCCGTCTCTGTCCCAGCTCCTGCCAACCTAGCAGTTTGAAAGCAAGAAATTGCAAGTAGAGAAATAGGGACCACTTCAGTGGGAAGGTAAACAGCATTCCATGTCTAGGCATGCCTACCACATGTCCACGGAAACGTCTGCAAACACAGACAGTGCTGGCTCTTTGTCTGTAAACAGATGAGCACTGAGCCCTAGAGTTGGATACGACTGGCTTTCAAGCAAGGGCAACCTTTAGCTTTATTTTACTAGGGTTTCACCAGACCACCTTTTCAGAGGGTTGTCTTGCTCAAAACAGAGGGAGGGATTGTTCATCCCTGTCTAAAGCCTCTGTAAACAAAGCAATCACACTTATATACTGCCCCATAGCACTTAGCGCACTCTCTGGGCGGTTCACCAGTTAATTAGCATTTTGCCCCCGCCATGTTAGGTCCTTGAAAGGATGGAAGGCTGAGTCAACCTTGCGTCCTGGTTAGGATTGAACTCACAACCTTTTGGTTTAACCACTGCACCACCATCTCCAAAATGAGTATCGGGGGGGGGGGGGACATTATAGCTCAGTGCATCCTGGCATGTTGTTGCTGTTTATTAATGGTTCTGGATGTGACAAATCATATCCAGGTACGTATTCCCAAAAAGATGGGTATGAAATGTGTGGTGCCTCTGATGATGGTGGAAAGCAACTCCCATCATCCTTTACTACTGGCCGTAGTAACAAGACTCGTAGAATCACTGAGTTGGAAGGGACCTTTTAGGTCATTGGGTCCAACCTCTCCTGCTCAATGCAGGGATCTGAATCAAAGCAGATCTGACAGAGGGTGGGTGGTCCAATTCTCTCTTGAATGCTTCCAGTGTTGGGGATAGATGGATGCTTACCAACTCCGTCTGGAGGATTAAATAATCTTTATCCTGCCCTAAAATATTAAGCCCAAAATGACCTTAAGACTGCTAATTTGTGACTCTTTGCTACAATTTGTTATAATTAGTGGGAGGGGCTAGAATAGATCTATGAGTCAGGTCTCTGTATCCCATTTGGCCAATGCTTTTAGTGGTCAGACAGTAGAACCTCTTCATTCAAAGAGGTTTCATTTTATCTCCCCTGCCCCCTGCTGCAAATTAATTAATTAATTTTATTTATTCGATTTGTATAGCCGCCCCAATTGACATGCGACTCTGGGTGGCGTACATAAAATCCCCAATGTTTAAAACTATAGAAACCCTTAAAATTCCTAAAAACACTGAAAAATTACCTCCCACCCGCATCAATTAAAAATCTAGTTAAAAACTTTTTAAAACGAGTGATCCTGCTCTAAATGAGCCAGTGGGGGTGGTAGTTAATTAATTGTGTCTCTATTACTGTGTTTTTTTTTATAACAATGCATCACAAAATAAAGAAATATTGCCTTCTACTTGGTCTAATCCATATATTCTATACTAAATCAAGTGTGCTGAATCCAAATCTGAAGTCCGATTCTGCCAAGGAGGTCAGGATCCTGAGTTTGCACATCTCACCCTCTCGGTTAGGTTCTTGCGTTGATCACACGGTATATTTGCCACAAACATAGCAAATATTATCCGGTTTATTAACACAGCTGCGGCTCCTCATCTTTCGCTCAAAACAGGCTCACTATGGCCTAGCTCAGGGGTCTGCAAACTTGGCTCTCCAGGTGTTCTTGGACTTCAATTCCCAGAAGCCCAAGTCAGCACTCCTGCTGATCAAGGCTTCTGGGAACTGAAGTCCAAGAACAGCTGGAGAGCCAAGTTTGCTGACCACTGGCCTAGCTGTACCATTCAATAAGATGGTTTCACACTAGAGACAAGCCCTTGGTCCATCTCACTTTATATACCTATTCCTGACGTCAGCTCACTGACTTGCTCAGCCACTGCCGGAACATGCATGCCACCAGGGGACATGATTCAACTGAGGCGGCAGCAGGCAGAGTGGTAGCTGCACCTGTTATAATGTTCCCATGTAAAAATACATTACCCAACGACTGACCATTTGAGCAGCTATAGCACGGCTTAAAAGCTGTATGTGCTAGGCAAATTGTGAGTTCAGATTTGGAATCAGCACACTCGATATTGTGTAAACCACACGTGTCATCCCCAGTAGCAAAATCACTGTTGTGCAGTATAATCATTAGAGCTATTCCATGTTGTTATGATGTGATGTCATTTATAGTTTTTCCCACCCGTTGCATGTAGGCTGTTGCCTCTGCTGCTCAGGCAGGCCTCCTTCAGCAACAGGAAGAGCTGGAAAGGAAAGCAGCAGAACTGGACAGAAAGGAGCGGGAGCTACAGAGCAGCACTGCCAGTTTCAACCGTGAGTGGCCTTTGGGAGAATGCTTACCTGGCTTTATTAGTCTGAAATGTTTGGACTGTCATTTAGTTTGTCATTTTTAGGCCATGTCAAAGTTTGAGAAGGGACTGCAATGGCTTAGGGGCTAAGAAGCTGGACTTGATGACTAGAAGGTCGCAGGTCAGCAGTTCAAGAACCAAGTTCTGCGTGACAGAGTGAGCTCCTGTCTCTGCCCCAGCGCCTCCCAACCTAGCAGTACAAAAGCAAGAAATTACAAGTAGATAAATAGGTACCGCTTCAGTGGGAAAGGTAATAGCGCTCTGTGTGCTTCAATCTTTAGTCAGGCCTGCCACATGACCATGGAAACGTCTGCAGATGCAGACCGCACTGGTTCTTTGGCTATAAAAGGAGATGAGCACCGAACCCTAGGGTCGGATAGCATGACTTTCAAGCAAGGGTGACCCCAAGGTTTGTGATCTGCCAGTTGTCCGATTACTTTTAAGTCATGACTCAAGAAGCAACATGGTGGCTGACATGAAGTCTAACTTACCAAGAAGCTCATCTCCTCGAAGATTGAGATATTTTTGAACTACAGTCGGGCGTACACTGGTAACGGCAACCTTGTGTTGCCAGCTAATCTTTCTCATACTAGGCCAGGCAAAAGGAACTGCAGAATGAACTCACCAAAAGGTACCCCTGCTCTAGATGGTAGCTATTCTCTGGGACCTCCAGCAGAAGTCCTTCTGCATCACTTGCTGTGCATGTGCTGTAAGTGGCAGTGTCACGCTCCCCACCCCAAAGTTGTGTTTCCTTTTCCTCAAGAGCAGAATTGGGGTTCTCTGCTGGGTTAATTCCAGCAGATTATCCCACCCAGTTGTTAAAAGGAACGCATGGTAAAAACACACACACACCCCTGCACTTTTCTTCTCACAGCACGACAGAACAACTGGCCTCCATTTCCAAGGATCTGCCCAGTGAAGCCATGTTTCTATCAAGACTTCGCCGCAGACATCCCAGCTGACTATCAAAGAATTTGCAAGATGCTGTATTACCTGTGGATGTGTAAGTGAACATCACACGTTACGGCCTTCTTTCTTGTCTCCAGAGGGGCTGCAGAGTCAGAATCGCTTTTAGTGCCAGATACAAGTGCTCTCCCTATTGCATTTCTAGAGTTGTATATTATTCTAACATATCCTCAGTTAACCAGGTTTATGTTACATTTACATTGGGAAACCATTATTGCCTGGTGTGGAACTATATAGGACAGGGATTCTCAATCTGCGGCCTGTGGGCCAAAGCAACATTTCATGTGGCCCACCACCACCACACCAGGAAGTGCCATGTGGTGGAGGAAAGACAACATGGCCCTCCAGCCCCTGAAGCTGTCTGAGGGAGCATGACCCGGCCCCCAGCTTTAAAAGGTTGAGAACTTCTGATACAGGATCTTAAATGACTGGTTGAATTTGGCTTTTAACATCCTGGCCTTTCCTGAAACGAGTCATGTTTCTTGGTTCAGATATCACAGGGACTGGTTTAGATATTTTAGATATTGTGAACATCTTACAGTATGTAGACAGGGAACGTAAGCGTGTGAATGTAGAAAATGTTTCTCTGTATTTTGCTTTATATTCCCCCCCCACACACACACACACACACACACATTTCTTGTCAAGGAGGTCTTACGTAGAAGTTTGTGGATGTTTTGTCACTTTTGTGTTTGTGTACATTTTGACGTTTCTTTTCTTTTTAATCCCGGGCAGTTCACTCTGTCACCCTGCTACTAAACCTGCTTGCCTGCCTGGCATGGTTCACAGTTCAGTCTGAGAGAGGAATAGACTTTGGCATGTCTATCCTGTGGCTTTGCTTGTTCAGCCCACTTGCGTTCCTATGTTGGTATCGGCCAATTTACAAGGCTTTCAGGCAAGTACCATATTCCATGGTGGTGGTGGTTAGTTGTTCATGGGTGTGTGTGTGTGTGTGTGTCATTTGGACTTGATGAGGTACCACCTTTTGCATGTCTCTTGGTTATGCATATTATCAATGCTTGAGTCTGTATTTAAGTTTCTAAGCAAGCTTCTTTGAAAGTTCTTGGCCTTATAAGACTGGGTACAAATAAGAGACTGTGGTGGCTTAGTGGTTAAGACGCTGAACTTGATGTCGGGAAGGATGGCAGTCCAGCAGTTTGTGGCAGAGTCAAGGGCCTCCAACCACTGGGCCACGGACTGGTACTGGTCCACTGCTTCTAACACTCTTAACTACGTCTCCTATCTGGCTGCAATTAATAATAATTATTATTATTACCTCTCTTCCTAGAATTAACCAGTCAGCTAGCATCACATCACAACACTCACTTCCCCCTTCGAGAGTCTTTGTTCCCATGAAAATTGTTTTACTGCTAATTAGGAAAGTATGTGGTTCCAGGAATTGCTGCCTTTTGGTGTACCATCTTCACTCCCATTTCTTGATGACCTTAAATGTCTCAGAACCAACTCCGCTTATCAAGACACTTAGGAAAGCAAGGCATTTCATTTGCGCTTCTTCTCCCTTTTGGATGTTAACCCTTTCCATAGGGAAGTTTTCACAGTCCAGCAGCCATTTTAAGTTGAGGCCTATCTAATGATCATTATGCATAAGTCCAGCGAGTCCAACCCCTTGATCAATAAAACCCCAAATCAAGGCAGAGCTGACAGATGGTTGTCTAATTTTTCTCTTGCATGTCTCCAGCGTTGGAGCTGTCAAGTGTGCTGTGGTTCTCTTGTAAGATGCTTTCTGTGTTTCTCTCTTGGCAGGTCGGACAGTTCCTTCAGCTTCTTTGTGTTCTTCTTTATTTTCTTTTGCCAAATAATCACCTACATCATCCAGGCCATTGGACTGCCTAACTGGGGGAACAGGTAAGCCTGCCGAGCGTTCTTCATCCGTGACAGAAGGCCAATGGCTGTGTCTTTCTCTGGCCCGGGCAAAGGGTTTGCTTCTAGACAGGTTGCTCTCCGTGTGCTCTTCTAAAGCTTCTCTCTTTTCTCTCTTGCTCCGTGGCATCCACAGATCCCAGCTGAAGTGCCTCTAACTCCATGCTTCCCGCTCTTAAGTCCTTCGCCTCAAAGGCATGTATCTCCTTGGACCTTTCCTCTAATGCATCCTTGCTTTACCTTGTGCACATCTCTTGCATGCTTTCTCATCCGTCTCTTTAGCAAGTCCATCCTTTGTTTTCCGGGCTGATGGAGACATCTCTCCACTCCCCTTCTGCAGAAAGTTTGTAAAATTGATGCTATTCAGCATTCATCATTGTGAGCCTCTCCTCGCCAAAGCCAAACAAGTCCTTCTGTAGAATTAGGCTGGTTTAGTTATGTAGCCTCCAGCCTAGCCAGGTTATCCTGCTACGGTCATAGAGTAGACCAGGGGTGGTCAGACTACGGCCCGTGGGTTGGACCCAGCCTGCAGCACCAAATCATCTGGCCTGTGCTGTCCTCACAGCTCCTGGAAGCAGAAGTAAAACACACATGTGCAAAGCGCTGCTGTAAATACACCCACGGCTGCTGTAAATGCATTTACAACTTTACTGCAGCATTTTGTGCACATGGGGCGCGTTTTACTTCCACTTCCGGTGGGAGGAACCACGTGAACGGCCCACGGCAGAAAAAAATTGGGAACCCCTAGAGTAGACCGTGCTTGATCGTCAGACAGTTAACTAACCTGACCACTCTGGGGACTAACAGCCTTGGGTGCCGAAGTCCACAGGGAAGGGCGATGGTCCCCAAGTGGATTAAATCCCTCTTGAATCCACCTTGATGGAGAGCAGCAGCTTCATCCGTCCTGGCCTGGGGAGGACTTTGTGTGCCAAAAGGGCTCAGGAACATGAAGGTGACTCACAGAACTGGATCAGTGGTATGGATGGCATGCTGTGATGCGGAAGGCAGATGAAAGGCTGCTGCATTATATTCTCATGACAGTCTTCATGGCTGATCTCCAGGGTGATTGCCAATATTTAGAATTGGATATGGCACTTGAAGAAGAAGAAATGTAGCCGGACAGCTCCATAGGAGAGTTCAGAATCTCAAGGAATGGATATCATAGAAATGACACAGGCTCTGCAAATGTATTGAACATGGCTCTAGTATTGCTGTCTGCCATCAGGAATAAAAGAATGAGAGACAAAAAAAGCCAAAAGATAGCGGCTGTTTTGGCATCTTTTAATGTACAACAGATCTGTGCTGGCTTCCTTTTGTGGGTTATGCCAGGCTTCACCGGGCACTCAGATATTTTGTTTATACTAGTAACAAATGGCTTTTCTCCCCTGCACAGTTCTTAAAATGATGTCCAGTAAAACACATGATCCAATCATTCTGCAAAATATAGTTTGACAGCCAAAGATCTGCCAAAATAATATCCTCTTAATTGCATGGCAAATATTCATAAAGGATGGGGCCAGCGTAACATGCCTGGAGAGGGAGGGGGTTCCACAGTTAATGCTGCTGATATAGAAAAAGCCCTGTCTAATGCTGCCCATCAACATAACCTCTCAGACGCCCAAACAGGATCTCCAATGATGATCTCAAATTATGGGCTGGCTCATGTGGGCAAAGGTAGTCTTTACCCTGGACCAGATGACTCCCTCCCCACCCTGGGCTAGCTTAACTTCTGCCTAGAAATATCCCAGACTAAACTTCTTCCATTGAATGCTTTTTGGCTTTTGTTCATTTCAATTCGTAATAACCATCCAGCTGATAACCTGAGGCCTCACCCACAATGCCTTCTGCCCTAATGAATACCTTACTCCTTAAGATCCCACAGGCTGCTTTGTTGCTATTATTTGTAGCAAGACAACATTCATAACTTGATCTCTTCAATTTCTGGTGTACCACTTTGGTGGGAAGGTAAACAATGTTCCTTGCACTAGTCCTGCCTACCACATGTCCACGGAAACATCGGCTGTAAACAGAGATAAGCACTGAACCCTAGAGTTCGATATGAATGCCTTCTTTTTTCTACCCATCTCTTTAACAAATACTGTCTTGTATTGGACCAGGACTCTTCTGAATTTTTCAGTCAACATATATAGAATTGCATGATCAAGGCAGAGAGATAATTCTAGATCTGAGTCAAATCCTGTCTCTCTTGTTTCTGATTAACCAATACAACAGGAGAATAGAATTATTGGCATGAAGTGGCTTACACTGGATTCTAGCAAAATGTGTCTTAACCATCTTACTTTTATACAGTATTAGCTTTGGGCAGTTTTCCGAACGTAAAGGCAGAGACGAAAATTATTAAGCTACAGGCTGATGTTGCCTTCAGCATTTTGGAGGGGGAGAATTTAACTCTTAGCTGTATAACCAAATAGAGCATTGGTTCCTAGCGTGGGGCCCACGCCCCACAGGAGGACTTCAATTCACAGAAGCCTAAGTCAGTACATTGGCTGATTGGTGCTTTGGGGAATTGACTTAGGCTTCAGGGAATTGAAGTCCACAAGCCAAAGGCTGAGTTGGATCTTCTATACACAGAGGCAGTAGACTACTGGACAATGGGAGAGGAATGCAACCTTTAGATCTTGCTTGTGGCTTCACACTTTGTAAAGTTGTCTCTTGGGCTAGAGACCCTCCCCTTCCCCACTCTCATATCCACAGTACATGTTAGATTACAACCATCATTCCTGGCCATCCTCGTTTGGTATCTTCCTACGTTTAGCCCCCACATTTGGAGACCCCCAGACTGGATAAAGCAGGGGTTCCAAACCTAAGGCCTGTGGGCCAGATCTAGCCTCTGGCCCCATGTCATGTGTTCCCTCCACTCCTCCAAGGGCACTCTAGAAACAAAATGGCCACCCCTTTGAAGCTGTTGGGACAAAATGGCCATCCAGGCCTCCAAGCTGACTGAGAATGTGTGACCCAGGCCCCCCCAACTTGAAAAGGTTGAGAACCCCTGGGATAGAGGATGCGGTAGACCTTGGGTCATGCCCATAGCTTGCGACACTTGCTTTCGGCATAGCACATTAGCTATGCTATTTTGGGGCTGAGTAGGCGGGGCTTGTGAGAATTACAGGGAAGCCATTCCAAGCTCCGCTCTTGTCTTGCGGTCAAATCCGGGGTGGTCTTATGTGTCTGCAGTGTTTGATCCCTGCACCCTTTTGCCACAGCTGCTCTTTGCCTGACTCACCTGGATGCCGATGTTTTGTTTTTCTCCCTCCATTCCAGCGGCTGGATTGCAGCCCTATCAGAGATTGGTAATAACTTGCCTGTGGCAATCATCATGATGGTCGTAGCTTCCTTCTTCACCGCCTGTGCGGTTCTGTCTCTCATCCTTCTGAAGAAGGTGAGTTGTGCGCACACCGGAAATGCTCTGCCAGGACTCACATTGTTTCCATATCAGCTTCTGAAAGGAAGACGAGAGCGGATGTTTGGCCCTGGGTTATGCACCTCTCCAGCTCCTCTCCACAGAACTCCCATGATGAAGATTCATGGGGATCACAACCTGGCACTTGAGAAGGATGTACATTTGTATTGTCATTTTGTCTTCTCTCTGAGATGCTCACTTTCTAAGTGCATGTGACAAAGCTTGAATGTTTAGCCTCACTTTGTCTCCTATGGTCATTGGTTCATTGCAGGCGTTCCCAACCTATGGCACCGGCCTGTGGCACCATTTCATGTGGCCCCTGTCGCTGCTGCACCGGAAGCGGATACATTTATGGCTGTCATAAATGCGTTTTTATGTATTTACAGCTATCATAAATGTGTTTACGGCAGCCATAAATGCACCCACGGCTGTTGTAAACACATTTACGACAGCCTTGGGTGCATATTATGGCAAGTGCTTACACCAGGGGAAACCACGTGACTGGCCTGCTCAGCTGTTCAGAGGGTTTATGCCCATGGCATAAAAGGGTTAGGAACCCCTGGTTCATTGCATGCCTTTAGGTCCCAGCCAGTGGGAAGACAGGGCATTTGGTTTACGATACTTGAATTTTTTGGAATAGTAGCCGTGTTAGTCTGTGGTTCAGGCATATCAGAAAACAAAACAAAATAAAATAAAAAAACACTGTAGCATTTTAAAGACTTAATTGCTAACAATAAAAATATAGCAGTTAGTCTTTAAAGTCATGAAATAAAAAGGCGATTGATTCTTGGGAGGCAAGCGATGAGAAACCTGGGGAGCATAGTGAAAAGTAGAGACATCACATTGAAAACAAAAATTCGCATAGTCAAAGCAATGGTATTCCCTGTGGCAATGTATGGTTGTGAGAGTTGGACCATTAGGAAAGCTGAACGCAGAAGAATAGACGCCTTTGAGATGTGGTGTTGGAGGAGAGTTTTGAGAGTCCCATGGACAGCGAGGAGAACAAATAGGTCAATCTTAGAAGAAATTATCCCTGACTGTTCCTTAGAAGGTCAAATAATAAAGATGAGGCTAAAGTACTTTGGACATCAAATGAGAAGAGAGGATTCACTTGAGAAAGCTTTGATGCTTGGAAGGGTCGAGGGCAAAAGAAGAAGGGGACGGCCCAAGATGAGATGGCTAGATGGTACAATGGGCACAGAGCTGAGCGAGTTGAGGGGGATGGTGGAGGACAGGAGTGCCTGGCGGACAATGGTCCATGGGGTCGCAGAGGGTCGGAATCGACTATGCGACTGAACAACAACAAAAGTCTTTAAAGTGCTACAGTGTTTTTTATTTTATTTTATTTGTTTTGTTTTGTTTTGTTTTGTTTTCTGATATGCTTGGTTTAAGATAGGTCTCTAAGCACACATCAGAAGCAACACTAACTTCTGCTTTTTTCACTAGTTGAAGCTGACTCATTTACTGGTCTGCCGGTTACTGCCAGAAACATGCACCAAAGTTTGGTCAGTGACAAAGCCAAGAAAGTGACCTTCTTTTTGGCAGTCCTGGGTTTGATTGGGGGACCTGGAAGAAGGAGACTAGTTGAAGTTTCCAAACCTCATTTAAGACCAGATGTACATTCCAATAGTCCACAACTACAGAGTGAATTTGGATTTGCTTGTTTCTGTTTGTATTTATTCCCCACCCTTTGGGTGCCTGTACCACCCAATTCAAAGTGGCCACAATCATTTTCTCTGCAAGAAGCCCAGCTGATGCACTCGCCAAATTTGGGCTTCAGAACAGGCCACGTCAACTATGTGGTCTCTGGAAGCAATGGTGGATCTAAGAGTGTCCCCAATCCTTCAGAAGGTGTGCAGCCCCATCCAGAACAGGTACTCGGAGTGGATTTTCTATTGACTGGCAGAACTCATTGCGTGAACCCCACCCCAAGGCTTTTATGGTCAGCTCACCCTGTTTGAATGGACAGCTGGCTAGGGTGCCACTCTTGGGCGGTGGCTTCTGTACTGCCATCAGGGCAAAAAGAACAGATGGTGTGATTTCTGTCTCGGAGGTATGGGTGTCCCTGCCCTAATGGCCTCTTCCTTTCCTTTCCAGGTTCATTCTCTTTACCGCCGGACTGGAGCCAGCTTCCAGAGAGCCCAAGAGGAGTTCTCGCAAGGCATCCTCACCAACAGGAATTTCCAAAACGCCGCCTCTGGCGTTGCCTCCACAGCTGCCCAGAGTGCTTTTCGGGGCAACTGAAACCTCCCTGAGGTGGGTGGGGAGGCGTTTGCCTCTAGTTCCCATCCATCCTTGCTCTGATCAACCCCTGACCTTTACTGTTGTGGATGCTCATTCCCATGGGTAACAGTCTTATCTCCGGCATGGTGGAAGAAGAGGTTTCCCTCCACCTTTGTCCTGCCGGCATCTGTGTTTTGTTCATGGGAACGAGCCAAGATCAGGGCAGTGTTTTCTCTTTGCTGTCTCCCCCCCTTCCTACTTCCTTAAATCAAATATACTTCCCCTTAGACCTAGAGATGGGTACAATTTTCACTCCACTTCCTCCTCCTCTTCCCTTTGCAGGAGTTCTGGAGGGAGCCAATTTTGCACTCTCTATTTTCCTTTCCACTAGAAGCTTCTATGAAGAACAGCTACTTGATTCCTGTCTAACAGAGGATACTAACAGCAATGGCTGTTCTTGATTTCTGTGGGTGTGGTAGACCTTTTAATTCATTTCTGATCCTTCACTGCCAGCATGCGACGGAGGTTCGGCACACGTTTTTGGTGTGCGGTGCGAGGGGGATGCACTTGGAGAATCACTCTTTTGCCTAACCTTTTGGTTTGAAGAAGAAAAATAGATGCAGCCAGACCATTGGTAGACGAAGACTTGCCTCTGATTCCTATGCATGCATCCTCCAAGAAACCCTTGAAGAGGGAAGTGGGCTGAGGGCTAATAAGGAATGTAGATTATTCACCAGCTTTGTTGCTACCTGGGAATTACCAGCATTAGATAATCTAGCAGTTCCTTTGTAGAATACTTACAATTTGGGGTCCAGGTGGCAGATTTGAGAAGAAGCAGGTTAGGGACTGACTTAGAGAGGAAGGGCCAGTGACCTTATCTAACAGTTTTAGACTTCACAGTGATCTAAGGTTGATGTTGTCATGACCCTTCTTTCTCCTTTCTTTATTAGCTGACTGATTTCATTTTTTTACACTCTGGAGGGGCTAAGAATCTGAGTGGGTAGGGAAGACCTTTTGAGAAAAGAAGGTGTTTCAAACTGAAGCACCTCCAATCTTAAAGGGGAGCTATGTTAAATTTCCTTTCATCCACCTCCTCTTTGGCAAAAAAACAACACTCAATTTCTGGATGTACGGGAACACGGAGCTGAAGCTGCAGTGTGAATTCATGCAATTTTGAACTCATGGGTGCACATTTCTCATAATAAATGATTAATCTTGTAAGTGCTGCTTTGAATTCATCTACAGGCAGAGTGGTTATCCCAAATAATGGGATACACATGTCTGTGTGTGTGTGTGTGAACAGGCAGAAAGTCACGTTTTGCTTCCATGCTTGGGTAGGAGTAGTAAGAAAGCAAACTTACGAATACTGTAGACTTAAAGTGGTCACTGAAGTTGAGGGAAGGGAGTATTGTCTTAAGTCGAAGTGGAAGGGCGGAGATGACAGTATCTTGAAGCATAACTGCCCTGCTTGTCTGGAAGCTAATGTGAGCGACAGAAGCATTGGGTGTTGCTGAGAGTGCCATTTTGCCCTCTGTGAACAAGTCTGTGTAGAGGCAAGAATCGGCCAAAACGCTTACTTGCTTGGCTTTTGTCATCACATCTTGGGGAGATACAGGTGGCCAGAAATATTGCTATAAAACAGTTTTCTCTCCTTTATTTCCCCAAGAACATGAAATGTAATCAAAGCTCCACCAGATATGTAGCCTGTGGGCGACTCTCAACAGATATGAAGTACAAGGGAATACTCAGAGAAGTAAGACATTTGTAGTCTTGCTGACAGGTTTTTCCCCTTTGTTTTTCCTTGTTTATATGATCTCAATGTCTTTTTTTCCGGTCATTTCTTTAATTGCACCCTCAACTCTCTTCCAAGGTTAGATGTTGTCCAAGATGTCCCAGGGAAATATCTCTTGGCCTCTCTCTCTTTTTTATTATTACTACTATTATTATTTGGATAATTGTGGCAAGAATGAGATTTTTTTAAAAGAAAAAAAGATACACCTTCCTCTTCTGGGTACATTTTTCCACCTCTCTGGTCCTTTTTCCCCCCTTGTAAAAATGTATATGTCAACACTTTTTGTGCTTAAATATAAAATAAAGATGTTGAAACGGTTAGTATGTTGGCAGATCTGTTTTTTTTTAAATAAAAATCCTACATGTTGTGTGGCATTAAATGGTGGAGCAGGTGCTCTGGATATGCAGAAAGTCTCATGTTCAGTCTGACATCTTTAGTAGCAGGGAAAGAGGTTCCTTTTGTCTGAGATGCTCAAGAACTGTCAGAGTTTGCCAAACTATGCTCTGCAGAACACTATAGTGTTCCATAGAGCAGTGTTCCCCAACCTCTGGTTTTTTTACTTCAATTCCCAGAAGCCTAAGTCAATTCCTCAAAAAGCACTGATCAGCCAATGTACTGACTTAGGCTTCTGGGAATTGAAGTCCAGAACCCAAAGGTTGGGGAGCCCTATAGAGGACTGCAGCTCCCAGAGGTCTTAGCCTGTACAGTCAATACTGAAGATGTCTGGGAATCGTAGTCCAAGGTTACATAGGGACCCATGTTTGGGACTGAACAAGACTATGCTAGATAGTCATTGCTTTGAAGGTGTAGGCTATCTATCAATCGGGCTGTCTCCCTGGGAATCAACAAAATAACAAGAATTGGTATTGATCTCATTTATTTATTTTATTGCATCTGTATACTTCCCACATAGAGAGGTGAACATGCATAGAAAAAACATATAATTAAGACAAAATCCATTAAAATACACAGTACAGATTAGCAACATTCTAAAAACATATTAAATGATATGACGAGCCATATAAACTATGATCGATGAGCAAGGTGAGGCAGAATATCACCCAAAGCCTCTACACAAAGTTTGGCCTTAACAGCTTTTCTACATTCCTAGAGGGAGGGAACCAAACAGGTATACATTGGGAGCGATTTCCAAAATGTCGGAGCCACCACTGAGAAGGCCCAGTTCCTGGTAACAATCTCCTGCTACGAATCACTTCTTCCAAATTCCACATATTGGCAGTCAGCCAAGACTATTGTCCTGGGAACAATATACTGTAATGCAGTGGCCTTTCGTCTGCCTACAGCATCGCACATACCAACTGATCCAGATCCATGAGTCATTTTCTGGTCCTGAGCCCTTTTGGCATGCAAAGTCCTCCTCAGCCCCCAGGCCAGGATTGATGAAGTTGCTGAAGTTAATTTCCTGGATTTTTACTAGGAATGAAGGGAAAAGGCAAAAAAAAAAAATCACAAAATGCAACCTGAATACTTTGCAACAAATACAAAAGTAGAAATTAATAGAAATGATCACTGGATGTAAAATAAGAGGGAAATGAGAGTAGGGGAAGGGAAGGGAACATCTTGGAGACTGGATTGCCAGGAGGGTGCCCATCCGTAGGCATGAAAAGAACGAGAATTGCCAACTGACCTAATAATAATAATAATAATGTGTCTTAAATTATTTTGAGTTCTTGAAAGGATTTTTTCTGGGAAAATTCCGCTCAAGGGACGCCTGAATGAGGCTCCTTTCATGTTCCCAAAAGCTGGGACAGAGACGGGCGCTCAAACCGCCATGCCGTACCCGGGTCTCGAACTGCCGACTTGCCAGCCTCTTCCAGCTAACGAGGCGAGCTTCTTAACCACTGAGCCACCGCAGCCGGCGTTCCCTGCACTTCCCCACGGCCGCCGCTAGGAGCGCGCGCTCAAAAGGAGTTTCCCAGGCTCCGCCCCCTACCTTTAGGGAGCGCACCCGGAAGTGTCCGTCCCCTCGGGCGCCGCCTCTCCCTCTGGGTCCTAAAGGGGGTGGCGTTCGGTTCTCTCCCGTGCATGGGGCGGTGGGGCCTGGCATGGCCGGGGTCGGCTGGGCGCCGCCGCAGTTGGAAGGCTTCATCCTGACCGAGAGGCTGGGCAGCGGCACCTACGCCACGGTCTTCAAAGCCTACAGGAAGGTAGGAGGAAGAAGAGAGAGAGGAAGGCTTTTCCAGGATGGGGTGGGCGCAAATCGGGGGGGGGGTAGGGGGGCAACTCCTCCTCCTCCTCTGGATATTGTGGACTACATATCCCATGAGCCCTCGCCACTGTCACAGGGGGTGAGACCCGAGAGAGGGGGCCATTGGATTCTGATATATTTTTAGGGGGGGTTAGGTTTTCCGACTACAACTCCCATAATGCTGTGACGTGGGAGTTGTAGTCCAAACAAATAACTTTTCCTAGCTCCAATATGGAGTCCTTTCCCCCAAGTTGCTCTTGTTATGAAGCATAATTGCGCATGTGGGAGATGGATGAGCCCCACTTGGATGGGCTCTTCTTGGGGAAACAACTACTGGACCAGGACGTGGAGAGAGCAGTAATCATAATGGCCAACCTTGGGTGCTCCAGATGTTCTTGGACTTCAATTCCCAAAAGCCCAGATCAGCAGGAGTGCTGACTTGGCCGCCACTGGTCAAGAGCCTTTTCTAAGGGGGTTTTTCTAAGGCTGGACAGTGGGAAGAAAATGGAGCCTTCCTGGTCAGATGCAGTCTACCAGAGTGTGCCAGTAGATAGATTCTTATCAATGATGTTGAGCTGCTGTGACTATGTAAGGGGTCTCAGTGTCCAGAGAGGGAGCGTGTCACTGAATATCTATCTATCGATCTTTCTATCTACCAAATAGGTCAAGATCTCCCTTGCTTGAAAGTCAGCCGTATCTGACTCTAGGATTTGGTGCTCATACCAATTACAGCCAAAGAGACTGCACTGGCTCAAATGACTTAAGATGCTGATTGGAAGGCGAGAGGCCAGCAGTTTGATTCCCGAGTACTGCAGGACAGAATGAGCTCCCTGTCTTTATCCCAGTTCCTGCCAACCTAGCAGTTCGAAAGCAAGACACTGCAAGTAGATGATTAGATACCACTTCGGTGTGAAGGTAAACAGAGTTCCGTGCACTCCAGTGTCTAGTCATGCCTGCTACATGACCACGGAAACGTCTGCAGGAGCAGACAACACTGGCTCTTCAGCTTTGAAACAGAGATGAGCACTGAACCCTAGAGTCGGATATGACTGGCTTTCAAACAAGGGAAACTTTTACCTTTAGCCAGTGCTGGCTGCGTCTGCATACATTGCCGTGGTCATGTGGCAGGCATGACTAGATACCAGAGTGTATGGAACACTGTTACCTGTCCCACCAAAGGGGTACCTATTTATCTACTTGCAATGTCTTGCTTTCAAATGGCTAGGTTGCCAAGAGCTGGGACATAGGGACTGGAGCTCACTCGCTCATGCAGCACTCAGGTCTCAAACTCCTGACCTGGGCAACTTTCCAGTTAAGTTCAGCGTCTTAACTACTGAGCCACCACAGTCCCTTTTTGCCTTGGCAGACAAACGTCCGGGAAGTGGTGGCCATCAAGTGCGTGAACAAGAAGAGTTTGAACAAGGCCTCTGTGGAAAACCTGCTGACCGAGATTGAAATCCTGAAGAATGTTCGTCATCCACACATTGTCGAGCTGAAGGACTTCCAGGTAGGCAGTGGAAGAAGAAGGGAAAGGGTCAGGCTGGAACTATCAAGGTGGGCCAAAATGAGGCCAGTTGGTTTGCAGCTCTGGAATTCTCAACCTACATGAGCTGCATGTTTAGAAAAGTCTCCGATCTTCAAGTTTCAAAGGGAGACCTACTTAATTTGGCAAATAAACCAAAAAGGAGATGCCATTCCTGCTAAGAGAATTTGTTGGTAGCAGAGGTAGACGAAGTACAGCTCTCTGGATGCTGTTAGACTGCTCCATCCTCTGCTTAGCTGGTTAAGACTGATGGATGTTGTAGTCCAGCAACAACTGGAAGACTGCGCTTGCTTGGTGGTATGCAATGGCCAGAATCCAAATGAATATTCATCCATCCATCTGTCCGTCCGCCCATCTGTCTATCTTTCTGTTCATTCATTCATTTATAAGTGTCATTTGGAGAAGAAAATTGGTGCTAATTAATGGGCCCACAGACCAATAATTAATCACTTGCCAAGTCAAGCAATTGACAGGCTGCAAGGAATTTCAGTTGGGGACTTGCGGTTGTCCTCTCTGAGTTATATCTATCCACTTTCACTTTCTTCTTCCCCATCTATTTTCCAGGGGCTGATAGGGCCTGTTGCCATGATCTGGGTTTTCTTAATGTTGAGTCTCAAGCCAGCTTTTGCACTCTCTTCTTTCAACCTAAGCAGAAGCTTCTTTAGGTCTTCCTCTTTGTTTCCTTGCGTTCAAAAAAAAAAAAAAAGGATGAGGACTAGGAACTTGGAAAGAGCAGCAGGTATTTGATAGCAGTGGGAGAGACGTTGCATTTCTGATACACTGATTATGTTCTGTTTGCCTTCTAGTGGAGCAAAGAGTATATCTACCTGATCATGGAATTCTGCGCTGGGGGGGATCTCTCCCGCTTCATCCATTCCCGAAGGATACTCCCAGAAAGGGTGGCTCATATATTTCTGCAGCAGTTGGGTGAGAAGTTGAAGAGGGGAAATGTGGGAAGGAATGAGGCTAGCTTTGTTACCATAGAACAATAGCGGTGAACCTATGACAGTACAGTTTGCCCCGCCCCTCTGCCCAGCAGCCCAATGGGAGGGTTTCCTCCCTCCCCCAAGCACAGAGTTCACCCCGCCCCTCTGCCCAGCAGCCCAATGGGAGCACTTCCTTCCTCCCCCAAGCACAGAGTTCACCCCGCCCCTATGTGGTACGGACGGTGGCATGTTGATTTTGGGCACTTGGCATCTAAAAGGTTCGCCATCACTGCCATAGAATGTCCTGCCTGTAAACGACCCTGGGTGTCTTTTCTGGCTTCGCCTGTTAAAAGAAACCTCAGCTGGACTGTTATTGTAGACCACAAAACATGATCGTAACTAGTTACCAATAACAAATCACTACTGATTAATTCCTTTCTTGCAATAACCGAGGCTATAAACAGAGATGAGCACAGAATCCTAGAATTGGATACGCCTGGCTTCAGAGCAAAGGTGACCTTTACCTTCACTAATTTGCATGCAATTTACCCTCTCCTGTTCTCCAAGATAGTATTGGTTGCTGATCAGCCACGGGGCTGCTGAAGGGTGAAAATAAATCCTGGAAATCAGCTTTTTGCTGTCAAGAAGCTTGTGGAACCGTGTCTTAAACATCCCCTTTTGTCTCTCTTTCTCTGAACAGCCTGTGCCTTGAAGTTTCTTCATGACCAAAATATCTCCCACCTGGATCTAAAACCTCAGAACATCCTTCTAAGCTCCTTGGATAAACCTCATCTCAAACTGGCAGGTTGGTGTGGAAACAGCATGAACATCTGGTGTCCCCTGGCTCTCTCACAGGTTCCTCTCCTGTGCTCAGCTGCTCTTCTGTTTATGGCGAGGGAGGGGAAGCTCTTTCGCTACAAAATCCAGATTCAGTTTCTGATGACTTCCTGGGTTGGGGGGATGGCTTTTCCTGTCTGGATCTTTCGCCTGCCACGTAATTATTTTTCAAGTCTGATTTTTAACATAGGGCGGGTCTGGTTCAAGAAAAGTGAATTTCTGTTCTCTTTTTTTTCTGCCAGCTGCCATGCCTGCTAAAAGAGAGAGTGGATATCGGTTAGATCAGTGGTTCCCTACCTTTTGGGGGGCCACACCGCACCTAAGCATCTCTAAAATCCTGATGCTCCCATGCCACCTGTGACAGAGTTCTTATTATTAAAAAATAATAACGAACTATTCACATTGAGGAAGTCTAAAAGGTCGTTAACTTGGTCCAACTTATTCTCAGATTGCCCCCTCCTAAAAATCAAACCCACCCACCCCTGTGGGGCGTGCGTCCCATGTTGGGAACCACGGAGTTAGATACGTGTTGCGAGAAATTCATAATTTTTCTTGGACTGGATTGCGCGACTGATGTATTGGGCCATCTTAAACTACCTGCAGATTTTGGGTTTGCTCAGCACATGTCCACAAGGGATGAGAAGCATGTCTTGAGAGGTTCACCCCTCTACATGGCGCCAGAGATGGTGTGCAGCCGACAGTACGATGCCAGGGTGGACCTGTGGTCGGTGGGGGTGATTCTGTACGGTAAGTCCGTTCTCCCCTAGGGGAGGAATCTGTTTTGCTAGCTATGCTTCTGATTACATTGGCCTTACCTGGGTCTCTCCTGCAGTGGTAAAATAAAGCAGTACAAATTGAGAGGATTGGAATAGGTATACAGTAAAACCTCATATAACGCTAAAACCTGGTTCCACAAGTCTTCGTGTTATATGATTTTTCGTGTTATCTGATCCTCTATGGGATCCATAGAGATACATTGTAACCACACAGGCTTTCGCGGTTGTTATCTGAAGCATCCCATAGGATCTTAATGTTATCTGATGCAATTCTTCCCCCCAGATTCCTTGATGTTATGCGATTTTCGTGTTATTCGATACTAATGTTATATGAGGTATTACTGTATATCTATACATACTTGAGGATAAGTCATCCAGAACGGTGGTGCCTAAACTAAGGCCTGGGGGCCGGGTGCGGCCCCTGATGCCAATTCATCTGCCCCGCGAAGTCCTCGTCGCTCCTGGAAGCGGAGGTAAAACAGCATGGAACACTTACCTTCCCTGCTGAAATGGTACCTATTTATCTACTTGCAGTTGCTTGCTTTCAAACAACTAGGTTAGCAGGAGCTGGGAGAGAGGTGGGCGCTCACTCTGTCTTGCAGCACTCAGGCCCCGAACTGCTGACCTGCCGACCTTCCAGCCATCAAGTTCACCGTCTTAACCACTAAGCCACTGCAGGTCCCTACCTCCTACTTTAGGGCTAAGAGGGGTACAAACCCAGATCTCCTGAGTCCTAGTCTTTCACTTTATCCACTATAGGTTTCCCTTGCTTGAAAGCCAGTCGTATCTGACTCTAGGGCTCAGTGCTCATCTCTGTTTCTAAGCCGAAGAGCCAGCACTGTCATCTTCTGCAGACGTTTCCATGGTCATGTGGCAGGCATGACTAGACACCAGAGTGCACGGAACACTGTTACCTTCCCACTGAAGTGGTCCCTATTGATCTACTTGCAATTTCTTGCTTTCGAACTGCTAGGTTGGCAGGAGCTGGGACAGAGACGGGAGCTCATTCCGTCCTGCAGTACTCGGGAATCGAACTGCTGACCTTCCGCCTCCCAGTCAGCGTCTTAGTGACTTGAGCCACTGCAGTCCCTACTACACTCGATATCCACCCATTTTGGACTCGCAGCTCCCAGAGTTGGGGCCCCCCCCCAAAAAAAACACACACACACACACACCTTCTCCAAGCTCTCCTTGCAACCCAGTGAACCAGCTCCACCTTTTTGCTTCACCTCTGATCTAACTTGTTTTCTTGCTCACCCAAAGTCTTTTTGAAACGCGGTGGGTGTGAATCTGGGTGTGTTTTTCGTCCCTAGAGGCCCTCTTTGGGCGGCCGCCTTTTGCCTCCAAGTCGTTCACAGAATTGGAGGAGAAGATCCGCAGCAACCAGCCGATTGAGGTAAGGATGGCTTTGCTGGGGGAGAGGAATGTGGGGAGGGAACCATAGAAAGGAAACAGATTCTGTTTCTCTTATATGTCCGTCTCTCTTCTCCACCCCTCCCAATGCTGTCAAGCCAAAGAGAACGCAGGGTTAGCAGTCAAGAACAGGAGGCAGGCAAGATCTCCCAGGGGACTGTGTCCTACATTCTCTCTCTTAATCACAGGAAGAGAGGGGGAGATGAACGAGCAGCTGCGATCCAGAAAAAAGGGAAGCACAGTAGTCTGAATCCAATTACCTGATTTGCTGGACTATAAGACTCACTTTTAAAATGGAGTGCGTCTTAAACTGTATGAGGTGACCTATAGGCTATAGTGGGCTATTTTGGTAATAATGGGGTGCGTCTTGTACTCTGATGCATCTTCTAAGCCAGCAAATACAGTAGTTGCCCTTATAGAGTCAACCCATTGAGTAAAGGTAAAGTTCGCCTTGAATCTGCCTCCAGGTAGCGGCACTTATCTCCATTTACAATCGAAGAGACCGCGCTGTCTGCATCTGCAGTCCTCTTCTGCGGTCATGTAGCAGGCATGACTAGGTGTCGGAGCACATGGAACCCTGTTAACTTTCCCACCCAAGTGGTACCTATTTATCACCTTGCAATTGTTTGCTTTCAAACAGCTAGGTCGGGAGGAGCTGGGACAGATGATGGGAACTCACTCCGTCATGCAGCACTCGGGTCTCCCCTAACTAAGCCCCCTTGATTCAGTGGGGTGTTCCAGCTAAAGCTAGCAACTGCAAGCCCATTCATTGTCTTGTGCTTTGCCGCGTCCTTGTGCAAAATGTTTATAAGTCCGCTGTGCTGGTGTTGTATTTCTCCCTCTCTAGCCCAGCCCATGAATACACTTGCACTAAATGCTTAGTAAAGGTAAAGGTTTCCCTTGCTCGAAAGCCAGTCGTATCCGACTCTAGGGGTCAGTGCCCATCTCTGTTTCTAAGCCAAAGAGCCAGCGCTGTCTGCTTCTGCGGACGTTTCCATGGTCATGTGGCAGGCATGACTAGACACCGGAGTGCATGGAACGCTGTTACCTTCCCACTGAAGTGGTCCCTATTTATCTACTTGCAATTTCTTGCTTTTGAACTTCAAGGTTGGCAGTAGCTGGGACAGAGACGGGAGCTCATTCCGTCCTGCAGAATCGAACTGCTGACCTTCCGTGGGGAGGGGGGGTGAATACCATTTACTCACAAATAGGCGGCGTAGAAATGCAATAAAGAAAAGTCTTTAGGTCTTTTAAGCCTTTTAGACATGCCAGGTGGCCCACGAAATATAGGAGCGCAAATAGACATATTTCTTCTTTGAAAGGCTAAAATCAAGAGAGAGAAAGGCTAGAACATGTAAAGCAGGGATTCTCAACTCGGCACCATTTCATTTTGGCCCCCACCACCTCCACCACACCAGGAAGTACCATGTGGTGGATGAAGGGCAAAATGGCTGTCCGGCCCCCAAAGCTGTCTGAGGAAGCATGACCTGGCCCCTGGCTTTAAAAGGTTGAGAACTCTGATGTAAAGCCTTAATACATGCAAATAGGTCAGATGACCCCTAGAGGTGGGAAGACAAGAAACTTTCCAATTGCTTACATAGGGACAAACAATATAAAACAACTTCCTTTAGTTTAGGCTAATTCCCGGGTTAGCCCTACTTTTGTTTTACGGGGATGGCTCTTTTTAGGATTTGGCTTGGGGGCTCAGCTGCCTGCCTTCTCACTTCCACAGCTCCCCAGCCGCCCCCGACTTGCTCCAGAGTGCCGAGATCTCTTACAGCGCCTCCTGAAAAGGGACCCTCAGCAGCGCATCTCCTTCCAGGAGTTCTTTGCTCACTCTTTTGTGGACCTGGAGCACATGCCCAGTGAAAAGAGCTTGGGCAAAGCAGTGAGTGGAAATGGTACCCTGCTACAAAGGGGCAGGCGGGTCACTGGGAGTCAGCCAGGGAGGGCAGCAGGATGGGGCCTAGGCGGGCAGTAGGCTGATTGGAGGATGATGGAAGGCTGCTGACTGAATGAGAGAGCAAGAGGGAAGCAGGAGGCATGTATGGTTTTGTCAGTAGACACTGGTACTGTTGAAATGGGACGCTTCAGGAAAATAGACCCAATATGGGAGTCTGTATTGGCTGGGGATTATGGGAGTTGGAGTCCATAAAATGTTGAGGGGACTAGGTTGAGAAATACCGCATTGTGGAGGAGCATTGTCCCTTTCTCCAGCACAGTGCTGCGCAATATACGAGGAACGACATCATCAGGAAACTCACAAACTTCAAATGTGGAACTCACGCATCCATGCTGCGTACATCAATTTTGGCCCATAGCAGCTCCAGTATGGAGCCCATCCACACACGGAAAACAAATTGACAGCGCTGTTAACGAAGCCACGCGTATAGTGACAGGATGCCTCAAACCTACACCAGTTGAGAAAATATACCCTCTTTTGGGGGTATTACTCCACTTAACAAGGTCATTGTGAACTCAAAGAAGTAGTGTGTTACCTGGTTCTCTGTAACCACAGGGATTCTCAACCTCTGGCCCGTGGGCCAGATGCGGCCCATGGCACCATTTCAGGTGGGGGCCCCACTGCCTCCGCCACACCAGGAAGTGCCATGTGGTGTAGGAAGGGCAAAATGGCCGTCCAGAAGTCTGAGGGAGAGTGACCCGTCCCCCAGCTTAAAATGGTTGAGAACTGGTGTAGCGCTTCACTTCAGCGCTCTGGTTCTTCCCTTCTCATTGTATTCTGCTTTCTCTCCTCAGACCTCCGTAGTAATGGAAGCAGTGAAGAAGGACCAGGAGGGAGAGGTTTCGGCTGCTCTTTCTCTCTACTCCAAGGCTCTGGAGTACTTTGTCCCTGCCTTGCGCTGTGAGTGGCCTGTCCTCCATTTTAAACTACTTATAACAGCGGTTCCCAAACTAAGGCCCATGGGCAAAATGGCCATTCGGCCCTCAAAACTGACTGAGAGAGCATGACCCGACCCCTGGCTATTAAACCCTTGACTTATATGATGTGTAACTCCACAAAGTTCAAAGTAGTGCGCCCCCCCCATTGACTTTGCTTCTCCAGGTAACCCGTCTTGCTTCTGTCTTGGTTTCCTTCAGATGAAACGGATGCTCGCAGAAAGGAGGCCATCCGATGTAAGGTTGGTTGAACGTCTGAAGACCTTTTGACCAGTGGGAAGCCTGGATTGTGGAACGTTAGTTGGGAGTGGCTGGATCCTTTGGGTTGGGGGATTTTGGGACCTGTAGTGGCTCAAATGGTTAAGACACTGAGCTTGAAGCCTGGAAGGTCAGAGCGCGATATCCGAGTACTGCATGACAGATTGAGCTCCTGCCTGTGTCCCGGCTCCTGGCAGCCTCGCAGTTTGAAAACAAGAAATTGTAAGGGGATAAAAAAGGAGGAAGGTAAACAGTGTTCTGTGCCTGCCACATATCCACAGAAAGAGGAATGTTTTACTTTATGACATGCAATTTCTCCTTGCCCAGGTGAGCCAGTACATTTCCCGGGCCGAACAGCTCAAGGCGATGGTTGCCTCTAACAACAAAGTTCTCCTACAGCAAGGCTGCCCTGCTCGGGACATTTTAAAAGGTAATTTCCAGAGACAGAGACCAGGGTTTCCAGATTCATCGCTTGATGCTTTTGTTGTCTGAAGCAGCCTTTTAGTCTGGGTCTAAATGTAGGATGAGGTGCAGCCAAATGTTCCAGCGCAAGGTCCTTCCTTTTCTGTGCTGCAGTCTCTGAACCATGACTTCTTTCAGAAGGCTCCTCCCCACTTCATTTCCTCAGTGAACTCTGTGCCTCTGGGCGAACTTAGCCTCCACGTTCTCCTTACTGAAGCAGGTGCTCTTCAACCTGTTGAACTGCCATCATTCAGTGGTGGCATATGGCCATTGCCATTTTTTTATTTTTTAAAATAAATTTTCAACAAAAAAATAAACTACAACAAAAAAGAGAAAACATCTACATAAAAATTCAACACAAAATACATGATATATAAGAAGATACAAAAAAAGTACTGATAAACAAACATAAAAACTATACTATTGAAGCTTATACAATTTAAATTTTCTATCACATTACTGTATACTACATTATATGCTTCTTTCATACTCTACTAATAGTCTTCTGATATAATTCACCGCAGTGCTATGTACATTGTCCAGGAGGTTATAACATTTCAAATCTTCCAAAAATTAGCTTGATCTGGTACAGGCTTAATACCTTTATTTCTAACCATCACATATTCAACAATTTTTTCCAGATTCCCCAGAATCTATTTACATGATGGGGGAGTGGAAACTTAACACACCTGGATGCACAAGTATGCATGTACAGTGCCATCAAGATTTTCTTCTTCTTCTTTCACGTTCCGATAAAACACTGGACTGCCCAAAGGAAGCCACCGTCTTGGCTTTGTCGTTGGCCAAACTTAAGTCTTCATCGGTGCATGTTTCTCGCAGCAATCAGCAGACTAGTAAAAACTGGATTTTGTATCTCTCCACATTCACATGGCATGTTGTTGTCTGCCAACAGCCCACACTTGAGCATGTTGAGCTTATATTTAGGGACTCAGACCCTCAGCCTATTCTGGGTCCTCCAGGTGATGTAGGGGAGGTTGACTTCCTCAGTCCTATCCTCCTTTAATGTTGTTCCTTGTCCAGTGAGTGCCTTCCTCCATCTTCTAATTTGGTTTTACTCTTGTGTATCTCAAGTCACTAAGACACTGACTGGGAGGCGGAAGGTCGCAGGACGGAATGAGCTCCCGTCTCTGTCCCAGCTCCTGCCAACCTAGCAGTTCGAAAGCAAGAAATTGCAAGTAGATAAATAGGGACCACTTCGGTGGGAAGGTAACAGCATTCCATGCGCTCCGGTGTCTAGTCATGCCTGCCACATGACCATGGAAATGTCTGCAGAAGCAGACAGCGCTGGCTCTTCGGCTTAGAAACAGAGATGAGCACTGACCCCTAGAGTCGGATATGCCTGGCTTTCGAGCAAGGGAAACCTTTACCTATTTCAAGAATGTTCTTGCCCTAAAGCTGTTCCTGGATCTGAGCTGGTGGACTTGAGGCTCATCTCCGTTCAGAGGATGTCGAGTTTCATTTGTGTTGCTTATTCCAGTCAAGTCAGTTCCAACGTATGGCTGCCCTTTCCAGGGGTTTCTAGGTAGAGAATGCACAGAAGTGGTTGACCCTTCCCTTCTTCTGGGGGCTTCATGGGATCATACAGCTGGCTCAAAGCCACATGGAAAAGTTCTTCCTGGAAGCACAGCGGGGAATCAAACACTCAACCTGTGGCTCCACAGCTGGATTCCTAAACCGCTGAGCTATTCAGGCAGCCTAGGTAGCATTTTGAATTGTATGTGAATGATTTCCTGGACGCCAGAGGGCACCACTGACTAGCTCCTGGCTTCCCATGGACGAAATCAGGCACATTATTTAATTATTCTAGAACCAGTCCAAAAATGTCCACAGTTAACTTGGCACATTGCATTCAATCAGTAGCTTTCCACCCCTGCACCCCCAAATGAGAGAAACTCATTATTATGTTAGAAAAGGGACCTCAAAAGCATTCTTGTTCAAGAATTGTGAAGACATATTGCTGTTTTAGATGTTTTGTGTGTTTCATCCCTGTTGTTCTCACTTTATAGATAGAGAAGTTGAGGCTGACTGTGATGTAACTGAGAACATTCACTGTTCCCGGTGTTGCTTCCAATGAAGCACCAGTTGTGGTCTGCTATGGCAGAAAGTGTTATTTTATTTTACATACCACGGAACTGTTTTAGTGAAATGTACAATCTTACCCTCCAAGACTCAATTTCCAAGCTTTCTTGTTGATTAATTGGAGACTGGCCCTCTGTCTCTTTTAAGTAGATGGGCTTTGTCTTCTGTCTGGTTCAGCCTTGCTCATGCATCTTTCCAATTTTCTTTCAGAGATGTCTAAAGACAAGCCACGCCTTTACGCAGGTCTGGAGGTAGCATCGGCAGCTATAGCAAAGGTCAGGTTTTGGAGGTAGTGGACGGTGGGAGGAGATTGGAGGCGGGGATGAAATAATCCTGATAATCTGGGCCCAGTTCTGCAGACTTTTCACTCTTCAAGTGCTCTCCACCACCACCCATTTTTTAAAAAACCATTTGAACAGAAGTCACCAGAAGCCCAGGCACTGCAGTGGCTTAGCGGTTAAGACGCTGAACTTGACGATTGGAAGGTCGGCAGGTCAGCAGTTTGAAACCCGTGTGCTGCACAACGGAGTCAGCTCCCATCTCTGTTCCACCTCCTGCTAGCCTAGCAGTTCGAAAGCAAAAAACTGCAACAGAGGTAGACATTTTGGTAGCTCTCGTGTAGAATGACAGAGGCATTTGAAACCCCTTCCTTGCTTCTATGACTCAGATATATGTATTGGTTTTGGTATTACCCATGGTTTCATGTATTTGTGGAAAGCTTCAGAATGTATCTCCCATGGATGCAGGGGGAGACATGTACTGTCAGCTTTATTAGCAGCCCTTCCACCCACCAACCTGGGTACCTTTTGGCGTCTCTTCCCTCTTAAGGAAGGCAAAATACACTTCCGGAAGTTGGTTCCTCTGCCTGCATTTTCTTTGCACATCTGAGGCTTTGCCTGTCGAGTTCTGTTCTTGAACTGCTTCTTTGTGGCGGAAGCTTTTCTGTGCCTCTTTTGTAGGAAGAAGAGGGCAAAGATGATGGCGAAACTCTGGATCTTTACCAGCAGAGCCTGGGGGAGCTGCTGCTCATGTTGGCTGGTGAGTCGAGACTTGCCAGGGATGTTTCCAGGGAAAATAACTTGTGATGGAAGAAGCGGATGTGGTTGTGTTTATAGAAAAATTGACCTGGTCTATACAACCGCAGCCATTGGGGATAGTGGAGCCTTCAATCCGGGGAATTCTTAGCTATCTTTGCTCAATCCACACTTTAAATGCTTGACCAAAGTATTCAAGAAATGGAAAGCAGTGTCAGACTTTTGCCATCTTAGGATCCAAGACCACTGCACATGGTGACTGCAGCCATGAAACAAAAATATGATTAATTCTTGGGAGACAAGCGATGAGAAACCTAGGGAACACAATAGATAGCAGAGATGTCACCCTGCCAACCCAAATCCCCTGTTCTGTTTGCATGTGGTCTCAACCATCACTAACCCTTTTTTCATTTTCCTCTTTCCAGCCGAGCCCGCGGGGAGAAGACGGGAATTACTACATGCCGAGGTATATCTCTGGGCTCTTCCTAGAGCTGGCTTCCTTTTTAGTTTCTCTTGTACTTTGAAGAGGGATCTCGGCACATCAGAAGCAAGAGGTTGACCCTAGCACAAAGCAGCAGAGATGCTCACAGGACAACTCTGGTCTGGCCTGGACCACCCCAGACCAGAGGTTCCCATCCTTTTCAAGCCAGGGGTTGGGTGACCCTCTCTCAGTCAGCTTCGAGGGCTGTACAGTACTCCCCCCCCCCCCAGTCACCGATACCACACTTTGGTGCATAGGCTGTGCCACTTAGGCTATAAATGTGATACCAGTCAGTGTACATTTTTTGGAAATGTACGATGGGCACAAAACTGGGTTGGTTGAGGAGGATGGTGGAGGACAGGGGTGCTTGGCGTGCAGTGGTCCATGGGGTCGCAAAGGGTTGGATTCGGCTATGCGACTGAACAACAAAAAGGAATGATACACACACACTTTCTCTCTCTTAAATGTTCTTCTTCTTCCATGTCTAGGCCAGACATGAAACTGCCAAAATGAAGTCACCTTTGGGGAGTCCCATTTTGTAGTTCCTTTCGACTGACCTACTGTGAGAAAGATTAGCCAGCACAAGGTGGCCTTTGCCTGGGGTACGCCCGATTGTGGTTCCAAAATACCACCCTCTTTAATAGGGCTCTTTCTGTGTACCCCCTTAAATGTGCTGAACAAGAGTCTTTGCTTAGCCTGTTTCTCCACCCTGCTCTGCTTTGAATGGCAGTTCATTTTGCCCTTTGTCTCCCAACGCGATGGAACGAACGCAATGGCAGCTTGCCTTGTCTCTTGGCAGATCCAGATGCTGATGGGCCGAGCAGAATATCTAAAAGAACAGATCAAGGTATGAAGAAGGATACGGACCAGCCTCTGGTTTTATATATACAGTAAAACACCGGATAACGATTGCAAATACAGTCCGCTGGACTTTAGGTGGGGAAGCACAGTAGAGTGTGCTGGGAGGAAGTGTGAAAATAATGAGTTTGAGGACAAATGGGAGACCTGGTGGTATGGTGGATAAATTTCTGTCCTCACATTGTGAGTTTGATCTTGACCAGGGATCAAGGTTGACTCAGCCATCCATCCTAAGGCTGGTAAAAGGAGGACTTGGCATTTTTTTATTTTATTTTTTTATTTATTTATTTAAATTTGTTTATCGCCCTCCTCCCAAAAGGGACCCAGGGCGATTTACAACAACCATAAAATCACTTTAAAAAGTTAAAAACTCTAAAAACTTTTTTAAAACTTGGTATTAAAAGCCTAAAATTACAGCACAGGCATACTGGGGTCAAACCAACCAACTGGCTGGGGAAAGTGAACCATTCACTCCCCAGACCAAACCTGCCAGCCAGGTTTCCACTCCTTTTCTAAAGGGCAGCAACTCCGTCTACATGTTGGGGGCAAAATGCTAATTAACTTGTGAACCACCCAGCGAGTGCACTATGGGGCAGCAAATAGGTGTAATTTCTATTGCTAAGTGTTAGCTGAGGGTTGGCAGGGCTTTGCAAGGTGTGTTTTACTTCTGCTTCTGGTGGGAGGAACCACGTGACTGGCCCGCTGAACCACGTGACCGGCCCACTGAACCATGTGACCGGCCCATGGCCTGAAATGTTTGGGCACCCCTGATATAAATAGATGAATATTGGAACAGTAACACCACTTCTGTTGGGGAAGGGAACGAATTGCAAGTACAGTCATACCTCGCGTAACGAATTTAATTCGTTCTGCAAGGTTGCTTGCTATGCGAAAAATTCGCTATGCAAGTCTGACTCACCTAACAAATTTTTCACTATGAGAGTCGGACTTTTCCCTATGGAAAAACTCGCATAACGAGCGTTTCTATGGGGGAAACTCGCATAGCGAAAAAATTCGTTATGCGAGTTTCCCCCATAGAAACGCTCGTTATGCGAGTTTTTCCATAGGGAAAAGTCCGACTTGCATAGCAAAAAATTCATTAGGTGAGTCAGACTGCTTAGCGAAAAACTTGCTCATTATGCAAGTTTTTTGCTAAGCGAAACGCTTGTTATGCAAGGTTTGACTGTACTGTAACTGGGTATTTTTTACCTCTGGGAAAAAATGGGAAGGTTGCTCCGTTTCTTTCTTTTGCTCTAGATGAAGGAATCCCAGTGGGAAGCCGAGACCATCAGCAAGGAAGGCATGACAGACTCCGTGAGAAGCTGTGAGTGGGATGATGTTCTTTCTTAAGAGCGCCACGTGCTTTCTGTGGCTTCCCCGTTCTTCTTGGCACCTAATCCTTAGGATCTCTGTGGGGCTTTGGTCCAGAACTCCTTTCCTAGTCCTCTTTCGTTGTTTTATGCCCATTTTTGCATGTAAGTGTGGACTGGGGAGGAGAGAGCCATCTCTTCTTGTCTTTGCTCCAGAGAGGCAGTGAGCCCTTTGTGTACATCTTCAGCCTTCCATCTTGGAGAACTCTCCAGGTTTTGAATAAGCTGCCATGTGGACTTCCAGCTCCCTTCGTGTGCAGTGTGCTTATGCATGTGTGCAAGCATTTAGGAAGTAGTTGGTTTCACTGGGGAGAAGGAGCAAAATCATGCTGGAACATGGCCAATGACCATCTAAGTCAAGAGTTCTCAACCTTTTAAAGTCTGGGGCCGGGTCATGCTCCCTCAGACAGCTTTGGGGGCCAGATGGCCATTTTGCCCTTCCTCCACCACATGGCACTTCCTGGTGTGGTGGAGGCAGTGGGGGGGCCACAGATGTGGTAGAATAAGGTTGAGGACCCCTGATCTAAGTTCTTGTGTGCTTGGGTGAATCACAGGGGAAATATTCTCCCCATTCTCTCTATTTCTGTTTCTATCTCTCTCTGCAAGAAGTGCCTCCTTAGAAGTAGGGGCAGACTTGAATTGCCCTAACCCTCATGTTGAGCTAAAACAGGACCTGGAAGATGCAGAGGGAAGGCCTAGTCTACTTGGGAACGCGATGGCCAAGACCTTCCACGGAAAGAGGATCCATGACTCTTCCTCTCTTGCTTCCGCACACAACAGTCATTTCCATCTTCTATGAAATTCTGTTGTAACCAGAGCAACGCAAAATCCCACAGTGCCTTAAATATGAACAGACGGCTGATAAACCTGAGCTTTTGTGAACAGCAGTGTTCTTCGTGAGAAACGTTACGCATAATTTCCAGCATATGCTAACGATGTGAAGAATGCTTGCTGCATTCCTTGTCCTCATCTATTTAGACCATCTCAGCACGAGGAGACCTTTTGATGAGACACTTTCAACCCTTGCCAAATTCCTCCTCTCTGGTGGGAGAATGAGATGGATATATTTTCTCTCTTTAGAACCCAACGGGTGTCGCATCTGGACTCAACTTTCTGGACTCTTATCCGCTTCCTCCTGTATTCCCAGAGATTTCATGTTGTCTTTGCCTGGTGAACAGTTCAAGAAGACTAGGAAGTTCTTTGCCACATTTTGATGATCCAGCAAAGACGTTAGTTGACCCAGAACTTTGTTTAAAACAACAACAACACATGTCTTGACTGTCAGAAGCTACTGGCTTATGGTGGAAAACATGATGTTCTTCCGTTCACTCCAGCGTTTTTGGCTCAGTCATAAGGAATCAAGTTATCTGGGGAGATCAGAATGTTTTCTTCCAGGGATCCTACATGACCCCCTTCTAAGGCACGAGAATGAGACTCAACGGGCCAGTCCTTGAACCCAAGGCTATTCCTCCCCTGCCATTTATGAAACCACACCCCTCATAATGATTAAAAGTAGTTGTAAATATTACTAGAACACTGCAAACAGAGAAGAATTATTCGTCACTACATTATCATGTAAGTTACTAAATTATACCTTCGTTGCAAATAAAGTCTGGCCAGGTTATCTTGCTATGGTAATAGAGTAGACACAAGTCTGGCCAAGTTATCCTGCTATGGTAATAGTGTAACGCCGAGCATCAGGCAGCAGTTAACTAACCTGACAGCCCTGAAGACTAGCAGCCTTGGCATAATCCATAGGGAAGGGTGATGGTCCTCAAGTGGATTAAATCCCACTTGAATCCATCTTGATGGAGGGCAGCAGCTTCATCAATAATGGCCCTAGGGCTGAGGAGGACTTTGTGGGCCAAACGGGCTCAGGACCAGAAAGTGACTTGCAGAACTGCATCAGTGGTATGGATGTCAAGCTGTGATGCGGAAGGCAGATGAAAGGCCACTGCATTCTATTCTCAGGATGGTCTTCATGGCTGATCACCATGAGGATCACCAGTATTCGAAATCAGAGAAGAAGAAGAAGAAGAAGAAGAAATAATAGCAGCTGGTTTGCATTGCATCAGGAGCGGATGTGATACATGAAGGTTTGCTGTTGTCACATGAGTAAGGATGTGTGTTTTGTCTTGGGAGAAAGGAACACCAACTTGGAATCTAATGTTTGACGTTTCAAATAATAATTTTGAAAATCTCCCTGCCAGTACGGACAGTGGCTTTTTATGATGCTGATGATTATTTTAATCCTTCATCTTCTCTTACGATAAGCTCCTGAGCCCCAAAGAGTCAAACGAGGTTGTCTCAGGATCCCGGCAGGCAACAGGCTGGTGCCCGTATGAATTCCCTGCGCCAACTTTAGAGTGGATTTAATGTGCCTCTTGCCTGTTAGTTCCCTGCCAATTTCGCCCTTGTGCTGCATTTACAGGATCAGTGACTTCTGCGAGTCATTCGGAAGCGAACTGTCCTCCTGGCGTAATAATCTATTGTATCTCACAATAGCATCGCTTCGATCCCCTGACCTCAGTTGACACATTTATTCAGCTGGTGGCAGTGGCTCCCCTTTCACTCTGTCTTTTGACCATTTCTGCTGCCTCTTATCAGGGAGGGAGAAGGTCCTGCTAAAACGTTCTTGAACAGTGGGACCCAAAACCAGATGTTAATCTGAGGGCTGGACGAAGACATCTTGTAGGCTCAGAACCTGAGTTGTGCCATGTTTAAGAGACTCAACAGAGGGATGCTTCAAACCATTGCATAAAACAGGGATTCTCAACCTGCAACCTGTGCGCTTTATGTGGCCCATGGCACCATTTCATTCCCCCCACCACTGCCTCCACCACACCAGGAAGTGCCATGAGGTGGAGGAAGGGCAAAATGGCCATCCGACCCCAGAAGTTGTCTGGGACCGTGACCCAGGCCCTGGGTTTAAAAGCTTGAGAACTCCTGGCATAAAATAACTAGTTTCAGTTGGCTTTTTTGTACTTACAGGCCCTTCATAATCTGAGGCCCTAAATTGGAGCTTCATTAGCTACAAAATCAGGTCAGAAGATACATGTGCTCAGGAGTCTTGTTGAAGTTGGTTTGGAAAGAAGTAAAGCCTGGAAGATGGAGGTGCTCAAAAGGACATCTTTCCTCTTCCAACACAGAAGGCAAGAAAGAGAAGGGAAAACAAAGGCCTTAACACATGCAAATAAGGTCATGTCATCCCTGAGGCAGGAAAGAACCTTTCTAATTCTAATTACAGACAAACAATGCAAAACAACTTCCTTTAGGTCATGCTAGGCTTTCCTAGCACTCTGATTACTGCATGTTGGAGTTGCACTAGAATGCACAGCATCCTTCACCATCATATTTCAAACCGTTCCATCCCCCCCATCAGCTTTCTTCATACTCCAGCTTTCACATCCGTACATAGTAATTGAGAATACTGTACATTAATGTGGTGTGACCATGGGCTTAAGCTTTTGTGACCCTTTCCTACACTTAACATTAAATGTGTGTTGTGCAGTTAAAAAGTTCTAATCTTTTTTACTCCAAATTAAGCGTAGTAAAGGTAAAGGCCACCCTTGTTTGAAAGCCAGTTGCATCCGACTCTAGGATTCGGTGCTCATCTGCATTTATAGCCAAAGAGCCAGCACTGTCTGCTTCAGCAGACGTTCCCGTGGACATGTGGCAGGTATGCCTAGACACGGAACTCTGTTCAAATGTGCAAATTAAGCATGCAAATGGTTAAAATACCACTCTGCCATTCGTATTTGAATGTGGAGGTCAAATGTGCGTGTTTTTTGTCCAGTATGCCAGCTTCTGAATTAGCTCCAGTGGCCTGGAAGCTTCAGTAAGCACATGAAATGGAGATTCAATTCTGTGAGTGCTAACTAAAACCTATGGCAGTGATGGGTAGCCTTGGCACTCTAGCTGTTCTTGGACCTCAATTCCCAGAAGCCTTGATCAGCAGGAGTGCTTGGGCTTCTGGGAATTGAAGTCCACGAACACCTGGAGTGCCAAGGTTAGTCACCAGGGACTATGGTGAATTTTAATTCTTCTATAACTCTTATTGCAGCTTGTAGCTTACAGTAACCTACATGTCTGGATGAAGCCTGGTGGATTCGGTACGTCAAAGACAAGGAAGCAACAGGTTGTCCTTCCGTCTGTGCAGAAAGAGCTAACAAAAGTTGGAACAGAATTATGTTTGGTCCTGCACACACCGGAAGAAAACTCTCTGGCCTTAAGATCATAGAAGCTGTCGCGGTTTGTATAGTGTGATGTATTTATATTGCTAGCTTGTAAAAATTTATGTTCATGGAGCATTTCTGCAGAGGCGTTGCAAAGCATTTGATGCACAGCAGGGGTGGGCAAGTTGAACACACACACCCCAGTATCGCCACTGTCGATCAAACACACTAATAAAGGATTGCACTCCTGAAGCCTATAAGTTTACCTTTTCTTCCCATCACAGTCCACTGGCACCATTTTGAATTGTAAATCGGCAGACGATCACAACACTCCGTCGCAACCATTGCAACCGTGTCAGAACTCTGGGTGTGCGCAAGGAAACCACCCCAGCAAAAAACTTTGGCACAGTTTCAGAGGGGTGGGAAGGGGGTTGCCGGGTTTTGAGGTTCACCATTCTGACAGTGGCCCGGGCAAACGTAGCTCCCAAAGAAAGACGCTGGCAGGTTCAGAACTGATCCAAATGAGTAAAAAAAAAAGTGTGCGTCCCCCATCCTATCCCCCCCACTCTTGGTTGCACCCACGAAACATGCAACAGCTCAGGATTCCCTGACGGCACCATCTGCCTGTCTTTCTTTCCCGGGCGCTTGTGGGATGTTATTAATAGATGGCTGTCTAATCTTTGCTAAGCTTTTGGCATGGATGAGGGAGCCCCGATAGCCACATTTGGGGTTGGATATAGATTTAGTTCCTGTCCTCTCTCTCTTTCCCATTCTCCCTGCTTCTCTCTCTCTCTCTCATTAATCACACAAACGTTTTTCCTTAACGTCCAGCTTTGTAATATTTCCCGAGAGCCAAAAGCCGCTCAAGTTTAACTCTATAGTTTTGTCCGTCATGAGGGCTGGACGCTGTCAGAAGGACCGACGGCCACTTGGCTGATTTTCCACCCAGCCAAAGGGGAGAGGCTACAGGGGGAGGGGATGTGGCCCAAGAGGTTAAATATGTATAATTACTTTGTTTCTTTCATTTTGTTTTAAGTTTTAAATGCAATGGCTGTTGCAGTTGCTACAAAGGCTTTTAGTCGGTCAAAAAGCATCTTGTTGTTCAGCCACACAGTCAAGTCCGACCCTTTGCGACCCCATGGACCATTGCACACTAGGCTCCCCTGTCCTCCGCCATCCACCTGGCCACCTCATCCTCTGCTGCCCCCTTCTCCTTTTGCCCTCGACCTTTCCCACCATCAAGGCCTTCTCCAGTGAGTCCTCTCTTCTCATTTGGTGGCCAAAGTACTTGAACACTTCATCTTCAGCGCTTGTCCTTCTAATGAGCAGTCAGCGTTGATTCCCTTCAGGACGGACTGATTTGATCTCCTTGCAGTCCAGGGGATTCTCAAGAGTCTCCACTGGGCAGCTCTTCTTCCAGGAGGCACAGTGGGTGGGGATCGAACTCCCAACCCTTGGATACCCAGCCAGGTTATCTAAGACATTGAACTGCCCAACCAGCTGGAGAATAGTACTTAAGGCCATTGGAAATGCTCAATGTGCTCAATTCAAATGCTGCTCTCTGGCTTCGCATTTTGATTCGGAGTCGTAGAATAAGATGAGCTCCCGTCTCTGTCCCACCTCCTGCCAACCTACCGTGTTTCCCTGAAAACAAGACACTGTCTTATATTTTTAAAAACTCCAAAATATGCACGAAGTCATATTTTCAGGGGATGTCTTATTTTTCCATGACGAAGGATACAGTACACATTTATTGCTGATACAGCGGATTGCCAGGACAAGATTTAGGTGAGTGCCTTATTTTCAGGGGGGGGGGGCTTAAATTTCCGAGGTGGGGAAAATTGGGAGGGGGTGCCTTACTATACGAGGAGGTCCTATTTTCAGGGAAACAGGGTAGCAGTTCGAAAGCAAGACATTGCAAGTAGATAAATAGGGACCACTTCGGTGGGAAGGCAAACAGCATTCCATGCGCTCCAGTGTCTAGTCATGCTTGCCACATGACCACAGAAATGTCTGCAGAAGCAGACGGTGCTGGCTTTTTGGCTTTGAAACAGAGATGAGCGCCAAATCCTAGAGTCAGATACGACAGGCTTTTGAGCAAGGGAGACCTTTACAAGAAATTTTGCTAGAGCATTGGACTGAATCTGATTTTGTGACTCTCTGGCCTGTATAAGCCCTGGGGAGACAGACCTGGCAGCAGCGACTGAGACAGACGTCATGGGGCTGCCCTTGGGGTTTCTTACAATGCCACAGATGGTCTGATGACGTAACCTTCTGTCAAGGCATTGTGGGAAGCCATGACATTCACCATTTGAGTGCTGAACAAGAATCTCCCCTCCCATTTGCTGATACTCTGATGCTTCCATATTACATTGAGTTGCAGCTCCCTCCCCCCCCCAGTTGACTTGTAACTGGAAGTCATGTATGGGGATAATAGGCTTAGTGAACTTGACAACTGGAAGGTTGGCAGGTCTGCAGTTCAAGACCCAAGTGCTGCACGACGGAGGGAGCTCCCGTCTCTGTCCCAGCTGCTGCCAACCTAAGCAGTTTGAAAGCAAGAAATTCCAAGTAGATAAATAGGTTCTGCTTTGGCAAGGAAAGGTAAACAGCCTTCCGTGTACTACCTTATAGTCAGGTCAGACGCTTTGGGCAATATAGTCTTCTTCATACTTCTCATACAGAAGCCCTGGTAGCACAGTGGTTATGCTGCTGTACTGCATTGAAAAGGTGGTGAGTTTGATCCTGACCAGGGCTCAAGGTTGACTCAGCCCTTTATCCTTTCAAAGTTGGTAGCCGGCATGATGGGAGCAAAATGCTAATTAACTTGTGAACTGCCCAGAAAATGCTCTTAAGTGCTATTGGGCGTTATCTAGCTGGGATTGCTTTGCTTCATAGTCATACTGATGAATTTCTCAGAAAGGTCCCTTCATCGCTATCTAACTGATCTCACTAGAACAGAAGAACAATCTCTCTCAATCTCTTAATCTCTTTCCATAAAAATTGTGTTCATCAGGGAAACGTGTGATGCAGCTTCCAAGCTTTTTGTCTAGCTTGGCTCCATGTAAATAGATGCATTACTGGCTAGAGATGTACACCTGCTCACGACGACATGCTGTTGCCTAGATGTCTTGATCAACAATCTTCATTGTCCCTTGGCAACATGATCCACTTGGTGTTAAAATAAGTTTGTCCTTCATTTTAGTTGATCCTTGACTTTTGGGGCTGTCGAGAGATTTGCATTCCTCTTTTGTGCATCCTTGCACAAGAAGTAGTTGACCAGACCTTCCCACCTGGGGTGCCCTGGGAATGCACATCTTGCCCAAGGCTGCATAGGTTGCCCTTTCTCCCAAGAGGCATTGCAGGGAAATGAACCCCCAATGGTAGACGGGTGACCAATTCCCTGAGCTGTCTGGCCAGGTTATCCTGCTATGGTAATTGAGTAGACCATTCTGCCAGCAACTCAACACCGAATGTCAGGTGGCAGTTTACTAACCTGACAACCCTAAGGACTAACGGCTTGGACGCTGAAGTCCACAGATAAGGGTGATGGTCCCCAAGTGGATTAAATCCATCTTGAATGGAGGGCAGCATCTTCATCCATCCTGACCTGGGGCTGAGGAGGACTTTGCATGCCAAAAGGGCTCAGAACCAGAATGTGACTCGCAGAACTGGATCAGTGGTACAGGTGTCATGTTGCGATGTGGAAGGCAGATGAAAGGCCACTGCATTATATTCTCAAGACAGTCTTCATGGCTGATCGCCATGAGGATCGGAAGAAGAAGGAATTTCCTGTGCCTCTCTTTGGGTTTCAGTTGAATGGTCGAGGCAGGATTCTGAGACCTACAGACAAAACGTTTCCAACTGTCCCAAACAGATGTGGTGTAAACATCTGTATGTTTTGATAGGAAGGGTCAACTAGCTTTTCCTGGCCACAAAAGAATGGTCACAATTCTTATTTGAATGTTTTTGGCGGAGGGTGCCAGAATAGAAGCCGTTTTAAACTGATGACAATTATTTAGTTGGGCCATGATAGATAACTCTCTTCTGCATTGTGATGGGTTCAGAGACTTCCCCATTATATATATATATTGAGATAAGTTGTTATTCTATTCCCAAAGCTAACACAACAGCTGCTGTGTGTGTGAGAGTGTACAAAAATATCCTGTTCCCTTCCTTAGCCAATATGATTTGAACTGATGGGCTGATTTCCTTTGCCAGTGTTTTATCCCAAAACAAGGGAGAGGTGACCAGTTGCTAGGAAGCACCAGCTGACTGATTTCTTATTGTGTGGAGATGTGGCGTGGTGGAATTAAAAGAAAGGAAAAAGATAATGGGATTATTCTCCCAAAGCTGCGCAAGAATCATCCTTCCGTACAATGCATAATCTCTTGGGGTTATTTTTTTGGTTTTTCTTGTTATGTAACTCTTTGATCTAAGGATAATAAAATAGACAACGAGAGATTAAGTCTTCGCAAAATCTACCCCATCTTTAGTTAGGTTTTCTTGGGGGGAGGGGGGATGGCAACCTTCCTTACCTCTTCCTCCTCCAGTTAAGAGTCAGCCAACAGAGCTAAAATTTATTCCTAGGAATATTTGGGGAGATGGGAGTAAGGTTTTTGGGGTGGGGTTGGGTTCAATATGTTTACAGAGTAAGGGAAAGGCCAACTAGTGTGAATGACTTACTTGGTTGATCCGTACTTCACACGTCTAGTTTGACATGGTGGATTGAAACATCCCATGAGATTTTAGCGGGCTCTCCCCATTGGGAGGTCCTACTGCTCCTTTAGCCATTTTAAATATGACGACCAGCTGACTGGCTGGTCTCTTGTTGACGCTGCCCATGTTAGAGCAATGCACTGGCCAGGAGCATTGCCTAAGTACAGAACATCCATATATGTGAATAAAGCTGACTTGTTTATGCATTTCAATATTTCTAGGCCACTCTAGATGTCCCAGGGAAGGAGATGTTTAATCAAGTCATTATAAAAGAAACAAGTGTAATTAGATTACTTTGGAACAAATGCAGTAGTTTAACAATTGAGGCGAGACAAAAAGAGACTGATGGATTGATGACTAAGCCACCTCCTCTCTGATTATCCAACATTTTGCTGTGTTAGAAACAGGAAATCAGTTTAATGACGATGACAATAACAATAATAAATTGTTGAGATTGTTTTGGAAAACGAGAAATCAAGATCCTTTGGGACTATGAAATTCATGTTGTAAATTATGATTTGTTGTAAGCACCCATGTTTTGCACTGGTAACATAAGGTGGGAATGAATAAGGTGGGAAATCGTTATTTATGGGCTTAGCTATTTTGTTTATGCTGTCCATGTAGATGATGAATAATAGTGGTGATAGTATGCATCCTTACCTCGCTCCAGATGTTATTGCGAAGGGTTCTGATATTACTTGACTTGTTCTAACTACACTTCTGCAGGCACTATATAAGCCTTTTCTGCTTGAATAATAATACTGATGCTGCTACTGATGCGCATCTTCCCTGAACACTTAACATTAAGCATGTTCTTTTGGTTTGGTTTGATCCAGTTTTAGAAAGATTAGCTAGCACGGTTGCCATCCAGGGTACACCCCATTGTATTCACAATCTTCGTGGAGGCTCTTGTCGACACCCTCTGTACAGATACGAGCCACAAGTCTGCTGGCTCAGATCCAGAAAGAGCTTCATGGCAAGAACAAACATTCTTGAGGGTACACAAGCAAAACCAAATTAAAAGATGGGGGAAGGAGCTCACTAGACAAGGAACATCATTAAATGAAGATATAGCTGAAGATGTCAACCGCCCCGATGTCAGTTGGAGGATCATGGATAGGCTGAGGGTTGGAGTGCCTAAATGCAAGACCAACATGCTCAAGTAGGAGCTGATGATGGACTGCAACAGGCTGTGTGAATGTAGAGAGATACAGAATCCAGCTCATTTACTGGCCTGCTGATTACTGCCAGGAACATGCACCAGTGAGGACTTAAGTTTGGCCAACGACAAAGCCAAGAAAGTGGCTTCATTTTGGCAGTCCAGGGTTTGACTGGGACATGAAAGAAGAAGCTTAAGCATGTTCAGAGGACATGAAATAGTGACTTTTGCAGAAAAATGGACAGAGCTTGGATCAGGCATTTTTAGATCCTTCTCCTCCCAGAATAACCCTGCCTTCAGGTGTCCAAAAGCAATGTTCCTAGACTCTGAGCGTAGAGGGCACAGCTCAACGGGCATGTTCCACACAGCAGTGTTTTATGGCACGTGATCCCCTTGCCTCTGTCATCTAGTATCTCCACCTAACTAGTCTATCTTTTTTTATTTTTGGAACACCTTCAAGAGAACAGTCAGCACATTGCCTTCGGCCTTCTCTCTGTGTGTACACAAAATTATCCACCCTTCTGCAGTGGATTGTTCTATTCAGGGAATGCCTCGGAATGGCTTTGCCATGGGAAAGAATTGGTCCGAAGAATTCCCCCTTGTCTCCAGGGCATTTTATTTATTAACTGGGGTGGGTGAGGAGGAGAGGAGGAGGAGACCACAGGCTGCAAAATGCAAGTGACCCTTGGCGACAGTTCTCATCGACCTCTTTGCCCTGACCGCTGCTCTTTTGGGAAGAAGACCCACAATCTCCTGACCGCGGCAAGTGGAAATCCCACAAATGCCTCATGCTGCGTGAGGTGTCCAACCCAACTGTGGTCTGTGTGCACTGGGGCCTGAATTTTTATTGAGAAGAAGGGGGGTGAGCATGCTTGCAAAATGTCACTGCGCATACTGAGGCGAATGATGTGTTGATTGCAGTTGCCGAGGGAGCATGTTGTGTTCTCTGGCGGTGTGGAGTCAATCCAGGTGGCAGCCACCCAGGACGCCTCAGTCTCATGAGCTGTGACTCCTGCCTTCCTATATCAGAAAGATTGGCTCGTTTTAACAGTGGGGGACTTGGGTTATTCCATCTCCCAGGACTAAACAGAATTGCTAGTTTCTGCAAGAGCAAACTCCCTGAATAACAGAACTACATTAAGTCTTGACTTAAATGCCGTGCATTTTATGAGTCTTTTTGACTGGGTAATTTTGGTTATTCCCTCCTATTGGAGGAGAAAAAAGCACAGAGAAACATTAAAAGATGAAATCAGCTTTGGGTTTAAAAAAAAACACGAAGTAGCACTTTCTATGATAAAAATCACTCTAGAAACATTTAAAGTAGAGAAAGGATATCTTTACTTACAGTTACCACTTGTAGTTATAGTCAGTAGGATATAAAAAGGGGGAGGGAAGGATTGAGTCTCCAGCACAGGAAGAGAACCTTAATGTTTGTTGTTTGGTTGGAGGTCAGAGGAAGAACAGCTAGCAAAAATACAAATGCAGGTGAAAGGAAATACCTTTATTGGGCGGGGAAACACAGCAGGGTGGATCGGCTATTTCTCTGATTCTACAAAGACAGGAAATCAGATACCTCTGTAAGGACTTATTTCTGATGGCCTGTTATTTGTTTCCAAATCACCTCTAAGAAACAAAGCAGTTACTGTATATGTAATTTTGGTAAGGTTGTTGAGTGGAGGTTTTTGTTTTTTGTAGTTTTGTGATGTTGTTTACTTTTTTTGTCTATTTTTGTGGGAGGTTTTTTTAAATTTTTAATTAAATAAACCAAAACAACAAAAGAAATGAAGCCTGGCACATTTTCACTATGAACTTTTGGGACTCTCATTCGTCATTTTCTTGCACTATCCACAAGAAATTGGTACATGCCGGAAGACGTGATCTTGGATCATGAAAGATTACGTAATGATTGCTTTTCTTTAGTGGTCTGATAAAAGTGTCACTTTCCTCTGGCTTTTGTACTGCGTAAGGATCACGCTTAGCTATCAACAAAACAATGGAAGCAAGAAGATAACAGGAAGAGGGAACGAGAGATTGCTTCAAACGCCAGAGGCAGGAAAATAACTTTAGGTAAAGGTTCCCCTTGCTTGAAAGCCAGATGTATCTGACTCTAGGGTTCAGTGCTCACCTCTGATTATAGCCAAAGAGCCAGAGCTGTCTGTGTCTGAACTTGATGACCTTCCAGTCATCAAGGTCAGCATCTTAACCACTAAGCCACTGCAGTCCCCTGGTAACCGTTACACCTTCAGTGTTTAAAACAAACAAGCTAATTCCAGCGTATCTTCATAATTTGTAGCACATCACCTTCAAGCGCTGTGGATATTGGGAAGGGACTCAGTGGAAGAGCTCTAGGCTATTGCTGGCCTGGTACAGTATCTGTCCCCTCAGGCGCCTGACTCACTTGCCCCGAGGACAAGGCCGACCTGATATTGCCTAGTGTACTTTTCTACAGATTTCTTCCATGTGAACTGCCTCCCAGCTGCCTTCTCTCCTGTCCTTTTCCCCTTTCCAGTCCATTATTCTTGGGTTTGTTGCTAACTCAGAAGGAGGCATTTGGTGACATTAACAGATGCTAATTTTAGAGCACATACCAAAAAAACCCCAACCCCTTTCCAAAGTCCCTCTTCAAACCTGCCTTTGCGAATCGTTGCTCGGAGAGGTAGGGAATTTACGTACAGTACTGGGATTTTAAAGGAAGGTCAGTTCATCCAGTTGCAACTCAAACAATATTTAAGGTCTCGGTAACATTGAGCAGCGTCTCAAGTGGTTAAGACACTGACTGGGAGGCGGAAGATCAGCAGTTCAAAACCCGAATACTGCGTGACGGAATGAGCGCCCGTCTCTGTCCCAGCTCCTGCCAACCTAGCAGTTCGAAAGCAAGAAATTGCAAGTAGATAAATCGGGACCACTCGCCATCACTGTTAGAGGCTACTTTGAGCTCATTGGAAAGAAAACAGGGTATAAATGTAACTGTAAGTAACAAACTAGCAGTTGCTTTCGAACTACCACTCCTGCTGATCGGGGCTTCTGGGACTTGAAGTCCAAGAACATCTGGAGTGCCAAGGTGGTCTAGAATTTTTCCGATTTGTCCTCCGAAGAACCAAGAGAGGTAGGGCAGGCTGAGCTTCGTTAGGTTCTTTAATTGGGAGAAAAGCGACAGATGACAGCAAGCCGACGTATCTCCCTGTGTGCTAGAACAGACGTCAGACAGGCAGCCTCAGCACACAAAATGTCCATCCTTGTGTTACAGGTGCTGATGCATTACAAAACCCAGCACATGAGATCTCATGATAGATTATATGCATGTTTGTCTGTGTGGCAGTTTATCGTCCCAGGCAGAGGAGAAAACAGTACTGCTTTTTTCCCCCACAACTGGAGGTCATATTGGCTCCTAAAATAAACCAGGGGAGATATCACATGCTCCGGGGAGAGATGAGGTTTCAGAGCTGGTTGTGGGAAAAATAAGTACGGTATTTGGATGGACCGGCAAAATGGAAATGGAGGTGATGGTGATGATGATGATGATGATAGGTAAAGGTAAAGGTTTCCCTTGCTCGAAAGCCAGTCGTATCCGACTCTAGGGTTCAGTGCTCATCTCTGTTTCAAAGCCGAAGAGCCTGCGCTGTCTGCTTCTGCAGACGTTTCCATGGTCATGTGGCAGGCATGACTAGACACCGGAGCGCATGGAACGCTGTTACCTTCCCACTGAAGTGGTCCCTATTTATCTACTTGCAATTTCTTGCTTTCGAACTGCTAGGTTGGCAGGAACTGGGACAGAGACGGGAGTTCATTCCATCCTGCAGTACTCGGGAATCGAACTGCTGACCTTCCACCTCCCAGTCAGCGTCTTAGTGACTTGAGCTGACGATGACGATGACGATGACGATGACGATGACGATGACGATGACGATGACGATGACGATGACGATGACGATGACGATGACGATAATGATAATAATAATAATAATAATAATAATAATAATAATAATAATAATAATAATAATAATAATAATAATAATAATAATAATAATAATAATAATAATAATAATAAGCTGGAACAGAAAGAGCGAGGTGAATATCTGGAAAAAGATGTGAAAGGGTGTCATGGAGATGAAACATCTTTTCTATTTCAGAGAAAGGAATAATGCTGAGAAGGGAATATTAGGCCATGTCTGTATTTGAATAAGTTGATGGCCTGTATAAATAGACTTGCAAGCCACGCTTACTTGTTGAAAAGTCCTTCTGTCTGCAGTCCTCCTTACATCTTCTGTTGCCAGCATGGCACATTCACAAGCGCCTCTAGAATCGCTGCTAACGAGCCGGGGATTATCTTTGTCCAAGCTATTAGCCATACTGTTTTCCTGATGAATAAAGCATCTGGCGTTCCAATTTGCTGTCGGAATTAAAACAGGGGAAATGAACAAGAGGAAGGGAAAGAAAGGCCCCCTTTTTTAAAGGCTTTGTTAACGAAGACGGGTTTAACTCTTTGGAAGGCCCTCCCCACCTTCCCATGGATGTTTTTCATTTTGGGGCACGGGGGAAAGATCTGACTTCTGTTTCTTTCACTGGTGTTGCTGGAAGTTCTGTTAGCCCATTCTGTTAATGATGATGATGAAGGAGGACAGGAGCTACAATCACACATGGCTAAGCCCTTCCTTTACATCGGAGGTGCCCAAACTATGGCCCATTGGACCAGATCCAGCCCCTGACTCCAGTTCACCCAGCCCACACCACCCTCATTCCAGGAGTGACTAGGGTGGTGTGGGCGGGATGAATTGGAGTTCAGGACCGGATCTGGCCCATGGGCCATAGTTTTGGCACCTCTGGTTTAATTTCAGCAGAGAAAATGGCAACTTGATATCGATCGCATCCTTTTGCAAAACAGATTGCAAGGCATGTTTTATTTCCGCTTCCTTATGGACCAGCTTTCACAGCTGTACATTACTCCTGGGAAGACCATTGCTTTGACTATGCACACTTTTGTTGGCAGGAGAAAGTCTCTACTCTTTATTAAGCTACCTAGGTTTCTCATTGCTGGTCTCCCAAGAATAAAAACAAAAGAATAAAATAAAAGGGAGCCTGGCATAAATCCAAGCTAGTAAAGGACAGTCTAGAAAAACCCAGCAGTGATTTCTCTCTCTCTCCTTCCAATGCACAGACATGCATCATCTTCCGTGCAAGCTGATTTGTGGCCAGTCGTCTCCAAGGGTATTTTATACCTGGTTACAGGAGCTGGATGAGCAGCACCTGTAAGGAATTTATGCTTGCACCTGTGTTGCTGAAATCCTCCTTTACAAATCCTCTCAAACCAACCTGCCTCATACAATCTAGAGCTACCCAACCATCCTAAGATACAAGGGATGTTTCCTGAAGTGGCGAGGACTGCTGATCTTTTTCAACCTGCTTCCCGTGAGCTGGCACTCTCCAGAGACGCTTGACTAGAATCGCCATCCTCTTAATTGGACATACGGGGTTGTATCTGAGTTGTACTGCAATGTGCCAGAGAGGTACCAGGTTGGAAAAGGTGCTGAGAAACCTTTGAATTCAACTACAGACTGCTACATGCTTTGCAAAGACTTGATCCGGGTTTATTATTGCTACGAAATGTTTTATTTCATATCTATCCTTTGAAAGTAATTCCCCGAAGGAGAAACCATTACAAGTTGTGTTTTAGAAGCAGTGTGTGTTTTCTTGTGTGTGTGTTTTGTTTCTTTGTTCTTTTCCCCCTACCTATTTTTTATCTTCTCCCTGCTTGGGGGGGAAAATAGAATATGCCACATGTTATTTTATGAGCTTGTGTTTTAATATTTTATTAGTTTATGCTTCTAGCTACCTTGAGATCTATGTTATTGGGCAGATCTATAGAATTCTTTGAATTTCTTCTTCTTTACTTACCTGTTAAGTAAGTAAAACAATTAATAAATGACAACCATTTGTACAGGACACTAATTTGAGACCCATTGCCATTCATTAATGCACCTTTACTAGGACAGTGGTGGCGAACCTATGGCATGTATGCCAGAGGTGGCACTCGGAGCCCTCTCTGTGGGCATGTGCATCGCTGCCCCAGCACAGACTTTGCCCCACCCCTCTGCTCAGCAGCCCAATGGGAGTGTTTCCTCCCTCCCCCCAGCACAGAGTTCACCCCGTCCCTCTACGTCACAGACGGCAGCCTGTTGAGTTTGGGAATTCAGTCTCTCAAAGGTTCGCCATCACTGTCCTGGGAAGACCATGTGGGTTTTCAGGCACATGGTGATAATGTCTGAGCCTGTGCCTCGATGAAATGTATCATCCCAAACGCATCCCCATGTTGGAGGTGATGCCGGTGTCAGAAGATGCTCTGAGTTTGGGTATCATCTGGCCTGCTTGGAAAGATGGATTTCACTTGGATGCTTGTTTTGCCGAATGATTCATATCGGGAAGTGGGGCCTGGGCTATTTTTAGAGCAGACAATTCTCTCCTTCCCCAAAGGCCACTTTGCTATGCTTGCACTAAACCAGAAAGAGATTCTCAGCGGAAGAGAACAAGCTAGCTTTGTGTATGCAGCACCAGGAGCAGCTCCTTAATAGCACCTCCGAAAACGTCTGCAAAGACAGACAGCCCTGACTCTTTGGCAGTAAACAGAGACCTGGGGAAGATGATCCAGACTGGTGAACTACAAATTCCATCATCCTTCTTCCTTGGTGGCACTGGTTATGGCTGATGGGAGACGCAGTCCCACCAAATCTGCAAGGTCAGCCCTCTTCTCCCTGGTTTAAAAGAAGCTCTTAACTTTTGTCAAAGGTGTGAAACACCCTCCAAATGTAGGGTTGGTTGTTTTGATCGGTTCTAGCCCACGGGAGTCACTGCAGTGGCTCAAGTGGCTAAGACGCTGGCTGGGAGGCGGCAGATCAGCAGTTCGATACCCGAATACTGCAGGACGGAGTGAGCTCCCGTCTCTGTCCCAGCTCCTGCCAACCTAGCAGTTCGAAAGCAAGAAATTGCAAGTAGATAAATAAGGACCACTTCGGTGGAAAGGGAAACAGCGTTCTGTGCACTCCGGTGTCTAGTCATGCCTGCCACATGACCACAGAAACATCTGCAAACCCAGACAGCGCTGGCTCTTCAGCTATGAAACAGAGATGAGCACTGAACCCTAGAGTTGGATACGACTGGCTTTTGAGCAAGGGTGACCATTACCTTTACTAGCCCACGGAGTCAGTGATGAAGAATGACATCTGTAACATTTGGAGGGCCACAATTTCCTTAGCTGTTTTTAATTTAGCTTTTAGGTTCAAGAGGCCTAATTCAAATCCCTACATTACTCTTCAATACATCTTACCAAGTGATCTTGGGTCACCCACTATCTTTTGGGCTCGTTTTGAGGATAAAAGGTTGTGGGTAAGGTGCAGAAACCAGGCATGATTACAACTACAACCTAGGTAGGGCGACTGAAGCGTTGAGCTCAGAGTTTTTGAGGTTTATAAAGATTTGCTGCTGGAAGAAAAATACATATCCTGGCATGAACCCCAGCCACCCTGAGTTTATGTGTCACCGCCATTCACTTTTCCCCAGGTAGAAAGCAGCAGGAAACAACCAGTCTTGGTGCACTGGAAATCAGACACAGATTGTGTAGAAAACCTGAGAATATCTGCATCTCTCTCTCTCTCTCTTTCTATGCGTGCATTGGTGACTTGTGCATAAACAAATTTGCCACCGTAATGCTTCCAAACACAACTGGTCTCATCTGATTTTACCAGCTAAGCAGGGTTGGGCCTGGTAATTCTGCTTAGCTAGCGCTGCCCAGGAATGCCTGGAATCTCAAGTAGAGCTAAGAAAGAATCTGTCTTGGAGCTATGGTACAAAACCATTACTATTAGGCAGAGTGGGCAATGCTATTGTCTAACTTGGTAAGAAAGTGGCTTTGTTCATATCACTTTCCTTCATATTTTTTCATTGTTAATGATAGCCCTGCTCTGATATGATCCTGGAATGAGGCAACTGACCAGGTCAAAACTCGATATTCCCTGATGATGATGGATGGATGGATGGATGGATGGATGGATGGATGGATGGATGGATGGAAGGAAGGAAGGAAGGAAGGTTGGTTGGTAGGTAGGTAGGTAGGTTATCCTGCTATGGTAATAGAGAAGACCATACTGCCAATGACTCAACATCGAGTGTCAGGCGTCGGTTAACTAACCTGATAACCCTGAGGAATAATGACTTGGGTGCCATAGTCCACAGGAAAGGGTGATGGTCCCCAAGTGGATTAAATCCCACTTGAATCCATCTTGATGGAGGGCAACAGTTTCATAAATACTGGCCTGAGGTTGAGGAGGACTTTGCTTGCCAATAGGGCTCAGGACCAGAAAGGGACTCACAGAGTGGTTACGAGTGTCATGCTGTGATGTGGAAGGCTAATGGAAGGACAGTCTCAGGACAGTCTTCATAGTTGATCATCATGATGGTTGCTAATATTCAGATTTGGATACAGAAGAAGAGGAAGAGGAAGAAGGAGAAATGAGTTCAGAACCTTGGATAGCTTCTCAAGCTTTGTGCCACAGGAATTGCCATTCTTCACTTCGCTGTATCCCAGGCTGACATGGTCATCAGATAACATTTCAGAAGTTGTCATCCCAAACTTTTAGATGGCAGATAACAAATTGCTTCTGTTATGTCCAATGGTGGATCTGAATCCATGGCAAAAAAAATCAGTGCATTATAACGTGGCTCATACCGTTTCCTTTTTGGAACAAAACTCAGCAAGACAAAGAAATGCATAGAGAAATCTTGGTATTTATTCCACCAATTTTAACAGTACATTGGAAACAAGGGGGTGTCAGTAGCAGGTAGAAGACACTCGTACACAAACACTGCATAGTCACGGCACAACATAGAGGCAGGTTGACCGCCACATTCATTACACACAGGTAACTATACCCTTTCTCCTGATGTTGGAAGCATGGACAATAAGAGGTTCCACAGCATTGTGTTACATGTGGAGCCAGAACAACAACAACAACAGCAACAATACAACAACAACACCCACAGGGCAGCCATTGCCTTTGATTGATTGAGCACCAACCAGTTTTACTACAGTCCTTGTCCGGCTTAATGCTCTGGGGCAAAGAGCTCGACTATTTTGTGCCTCAGTTTCCCCACTTTGTAAAATGGCGAGACCACAAATGTGCTTCTCCTTGTAAAAACGTCTGAGGTGTCATTAAGTGCAAAGCATTGTCATTGTTTGTCTGTATTGCTGTGGACATGGGGAAGAAGGAGGGCCTTCCCCTCCACTTTATTTATTTGTTTGTTTGTTTGTTTGTTTATGGAATCTGGAAGACACAAAGGAGGTGAAGTTGTCATGCGACTTCTCAATTAGGTTTTCTTAAGGCCAAATGCCCTGTATTCTTTGACAAGAACATGTGCCTTTGACGACCCCTGGGCTTCTAATGTCTTTTATTCCTACTTGAGTTTAGGTCAACATTCACTTTCAGACATAAAGTCCTATAATAGTAATGGCTTTCTTCCTTCACCATTGAGAGGCTAACATGGGAGACAGGAAGGGGGAAGGGAGTGTCGGCCACTTAACAATGAACTTGCCAAATGGCACCATCATGGAAGGAGGACACAAGACTGTTGTTCTACCCTGAGGCTGTCAAACACACACTGCATGTTCACTTTACAGGGATGGGACAGATAAGATGTTTGGTTCACAAAGGGGGAGGGGGGACAGGACGGGACCATGGCTTATGGTAGGGAAATGGTAATGAGCTCACAGAGAGGCAAGGAAGACAACAACACAATTGGAGTCTTCTGGATCGTCTTCATCAACCATCCATCACCCTTGCTCTCCCATGGACCACTCTCTCCACAAACCTGTGCACCCACCCTATAATGGAACACTCCACAACTTTGTATTTCCCTGCCTATGAGCGGAATCACATGACGGTGCACTTCTCGGCCGACTGCTTCAGGTCCTCCAGCGTGGCCTGGGCTTTGTCTTTCAGAGAATCCATATCCAGGTTCTGGAGGTTGGTCAGCTGGCCAATAACAGAGTCCTTTTCTTCTTCTTCCACGTTGTCTTGTTCAATCATTTTGGCCAGCTCTTTTGGGAGCTCCACGTCACCTCCGACCACTTGGATTTGGTTGTCATCCGTTTCATTCTAAAGAGAAAAATGTTAATGAGAAGGAAAGTACAGATGGGAAAATTTAGGGGAAAGTGGTGGATCCGGTCCAATATAGTCCTTTGAGCTTTACCAGGGTCTGTCCCCTGTTTCCCTGTAGCACCCTTGTTTGGTAACATCTCATCCCATACACTGGGGCACACAGAAAGAGCCACTACAAAGATTGTGGTACTGTTGAATCACAATTGGGTGTATCCAATCTTGTGTTACCAGCTAATCTTTCTCACTCTGGGCAAAAGGACCTGCAGAATAAACTCACCAAAAGGTGCCTTCATTTTGCCAGTTTCACGTCTGGTCTAGACACGGAAGAAGAAAAAGAAGAAGAATCCCATACACTGATCTTCATCTATTCTAATAGCTGAAATGTCTCTTCTAAGGTTTAGTTACTGGCAGAAAGAGCTTTAAGCTAAAATACAGTATGTGGGTATTTTTGCCCCACCCACTTCTAGAATGCACCCCTTCCAAGACCCTCCCCACACCTGAATTCAGAGGGTCTCATCTATGCCTTGGAGTCTAGTCTTTGGAGAACATTTAGAGCAGGGGTTCCCAACCTTTTCAAGCCGTGGGCCGGATCATGCTTTCTCAGTCAGCTTGAAGGGCCAGACAGCCATTTTGCCCTGCCTGCATGATGGGGTGTCCATTTTGTCCCAGCAGCTTCAAAGGGGGTGGCCATTTTGTTCCTTGAATGCCCTCGGAGGGGGTGGGAGTCCATATGAAATGGCACCTTAAGCTAGATCTGGCCCACAGATTTAGGTTGGGAACCCCTGATTTGGAGCTTCAGCTCATCCATGCATGGTGAAAGTGTAGTCCTTGCACCCAATGACCCCATGTGTTGCTTTGATGGTAGAAGGTAGATCGTGTCATGATGATAGTGGGCAAGTTGAAGAAGGCCAAGAGAAGTAAGCAATTTGACTACATCATCAGATCAGTAATGAGAACCTATCTATCTCCTGGCTCTTGTTTGCCCAGGTAACCATTGGAGAGAAAGAAATTAGAGGATGCAAGTAGATATTTAAAGCAAGCAGTCTAGGCCAGAGAGGACATCTGTGTTAATCTTGGTCAACACAAGAAGTTGTGGCACATAAATTGGGGAGAAAGAGCAAGATGATTAAACCCCTCTGTCTTTTTTTGTCTATGAACTGAGGATTGGGGAAGCAACCACGGAGTTCAGGCCCAGATTTAACTAATTTTTGCTTCTTTCGATGGTACCCCATATTCCTGTCACTGGGCCCAAGGTAGGATAGGTGTCTTCTGGACTTTTACTTTACCCTCGCCAAAACGAAGTCAACATGTGAAGTAGATCACCAAGTGAAAGAGCAACAGGCCCGCTTCCTCGCTGAATTTCACTATTTATTGGGACCTGGAACTAAGATTTCCTATGTCCCAGTCTGACATCCTAAACCAGGAGTTGCCAAACTTTTTACATCATGGGCCTGACCATGCCCTCGGACAGCTGAGTGGACCCTGGAAGTGGAAACGGGTGCATTTATGGATGTCGTAAATGCACTCACTTCCGCATTTACAACAGCTGTGGGCGCGTTTGCACATGCGGGGTGCATTTTACAGCTGATGTAAATGTGCCTGCTTCCACTTCCAGGTTCGGCGGAGGTGGTGACAGGCCGGGTGGGATGACATCAGGGGCCAGGACCAGCCCACGGGCCGTAGGTTGGGAACCCCTGTCCTAAACACTCTAGAGAGAGTGTGTCAAGGAAGATAAAAGGTGAGCAGAGTTTGTAGAGGCTGGATAAGCAAAGAGCAAGAGGAAAGAGGGAGAAACTGGTTCACTTTTTAGTTCTCAATCTGGTTTTAAAATGCCATGTGGGCTCGGCTCAGCAGAACATTGGTGGGTGTGATTATCACACCTCTGTAGTGAAGAACATAGAACTTCAGAAATGGAACTAGAAAGAACTGGGTTGGGGGACTTGACAAAACAAAGTAGAACTTAGCTGAGGCATCATCTCACAGCCTCACTGGACACTAGTGTGCTGTTGTGAGAATGTTGTGGGGATGGTAAGAAGATTAGTGTGTCCTTCCTTGGGATCCTTGGAAGAAAAGAGCAGTAAAAATATAGAACAAATAAATGCTTCATCACAAAGTAAAGGTCGCCCTTGCTCCAAAACCAGTCGTACCCAACTCTAGGGTTCAGTGCTCATCTCTGTTTATACTCAAAGAGCCAGCACTGTCTACATTTGCAGACATTTCCATGCACGTGTGGCAGGCATGCCTAGACATCAGGATGCACAGAACACTGTTTACCTTCCCACTGAAGTGGAACCTATTTATCTACTTGCAATGTCTTGCTTTCAAACTGCTAGGTTGGCAGGAGCTGGGACAGAAACGGGAACTCACTCTGTCATGCAGTACTCGGATCTCGAATGCCCAACTTCCAGTCTTCAACTTCAGCGTCTTAACCACTAAGCCACCGCAGTCCTGCTTCATCAGAAACGTCTTATTAATTGTGCCCATGTGCTTCAATGCAAAATTTATTAATCAAAATGGCCAAAACAAGTTTCTAGTTCTTTACAGTGCAGTTTCATGCAGTCTTCTCAGGAGTTAGTATCAGTGATTTTGGTGGAGATTACTCGTGTGTAATTAGCCTGAAAGTGTGAAATTATTTGATAATTGGGAAGTAGATTGAGCTAGAACACTGAATCTTTGGATCTAGTTCTTCTAGTGAGATAAAGATAAAAAATTATCTACATGCTCCCAAATAAACCCAGTATCTATGACCCTCTTTCTCAAGAGTGTTGTATGATTCATTCTTATTATATTGCCATTTCTGTCTTGCACTCAAAGAAGTGAGAATAAGAGGTGACTCCCTAAATTCCAGAAAACATGTATCTTATCTAAGAGAGGAATCCAGGCTGAATAGTTTGCTCCTTGGCCCACAAAATCTGAATGATGATTGTAATTATTACTATTATTAATATTATCAGTATGGTTTCCAAGCAGTCTTCATTATCTGAAGGGACTCCAGTGTTTTGAAAAACATAACATTCTGCTCACCAAAAAAGCCCACCACCACCACCCACATTCGCTCTGGAAACAGTATTACTGGACCCAATGGCACCACACACAACATTAAAGGCAGTTTTACTTGTGCTTCTGCCAATGTGATTTATGCCATCTCTTGCCAGAAATGTCCATCCATGCTTTATGTAGGACAAACAGGACAATCTTTACGGAAAAGGATTAATGGACACAAATCAGATATACGGAATGGCAACCCGTCTCAAACCACTTCAATCTAACTGGACACTCTATCCAAGACCTGAAAGTTGCAATTCTGGAACAGAGAAATTACAAAACTAGGATTGAAAGGGAGATAGCAGAAATCAAATACATCCATCTGTTAGATACCCACCACAGGGGGCTAAATATTAGTGAAGGGTTTCTGGGACATTATCAAATTTGATGCAGAGATTGCTATATGATTTTATATTACAACTTTCCTGCCAATTCTCTTTAGTAAAACAGAAAGAACACAGGTACAGGAGTTTGTTTGTTTTTTCCCCCCTGACATGCAGGTCACAAGTTGATCAGATACCATAGTGGGCTTACTCAGCAACCTTGAGATTGAAAGGGAGTCTTTTAGAGTTTATCTGAATAATCTATTGTTGCTAATGGTGAAACTGCATTCTTGTGCTTGCTTGTCTGTCATCTTGCTTGACACCAACCCTTCTCCCGTAAGTTTCATTCCTTGTCTGATGAAGTGGACTTGATCCACGAAAGCTAACAGTGAAAATATAGCAGTTAGTCTTTAAAGTGCTACTGTGTTTTTATTTTATTTTATTTATTTTGTTTTGTTTTCTGAGATGCCACCACCACCCAGTACCCCAAATATCTTCAAGACCAACCTATCCAACAAACTGAGCTTCATAGTGATAGCGTGGGGCTGGGGGGAGGGTGTCCGGCCCACCAACAGTCTCAGGGGGCGTGATCCAACCCCCGGGTTTAAAAGGTTGAGAATCCCTGCTCTGAAGAAAGCAACAGGCTTGATTTTACAAGAGCAGTGAAGGGTGGTTGAGGACAGGACATTTTGAACATCTCTCTTTTGTAGGATCACCATAAGTCAGTGGTGACTTGACAGAAAATAGAAACAACAAGAACGACAGGATTGAGCGGACTTCCTGAGCTAAATCCATGTGCTGCCACATTTGGGATTTCCCTAGCAACTCCAAGTTATCTTCTGAAACCAAAATGAACATTTGGAGGGATATACCAGCAGTTTTGGAAGGGGTGGGGAGAATGAAAAATACTATTTCATCTGCAAGCATAGCCCATAAATGATGGTGCTTTCAAAGTCATGTTTCAAATGACAAAATGGAAGGCTTGGAGCAATATGAGTGCCAGGTTAGGAGAAGGAAGATTATGATTCCAATCCCCAAGAAATCATCTAACACTCAGCTATTTCTCATTAGTAACACATCATGCTCAGGTGTATGAAGTGTATTTTAAAGGCCAGCAAGGGGTAGAGCTTGGCTTTGTCTGCTCACTGGGATATTGCTTAGAGTGCTGTTTGGGGACTTGGGAGAGCTGGGTTCAAATCCCCACTGAGCCATGACAGTCATTTGGGTTTATCTTGCCTTGATCACACTCTCTCTCAAGGTGATCTGCTTCAGAAGGCTATTGTGAGGATGAAATATATCATTAAATAAGAATAATATTAATATTTTCCTATCAGGGTAGTTGTCTGGGTGGTTATAGGGAAGATCAATGTTATAAACAAAAATACTATTAACACACAAAAAATATACAGATTGAAAGTCTAAAAGAGAGTTTAATTTTAGCAAGAACAAAAAGAAAGCAAAATCAACCACATGGAAAGAGATGGAAAGCTTTAAGCCGCTTTTTTAAAGCGACAAGCCTGGGAGAATAGAAAGGGTCTTTAGTAAAGGTAAAGGCCACCCTTGCTCGAAAGCCAGTTGTATCTGACTCTAGGGTTCAGTGCTTATCTCTGTTTACAGCCACAGAGCCAGGGCTACCTGCAATGGCAGACATTTCCATGGGCATGTGGAAGACATCCCTAGACACTGAAGTGTTCGGAACACTGTTTACCTTCCCACCGAAGTGATCCCTATTTATCCACTTGCAATTTCTTGCTTTCAAACTGCTCATCACCTGAGCAGGCTGGGGACACCTCCTGAAGACTGGGAGAACGCAATGGCTGCTGACTGCTGAAGCCATTGTGTTCCACCAATTTTCAGGAGAAGGTGTCCCCACCTGCTCAGGTGATGACCCACCTCTGCCAGCATCATGTCACTTCACTGAAAGTATACCACTGGAGAAGGGCTTCCATAGATAATCTTAAGGCATGAGCAGATGCCTATGGGCAACGTCCTCATGGCTGTTTTAGAGTTTAAAACAGAGGTGAGGGAACATCTCGAGGGGAACCTCCTGGTAGTGTGATGCTAATGGTGGCTAGGGCAAAAGCCAAGTGTGTTTAGGGAGGTGTAAACCCACATTCATGCACATCCTTTCCTACAACCCCTGATAGTCACATAAGTCATCCTCCATGGGCTATGGCAGCTAGAACTAATTGGACCAACCTGATTTCAGAATCCCAGCATTGACCTCATTGGCTCTCCATTAACTTGTCCACAGCATCCCAAGACCTTCGGTGTCTTGGGCAGAAACCAGGGCCTTATGCTTAGAAAGCAAAAATTCTGCCTCTGAGCTAGACTCCTTCTCTCAGTAGGGAGGGGACTACTGAGGATCTTTGCCTTGACATAGTACAGATGTGGACCACACAACTCTGTCCTTCCATTCCAACATGTAGGCTGTTATTGACACTTTTTCAACACCAACCATTCTCTGTGTGACAACTTGTGGGACTAACACTTCCACCTGGTTCACTCGTCACACCCTGCCTCCCTCTATAGTGTGAAACTGAATTATTTCCTCCTCCACATTCTCTGATGGGTAGTTGTTACTCAAGCCCAAGTAACGTCACAGACAGGGGTCCTGAAACAGTGTAAGGGCTGTGTGGTACAATAGTTAGACTGTTGGGCCAGGACTTGGGAGATCTAGGTTCCAGTCTCCACTGAGCCATGAAATTTGGTGTGGTAGTTTAGAGACTGTCACTATCTTCCAGCCTTCTTCACAGATATGTCATGAAAAAGAGAAGGACCATGTGCATCGCCATGGCCTGTTCCATTCAACAAAAGGTAGGCTGTTATAGATAAGCATCCATTCCACAGAAGGTGAGGACCATGTTCTGACCAATGCCCCTCCATCCTTCCACTGAAACAAAGGTCAGACCACATACCTTGGGCAGCCTGTATTTGTCCCGGAAGTGTGTCCGGAGAGTTGCTCGCTCGGCCTTACGCTGGGCAAACTGGGCATCCCTCTCCATCCTGCAGATTACAAGGAGAGAAAATTTAGCTCATCAGCCCATGCGCTACGTTAAAGCTGTGCTTCAACATTTTGAGCAAATAAGGAGCCAAGGAGGTCTGGTCACTAAAGCAGAGAAAGACTGAGGATGTTAATTTCCGTTTCAAATCTCATTTATGCATCGTGATATATCATTTATTAGAGCAGCCCATGACACCATTTCATGTAGGCCCCCCACTGCGTCCACCACACCAGGAAGTGTCATGGGGTGGAGGAAGGGCAAAATGGCTATCCGGCCCCCAAAGCTGTCTGAGGGAGTGTGACCCGGCCCCCGGCTTAAAAAGGTTGAGAATGCCTATCCACAAGATCCCACTCTTTATAACCACATTTAATTCATTTGGAATAATTGCTGGACTCTTTCCTCTATAACTCTACTCAATCATTGCTAATTAGTACATACACACAGACATGTAAGGGGGAGCTAAATGTTGCATGTAAAACAACTATCCTGTTACACATCCATCACACAAGATGCTGTATTTCTTTTGTGCCAAAGATGCACAAGATCACAATCTTTACATTACATAATCCTAAACGCCTACCACTCCATGGCTAACATAGATAGGGTGGCCACATTGCACATAAATGTGCCGTGAGAGTGAGGGGAAAAAACCATTATTTAGACAAGAAGAAGAAGAAGAATTGCAAACAATCTAGTAACTGGCTGGATTCCCGTTCAGTCTTCCTTATAGCAAGGCAAATGGGAATCAATGGTATTTGAGTTGCAAGTAATTTTAACCAACACATTTCACTGAGTTGAAATGAAATCCTAACAGCAACTAGATTTGGACTAGCTTCCACTCCATTGCTTTCAATGAGTCTTCATTAAGCATGACTATATCTCCATTCATATCAATGTGTAATCCATCTGGTATTCTCTCCTGCGTGTTCTTAATTGCCAATCGCTTTGGGATTTTCAAAATGAAACAAAATAAAATGCCAGCCAATGAACTAGATATTGACTAAATAGATAATGTGGATAGTTCATATGAAGTTTCCCGTAGTATGGACCCAGACTTTGTTTTTTAACTTTATCACAGAATCATAGAATAATGGAGTTGGAAGGGACCTATAAGGCCATTAGGTCTTGCTCAATGCAGGAATCCAAATTGAAACAGATCTGATAGATGGTTGCCTAATTTTCTCTTGAATGCCTCCAGCCTTGCAGTGCTCACCGTCCCCAGATTTAATTGGTTCTATTGTTGTTCTGCTCCAAGAGTTAAGAAGGGCCAGTCTTCCAGTCTCCTGATCATTTATGTTGCCCTTCTCTGATCTTGTTCCAGTCAGTTGGCATCCTTCTTAAAGCGTGGTGTCCAGAAATGGACACAGTAATCAAGATAAGACCTAACTAGTGCCGAATAAATGACAACTAGTATTTCTTGGATTTGGAAACTATACTTGTGCTAATAGCATCTGCCCTTTTTGCAGCTACGTTGCACCGTTGGCTTGTGAACTGCAACAATCCCAAGATCCTTCTTGCTTGTAGTATTACTGAGACAAGTATCCCCCCTCCTCCTGCAACTGGTTGGTTGGTTGGTTGGTTATTGCATTTATATCCTACTCATCTGGGATATTTTCCAACTCTGAGTGGCTTACAAGATATTAAAAAATCTTTACAAATAGAAAATGAGAAATAAATAATAAATGAACTAAAAATATATATAAATAGCAACAAAAAACCAAAATATCATAGGGAAAGCTGAGCTAAATTCAGATGGAGGAGTGAAAAATTGAAGGAAGAAACATCAACAATTGTTGTCAGCCCAAATGGAGACTGCAACCAAGAAATTGGAAAGAGGCTGAGATTTGGAAGGGCAGTGATAAAGGAATTAGAAAAGATCATTGGAGACCAAAATCATCCACATTCTTGTGCTCCTGATCACCATGTACAATTGCAAAAGCTGGAAGTAAAGAAAACTGTCAGGGAAAACAACATGTTTCATTTGAAACCTGGTGCTGGAGGAGTGTTCTACCGGATTTCCTGAACCGTCAGAAAGATGAACAAGTGGGTCTTAGAGCAAACTATGCCTTAATTGTCTCTGGAGGCAAAAATGATGAAGCTGACGCTGTCCTACTTTGGGCACATTCATGAGAAGGCAAGACTCTCTGGAAAAGACATGAACACTGGGGAAAGTGGAAGGCAGCAGGAAAGGCCAACCATGAGATGGATTGATTCCATAGAGCCGTGATGGTGAACCTTGGCACTCCATATGTTCTTGGACTTCAGTTCCCAGAAGCCCAAGCCCCTGTGAAATCCACATGTATGGGTTTACTGTGATTCATCCGGCCAGTGCCGCCCTGAGCTGTTGAGGACAGGACATTTTGGAGTGCTCTAATTCATAGGAGTGCCATGCATCAGAGACAACCTGTCAGCCTGTAACACCAATAACCAAGGTTATTTGATGGGAAAAAAAGAGAGAAGTCTAGCTTGGCAGGATTTATTCTTGACAAATCCATGTCGGCTCCTGGTAATTACTTCATTTTCTTCAAGGTGTTTGCAGACTGACCACTTTATAATCTGCTCCAGAATTTTCCTTATGATTGATGTCATGCAGCTTAGTATGTAGTTCCAAGGTCAATCTTTTTTTGAAAATTGGGACAACATGAGCCACCATCCATTCATCCAGCATTTCAACCATCCTCCAAGACTTTAAGAAAATAATAGACATTGGTTCCGAGAGTTCTTCAGTTAGTCCTTTCAATATTACTTGGAGGCAGTCCTTGCGGCCCTAGAGATTTTGATCTTGTTCAAAGTTGTAAGGAAGTCCTTGACTATTTGTTTGTCAGTCTAAATCTGAAAATCTATCCCCTTCACTGGTCATTCAGATTTGCCTGGAGAGTCGTAGACTGTCTTCTACAATGTAGAGAGGCTCTTTTCTGAGAATTCCTTTATCATATCCATTCCCTTTCTAAAGAAATCACAGTCAGCATCAACAGATCAATTCTTCCATGGTTTCTCAAGAAGGTGAACAGAAGAACTGTGTGCGTGGATAAGAAGATAGAAGCATAAGCTACTCGGTATGACAAAACTCATACTTGCTAGAGCGTGTAGTGAACAACATAAATAAAATCATTCATATTCTCCACCTCAGCCTGTTTCCTAGGCTGTTACTTTTGTAGACCTTTACTAAGGGCAATGGACTGGTTTGCAAAAGCAAAATACCCGGGCAACACATTTCAAAAGAAATCAATCAGATGAGCAGGAGATTCAACTGTCACCCCAAGTACTATGGCTAAATTCACCTGCAGTTCTGAAAACATTTAGTGACTGTTTGACAGTGGAAGAGGATGGTTTGAGAACCAGTTGTCTTTCCTTCACCAGAATGAAGCAAAGACTATTTGGCCATCTGTCAAGGATGTGTCTGTTGTATCCTACACTAAATATTGCATTGAGCCCACCTGGATTAGTTGACTTCCAATGTACCTGTCAACAATATAATTCAGCTATTCTGGACAGTGGAACATCTGCTTCCAGCAGCAGAATTATCTTTGACAGGTCGTGAACAGGAGATCCAATAATGCTGAGCAAAGTAGGAACTGATCTGCTTTGCTAAGGTAAATGCATGGTACAGGTCAAGGGAGAAGCAAAAAAGAAGAAATAGCAATTTGACTTTGGGGTTGGTGTTTTGTTTCTCAGACACAATGGCAGAATTTAGGATCAAGGACCGTCATAACCTCTGTGTTTGTGAGCTCTCTTTGTCATTTCTTAGAAATGTGATTGCTAGAACTTCATATGCACAACAAAATAATTTAGATCCCCAATTGTTCAGTCAGTCTACCAGTCAATGTGTTATGAAAGATTATTGAAAAAAATTCCCAGACCACCAAGAAAATTGCTTGAAGGTATCAGGAAACCCTAAGATTGAGAAAGAACCTTGTGACACCCAAAGATCAGGAAAATCGCATGGTATTTTATGAGCTATAGCATTTGATAGATACAGTAGATGAAAGCTGATGCATCGTAAAAAAATTAACAGTCTTTAAGATAGTAAACAGCTTGGCTTATTTGCATTGTTACACGTATAAAAAAGACATTAGCATTTATTTAGATGATTCCTTTCCAACTGATGGAACGGTATGACATTCTAGATGAAAAATAAGGAAGATCATGCTTTACACATTATAATGTTTTAGAACTGCTGGATTTATGTTTTTATTATATTTTTACATGGGGTTTAGGTACTTGAAGCAAATCCATAGAGCTGAGTTTCCCAAAAGTTCGTGTTTAACAGGTGAGTTCTGTGAGGTTTATTTCCAAGTTAGAAACTATAGGATTGTAAATTAATAAAATGGGTGAGTGCCCTCTGTTCTGAAGAGATAAAACAATATCTGCATTGAACATCTGTCTCAAAAGTAGACCTCTGTAAGGAGAAAATGTAGAAAAACTGGGAGCAAACCAGTGGTCTTTTGGGGTGGGGGGTGGCCAGCAGATCTAGAGAAAAGAAACAGTAACTTCACATAAGGCTTTAAAAGTTACATGTCCCTCAACACCCAAAGGGGTAAAAGAGGAAGCAAAGAAGAAGAAGAAAAGTTAGATATGAAGGTGTGCTCCCCACCACAGGCCACCTTCAACAAGAGAACTGGTGAAGACTCTAGCCCAGTCATGGCGAACCTCGGCACTCCAGGTGTCCTTGGACTTCAATTCCCAGAAGCCCTGATCAGCAGGAGTGCTGACTTGGGCTTCTGGGAATTGAAGTCCAAGAACACCTGGAGTGCCGAGGTTCGCCATGACTGCTCTAGCCTCTGACTTCACGGAGGCGGGGAGGAATCACTAACAAAACGTAGCTTTTCCTGAGAAAACAATCCCATCTCTTGAAGGCAAAAGCGGATTAAAAGATTAGGGGTTCATTAAAAAGCATTATCAACATTCTCCGCCTTCTGCAACAGCTATAAAGTCCTGGGTTCACTTCCTCAGTCTCTCTGGCCACTTATTTAGAGACATCAATGGTACAGGATCTGGCTAACCCAGTTTGCGCTTAAATGGAAAGATCAACTTCTAGAGGGTGCATTTGATCACTCATATTTTTACAGCTGCATCTAAAAAGGGGGTGGATTTGAATTTTACATAAAAACTGCTTAGAGGAAAGGATTTATTTTTCCAGATATTGGTTGGTGCTATTTTTGATTTATCTCAAAAACTGCCCTACATTTATTGAAGGCAAGGACTTGTTAAATATACTGGCAACATCAATCTAAAGATACCAGATGGAGGTTTACAAATATGCTTATCTATTTGCGTTCCTTGTTTTAAGAGATAATCTCAACTATCTATTTTCTGTTCAGTGGGAAATATATTTTATTAGGTGCTAAATATTAGAGGGAATAGATCTTGTGTCTGTCTGTCTGTAAATTTCTACCCATTTCCTAGTTCTGCTATGTCAATCTCCCTTTAAAAAATAATTCTTTCCTATAACCATCCAGGTGTAGTCATAGTACAGACCTAATGGAACCAATAGTAAAGCATTAGAGATGGGTAAGGTAAATGCCATTGATTTCTCTAAGTATGTTTAAGGCAGTTGTGTCCAGAGACACAAAAGACTTGAATTTATAGGCACAACGGAAAACAAAATAACAAAACTTTCCATCATAGAAAATCGAAAAAGTAGCTATTTTTCAATAGGTGTGATGATGGAATGAGTCTGAGAAGAGGAAACAAAATTCCCTGTTTCATCTTGGACTTCCTTGCCTTAATTTTTACCTCCCTGCCTGTGGATCAACCGGAATCATATTTACTCAGTTGAAGCCACCCACACATTTGGACCTTATGTGGACTTCTCAATTTTCTTTCTCGAAAAAACAGGAGTCTCAAACATTTTGTGTCTCCATTTCACCTTCCATTCATTGAGTGTGCAGTCAAAGACCCCCAAAGGTACATTGTACCCAGTTTACAAAGCATACATAAGGGCCATGTGACATCTGACAATGGACCACATAAACCTTTATTCAAAAAAGCCAAAGTATCTCTGTTAGCACATAGGATGACACAAGACTCTGGATTAAAACATATTCTGAAAGACATGGAGGCTTCATCTTCCTCCTCCTCCTCCACTCCCACCACCCCTCAAAGAACTTACTTTTCCTCCACTAACTGCTTCTGATATTCTTCATACTCTTCCTTTGTCATGCCTTGAGCTTCAGCCGGAGACTTCTCTTCTCCTCCTTTCTCTTCACCGCCTCCCAGCCCACCGGTTAGATTCTTGAGTTGTCCACCCACCATAGACTTGACCATAAACGCCATGGCGAGGCTCAATCGGGAAGCCGGACGAACAGAGAGCTTCGATCCAAGTGGAGATGGAAAGGCAACGCGGGCAAAGCCCTGAGCTCGGCCGGCTTGTGGAAGCCCAGCTGCCTGCTAGGAGCTCAGATCAGCATCCCTTCCTCCTTGCCGCTGATGCGCATGGGACCCATGGAGGACCGAACGGGGCTCTGGAGAGATTTGGGTGGGCTTCGGTACCGGCCGCCGGTGAACAGCTCCGAGGGGCGTCTTCCCTTTCAGCACCAGGGGAGGCGGACAGCGACTGTTGCTTGCCCAACGCGGGAGCGCGTACTGGAGCTCGGGCGTCCGCCTTGCCAAGACCCCGGCGGCCCCTCTTGCCAGGGGGGCAGGCCTTCTCCTCTCGAGATCCCGGAGCTTGTCTGACCTCGCCTCCAAACGCGTGACAGTGTGGCCCTACCCACCGATCCCGCCCCTCCGCCTTGGCCAGCCCCTCCTTCGAAGTTCTGTGCTGGCGTGACGTGCCTTCACGCATCTCTCTTTGCCATCTTCCAGGCTGAGTGTTGGCACATACACACGTACACACACACGTGTGTGTGTGTGTGTGTCTCCCCACCACGAAGGCCACAAAGAGTCTTGTGAAAAGATTCCATAAACAAACAAAGACAGTCATGTGATCTATACATAGGTAAAGGTTTCACTTGCTCAAAAGCCAGTCGTATCTGACTCTAGGGTTCAGTGTTCATCTCTGTTTTAAAGCCAAAGAGCCAGCGCTGTCTGCTTCAGCAGACGTTTCTGTGGTCATGAGGCAGGCATGACTAGACTCCGGAGCGCACGGAACGCTGTTTACCTTCCCATGGAAATGGTCCCTATTTATCTACTTGCAATTTCTTGCTTTCGAACTGCTAGGTTGTCAGGAGCTGGGACAAAGACGGGAGCTCATTCCATCGTGCAGTACTCGGAAATCGAACTGCTGCCAGGCACTGTTTCTTTGATGTGAGTTATGGGGGTAAACAGCAGTTGAATGGGGGAAGTTAAAGACTCAACCTGCGGCCCCCCCCCCCCCCACACACACACATCTAAGAAACAGCACCTGGCAGACCATCTTGCCATGAAGTTTTGGGACTTTCATTTATAATTTTCCTACCTTATCCACAAGAAATTGATAGATGCCTGAAGAAGTGGTCTTGAATCATGAAATTTCACACAATGTTTGATTTTTTTCCTGTGTCCATTAAAAGATATCACCTTCCTCCTGCATTTGTTTTGCAAAAAGGTCAAGCAACCAGTCAACCAGTCAACCTATCTGTCTGTCTGTCTGTCTTATGATCCATGGCCAACATAGTACAGCAAAAAGAACAGAAGTTAAAATGAGGATACATAAAATGTATTGTAAAAAGGTGTGTTAAGTCTGTTTCTGCATAAGCTGCCAAGAATCCTGGTGAGTTTATTTGGTATAAGCTTCCATGGGTTGTCATTCATCGCAGCTTCTGCTGGCTGCATCTGATGGAAAGGGCTAATATAGCCTACACAACTTTGTGGCAAGCACAACTTTGCAGACTTCAATGTGCCACAAAACTCTTTGAACAGTCTTGTGTTGCTGTCCAAGACGGACTTGCTACCTTAGAACCTGTCAAAGAAAATAAGCGATTTCCTTGTTGTTGAATTGTTCTCATCTGACAGTACCTATTTTTCACATGCACGAGTGTGGGAAGGATGTTAAAATGTAGATATGTATGCCCATAAAAGGCAAGAAGTAATTGTGACATTTCATAAGTTTATGCAAGATAAGCAGAATATATTTGCTGAGCTCTTTAGTTTTTTGCCTTGAGTCCCTTCCTGCTACAAAAGTTGATAACTCAGTTCAAAGTAGACTAATAGAGTCTGAATATTTATTTATGTCATTATTTGTCCCAATTTTCATTCTATTCCCAAGCTGGTCAAATACAGCATCTTTAAGGCCAACATAGTTAACATAATATGAGTTCTCACTTTCTCAGCCACATGGGCTATTTTTATCTGAGCTCCAGGTTATTTTTATTTGATTTACTTAATATTTGCATTTCTATTACATTTTTTCTTCCAGAGAATTTGAGGCTATAGACAGAGCTTTCTTCTTCCTGGCATTTTATTCCATTATCAACCCTCTGAGGTAGGTCTGTCTGCAAGAGAGAATGGGACTGGCCCAAGGCCAAAGCAAGAACGGTCAGGCTTCATGTGGACTAGAATCCAGAACTACATCCAAGTCCAAAACTTTAAACCATTACATCACATTGGCTCTCTGCTACACATGCAGCTGGCGGTGAGAAGGTTGCCAGTGAAGTGAAAGATGAAATTGATATTTAGTGACAATTATATTTTTAACAATTAGGATTTTCAACTAATGTAATTAGTGAAAACAAGCATATGCTGGCAGTAGTGAAACAGCTGCCACGGCTTGTCTACACATTTCTGCCCCTCTATGACTGCAGCAAAACATTTGAAGATGGGAATTCTCATGCTATTCCAAATATCCAAGCATTAAGCAAGTCATATGATGATGGTTCTTCTCTTCCTCTGCCTCTCGGACATCATTATGCTGACATTGGGTGCAGCAACTCTAAACAGTGAGTTATTTTACATCAAAAGTAGTCTCCAGAGTTTTCATTATCTTAAATCCATGTCCTTTCTGCACTTACCACCATTTATTTCACATTGAATGATCAGTTGCTGCATTCTGTATCCCCCCCCCCCCCTATCATGTAAGCAACGTGTTCTAGCTTTCTGTATTCTTTCATGATTTCTTCATTTTTAAGCATTCACTTTAGTACTTCTTCGTTGGTCACCCCCACCAGACCCAGAAATTGTTAGCATCCTGTGTGATCAACCCACCTTTCAAATACTTCCTATTGTATTTGTTGACTGTGTCAAAAGTCATAATTCCATGACATTCAGTAGAAACAAGAATCCACAGTTCTTCAGAATGTGCTTCTACACAGCCAATGTTTACTGCATATCTCTTTCATTATCTTAAGAGAGGTTCTCTGAGATATAGCTAGCCTTTTATTGCATCACTATGATCCTGCTGCTCAGGCAATCAAATGCCAAAGGACTGTTGTTATGCTATGTGCTATCAAAGCTCTTCTGAATTATGGCAAACCTAACAGGGTTTGCAAGGTGTATAAAATGCCTGTGAGTGCCACCTTTAAGTGAGTTTCCATGGCCAAGCATGGATTGGAATATAGGCCTTCTAAATCCTGGCCGGGTTACCCTGCTATGGTAATAGAGTAGACTCTACTGCCAGCAACTCAATGCCTCACACAGTGGTTAACTAACCTAATGACCTGCAGACTAACAGCTTGGGTAGTGAAGTCCACAGGGAAAGGTGATGGTCCCCAAATGGATTAAATCCCACTTGAATCCATCTTGATGGAGGGCAGCAGTTTCATCAATCCTGGCCTGGGGCTGAGGAGGACTTTGTGTGCCAAAAGGGCTCAAGACCAGAAAGTGACTCGCGGAACTGGATCAGTGGTACAGGAGTCACACTGTGATGTGGAAGGCAGATGAAAGGCCAGTGCATTATATTCTCAGGACAGTCTTCATGGCTGATCACCATGAGAATCGCTGCTATTCAGATTTGGATATGGAAGAAGACGAGGAAGAGGAAGAGGAAGAGGAAGAGGAAGAAGAAGAAGAAGAAGAAGAAGAAGAAGAAGAAGAAGAAGAAGAAGAAGAAGAAGAAGAAGAAGAAGAAGAAGAAGAAGAAGAAGAAGAAGAAGAAGAAGAAGAAGAAGAAGAAGAAGAAGAAGAAGAAGAAGAAGAAGAAGAAGAAGAAGAAGAAGAAGAATGTTCTCATGATTCGACTCATGCAGTGAGAAGTTAGCACCATTGAGGTCTAGGGCACATCCAGGTAATTGTGCATAGGATGACAATTTTGCATTTCCAATGAAATGGAGATCAGGCTGTTTTGTTGCTGTATGTATGCACATACCAATGTGCACTCACACACATATACACACATGCATGTCCACAAACAGAATCATGTCAATTGTACTTCAAAATGTTCCACTATACCACATACATAGTTCCTTGGGTTTGTCTATACAGTTGGGATGAATAGAAAGCAGTTTGGGTTCTACTGTTAAATCATTCAATGATGGATCCGGTGATCACCCTGTTGGTCTGTTCATGTGTCACAAATTTTTTTGTTGTGGCTCCTTAACACAAGCTATTTATAACCTACAGAGCTCTCGGCTACAAGAAAAACCTATGGCCAATATTTTTGAAAACAAGGTAGACCAGAGGTTCCCAACCTTTTCGAGCTGGGGGATGGGTCATGCTCTCTCAGTCAGCTTTAAGGGCCGGAGGGCCATTTTGCCTTGCATGCATTGGGTGTGTGTGTGTGTGTGGCCATTTCCTTCCCCAACAGCTTCAAAGGGGTGGCCATTTTGTTTCTTGAATGCTCTTGGAGGGGTGAGGGGCCACATGAAATAGTGCCGTGGGCCGCATCGGGCCTTAGGTTGGGAACCTTGGGTTGGACAAATGTCCTGAGAATGATCTCTTATGTAATTCTTGTGATCAAGGAATGACCACGCTGACCCACCGGAGTGGTTTTGGAGTTGGATTGTATTGGAGAGTGGTAATCCAAAACAGTAATTTTGGAAGACTCAGAAAGGAACCCAGAAGAAGGCCTCCTCTCTCTTAATCTCGCCTTCTTCCTCATCTTCCCCTTTCCGCTCCCAGGCTTCATGGAGTCTAAAAAAAGAACCAGGAATGCCTAGCCAGCCCGAAAATCTCCCTGTGAACATGTGTGTCAAAGAAGTAAGGTGACCACACCATGTCTGTTGCGTGATAAAATTCATGACGCTGTTGAAGTTTCATTCGAGGGAACATCTTCTCAGAGGAGCTGCTGATTCGATCTGAAGGCTGCCCTGTCTCCACAGGGGGAAGAAAATCTGGCTGTCTTCTTGAGAGGAATCTCTTCTTCCAAGAGCAATCTGGACTTTTGCTTAGTGTCTGCCCCCACCCATGTAGGTTCTGCTTATGCCCATGGATAAAAATAGAAAAACAGAGCCAGGAGCCTCAGCCAGCATCCTGCCCATCAGAAGAGATTTCTGTGTACTGCTGTCTCTTTCTCACTTTCTAGCAAGTTTTCTAGTGGACAGTACAGGACCAAGCCAGGATGAGGGCACGCTCGTGCCAGCAGCAGTAATTCTTGCTAACAGTCAAGCCCACCCTATTCACACTGAAAATATAGAATTATTACGAGGCATCCTGTGAATGTTGCCAGCAATAAAGAATATTGCAGCCATGAAATAAAAAGGCAACTGATTCTTGGGACACAAGCGATGGGAAACCTGGGGAGTATAGTGAAAAATAGAGACATCAAATTGCAAACAAAAATTCGTATAGTCAAAGCAATGGTATTCCCTGTGGCAATGTCTGGTTGTGAGAGCTGGACCATTAGGAAAGCTGAGCACAGAAGAATAGATGCCTTTGAGATGTGGTGTTGGAGGAGAGTTTTGAGAGTCCCCTGGACAGCAAGGAGAACAAATAGGTCGATCTTGGAAGAAATCAACCCTGACTGCTCCTTAGAAGGGCAAATAGTAAAGATGAAGCTAAGGTACTTTGGACATTAAATGAGAAGAGAAGACTCACTTGAGAAAGCCTTGATGCTTGGAAGGGTTGAGGGCAAAAGAAGAAGGGGGTGGCCAAAAATGAGATGGATAGATGGTACTGTGGACACAATGGGCACAGAGCTGAGCGAGTTGAGGGGGATGGTGGAGGGTAGGAGTGCCTGGCGGACAGTGGTCCATGGGGTCGCAAAGGGTCGGAATCGACTGTGCGACTGAACAACAACAACAAAAAAAGAATATTGGATCACCAGCATGACATATACAGTCAAACCTTGCATAAAGAGCGCCTTGCTTCGAGAGTAACTCGCTTAAAGAGCAGAATTTTCTCTGAATGTTCACTTCACTTAACTAATAAAACCAACCAAAAACTCACTTAACAAATAAATCGGGGTTCGCAATCCCCCCCACCAGAAGTCACAACTGATCACTTACAATGGTGTTTCACTTAAAGAGCAATCCTGTGGAATACATTATGCTCTTTAAGCGAGGTACAACTGTACTTTCACCCCGTAAGTTGCTAAAGATCTTCTTGGCTCTTCATTCCGCTGAAATGCGACTTTTACTTTCTTGTTGTTGGAAATGTAAACCATCTGCTGAAGAAGGGAAGTGGGAGAGAAGCAGCCCAGCTTCTACGTCATTGCTTTCCTCATTCTGCCTTACTTCCTCTTGGCCAGTCTGTTGCAAACACGAAAACTTGAAAGCCTCATTATCACCTCCTCCACTTGCTTAAGAAAGAAGCATTGACAGGGTGCGGGTCAGCCGCATAATGTGACTGCTTTTGCTTCTGGCAGATGGGGCACTTTTGGTCCTCCTTTACAACATGACTGTAAATGGCCAAAGCCAGCAAATGGTCTCCCTTGTGTTTTGTCCCTGCTTAAATGAAACTATATATAAGTGATTGCAACTGTTCCTAAAAGCCGTCACAGGCAGGATTTGGAATTGGGGCTCCTCAGCTCCCCCAAAAGAGAGCTTTATCCATTTATAATTTAAACAATGGCTCCCTGTCCTTCTCTTTGCTCCACCCACCTACTCCCTCTGCTAAAGATATGATCCTGGCAAATCAGCTTCAACCTTGAATCATTGCATCTGGAAAGAAAACAGGTCCTTTCCCCAAAGGTACCGTACAGAGGTCTTTAATGAAAGATGACCTATTTTCTTGGTAGGAAGTCTTTCACAGAAGTGTCTGAGATATTTAAAGGCAAAACATGCTCAATTTGATCAGGAATAACAGGATCTGTTGAATAAGAGAGGTTTGCCTGCTAGCTACCTGGGCATGCGTCAACTGCGAAGAGTGGACAAAAGTTTGACCCCTGGAATCCCTGTGTCCGATCTGGGCTTTGGAGTTTTCCTAGCTCAAAAACCACCACCCAATACTTGCTTTTAAAACCTTCCTGTTTTCTGTGGTGGATCAAAAAAAAAAGTCAAGAAAGGAATATCGTGCGCGCCTTCTGGCAGGCCATCCATTAGTATAATTTCTTTGCAGGTTAAAGCCTTGAGCTTAAGCATGACTCATCCATCCACAGGAATATGTCATGGATGGAAGGAAGCTTAGTTTCCGAGGAGGAGGGAGACAGGGGGGCTGAGAGAGAGAAACCCTGCAGACTTTTCCACCCTGAGTTTACCTGTCCAAAGTGGGAAGGAAGAGATGGAAGGTTGTAATTGAGTGAATGCTACAAAAGATCACGTTTCAAAGAGGAAGGATTTGTGCGCACATTTTGTGCACACAAATCCTTCCACCCAATGGAAATCTGCATCAGGGACGATGGGACCGAACCACTTACAAACAGTTGGGAGGTTTTCTACATGGAGACCTTTTCAAGCCAGGGGCCGGGTCACACTCTCTCAGTCAGCTTCGAGGGCTGGATGGCCATTTCGCCCTGCCTGCACGATGGAGGTGGACATTTTGTCCCAATAGCTTCAAGGGGTAGCCATTTTGTTTCTTGAATACCCTTGAAGAGGGGGCACATGAAATGGGCAGGATCTGGCCTGTGTGCCTCAGGTTCGGAACCCCTGGTTTAAACCTTCTGGACCTCAGCAACAGGGCTTTCCACTCAGTGGATGCACAATAGGAGCCTACTTTGTGCTACAAAAGGTCACACTATTTAAAAGAGGTTGTTTCATGAGCTTCCAAAAGCTGGGGTTCAATATGCCAATTAAAATAATAATTTTTAAAATAACTAGGGAATACTTAGGACACTCTAGGTGTTATTCCTTACATCCCAAAACTAACTTCTAGTCATACCTTTTGTTACTCCCTCAAATAGTGGCCCAAATCCTGTTCTTTTGTGTAGTAAGTTACACTAGAGTAGGCTACTTAAAAGGACGACAGTGGCTCAAGCAGTTAAGACACTGACCGGAAGGCCTGAGGGCCGTAGTTTAGCCACCTCTGGTATAAGCAGAGAAAAATGGCAGCTTAAAATCTATCTCATCCTGTTGCAAAACAGTTTTACTTTCTCTTCTGGTGGGAGGAACTACGTGACTGGCCCGCTCAACCACATAACTGGCCCACTGAAGCACGTGACCAGCCCACAACCCGCAAAGTTGGTTGTCCAACTCTTTCTTGAATGCTTCCAGTGTTGGAGGCGCTCATAAACGACTTCTGGATATTCTCTCCTTAGAAAACCCGGGAAAAGGTTGTCAGTCAATCAGAATTGACTTGATCACACACAATGATTCATTCATTACAATTTTATGTCAAGATAATATTCCTTGCGGTGATTAAGCTGCAGACAAAACTCTGCTCACAATCTGAGCTTGGTCCCAAGGGGCTCAAAGGTTAACACAGCTTTCCATCCTTCCAAGGGTGGTAAAATGAGTACCCAGTGTGTCAGGAGCAAAATGCTAATGACTTTGTGAAATGCCCAGAAAGTACTCTAAGCACAACGAGGTGGTCTATAAGTGTAACTGCTATTGCTATTTTTGTGTGTGAGTGATGTATAAGTAACCCTGTTGTGGAACCATATGTAATTATATAGGGAGAGGCCCTATTATTTACCTATGATCTACTTATCCCAATGTTTCATCTTCTTTGTGTTGTTCTGCTGTCTCCAAATATTGTTGATCATCATCGCGATCAGCCATGAAGACTGTCCTAAGAATATAATGCAGTGGCCTTTCATCTGCCTTCTGCATCGCAGCGTGGCACCCATACCACTGATCCAGTCACTTTCTGGTCGTGCACCCTTTCGGCACACAAAGTCCTCCTCCTCAGCCCCAGGCCAGGATGGATGAAGCTGTGGCCCTCCATCAAGATGTATTCAAGAGGGATTTAATCCACTTGGGGACCATCACCCTTCCCTGTGGACTTCAGCACCCAAGGTGTTAGTCCTCAGGGTGGTCAGGTTAATTAACTGCTGCCTGACACTTTGTGTTGAGTCGCTGGCAGTAGGGTCTACTCTATTATCATAGCATGATAACCTGGCCAGAAGCTCCAATGTTTCCTAGTGCTCCTAAACCCACCATTTCTATCTACCAAAGGTCCTCTTCCTCACTGCTCTAGGACAGCCACAGATCTCCTCTTGACTGATCTTGTTTTAGCTGCTCTTGTTCTTTGAGAAGGAATCTGCTTAATTGCAGCATCTGCCTCTCAAGGCCTGACTCTGGCCAGTTCTCTTTTTGCTCGTTGCATCGCCTCTTGCCATGCGCCAGGCTAGCTCCCTCTGAACAGCGGGCCTGGAGGGCTCTTTCAGAGTGCACTGGGCAGGCTGTCAAAGGGAAGGCACATCACAACCCCCCTTCCTTCCTCCCTCTAAGCAGGCAGCCAAAAAGTCACAACAGTCACCAAGGCATGGGGTTTGGGAACAGGCATGCCTCACCGAACACATCAAGAGGAACGGAGAGCGTGCACCCTAAGTGACACAAACATGCATGGACAGACACCTACCATGGCAGATCAGAGGCATGTAAAGAAGCACAAGGGGGAGACATGTGCTCCTTCTGTGCCCTGTGGCGGGGAACGACCCTTGAGCAGTCACATGCGCATAGACACACAAAAGACACACAGGGACAGAGATCCCCCAGGCTCTTCTCTCCTTCTCCTCCACCACCATAGAAGTCTTTCCATACTGATTTTCCTTGAGACTAAGGAGAGGGGTGTCAGTGTGAATTGGCTGAGGATACAGATGTCTTTGTACAATGTTTCTCTCACACACAAACACACACACACCTACACACATACACAGAGAGAGATGTCTTTGTAGAATGTTTTACACACACACACACCAAGAAAGTGCAGCTCCACGTCTGCTCCCAGAAGGCTCTGGAATATGGCTACCGGGGAAATGACAGAAGGTTTTCTGACTGGCCCCAATTAACAGCCGCAAATAATTAGGAAGCCAGATTGCAAAAGGAAGCTGAGCAAAATGGGGGGTGGGGTTGGATAAGGGGGAAGGGAAACCCCCCCTCCCTCCATGCTCCACAATCTCCTCTTTTTGCTTCTAACTAGGACAAAGCATCTCCACAATTTGCGCTGAAGGAGGCTGCGTGTCTAAAGTTGGGGAACAAAACATCAAAGCAAGCTTGGTTTGGTTGGAAAATAATCCTTCTCCCGGCCCACTTTGGCTGCCCTCGTCTCCACAGAGTCCTCGACGATGGCAAGAAAAGAAAGAGCAGGTTTCTCTCCATTTCTATAAGACGCTAGATTGTGGGTTGTCGCTTGGATCAGAGGTGGGAAATGGGGTTGCTTTGGATCCCAGAGAACCCACCCCCACCCCCAACCAATGACAGCTACTGCGTTGCTGGCAGGGGGATTCCGGGAAGCAACTCCCCAAAAGCTGTTTTTCTTTAAGGGTTTTTTCCTTCTTCCATCACTTTTCTGTAAATGGGAAATCGAGGCCCAAAATGAGCCATATCTCTGTTGTGGCTGACAGGTAAAAACAAGTTTTATTTGAAATATGGGGGTCCACAGAAAGAGCCTCCTTGAAGATTGTGGTATTTTTGAACCACATTCAGGTGTGCCCTGGCAACAGCCACCTCGTGTTGCCAGCTAATCTTTCTCACACTAGGCTAGGGGTTCTCAACTGGTGGCCTGGGGGCCAGGTGCGGCCCATAGCACCATTTCTTGTGGCCCCATCACCATTCATTCATTCACATTTATCCTCCATCCTTTTGATGTAAGCACCACTGTACATATAACTATCATATTTGCCGACGTATAAGACGCACCAGAATATAAGACACACCCTGTTATTACCAAAATAGCCCACTATAGGGCACTATCTACAAGACACACTCCATTTTTTTCCAGTGTATTTTAACGGGAGAGGAAGTGGGTCTTATAGGCCAGCAAATATGGTACAGCGGAATTTTGCTTAACAAATGTCTCAGTTAACACAAAAATCACATAACAAAAGGAAGTCCATAGAAAATAGTAGCTCGGATAACAATTTTTTTTCTGGAACGGATTAATTGGTTTTCAATGCATTCCTATGGGAAACCGCGTTTTGGTTAACAAATTTTGGATTTAAATGCATTCCAATGGGAAATTGCATTCAATGCATTCCGATGGGGAATTGCATTCAATGCATTCCGATGGGAAATTCGCTTTACCAATTTTTTCATTAGCAAAAACGGTCCCAGAGAACGCATTAAATTTGTTAAGAGAGGTTCCACTGTATATATTCACAAGCTTATGGAAGTTGTAGCTCCTCAGAAGTCTCCTTACCACCTTGAGGTGTGTTGAGTTAAAGCCGCAATAAATCAAGGCCCACCTCCAAGACTGCAACTTCCTCTAGTCTAGAACTAATCTAAAATAAGAGAAGGACACATGGTAACCTAGTCTTGGGATAAAGTGTCAAAGAACATATAAAAATAGAAAAAGGTGTATCAATGGAGGCTCAATGGCGAAACGTATATCCATTTCTACACCCTCATCCAGCTGTGTCAGTCTTCTGCCGCCCCTGGAGTTGTGTGACAAGGAGAATAAGGGAATCGAAGCTGAAGGGAAGGGCAAAAGAGACACAATCCGGGCAGGAGAACAAAAGGAAGTCACCAGGCAGCTGTTGCATCTCGAGTTTCCCAAAGAACAGATGTTTGTATTTGAGTTTGTTATTCAGTAAGAAGAGCAATGTTTGATGTAGGACAAAATATGCCTACTAAGCCACTGTGGTGCACGGAACGCTGTTACCTTTCCCACCAAAGTGGTACCCATTTATCTACTTGCAAATTTTTTGCTTTCCAGCTGCTAGGTTGGCAGGAGCTGGGGCAGAGACGGGAGCTCACTCCATCATGCTGCGCTCGGGGCTTGAACTGCTGAGCTGCCGACCTTCCACTCATCGAGTTCAGTATCTTAACCACCAAGCCACTGCAGCCAACATTGCAAATGTGCGAATTTAGATTTCTAATGGAAATGTAGAAAGAGCTACAGGGATTTAAATAGAAATAGGGCACAACATTCTTGCATCCAGGTAATCGACCTCCTGCCCATGTGGAAGTGGCTGATGGTCAATTAAAAAAAAAAAAGGTTTCCCATGTTATGATTCTTTGTAAGCTGACCCAGTTATGAGCCTCCAGATGTTATAGGACTCCAACTCCCATCAGACCTAGATCAAATTACCCACCGACACGGGAGGAAGATGCTAAACACGAGCAGTTTTTGAAGCGCCACAAGTTGCCCACCCCTGATATAGCGAATATCTTCAGTGTGAAGATGGGACTCCAAAGGTCCTCATGGCCAGTTTATGTTCACCCAGAACATAAGTGGATGCCGATGTCCCACCATGATTGGGAAGCTTCATTCCATAGCACCACCAGGTCAGGGATACGGATTTGGCTCTGATCTGGTTTAGCTGGTTCAGATCTGATTTAACCTAACCTAGATCCATATCCCTAATTAAGATTTAGAAATCCAAATCTTTCTGTTTCCCATTGGGATAAATGGGGAAGCAAATGGCTATTTTTTTCCCTCCACCGCTATGAAATTCAGCAGACTGGTAGAGTCCTCAGAATGGCTGGATTACGCCCAATTACAAACAGATTCCTACTGTGTTTGTTTACCTAGTAAAGAGTTCACATTCATTCAAAACAGGGATTCTCAACCTGTAGCCTGTGGGCCAAATGTGGCCCACAATGCCATTTCAGGAGGGGGCATCTCCACTGGAAGTGCCATGTGGTGGAGGAAGGGCAAAATGGCCGTCCAGCCCTTGATGCTGTCTGAGGGAGTGAGACCCAGCTCAGTTACTGGTCTGCTGATCACTGCCAGAAATGAGCACAGATGAAGACTTAAGTGTGGCTGACCACAAAGCCAGGAAAGTGGCTTCATTTTGGCAGTCCAGGGTTTGATCGGGACATGAAAGAAGAAGAAGCAGGATGAAAAAGGTTCTGGGATTTCAGGGGAAATAGCAATGTGGGTGAAACATCAGGGGGGAAATATATTGGACATCTGGAAACATCTGATGTGGTCTATGCAGAACATGAAACAAATGGTTGTGTGAGCCCAGAGGCAGCCAGCACAGCTGGGGACATTTATGTACTGTCCAAGTATGTCAGAGAAGGAATGTCCCCTGTCCCTTGTGTGTGAAGCTTGTTCTTTCCCATATCCGTTACCCATGTCTGCCTGGCACATGCTAATGGAGTGCTTGATCCCAATTCACCTTGACTTTTAAACATATATTTCCAGATTTCCAATTAGCTAAGAATGTTACATATTATCCTGTGCTACTGCCCCTCTCTGAACAGTTTGGGAATGTGACACATAGGTCACCCCATAGCGCTTAGAGCACTCTCTGGACGGTTCACTTGGTAAAACCACTTGTGAACTGAAATAGCATCTCCACAGGCTATTTTAATTTCCTGAACCGGATGGAATTTGGGGGGGGGGGGGAGACACACACACACACACACTTCTTTCAAATGTGTCGAAAGAATGAGCAAAACTATTTTTTTTATGTCTATTTGATAATCTTTTTCTGAGCCCTGGTGGAACAGTGGTTAAAGTTCTGCACTGCAGCCAAAATGTTGTGAGTTCGATCCTGGCAGACCCAAGGTTGACTCGGCCTTCCATTCGTCCAAGGTCGGTAAAATGAGCACCTAGTGCTAATTACCTTGTGAACCAGCCAGAGAATGCACTAAACTCTATGGGGCAGTAAGGTAAAATGGCCGTCCAGCCCCCAGAAGTTGTTTGAGGGAGCGTGACCCGGCCCCCAGCTTCAAAAGGTGAAGAACTCCTGATCTTGGCGATTTCCAAGCAGCCTTTGATGCATCTCTCCCGAGGAAGAGACAGAATCTGGAGATGCAAAATTATTCCCCATCTCCTTCCCTTCTCGAAGGGACTGGTTTATTTATAAATAATACAGGTGGAGCAGGTGGTAGGGAGGGTGCAGTATCAAGCATGCAAACAGGTGGTGTTGCTTCTAAAGGACCCAGGTGACATCACATCTCAGAAAAGGGCTGATTTCCCTGTTGATGCCCAGGGGCAAAGGATGCTAAACCACTCAGCTTTCCATCATGTGGGCTTGTTTACCTTCTTGTACAGCAGGTTTAAACCTTTTGAGTAGAAGTTCTCAACCTTCTAAAGCTGGGGGCCGGGTTATGCTCCCTCAGGCAGCTTTGGGGGCTGGACGGCCATTTTGCTCTTCCTCCACCCCATGGCACTTCCTGGTGTGGTGGAGGCAGTGGGCGAGGGGGGGACATGAAATGGTGCATGGCCCATGGGCCGCAGGTTGAGAATCCCTGCTGTAGAAATAACTTGATGGTTTTAGCTGAGAGGATCGAAGACAAAGGAGAGACAGGACTGTTGTCTTCAAGAGTCTGAAGGCATGTCATGCTGAAAACCCTTCTCGTATGTCTTGGACACCCTGCCAATGAGGTACCACCCCATAGTGCAGGCATTCACAACCTACGGCTCGTGGGCCAGACCTGGCCCCCCAATGCCAATTCATCCGGCCCCCAGTCCCCTCACTGCTCCCGGAAGCAGAAGTAAAACACATTCTGCACATGCATGGCACATGTTTTACTTCCTCTTCGGGGGGGGGGGGGCACATGACCAGCCAGATCAGCTGCCCAAGAGGTGCGGTCAGGCCCGCAGCCTGAAAATGTTGAGAATCGCTGCCATAGCTCTTAGTGCACTCTCTGGGAAGTTCACAATTATCATTTTTGCCCCCAAACATGCTGGGATGTTTGGGAGGAAGATGCTTTCCATTTTTAGTCAACTTTCCTACGATTTTAGTTATTTTTGTAAGAAAAAAACTGGAAAAGAATGAAAAGTAGCACACTCAACGTAACAAGCTACCGTTCAATAAGGATGACGAGGGGGCGGGATGACAAATCAATTACCTTTCAATTAAATGGAATCATTACACTGATTACCCAAGCCTCGGTAACCAATTTTGGAAACAAGCAGTTTGCTGCCAATTTGCTTTGCTTTGTTTAGATTTAACCCCTAATGACAGACACCACGTGTTCTCAAATGTAGATCTGGCCCTATAATAATAATTTTGTGTCAGACATTAATCTGGGTTGAAAGGATTTTTGCTGGAGAAACTCGGCTCAGGGGACACCCGAGTGAGGCTCCTTTCATGTCCCCAAGATCTTTTTCTCACCGAAGTGGTCCCTATTTATCTACTTGCAATTTTTTGCTTTCAAACTGCTAGGTTGGCAGGAGCTGGGACAGAGGATGGGCACTCAGTCCGTCATGCAGTGCTTGGGTCTCGAACTGCTGACTTGCCAACCTTCCAGATAACAAGGCGAGCTTCTTAACCACCAAGCCACCGCAGCCCCAGGTCTGGTCCTGTGTAGGAGTGTTTGGAGGAACCTCTGTTGTTCAGATTTCATCATGCTATCCATGGCATGTGCCTCCCCTTCTCTGGCTGGTTTGAACTGAACCTTGCCCTACTTTGCTTTCCTCTGACGGCAGCTGGAAGAGGAGCTGAACATTGCCTGCATCCTTTTCTGAGCAGGGATGAGGTCGCAGGACCATCTGGAGCGCCCCGGGAATTGACTAACCAGGGCGCAGAAACAATCGCATCTGATTGGAGGACCGATGGCAGTAGCCGCTAATGAGGCCCGCCGAGGTCTACACCCCGAGTAATTAGGGAACCCCTTCCCATGAGGCCACCAAAAGTCAGCTCCATCAAACACAATTGCTGATGAAGAATAAAAGGTGAACGGAAGAAGGGGCTGTGCATTGTGGGCGTTCATTTGAAAACTACAGTACTGCATTGACTTAGAAGTTAAGACACTGAACTTGATGACTGGAAGGATGGCAGGTCAGCAGTTTCTTGCTTTCGAACTGCCAGGTTGGCAGGAGCTGGGACAAAGACGGGAGCTCATTCCGTCCTGCAGTACTTGGGAATCGAACTGCTGACCTTCCACCTCCCAGTCAGCATCTTAGTGACTTGAGCCACTGGATAAATAGTAGCAATTAGCAATAGCATTACACTTACATGCCACCCCATGAGAGGTGGCCCAGCCTAACCAGTTCTCGTATCGTTGACCCTGTGATGAGTCTGAAGGATGTCTAAGATCTTTTCTGTCTTTGCAGTTCATCAGTAATGCCTTGAGTTCTTCCAGGTGGCATTGGGGCATCAATACACAGAAAGCGCCTTCTCGAAGATTGTGCTGTTTTTGATCCACAACCAGTCCTACCGCAGGCAACGGCAACTTTGTGTTGGATAATCTTTCTCACATTAGGTCAGGTGAAGGGAACTACGGAATGAATTCACTGAAAGGTGGCTTCATTTTGGCAGTTTCATGTCCAGCCTAGACACGGAAGAAGATGGATCAATTTGACACCAACTTGAGGTGCCATAGGTGACTGTGGTGGCTTAGTAGTTAAGATGCCGAACCTGACGACTGGAAGATCGGCAGGTCGAGACCCAAGTGCTACACGACAGAGTGTGGGGTGGTAGAGACTGTTGCCAACCAAACATTCTGCCACCACTTCACAAGCAATGCTTGTCCTTTGCTCTCTTTCTCTCACAGTGCAGCTGGATAAAGGATCATTTCTGATTGTGCTGGAAAGGGTCACGTGGTTGGGAGCAATGTCCCTTAAAAGTCATCCATTCTATGCACACAGGAATCGCTCCAGACCAGCTCCCAAAAAAAGAACAGCCTTGCTGTTGGGCCAAAAAGGTCCGGCTCGGAAGCAGGACAAGGTCAGGCTAGTTCATGATCTCTTGCATGTTTTGTGATCCCTGGAAAATAGATTGCCCCGGACTTTGTCACAGGCAGTCCAAAATGTGAACTATTTCCCCATCTGGTCACACATTCATAAAACCATAGAATACATGAATTGGAAGGGGCCTTTTAGGACACCGAGTCCAACCCAGGAGAATGGATCAAAGTAGATATGACAGATGCTTGTCCAATTCTCTCTGGAATGTTTCCAGTGTTGTAGCGCTCACCACCTCTCGGTTGGTTCCGCTGTCGTACTGCTCTAACCGTTAAGATGTTTTTCCTAATATTCAGCCTATAGTTTTAGCTCGTTATTACGTGTCCCGCACTCTGGGATGATGGAGAACAGATCTTTCACTTCTTCTGTCAGTTATTTGAAGAGTGTTATCATATCCCCTCTCCGCCTCCTTTTCTCAAGGTTAAACATACCCAGTTCCTTCAGTCTTTCCTTGTATAGCTGTGATTTCCACTCCTCTGATCATCCTCGTTTCTCTTCTCTGCACCTGCTCTAGTTTGCTTGCATCTTTCTTAAAGTATGGTTTCAAGAAGTGAACACAGTACAGTAAAACACCGGATAACGATTGAATCGGATAACACTAAAATCGCATAACATTAAGTAATCTGGGGAGGAGAATTGGATCGAATAACGTTAAGGTCCTATGGGATGGATCGGATAACAATGGCTAAAGCCCATGTCGTTACAATGTACCTCTATGGAGCTTTAACGTTATCTGATCCATCCCATAGGATTTTAACATGCATCAGATAACACTAAAAATCGGATAACACCAAGACTTGTGGAACCAAGTTTTAGCGTTATCCGATGTTTTACTGTACTCTAGATGTGGTCTAACTAGTGCGGAATAGTGGGGGACTAGTAGTATTTCACATGGTTTGAAGACTTCTTCCTCTTCAGGTGTCATATCCGTTCTGGATACTGGCTATCATCACGGTGATAGTCTTTCTGTTCTTAATCCCTGGGAACAATTCTCCCAAGGACATTCCACACCAGTCTCTCAGGTTCTTCAAAAAGTTCCCAGAATCCCAAGTCAGTCCATTGGCTGATCAGTCCTTTGAGGAATTGATTTAGGCTTCTGAGAATTGGAGTCCAAAAAACAAAGTTTGGGAATCACAGATCTACCTAGAGCCAAGGATGTGGAACAAGGTGGTTGTTTAGTGGATCAGGCAGGACTTTTCTTACTGTGTTTATATAGTTAGATTTAGGCCGAAGAAAATATATCCCAGCCTCCAGTTTCGATGGATGACTAAAGCACATCTTGGTGTCTTCTTGACTTTCCTTCTCCCTCCTCTGAAGTAGGATTGTCCATAATAAGCTATAGAAATACAAAGAGATGCTTCAACTCCTACCTCATTCTTTTTGTGTATCTTGAATTTCATTGCTAGTTTCCTTTTCCTAGTCTCAACCAAGAGTAGACCCATTGAATCAGTAGCTAAAAGATAAGTCAACACTTATGGAAATCCCATTGAATCACTGGATATACTCAAGTTGGGACTAATGATAGGACGATGGGATACTGGCCTCCCTCATTCTCTATCAATTTGAGATGCAGATGGAAAGAAGAAAAAAACCAACATCAGGTGACGTAGCAGATGGATGAGCGAAAGGGAAAGAGACACTTATTTTTATCCAGACCAGGAAAAGCTGCACTCAAATATTCTGTATATCTTAAACATTTCAAGCGTCGTTCATGTGACTTTGACTGAAAATTATTTTAATCTTCATAATCCCCGGAAGGAAAGCTGCTTATGCACTGTGGGGCTATCTGGGTGAAGACTATTATGGGGTTGGTGGGGAAGGAGTGAAAGGGAGCTGTTGCCTGAACTGCAGACTGGATCGGTGCCATGGTTTGAGTGAGGAGACAGAGGCGATGGCCATCATGACAGTTCAGGTCACCAATTCGGCAAGCTCTGTACCGAGTATACCAGGTATAGCTGTCTAGTGCAGCGGTTGGCAACCTTTAAAAGTCAGGGGCCATATCATGCTTCCTCACACAGGGGGCTGGACTGGTGGTTTATGACAGCCACAAAAATGTTCGCAGCCTCCATAAACGCATCCACAGCCACTTCCAGTGGTGGTGGCGGCAGTGGTTGGAGTGAAGGCCTAATGATTTGGTGCCACGGGCTGGATTCGGCCCACCGGCCATAGGTTGTCTACTCCTAGTCTAGTGTTTCTGGAATCTAAGTTCCCATCAGCCGAGCTGATGGCAAAAGGGTATGTTCATCAACATCTGGAAGCCCAGCAATTTCCATCACTATTTTACACTAGCAGGCAGCATCTCTGTAGAGTTTTAGCAAGCATGTGGAAAATTTGACTTCTTGGTCTACAACTCCCAGAAGACTGCCTGGGGCTTCCGTGACTTATCTTGAAAAATGCCTCTTCCTAGTCCTGCCCCGAGAACTCTGGAAGGATTCATTCCAAATCCTATTTGGAAATTGAACCCAAGACCTTCTACCTGTTCAACAGATGCCCTGCCCTCATCTATGGGGCCACCCTCAAAGCACTTTGCTAAGGGAGAGTCCAAGGAAACTGTCATATAAGCTGCTGACCTGTTTGACTCAGTAGGTCTGCACTGGCTGTGAATAGCTTTCTAAGACTTGAGAATAGGGGGTCTTTCCCAACTCTACCTGCAGATGTTGAACCTGAAACCTGGCATACTCATTAATGATCCACAGCCCTCCTTGATGCATGACAAGAGCGTCTAAGGAATGATAGGGAATTGGTGGAGGTTCTGTTGTAACTAGCAGCCTCTATAAAGGAGGATAGCAGAATGTACAGTACACGGGAAGGGACATTTCCATACCACAGAGCATCTTGGGTTGTCTTAAGACAATCAGAGCCTTCCTGGACCAGACCAGAGACTTACCTACTCCAGTAAACGTTTACCCTCGCTAGACCACAAAAGAGAAACCTACACCAAAACTTCACTGGTTCTTCCCATTCAGTCATATATTGCCCCCCAGCCTGGAGATCGGCTACAGGAATTATACAGCTGATTGCCAGTGTCAGACTAGATGCCTCAAGAGACTGGGGTTTGAATCCCTGCTCAGCCATGGAAGCTTATTGGGAGGTGGCAATAATAAACCACTCCTTGAAGATCTAACATGTCTCAAAGACCCAACTAGAGTAATCATGTAGTCTGGCCAGGTTATCATGCTATGGTAATAGAGTAGACCCTACTGTCGGTGTCAGGTGGCTGTTAACTAACCTGACAACCCTGAGGAGGAGGAGGAGGAGGAGGAGGAGAAGGAGAAGGAGAAGGAGAAGGAGAAGGAGAAGGAGAAGGAGAAGGAGAAGGAGGAGAAGAAGGAGGAGAAGAAGAAGAAGAAGAAGAAGAAGAAGAAGAAGAAGAAGAAGAAGAAGAAGAAGAAGAAGAAGAAGAAGAAGAAGAAGAAGAAGAAGAAGAAGAAGAAGAAGAAGAAGAAGAAGAAGAAGAAGAAGAAGAAGAAGAAGAAGAAGAAGAAGAAGAAGAAGAAGAAGAAGAAGAAGAAGAAGAAGAATTATTGAGTCTGTGTTCCCGGGACTTCACTTCCATGTGGCAAGCTTTGAAGCCAAACAGAACTATCCAGTGCTTCTTTACTCTGGATGTAGGCCCTGTAAGTCACTTCCAGGTGAGCTTGCAGGAAGATGGCAGTCCTTTCCAGCCTGGTAGACAAGACTAGAGGGGGATACACTCTGGAGCCTAATTTAGCCTTCAAACATCCCTAGGAGAAGCTGATGGAAACTTGCATGTTAGAAAATCCACAGGTCCAGCCCTCCGACGAGACACGGTGAACCAGGCACCCGAGGAGGCATATGCCGAAGGGTGCAGGACAGTGGCAAGATTGCTCTGTCAGCTGAGACGTAAGTTAGATGTCACTGCTATTTCAATCGGCTTCTGTATGGTGAGAATTAGTGGCGCCATTTTGCCCCCACCCCAAGGTAGCAAAATGTCTTGGATCAGCCCTGTTAAAACCACCCTGACAGTTTCACACCTTCGACTATGGCAGCCAGAGGAAATCCATGCCCCTGGATGTGTGAACTCCATCAGCCTCTGACAGCTTGAATCCTGGAGCAGTCACTGGCAGAGAAGGAAATGCAAAGCTTTTAGGTCACGGAGTGTTTGTTTAACACTGAATAATTCTCTCCAGTGGAAATGGAACTATTTTAATCCTCTCGTGCGGAGTGTGAGAGATGCTCACTTGCGGAGCTGGATTGAAGTATGCTTGGATATGTTGAAATATATTCCAGCCTCCAACTTTTCCTCCTTCATGCCTGTATCCTAAGATCCCATATATCTACTCAATGCTCTCTCTATGCCATTAGCTGACCTGTGGTCATGTTGATTGCACCCAAGGTGAGATCATGTTATGTTATCTGCCATCAAGTAGCATTTGACTAGGGACAGAGGTGGCTTAGTGGTTAAGACACTGAACTTGAAGGTTGGCATGTCTGCAGTTTGAGACCTGAGTGCTGCATGATGAACTGAGCTCCTGTCCCTGTCCCTGTCCCTGCCAACCTAGCAGTTAGAAAGCAAGAAATTACAAGTAGATAAATAGGTACCACTTTAGTGGGGAGGCAAACAGCATTCTGAAGGTACAAATCTAGATAGTGCAGAAAGTGATGGAGCAGAAGTCAGGAGATCTGTTTGAATCGCCACTCAGCCATGAAAACACAGAATGGTGATTCAAGCACAGATTTCCTGACTTCTGGTCCATCATTTTCTGTACTATCTAGATTTGTACCTTCGGGAATTTAGGATGCATCTTAGAACATCTCCAATTACAGCAAGCCCCATGGGTCACTATGGTGCTGAAGGGGCAGTGAATCCTCCTCTGGTTTAACTCTAAACACACTATCCAAATCTGGACACCTTGGTATCTCTTAGTGGTGGACAATGTCACAAACCCTTGCATAGACAAGCCTACGATTGACTGCACTTTGGATAATTTCCCTAGTGAGAATACCAAATCTCCTCTGCTTACCCACTTCACTCCCTTCCCTTCCCATCCTCTACTCTCTAACTTTCTCTAGGTCTGTGATGACAAACTTTGGCACTCCAGCTGTTCTTGAACTTCAATTCTCAGAAGCCCAACTCCCTGTGAATCAACACAAATGGGTCTACTGCATGTACTTGGACATTGGCAGTAAACCCATTTGTAGAGACATGGGCTTCTGGGAACTGAAGTCCAAGCACACGTGCAGTAAACCCATTCATGTGGATTCACAGAGACTTGGGTTTCTGGGGACTGAAGTTCAAGAACAGCTGGAGTGGCAAGGTTCACCATAACTGTTCTAGGTTCTGGTTGTAAGCACTTGGGGGCAGAGAATTGAACCTTTGGACAGTCCATATTGATGAGAACAAGAGGGAGGCATCTTATGCTACCTGCAGACTCTTTGCCCCGTTTATCCAGCCACAGGGGTTGGCAACATGTGGCTCAGCAGAAGTTCTTGAGTTGGGATTCCCATCAGCCCTAGCCAGCCCAAAACCATTGGTGGAGGATCATGGGAGCTGCTATCCAGCAACAATAGGAGGATCTTAGACTGATCACTCCAATCTAAATTATGGTATATACTTGAGTATAAGCCTAGTTTTTCATTCCCAAAAATGAGTCCCCAAAAAGGGAAACGGCTTATACTCGGGTAAATGACCAAAAGGGTCCCAAGATTGCATCAGATTGAGACGTACCAAAAATTTAATTAATTTTACCATATTTTCATGTATTTTGATTACTGAAACTCACTAGCAGCTGCTACATTTCCCATCCTCGGCTTATACTTGGGTCAACCTATTTTCCTGGGTTTTCATGTCAAGATTGGGTATCTCGGCTTATATTTGGGTCGGCTTATACTCAAGTATATACGGTTATTGTCTACTCCTACTCTCTCCCAGTGCTGTCCGTCTGCAACTATGGATGATGTCTACAAATCAAAGTAGAGTGTTATCTGCAACTGGCTTCAGTCAGCTGTGTTCGGCTACAAGGACCATCACCCAGACTGGAGATGGATGGTAGCAATTGCAGGCCAGCACATATGTAATTTTAGAAAGTGGAATGAAAGCTGTTCTCTAGCCAACTGGAAGAAATAGATGGCTAAAGGTAGGCAGGATACAAAATATAACTACGGTACTGTACTTCAAGCTACAGACAGAATCTGTCGCAAACCTAACAAGAATATACCAACAAATAAAGCCTACAGATGGTAAAGACTAAAAACACACATTTGACAAGCCAAAAGATAGATGTATTAATTTCATATGCAAGCAAAAGGTGCATAGGATTACACAAGAAAGGCTTCTATCATACATGGAGTGATAAATGCCAGATGTTCAGGGTTGGATTCAGAAAAGGAAGAGATGTGTTTAACTGCACACAGAGACTCTGTACAGCTTGCTAGCTTTATGAAGCTGTATTTCATCCCCTAATAGGCACTAAAAGCTATTCTGGTCATTCCATTGATTTTTCTCCAGGGCACAAGAAGCAATCCTTTATCGCCACCCCCACCCCTTTTGAGAAATACATTCCCAGGATGTAGCACATCTTCTGGAACAGAAGTGCTACACTTTATGACATTCCCAAAAGGTTGCTGTGTTCAAATTGCTATGAAAGCTCACGAGAAAACTCTAACTTGGAATTAATGCACAACCAATAACACAACTCTTCTCAACAGGCTGCTGGTACCTTTTAAAAGAGAATAAGGATAATAAGGTTACATTTTTCAAGTAATAAAGTGCGAACAGCCAGGCTTTGGGGGATAATGAGTAATGTTTCCAATTCACTTTTTCATGGGCATTTGGGAGCAGAATTTTTCTGCTATTGTCTGATCAATCTTAATATTTTTTTTAATAAGGAGGCACCGTTGGCAATTTGAATGACAATAAATAACTCTTTGGGTTCTGAATTTATTTTAATTTAGTTCTCTCATTTTTAGCCGCCCTTTTTCCTGGTGGAGAGCCTCGCTCTTTGGATTCTGTCACAAACATCACTGTGTATTACTTTTAAAGATCTCTTTCCCAGTTCTGTGTAAGATCAGAGCACAGACAGCCGTTAATGCATAATATGCTCTTTGCACTGTTCCCTATGCAAAAGTGTCATGAATATAAGCATGCCCATGTACACAATATTAAAAGCTTAAATCCTTCCACCATGCATCGAAGTCACAGAATCCTTGGATTTCTCACAGCCTTCCATCACCAATGCCCGCTCATCCATGTCAACTGCGACGCTGCACATTTTATCACTGGCACAGAAAGGGTACATCGTTCAGTGAGGCCACAACTCCATCCAGCCCTCATTGGGAGCAAGGTCGACTGATTGATGCGGGACTCTCAAGAGATACAAACTTGTCATCTCAGGACTGGAAGTGATGGTTGATCTCCAAGGTTGGAAACAGGATTCTTTCCTTGCCAGATGCCAGGGGTCCCCAGCCTTTTCTAGCCAGGGTCCGGGTCAGGCTCTCTCAGTCCGCTTCGATAGCCGGACGGCCATTTTGCCGAGCTTGCATGATGGGGGTGGCCATTTTGTCCCAACAGCTTAAAAGGGTGGCCATTTTGTTTCCCAAATGCCCTTGGAGGGGTGTGGGACCGCACGAAATGGTGCCACTGGCTGGATCCAGCCCACCGGCCTTAGGTTGGGAATCTCTGCCCTTCGTGGAAATGCTAGGGATTGGACCTAGGACCTTCTGCATGCAACATGTACGTTCTCTCATTGTGAGCTACATCTGCAGCAAAACCAAGGGCAAAAGAGGAGGGTGGTAAGAAAAGAAACAATTGGGCAATAAAGCACCTTATGCCATCCGTTCTAAGAAACAATGTTGTAGAGAAGTTAGGAGGAACATATCCTAGATCTCTGGAAAGTAGGATTGTATTTGCAAAATGAGAGCAGAAGGACACCTAGTGGTTAAAGACTACCGGAATCTACATCTGTTTTGAAGAATGAACCTCCATTCATACACTTCAACAGCAAGGGTAGGAGATATCTGTATGTTGTCAAGTCAATTGGGACTTATGGCAACTCTTTTCCAGGGTTTTCTGGGTAGAGTACTCAGAAGTGGTTTATCATTCCCTTCTTCTCTGGTCATCCTGGGACTGAGCAGCTTGCCCAAGGCTACGCAGGCTGGCTCTTCTGTGATGCACAACGGGGAACTGAACTCTCAACCTACATTTTGTTGTTGTTCAGTTGCAGAGTCCATTCCAACCCTTTGCAACCTCATGGACCACAGACTGCCAGGCTCCTTGATCATCTGCCTTCCTCAACAGTCCGCCCAGATCTATGCCCAAATAAACAAACAAAAAAAGTCTACATATTTCTACCCCTCCTTTCCCCTCAGGTAAATTGGAGGGGAATGAGTGGAGTGTAATGTTTACAACAGGCTCACTCCCGTTTGGTTCAGTTCCCAGCATGTGTATGATTGTTGGCATTGAACCAAAACAGCACTTCAGCAATATGACACTTACCAGTAAATTTAAAATAGCCATCCCCATCCCGCCTGGCTCCCATCATGGAGGGGGAGACTGGCGACAACACTCTAAGGGATGATTCAGCATTAGGTCGCTTGTGTGACAATCCAAGTCAGCCCAATCTAAACTGGGACAGCTTGATTGTCTACTTCCGTTTGAAAGAGGGTATGTGATCTTCTGGCAAATGTGGAAACACAGACTGAATCTGGGCTATTTGGTATGATTTTTAAGAGACACCCCTTCCCCTGGCAGAACAAACCGTGACAGGTTCCCCGTGGGGCTCAGTGATCGTCCTCTGCCAGATTTTGTTCAATCCACTACGAAAAGTTTTAGCTATTTTCTTCGTACACCACAGTTCCAAGGAAGGAAGCATAGAATGGCTGAGTTGGACGGGGCGTTTCAGGCCCAACGTAGGGATCAAAACCAAAGCAGAAATGACAGAGGGTTGTCCAATTCCCAGTGGTTAAGAAGCTCGCCTTGTAAGCTGGACAGTTGGCAAATCAACAGTTTGAGACCCAGGCCCTGCATGACGATTGAGCTAGTTTCTGTCCCAGCTCTTGGGGATATTAAAGGAGCCTCATTTGGGCATCCCCTAAGCATTCTCCAGCAAAAATCCTTTCAATCCAGAATAATTACTGATATGAAATTATTATTGTTGAATATTTCCAGTGTTAAGAGCGTTCACCACCTCTCAAGGCAAATGGTTCCACTGTCGTACTGCTCTAACCATTAAGAGGTTTTTCCTGTTAGCCTGTATCTGGCTTCCTGTAGTTTCAGCCTGTTATTGTGTGTCCTGCACTCTGGGATGATGAAGAATGCATCCTTCCCTTCCTTTTTATGACCATCTTTCAAGTATTTGAAGAGTGCTATGATCTTACCCCCTGTCAGTTTCCTTTTCTCAAGGCTAAACATGCCCAGTTCCTTCAGGCGTTCCTCATGTTTTGGTTTTCAGTCCTCTGATCATCCTTATTGCCTTTCTCTGTACCCGCTGTAGTTTGTTTGCATCCTTCTTAAAGTGTGGCATCCAGATTTAGACACAGGACTCTAGATGTGGCCTAACTAGTGCTGAACGGAAGGGGACAAGTAGCACCTCACAGGTTTTGGAGACTAGACTTCTCCAAATTGAAGGGGAGACTGGAAATGGTATCCAGAAAGACTTGGGTGGCCGGAAAGCTGAAGCTTTCCAATGGACACTTCAACTGCCAAGGCTCTTATGAAGGACGCAAGAGTGTAGGTGAGGAAGCGCTACACTGACCACTTTGCAGGCCTCAGACAAGGTGGAGGGCAGGAGGAAAAGAAGACCAACTATGAGATGGATTGAATCTCTAAAACAGGGGTTCTCAAGTTATGGCCCACTGGTTGGCCTCGGCCTATAGCACCATTCCAGGTGGACCACGCAGCCACTACTGGAAGCGGATGCATTTACGACAGCCGTAAATACACCTGTGGCTGTCATAAACACATTGACAAGAGTGTTTTCCCCAATCTTTGGTTTTTGGAATTCAATACCCAGAAACCTAAGTCATTACACTGGCTGATCAATTCTTTGGGGAATTTACTTAGGTTTCTGGGAATTGAAGTCCCCAAACCAAATATTGGGAAACGCTTCAAGTCTGCTGACATTTCTATAGAAATCTTGGTGTTCATTTAAAAAAATAAAAACACTCCCTTGTTCTATGAGTCCAGAGAAAAAACACGACAGACAGGATGTTTATGTGTTCATATGGAATGGTTTTATTATTATTATTATTACAGTTTAATCTCACAGTTGGCAGCATTATATGAGCATAAAGCACTAGACAGGACTGAAAAAGGCCTCCTGGAGACAGCATGCAAACACTGTTGTAAGCAAAAACAATCCAACAATCGTCCGTGGTGGCTTTGCGGTTCCAAAATCGCCCTGCCTTCATTTGGTCAGAGGGGTGGGTTGGGGTGGGGCGAATCGGCCAAGTTTGAGCACATGCGCATGTCAGAGTGTTTGCGTTTGGTTCTGATTTTGTTGTGTTGGCTTCTTCTTTTTTTTTGGAACGATTTTTTAAACCTTTTTTTTTCCTGCAATCATTACATTAAAAAATAAGATTTGTAACTTTAGTAAAACCCAGCAATAACCACTGGTTTCTGGTGCAGTCTTGAAAACAATAACAATAAAAACGAAACAAAAAACTCCTGAAAGAACGAAAACCATTGCTCCTCCCCTCGAAAAAATAAAGTTGGAGACAGGTTGCTACATTGGACAATTGGATATTTCCAGCAGTTGCAGAAATAATGGGAGGAGGGGGTAGGGAATTCACCTCATTGCCTTCTTCTCCACCAATTTCACCCCACACCCCAATTTCTTCCCAGTCCATCTGTTCCTCGTCTTGTTTCAGCTACAGCGTATCCTTGTCCTTCCCTACAAGAACCAAAGGCACCCAAGGTCTGGTTCCGGGCGAAGTTAGAAGTTGGAAGGTTGGGGTGGGAATCGGGGTGAGAAGAAGGAGGAAGATCTAGGGGGTGATTCAGATGGGAAGGTGAAGAACATGCTACTAAAATATTGTCACATCCTTCCCCAGTGAATTTGGGGTCCTACAGCAAAGAGAAGGGGAAGAAGAAGAGGAGGAGGGGAGGGTGGACGTCCCATTATTTCGCCTTTCTCGTACATCTTCCATGGAAAAGAAGAAAGAGGGGTACCCTCCTTTCAAAAGAGGAGCCTATCCCCCACCCCCACCAGCCGAGGTCTGTGCAGAATATGCACCAAGTCCAACAGATTGTTTTTTTCTCAGTTACAGTCCCTTGAATGAAGGAATTCCGATTCCTGGAAAATAACGAAAAATGATCATCATCACCATCAAAATAGAAAAGTAAAACCCATCACATCAGCCGGTCCCTTGTCCAGCCTTCCCCACGACACAGGTGGGCGTGGGAGGTGGGTCACAGGAAGTGACGGAGAAGGCGTGTCCGAAGGAAGCCCCGCCCTCCTGTCTACCTCACAGGTAATGCTCGCTGGCTTTGATATGCTCTAGCTGTTCCCGTAGTTGGTGGAAAGACGGCCGCTGAGAAGGGTCTATGGTCCAGCACTTTTTCATCACTTCGTAGACAATCTGGGGGCAGCCGTCGGGGGACTCCATCTTATACCCTTTCTCCACGCGAGGAACTACGTCCTTCAGAGGCTGAAGCAAAGAGGAAGAGAGAGAGGTCCTTCAGGCCAAACGGATCGAGGTGCCGGATTGAGACAGAGGTTATATTCATAGATACAGATTAAATTCATAGATAAATTTTGTATAAAATGCAGAGCCATGGCTGGGAATTGTGACATGTCAAAGGTAATAAAGTCAAGCTATGGTTTGCCAACCTTTGGGTTTTGGACTTTAATTCCCAGAAGACTAAGTCACTTCCCCAAAGCACTGATCAGCCAATGTCCTGACTTAGTCTTCTGGGAACTGAAGTCCCCCTGTGGGGCGTAGGCCCCATATTGGGGAAACACTGCTTTTTTAGGGCAATGTAAAAGTAACAATGGAACAGTTCAAAAGCAGTGCAGTCTTGCAACATTACTGTTGTAATGAGCACTACTTTCTAGTTACTTTTCAAAGTTATTATTAAAGGTCCTTTTAAAGGTATTTTGACAGGGTTTTTTTTTTAAAAAAGTTTTAGGCTATTCTCTTACCAATCCAAGCATTAAACTGCCGTTTAATGCTTGGATTGGTAAGAGAATAGCCTAAAACTTTTTTAAAAAAAAAACCCTGTCAAAAATACCTTTAAACATATAATAAATAATGTGAAAAGGAGTTTTCGAGTAATGGCAAAACTAACTTTACAAACACTTTAACAGGAAATGAGAATAACATTTTTATATATTTTTTTAAAAACTCCCCAATCTCTAGTTTAGAGGCAGACGACACAAAAGAATCAGCCCAATATTCTCATGTTCCTTGAATATGGCCTGTTAAAATGGGGTAGGTAGTTGGGACAAATTTGGCTCATTCCTATGCAAACGTTACAGGTCTTCTAATAACATTTCTGGTGCGCTACCCTCAGATTCCTCCATTAACAATGTCTGCCATTCCTACCCTCCTCTGCTTTAATTGTCCCCCTCTCTCATCTCCCCCAAAGAATATAATGTGGCAGAAACTGGCATCGTTTTATCAGGTCAGCGAGTTCTGTCAGCTTGACAGAACTTTAATAGACCTCTTGGGGTCTGTGTTCGTCACAACTGGAATTTAGCCCAAAGAAGGATTAAGTTCATTACGACCCAGAGGAATATTTTCTGTACAATTTATTCTCGTCTTCTGAATATCCTTTGCTGCTTGCCCCTGCTATATTATCTGGCTTTGCTTATATCCTTATCTTCCAACCATGATGAGAAACATGCTCAGTTGTGGGGGCTTGAAATAAGGTAAAAAAAAATATAATGGAATTTTTCTATTGCTTTTACTGAGGTGAGCTGGTGGTCGTAAAATATGGCTCTTGACAATTAAGATCTGGTAAGCTGGGGAGACCAGTGTCATTATTTTGACGAATAATAATAAAAATTCCGTGTCAGAAATTATTCTGCATTGAAAGGGCTTTTCCAGAAGAAACTCTACTCAGGGAAAGCCCAAATGGGACTCCTTTCATGTCCCCATGTACTGGGACAGAGACGGGCACTCAATCCGTCATGCAGTACCCGGTAGAGGCTGCCACTTACAATTCTGGGATAAGGCACTCGTCCGAAGGAGTAGATTTCCCAGAGGAGGATCCCGAAGCTCCACACGTCTGATTTGGTGGAAAATTTCTGTCCAGAATAAAAGTAAATCAAGAGGTAAATAAACAACAAAGATACGGATGCCACTGAGAGACACGGCTGTCGGTGATGGAACTGATCAGTCAATGTACTGATTTAGGATACTGGGAATTGAAGTCCCCCCTGTGGGGCATTGGTTCCATGTTGGGAACCCCTTCTTCAGACACAAGGACACACCTCAGAGAGACATGGCAAAGCCTGTTGAAATTCTCCACTGCCAGTTAAGAGCAAGACCTAAAGTTCTCTTCCCCCCTAAAGGACACTTAAATTTGCTGAAAATATTTCTTCTATCCTTCTACATTTGAGAAGCCAAGTATGGAGCTCAAGTATGGAAGGACCCTGTTAGAAAAGATGCAAACACTCCATTTGGTGCTTCAGATTCTAAAATGCTTAAAATACTTTCGATTGCTAGACAAAATGGAGTCTTCTTAAACTGGGTGCCACTAAACTGGTCGCGCCCAACAGTGCAGTGGTGTCCACGGCGTCCAGTTTAAGAAGACTCCATTTTGTTTAACAATCAAAGAACAGACACTCTGATGCAAACACAGCCCCTTCTTTGCACAAAGTTTTGTCCTTGTCAAGGAGGACTGCACGGCGTCCGCCCACCTTTTCTCTAAGTGCTTCCGGTGCCGTCCACTTCACTGGCAGCTTGCCCGTGTCCTGGGTGGATGAGGCTTCTTTCGTCAGCCCAAAGTCGCTGACTTTGGCAACGTTGTCTTCGGAGACCAGTACATTCCGTGCGGCCAAATCTCGATGAACAAAGTTATTGGCTTCCAGGTATGCCATAGCTTCGCAGACATCTCTGCGGGGAAAGAAAGAGCAGAGGAGGCAACGCTCAGGGAAAGAGATGGCTGAAATTCTCCCTTCTCCTGGAAGTTACGGTTATCGCTTGGGCATTTCTGTTAGGGTGAGCCATCCTGGGAGGTAGGTCACAATTGGTAAATGAAGCCCTGCACCCCATTCCATCTTACAGCAGAGACAGAACAGCGGGGACTTTTCGGGACGGGCCCCTAAATTCGAAAATGTTTTCGTGCTGCGTTCGTTGGGCAAGCCCTTGAACTGACTGCTTGGCTGATTTTGCTGCTTTGTAGTTTGCACTGGGGACTGCAGTGGCTCAAGTGGTTAAGCCGCCGACTGGGAGGCGGAAGGTCAGCAGTTCAAAACCCGAGTACTGCATGATGAAATGAGTGCCCATCTATGTCCCAGCTCCTGCCAAACTAGCAGTTCGAAAGCAAGAAATAGATAAATAGGTACAACTTCAGCAGGAAAAGTAACAGCATTCCATGCGGTCTGAAGTCTAGTCATGCCTGCCACATGACCACAGAAACATCGGCAGACTCAGGCAGTGTTGGCTGTTTGGCTGTAACCAGGGGTTCCCAATCTTTTCAAGCCAGGAGCTGGGTCACGTTCTCTCAGTCAGCTTCGAGGGCCAGACGGCTATTTTGCACTGTCTGCACGATGGGGCGGCCATTTTGTTTCTTGAATGTCCTTGGAGGAGGGAACACATGAAATGGCAACACAGGCTGGATCCGGCCCATGGGCCTTAGGTTGGGAACCCCTGCTGTAAACGGATACAACTGGCTTCTGAGCAAGGGAGACCTTCAAAAGCTGGGTTGGACAACTCAAGAGCTACCAATAAAGCAGTCATTCCCCAAAATTCCAACAGCAATCCTTCTTAACTAGCCCATTTCATACTGGCACACAACGGGGATCTTCTGAATGTACCCCAAGGCTGGTGGCTGTCCCGATATATGTGGAGCGACTATGAGCAGAACTGCACAGAAAACACAGCAAAGCAGCCGAGTCTTTGTACTTACAAGGAAAACTTGAGCAGACAGTCTGCCCCCAGGACAGTCCGCCCTCGAGAACGGAGGTAATCAACTAAACTTCCCTGCAAATTAAGAGAGAGAGAAGAAAGGAGGGAAAAGATTAGTATTGCAGCCAGTGAGACTGGAATTGGGAAAGAGGATTCATACTCACTCTTTCTTTCTTTCTTTCTTACTTACTTACTGTCAAACCTCAAGATACGGATTTAATTCATTCCTTGAGGTTGTTCTTATTTTGAAAAATTCGTATCTCAAAACTCAATGAGAATGCATTGCATTAATAGAGGTCACCATATACTTTTTCATATCTTGAAAAAAGAATCCTTTTAAAAATTCGTACAGTCAAACCTCGCATAAAGAGCACCTCGCTTAAAGAGTAACTCACTTAAAGAGCAGAATTTTCTCTGAATGTTCACTTCGCTTAACAAATAAAACCAACCAAAAACTCGCTTAACAAATAAATCGGGATTCACAGTCCCCCCCACAATCGGTCACTTACAATGGTGTCTCGCTTAAAGAGCAAACTCGCTTAAAGAGCAATCCTGTGGAACGCATTATGCTCTTTAAGCGAGGTACAACTGTATCTCGAATTTCCACCTGAGATTTCCATTCCAGCACGGGCCTGGTAAGAGGAACCCAGGAAGGTCACCCAACCTTGGCAGCCAGAGGGATCCTGGCACGCTCTTACCTTGGCCATGTATTCTGTAACGATGAAGAGTCCGCCTTTCTCCTCCACAATCACCCCCAACATCTGCACGAGGTTACTATGCCGGAGCTGTCTGCAATGAGATTTGGGTGTGTGTGTGTGTTAAAGGAGACTCGGGTGTAACATATGAAGCCAGTTTGTTATCTTTGGGGGCTCGTCTGGGATTTGAACCCAGTAGTGACGACTAACTCCAGAGATCCTTTTTTGGGTTCAAATCCCAAATTGGCCAGAGGTGGGTGGTGGGAAAGGTAAACGGCTCCTTTGAACATCACGCACACCTCAAAAATCCTACTAGGGTCTGCCATAAATTGGAAGCCACTTGACGGCACGTGGGAACCCAACTGCTTTTGTTGTTCAGTCACACAGTCGATTCCGACCCTTTGCGATGACCCCATGGACCACTGTCCACCAGGCACTTCTGTCCTCCATCCTCCCCCTCAAATCACTCAGCTCTGTGCCCATTGTGTCCACAATACCATCTAGCCATCTCATTTTTGGCCGCCCCCTTTTTCTTTTGCCCTCCACCTTTCCAAGCATCAAGGCTTTCTCAAGCGAATCCTCTCTTCTCATTTGAAGTCCAAAGTACTTTAGCTTCATCTTTACTATTTGACCTTCTAGGGAGCAGTCAGGGTTGATTTCTTTTAAGATTGACCTATTTGTTCTCTTCGCTGTCCAGGGGACTCTCAAAACTCGCCTCCAACACCACATTTCAAAGGTGTCTATTCTTCTGCGCTCAGCTTTCCTAATGGTCCAGCTCTCACAACCATACATTGCCACCGGGAATACCATTGATTTCACCTCTCTTAAAATCCAACTCAGCCAAGAGGCCGGAAGCAGCTCCCCTTTCTCAATGCCATGAAAAATGAAATGGCAGCCGGAGGACCGATGCTCTCTAGAAAGCTTCAAGAGTCTCCTTTTGTTTCTGGTTCTAACTGATGATCTTATCATTCCGTGTCTAGGCCAGGCGTGAAGCTCCCAAACGGAAGCCACTTTTTGGAGAATTCATGTCCTTCGCCTGACCTAGCATGAGAAAGATTAGCTGGCACAAGGTAGCTACTGCCAGACGTAGGCACCATTGCGGTTCATAAACACTACAATCTTCGAAGAGGCTCTTTCTGTGTAACCCGGTTCTAAGTGGTATGAACGCCAGATTTCTTCTTCAGCTGGGTCTAGGCCAGACGTGAAACTGCCAAAATGAAGGCACCTTTGGGTGAATTCATTCTGCAGTTTCTTTCACCTGACCCATTTGTGAGAAAGATTAGCCTGCAACATGAGGTAGCTGTTGTCCAGGATACACCCAATTGTGGTTCAAAAATACCATAATTTTCAAGGAGGCTCTTTCTGTGTAACTCAGTTCAAACAAATATGAAAGCCACATTTTAAAGGAAAAAGCAGGGCCTTTTTACTGGTATCCCCAGAGCTGTGAAAGTTTCTCCTCTAAGTCGTCCTTTCTTTAATGACCTTCTGGTCTCAAAAGATAAAATCAAGTCTGCTTTGCAAGGCCTGTGTTGCTGTCCCTCCTTTGCTTGGTTGTTTTCTTCCTTTACTGTAACTTGCCATTTGTGTCCGATTGTTTGGTTTATTTTAAACAGAGCTTGGGTGTCGATCTTTTGGAAACTGTTGAGTCTATTGTTTCAGGATCCCAGTTCCCCCAAATAAGGCTTATAAGCAGACGTAACAAAACTAAAAATACAGACTCCAGAGGGTTGTGAACTCTGCCGTGGAACAAGTTATGCAAACCAAGTGTGTTTGCATAATGTAATAAGAGGAAAGTTGAGCTCTGAATTGGCCATTTGCATCAGGGAAACAAAGAAAGAGGAACAACGCCCAAGGGGAAGAAGGAAGGAAGTTGAGAGCCAATGGGGTTTAAAAATCAATGCAAACTGCAACCCAAAACCTACTTTTTATCACAAAGTGCCAGCACAGCAACAGGGGAGGGAGGAAGCGTTCCCATTGGGATGCTGGGCAGAGGGGGTGGGGTAAACTCAGTGCTGGGGAGAGGGAGGAAATGCTCCCATTGGGCTGCTGGGCAGAGGGGCAGGATGAATTCTGTGCTGGGGGAGGGAGGAAGCACTTCTATTGGGCTGCTGGGCAGAGCCAACTGTGCTGGGTGAAGGAGGAAATGCTCCCATTGGGCTGCTGGGCAGAGGGGCAGGACGAACTCTGTGCTGGGGGGAGGGAGGAAGTGCACCCATTGGGCTGCTGGGCAGAGGGGTGGGGTGAACTTTGTGCTGGGCCGACTGCACGGGTGGCTACAGAGAGGGCATCAAGTGCCATCAAAGGCATGAGTGCCATAGGTTCACCACCACTGTCCTAGACTAATTGCATGTGGCAACAACGGGCAAAATGCATTTTTGGTGCTGCTGCTACCACTGCCACCATTTTCCAGTTCATCTAAAAAACAGGATCTCTTATGTGAGACTGAATACCCAAAAGCCTCTAGGGCTGACTTGGGCTTCTGGGAATTGAAGTCCAAGAACACCTGGAGTGCCAAAGTTTGCCGGCATGACTCCAGGGTATAATTTGCTATTCAAATGTATTTTACAACCCCATCCAGGGTCTATTTGAAGGCAGAAAAAGTGCCCTTTCTAAAACCTAGAAGTGAAGAGTTGACTAATTCCCGTTTTACAAAAAAGAAGGTATTTTCTTCCTCAAAACAGGCTGTGGGTAAAAAAATTACACACAACTAGCAAATTATGTCTCTTCCGCACCAGTTGTTGAAGGATTTCAATGACAGGTGAGGGATGCAATTCATTATTTAGGACCCACAAAATCTGTTGGCAAGCCAACACTCACGTCATGACTGAAGCTTCGGCAAGGAAGGCCTGCGCGGTGGCGTCATTTTTAATGCACTTCACAGCGACCTTGTTGCCATGATAATCGCCCAGCATCACATCTGAAAAAGAGAAGAGGACAAGAGAAAACTGAAAAGTGTTCAGAAGTCATCCAAGGGGGCCTCCCCACCAAACTAAACCAAAGACTCTAAGCTGGTACCCTCTTTCATGCAAAACAGTTGACATTGCTGTCAATGAAAACAGTGGCAGGATGCCTCAAACCTACACCAGTTGAGAAAATATACCCTCTTGTTGGTATCACTCCACCTAAGATCAGGGGAGAAGAAGCAGTGGACACCGAGAGAACTAAGCAAGAGAAGGACCATCAACACCCTCTGAACGGAGATGAGCCTCAAGTCCTCCGGCTCAGATCCAGGAAGAGCTTTATGGCAAGAGCTCAAACATTCTTGAGGGAACACAAGAGCAAAACCAAACTAGAAGATGGAGGAAGGAGCTCACTGGACAAGGAATAGCATTAAAGGAGGATATGGCTGAGGAACTCAATCTCCCCTACATCACTTGGAGGACCCTGAATAGGCTGAAGGTTGGAGTCCATAAAAGACCAACATGCTCAAGTGGAGGATGCTGGTGGACAACACCACGCTGCATCAATGTGGAGAAAAAGCTCAGAAAGTCACCCTTCGACTCATGGAGGTCCACCCTAGGAGGTCCATGAGTCACCCTTTGCCCACTCTTGCTCAAGCCATCACTGATAGTCTTACCTCCAAATTCCCCTTTGCCGATGGTCTGGAGCAGCTTCAAGTCTTTCATGTTGAGGGACCAACCACCTAGGAAGAGGAGAAAACAAAAGACACAACGAAAGAGTTAAAGTAGAACAAAGGAAGCATCAACTCACACTCCAGAGCCCACACCCGTCAAAAAGAAAAACCCACCTACATTCTATACAACACCTACCGCGTGAGAACTCGTCCTGGGCCGCCACGGTGCCTTCCATGACCTTTGGCTTGATAAGGCGCGTGCAGAGCCCGTCGGCATCTGTGGTGTAGTGCTGTTCAGGAAAAGAGAAAAAACTCAATTTTAATATGGAGGTGTTGACTCTAAACAATTATCCTGGCTTGGATTGGAACGGCAGGGACCCTGACTTAGGGAACACCCCGAATGAGACCAAAGCTTGCTTCAACTCAACGCATCCCCTGAGTGGTTAAGATGCTGAGCTTGGAGACCGAAGGTCGAGTTTCAATACCCAATAAGTGTACTTCGGGGATATGAAAGGAGCCTCACTCAGGCATCCCTTGAGCGGAGTTTCTCCACCAAAAACCCTTTCAACCCAGAGTAATCTCCGACATGAAACAACAACAGCAGACTAATGTATGTGAGCCTTTCTCAGGCTAATTTCTGTTCAGGATTGGTTATTGTTCTTCAGTCGCACAGTCGATTTCCGACCCTATGGACCACTGTCCTCCAGGCACTTTTGTCTTCCACCATCCTCCTCCTCAACCTGCCCAGCTCTGTGCCCATTGCATCTACAGTACCATCTAGCCATCTCATCTTTGGCCATCCCTTTCTTCTTTTGCCCTCTACCTTTCCCAGCATCAAGGCTTTCTCAAGTGAGTCTTCTCGTCTCATTTGGATTGGTATGTTGTTTTAATTCAGCAATTCCCAACAAGACCCTTTGTCAGTTACGCTGCATCCCGACTGATGACAGTTCTGCCATTCTCCACAAGGGGGCAGTCTGCTCTCAGGGGAAAACTCCTCCCAAGACTTGAATACATTCATTGAGTTTAAACAACAACACTGCAACCCAATGGAATTATTTGCATTTTTCTCTATGTGTCATGCTCGAGGCAGGCAAGAGTCCCTCAGGGGTAGCCTCAGCCACCGCTCGCCCTCTGCCTTCCTGCCCCCCCTCCCCAGGTTTTCATAACCCCTCCCCACCCAGGATGTGACCACGGGCCTCATACCTGCTTCCCAAGCAGCCAAACACTTTCGAAATTGCTCAGCGTGTCTTCCGGCCTCTGACGGAAAGATGCAAGAGGCAAGAAGCATTTTATGTGCTGCACGAGCTGAGTCCCTGCTGCCAATCTTAACCACAGCATTTGCTGCCGCGGTCAGGAATGAGCTGCTGACCAAACAGGCCCTTAAATTATCCCAAAGTCCCTCTCCTTAGGAACAAAGCAGAGGGGGCCCAGTCTGCCCTGGCAGAGGGAGAATTCGAACTCTTTGAGCCTGGTAAAACAGCAGTGGCAGAAAACTTCGTCCCAGCGTTTAGGATGCCTCATAACGGGCTGAAACTACAGGAAGCCAGATATTGGCTGAGTATTAGGAAATACTTCTTAATGGTTAGAGCAGTACGACAATGGAACCAACTGCTTTCAGAGCTGGCGAGCGCTCCAACACTGGAAGGATTCAAGAGAGAATTGGACAACCGTCGGTCAGATCTTCTTTGATCCGGATTCCTGCATTGAGCAAAGGCCCCTCCCAACTCAGTGATTCTAGAATAATTTCATGTCAGAAATTATTCTGGGTTGAAAGGATTTTTGCGGAAGAAACTCTGCTCAGAGAACGCCCAAATGAGGCTCCTTCCTTGTCCCCAAGAACTGGGACAGAGACAGGTGCTCAATCCGTCATGCAGTATTTGGATCTCAAACTGCTGACTTACCACCCTTCCAGATGACAAGGCGAACTTCTTACCCACTGAGTCCCAGCAGCTCCTGAGTCTACGATTCTTAGGATACCTGAATGACAGCTTTCTCCCTTCACTGGTGCTTAGAAAAATGCCTTGTCTGGACCCAATATGTTGGGGGCAAAATGCTATTTACCTGCAAACTGGCCAGAAAGCACATGAAGCTCTTGGGGAGTGAGAGAATAGATCTGGAAAGGTGGACTTCTTTGGACATCTTTGTTAGCATAACCAGTGATGGCCAACGTTGGCACTCCAGGTGTTCTTGAACATCAATTCCCAGAAGCCCTGATCAGCAGAAGTGCTGACTTGGGCTTCTGGGAATTGAAGTCCAAGAACATCTGGAGTGCCAAGGTTTGCCATCACAGCCATGGGCTAATAGAGAATACTAAGATTCTCATCAAACTACAAATCCCGGAATTCCACTGGGCAGAACCAGGGGGAGTTCCTAAAAGGCTCGCGTCTCCTAAACCAGAGATTCTCAACCTAAGAGCGCTAACAAATGTCACAATGCCACTCTATGTAGCCTGCACTTGAATTAAGTGACTATTCTAGGAATGAGTACCTGACCTTCCTTTGGAGTTCAGTAAAATGAGTACCCAGCATGTTGGGGGCAAAATGCTAATTAACGTGTGAACCGCCCAGAGAGTGCACTAAGTGCTATGGGGCAATATAAAAGTGATTGCTTTGATGATGATGATGATGATGATGATGATGATGATGATGATGATGATGATGATAATAATAACAACAACAACAACAACAACAACAACAACAACAACCATCATCATCATCATCATCATCATCATCATCATCATCATCATCCCAATTAAAATGTTAAGATGAATGATGAAGGTCTCTGCGAGGGAGGGATCCTAGGGAGATAGATGGCAGTTCCTCACCTCCACCAGCTGCATGAGGTTCTCAAAGTAAACCTCTTCATCAATGCTCAGCTTGCTGGAGTTGTAGATGATCCGGTAATGCTCCACTTTCCCTTCGCAGCTGACGCAGAGGGTGTAGTCGCCGGGGTAGTTGGTGCTCTCTCGCACCAGGAAAAGCCCCGTCTCTGGCGGGTACAAAAGGCGCTCGGCCTGCTCACGCGTGATCTTCCCGTGGAACCAGCTGAGACGGAGAGAACAAGGGGAAATAAAGATTTAGGAGAGAGGGAAAAGGGAGGGGAAAGATTTTGGGCCAGTCACATGAGGTGGGAGAGGACCAGTGTGAGTAAAGGGGCCTTCCATTTGGGGACCATACTCACGGCATCAGGCTGAGCTTGATTCCTGCTTTCACGCCTTCCCGCTTCTGCACGTAGTTGGCGGGGATGATGCCTTCACGGCCGACTTTGTTCTTCGCTTTGTACCAGTTGGGATCCTGCCAACAGGAAGCAAACATGAGCAGAGGCTGAGGCAGCCACAGAACAGGAATCGCTCCCCTGGCTCATTCCCGGCTCTCTCTGCGGCCGGAATTCTCCACAATTGGAGAAAAAGCCTTTTAAGAGAAAGAACCTTTGCTGCTCAGTAAAACTTCCCTGCAACTGAAGCCTAGCCTGGAAGGAAAAGAGATTTCATCCCAGGGCACACCCTGAGGTGGTCCTTTTCTACCTGCAGGGACCTTTCTTTGCCTCTCTCTGTGATCCCCTCAAAAGTCTAAGGTGAAAATCTGCCTTTTTGAAGCATCAGGTCAGACACAGTCCACCATCTTATGACTGGGTGGAAACACATTTTTTCTCCCGTTTGCACAGATCCAAAGCCAGTGAGGAGGGTCAGAGCTGGAAGTAAGCAGAGGGACATTCTCTCTCTGCTTCCCCTTCTCTCGTTTTCTCTCTTCTCCTCTCTGTCTCGTCCTTCTTTTACTTCCTCTCCTTCTGTCGTTTCCCCCCTCTCCTGACACCACTGTTTACACCAGGGGTGGTCAAACTATGGCTCTTGGGCTGGATCCGGCCCACAGCACCATTTCGTGGGGCCTGCCGCCGCCACCACTGCACCCAGAAGTGGACACGTTTACATCTGTGGCATGGAGGACAGCCTGTTGAGTTTGGGCACTGGGTCTCTAACTGTTCACCATCACTGCCCTACGTCAGAGGCAAATTAAGGACACTACCACAATCTCTGGAACAGCTTCTGGTTGGCCTCCCACCCTTCCCACGACCAGGCTTTCTCTACTCCATCCTTCCTTTGCCTCCCATTTTATCCTAGTTGTGCTGCCAACATCCAAACCAGACCTGAGTAAGGAACTAGTCATCAAGATTTGGCTATGGATTTTTAAAAAACATCTTTTTCCCCCTCTCACTTGAGAGAAACGAGCTTACCTTCGTGACAGAAATGATCGTGAGGACGTCTCCTTTGCTGAACGGGAGGTCTTGATCGGCAGTGCCGTGGAAATTGTACTTGGCAATACATTCTGTACCAGAAGGCCAGACGGCCTGTTGGAGAGAAAAGAGGCAACTGTTGACTAAGAAAGGTCTTAACCCATAACTGGAGAACAGAGCCATGCGCCCAAGAGGAATGGAGTGCTCATCTCTGTTTACAGCCACAGAGCCAGCACTGTCTGAGTCTGCAGACATTTATGTGGTCATGCGGTAGGCATGACTAAATACTGGAGTGCACAGGACGCTGTTGCCTTCCCACCGGAGTGGTACCTATTTATCTATTTCAATTTTGTGCTTTCAAACTGCTACGTTGGCAGCAGCTGGGACAGAGACAGAAGCTTCTGCATCATGCAGCACTTAGGTCTTGAACTGCTGACCTGCTGACTTTCCAGCCATCAATTTGTGTAAGGGAAATTATTCAAGCATTGACAGGAAACTGCCCTTCATCAGCAAAGTTTTGGTTGTGTTCCTGTCCGTGCGGCCTGATCGTGTAATCCAGGGGTTCCTAACTGAAGGCTTGTGGGCCAGATCTGTATTGTATTGTATTGTATTTATTGGATTTCTATACCGCCCTACTTGGAACAACCAACTCAGGGCGGTGTACAACATAATATACAGTCATCCAATAAATTCCGACAATAAGACAAAAATAACATACAGTATAAAATATCACAATATAATAGCAAAATAATAATAGTAGCAAAAATACAGTCCAGCATTGCAAAAATAGTCAAGTGTCATAAATATAAATCATCAAAAGTCACAAATACAGATATCATCAACATCACAAACAATCTGGCCCACAGCACCATTTCATGTGGCCCCTCACCCCTCCAAGGGCATTTGAGAAATAAAATGGCCACCCCTTTGAAGCTGTTGGGACAAAATGGCCAAATCCCCCCCCCCTTCATGCAAGGAAAAATGGCTGTCCGGCCCTCAAAGCTGACTGAGAGAGTGTGACCTGGCCCCGGGCTTGAAAAGGCTAGGAACCCCTAGTGTAAGCAGATGAGCACCTAGGAATGTATCGGCACGTCAATAATGAGCAGCAATTGCAGTCACCACTTATACCGCTGTCCTTACGCAAGTGTTAGGAGGACTGGTGGTATAGTGGTTGAACTGCTGTCCTGCAACTCAAAGTTGGGGACAAAATGCTAATTAACCTCTGAACCGTCCAGAGTACACTAAGTGCAATGGGGTGGTATATACCATATTTGCTGGCATATAAGGTGCATCTGAGTATAAGACACACTCAATTTTTGTTGTATTTTAAAGGGGGAAGGACAGGTTTCACTTACCAGTAACTGTCGTTCTCCGAGTATGTTGTTTGGGGATTCACACTGATGGGTTCTGCGCCTGCGCTGAATCCGGAGCGGAGCTGGAAAGCTGATTGGATAAAGAGTTTTGAATGTGGGACCGCCCACCATGCCCAACCCCTTTAGGCGCCATTTCGCGCTCTCCCCTCAGTTTGATATTAAAGCTGCCCGCTAAGCCTAAGGCCATCTCAGGCCGGCAGCCCTGAGGGGAGGCAGGGTTGGGTTGTGTGAATCCCCAAACAACATACTCGGAGAACGACAGTTACTGGTAAGTGAAACCTGTCCTTCTCCTTCGTGTTGTTTGGGGATGCACACTGATGGGTGACTAACAAGCTCACTTACTTGGATGGTGGGCAGCCGGCGTCCTGAGATGTAGGAGAGCGCGATGGCATCATGGATGGGCGGTCATCAGCGAAGAGGATCGGAGACCAGCCGTCAGGATGGACCTGCCCCGTCTGACATCAGGGGCGGACCTTGTATCAACCCGGTAGTGGGTGATGAAGGTGGAGGACCTGGACCAAGTGGCAGCCTTGCAGATATCCTCCATCGGGATGCCCTCTAGGAATGCAGTGGAGGAAGCCAGTGTCCTGGTGGAGTGAGCCCGGACATGAGGCGGAGGTGGCAGGGATGACATCTGATAGGCCAGGTAAATGGTACCTGAGATCCATTTAGATAGTCTCTGGGCAGACAGAGGCTGTCCCTTAGTCTTGCCACCATAAGCCACAAACAGTTGTTTTGCTCTCCTGAAGGACGCAGTCCTCTGGGTGTAAAACAGCAAAGCCCTCCTGACATCCAACGAGTGCCACACTCTCTCTTGTGGAGACGAGGGATTCAGGAAGAATGCTGGAAGCGTGATGGCTTGGGCCAGGTGAAATTCAGTCAGGACCTTGGGCAGGAATGTCAGATCTGGGTGCAATACTGCCCTGTCAGGGTAGAACTTGAGAAAAGGAGGGTCAGACCGAAGGGCTGCCAGCTCCCCTGCCCGTCGGGCAGAAGTGATAGCTACAAGGAAAGCAGTCTTGTAGGAGACAAATTTAATGTCCACCGAAGCCATGGGTTCAAAGGGTGCCTTTGTGAGTGCGGTGAGCACTGTAGTGAGGGACCACTGAGGGGGTGGTATCTTCACTGGAGGATAGGCGTTGCGTAGCCCTTGAAGGAACCTTTTAACAGTTTTGTCTCTGAAGGCGGAGGACAATACTGAAGAAGGTGGGGCCTTGGCGACCACAGCAGCTAGGTGGACCTTTAATGATGAATGTGCGGATCCCAACTCGGCGAGGTGCAGGAGGTAGGACATGACATCCTGCAGGGATGCGGAGTCCACGGTGCGGTCGCTGGATGCTAGGAAGTCAGTGAAGCGACGGTACTTGGCATCGTAGGACTTCCGTGTGGAAGGTTTCCTTGACAGATCAAGGATCCGTGCTATGTTGGGCGGATAAGCCAGGCCGTCAGGTGTAGGCTCGGCAGATCGGAGTGAAGGATCCGACCGTCTTCCATGCGGAGGAGATTCGGATCGGTGGGTAGGCGGAGACGATCGTAAGCCAGGGTTTGGAGTAGTGGGAACCACGGCTGGCGCGGCCAGGACGGGGCAACCAGGATCGTCCAGGCGTTCTCCGCACGGATCCGTATCAGGACCCGTTGGATGAGAGGGATCGGTGGAAACATGTACAGCAGTTCCTGGTGCCACGGCACCATGAAGGCATCGCCCTCCGATCCGTGGCCGATCCCCGCTCGGGAGCAGTAACGGCGGCACTTGGAGTTGGTCTGTGACGCGAAAACGTCTAGGGTCGGTGTGCCCCACCGTCGGCACAGGCGGTCGAACACCGATTCGTCCAGTTCCCACTCGTGCATCGCCGTCCCTTTGCGGCTCAGGGAGTCTGCATCGGAGTTCAGGGTGCCCTGGATGTGGACACCTATGGGGAACACATGTACCTTCAGGCACCACTCCCACATCTGGACGGTCAGGTAGAGGAGGGAGAGAGACTTGGTCCCTCCTTGCCGGTTGAGATAGGCTAGTGTCGTGGTGTTGTCCGAGGCGATCTGCACCACACTGCCCGCGATCGACGGTCTGAAGGACCTCATCGCCTTCCACACCGCTAGCAGCTCGAGGAAGTTGATATGGTGGTCGGCTTCCTCGGGTGTCCATATGCCGTGAATCCGTAGTCCGCGGCAGCACGCACCCCATCCGTGGGTGCTCGCGTCGGTGGTGACTTGGATGGACGGTGCGGGAAGGGTGAAGAGTCTCCCCGCGGTCACATTCTGGTCCATTGTCCACCAGTTTAACTGGTCTCGGAGTTCGGGAGTCGGTGTGAGCCACTTCCCGAGGTTGTCGTGGGTGCCGTTGAAGGAGGAGAGGAACCACGACTGGAGGGAGCGCATCTTGAGTTTGGCGTGCGAGACCACCGCCGTGGTCGACGCCATGAGTCCTAGCAAACGGAGGGCGTCCCTCGCACGGACCCGACGTCTGCCCTGGATCCGTGCCACCACTGTGCGGATGTCGAGCAGACGTTTGGTTGGGGCGTAGGCTCTTAGAGCCAGAGAGTCTAGAACGGCTCCGATGTATTCTATTCGTTGAGTGGGGGTCAACTGGGATTTCTTGAAGTTGACCCGCAGACCGAGGCTCTGCATAAGGGCGAGGCAATGTGCAACGTCGTCCTTGGCTTTTTGTTGGGTCGGGGAGCAGATCAACCAATCGTCTATGTACGGGAACACCTGGACGCCTTGCAGTCGCAGATGAGCAGCCACCGGTGCCATGCACTTCGTGAATACCCTCGGAGCGGTGGAGAGGCCGAAGGGTAGGCATGTGTACTGGTAGATGTTGCCGCCCACCTGGAATCGGAGGAAACGACGATGTTCCCTCCTGATGGACACGTGAAAGTAGGCGTCCTTCAGGTCGATGACGGTGAACCAGTCCCCGTGGTTGATCAGCGGGAGGATGGAGTGAAGGGTTACCATCCGGAACTTCCTCGCGTCGATATGGTTGTTGAGAAGACGGAGGTCCAGGATGGGACGTGCCCCCCCGTCTTTTTTGTCCACAAGGAAGTATCGGGAGAAGAACCCTTCGTGAGACTCCGACGCTGCGACCGGCTCTATGGCGCCCTTCTCTAGGAGAGCTGTTAGTTCCTCCTGGAGCGGTGGGGATGGATCGGTGATGCGGATCCGTCCGACAGTAGGGCATCTCTCGAACTCGATCGCGTAGCCAGAGTCTAAGATGGTTAAAACCCATCGGTCTGTGGTGATGGCAGACCACGCCGATAGGTAGTCGGAAAGGGGGCGGTAGGGTAGAGTCTCGGTCACGGAAGAGTCAAACACGTTGTTTGCCCTTCCGTTCCGTACGCTTGCCAGTCTGAGGCCGTTGCTGGTAGCGTGGACGGTTGGGTTGTTGGCGCTGCCGGTAGGGCTGGTACCGGGAGTAGTCCCCTCGTCTCTGTGGCGGGCGAGGTTGATAGGATGGGCCCGCCTGAGACGTCGACGGCTGGTCCTGATGGTAACGGCCGGACCCACGGTGTGGAGGGCGGAGCTGTTTTATTGTGGCGTAGTCCCCTTTCAGCTCTCCCAAGGAGGTGTCGGTCTCCTTGGCGAAGAGGCCCTCGCCATCGAAGGGGAGCTCCTCCACGAGCCGCTTGACATCGTCCTGCAGGTTAGCCGAACGGAGCCAGGCGTGGCGACGGAGCTGGATGGCGGAGGCCAAGTTTTTTGCCTCCGACTCGGTGACGTGGCGGCCGGTGCGGATTTGCTGGAGGGAGAGGTGGTTGCCCTCCATGCAGAGTTTTTCAAAGTCCGCTTGTCGATCAGGTGGCAGTAGGGACTTGAACGACTCCGCTTGCTCCCAGAGTCGACACTGGTAGCCTCCCATGGCCGTCGCGTAGTTGGACGCACGGAAGGACAAGGAGGCATTGGCGTAGACCCTCCTGCCCAGTGCGTCCAGCTTCTTCCCCTCTTGGGTCGACGGGATGGGAGTGCTGCTGATCGGCGTCCGGTGTTGGGAGCCCTTGACCACTCGGGAGTTCGGTGCCGGGTGAATGTGCAGAAAGTTGGAATCGTCCAGCAGTCTGTACATAGAGTCCACTCTGTTGGATACGGAGTGCGAAGAGACCGGCTTCTTCCACACCTCCTTGGCCGCTTTCGCAATCTTAGGGAGCAGTCCGAGGCGGACGGGGACCAACTCCTTGCGGTCGGCCAAGCCGCAGACGACATCCTCACAGTCGTCCGGGGGAGCCTCCGCCCGAATCCCAAGTGTGGATCCGAGGCGAGTGATCAGTCCGGTGTAGGTCTTCAAATCCTCCGGCTGGGATCCGTGGACGGCGCCGATGTTGTCGTCCGGGGACTTGTCGACCGCAACCGGCGGTGGCTGATGCTGCTCCTCCTCCTGATCCGACGAGTCGGAGTCTCCTGACCGCGCCGAGACGCTGGGCGGTGGCAGGTAGACCTCGGGGTCCGAGTCCGACCAGTACGGCCTGGCGGATCTCGGATCGCTCCCCGGCAAAGGCAGCTGGTACGGAGGGAGAGAGGCCTCCGACCGCGCCTGTTCCACCCTCTGCCGCTTCGGTGCGGGGCCCTCCTCACGGAGCGGTGGTGCTTCCGTGGCTGGTGGTGAGGGCAGAGGGCGCTCCCACGGTGTCGTCTGCGGGCCCTGGAGCTCGGCGTGCAGTTTCCGCACCATCGCCTCGATGTACGGGGCGATGAGGCTCAACTGGGGCGGCGGTTCGGTAGCCGGACCAGGAACCACGGAAGGACTGCGGAGGGAGGAAGACCTGTGCGGTGGTACAGGTGGAGGAGTCTCCGGCGGCGGTGGAGGGCTGTGGGCCCTCTCCGGCGTGGCGTCCCGGGCCTCGGTCGACATCCTACCCGGCGTAGGTGGAGCTGCGACCGGGGCGGATGCTAGGGAGCGTGGCGGCGAAAGTTGAGCCGGTGCCGGGGTCGGAGGAAGAGAAGACGAAGAGCTACGGCGCTTCTTTTTCTCTTTTTTGTCCTTCTTCTTCTTCTCCTGCTCCTTCTTCCGCCTGAACAGTTCAGAGGCCGAGGGCCTGGAAGAAGAAGCGGAGGTTGAAGGAGCAGACGTGGAAGCGGCCTGCTCTGGAGCTGGGGGAGCCGGTGGTGCCAGTGCGGCCTCCATGAGGTAGGCTTGAAGGCGGTACTGGCGGTTCTTGATGGCGGCCTTCGAGAAGCCGCGACAGACTTCGCAGGTCTGGACCTGGTGACTCTCCCCGAGGCAGCGAAGACAACGCACGTGCCCGTCCGAGCTAGGGAACTTTCTCTTGCAGGACGGACACTGCTTGAACGCTGCCGCTGAGGCCATCCACCGAAGTAGATGGCCGAAGAGAAAAAATTATCCCGGCCGGGAGGCCCCGACACGAGATGTTGGTCTTCTTTTTTTTTTTTTTTTTTTTTAAACGGCGGCTGAGGGCGAGCCCCAGCCACACGAGGACCAAGGGAACAAGTCCCCTAGTCCGAGAAAAATTGTAAAGTAGGAAAAATTGGAAGATTCTGAGACAATCTCAGCAAAGTACTCACAGCTTTTTTTCCAGGCTCCTGCTTGCGCAGCGGAAAAAAGCAAACTGAGGGGAGAGCGCGAAATGGCGCCTAAAGGGGTTGGGCATGGTGGGCGGTCCCACATTCAAAACTCTTTATCCAATCAGCTTTCCAGCTCCGCTCCGGATTCAGCGCAGGCGCAGAACCCATCAGTGTGCATCCCCAAACAACACGAAGGAGAAGTGTGCTTATAATCCGGTAAATACGGTATCCTCCTGATCTTGAGTCTCACCTGCACGCCCGACATTTTCTCCACGGGTTCGGGGGACTGGATCTCACAAGAAGGACACGTCGCTTGGTACCATGAGACCTAGAGGAGAGAGAGAGAGAGAAGGATTCTGAGGTCACGTTCCATTTGCTCCATTCACACATGCAGCCATGCATGCAAAGAGAGCTCTCTCTTACCGGCAGGAAGTTTCGGCAACCTAGAGATGCACAGTGAAGGATTCGAGGGGGAGGGGTGTTCTTTTTTAAAAAGAGCATCTTTCAAGCCATGTCCTTCACCTGCACCTATTTAAACAGGTGCAATATGTCCTCCCTCTGCTTGAACCCAGCCTGAAATTGGAATGCTACCTTTCCAGAATCGGAACTCCCATCATCCCCCAACCAGGATGGCTGCAAGATAACAATTCTGAAATGGTAGTCGCGTTAGACTGTGCAAGCATATCAGAGAGTAAACAAAACATGACAAAAAAATGCTGTGGCACTTTAAAGACTAACTCCTGTATTTTTAATGTTATCTTTCTCCAACAGAAGTTAAGGTCCATCTTGAACATCAAGTGCGATGACTATGGCACCAACATTGCCGTCCTAAATAGCATCGAAGCTTCCATCATAGGCCATCGTCTTATATCAGGGATTCTCAACTCATTTAATGCCCCCCCCCCCTCACTGCCTCTACCACACCCAGAATTGCCATGTGGTGGAGGAAGGGCAAAATGGCCGTCCGGCCCCCGAGTGGGACTTGGTTGATTAGTATAACAGGTAAGTTTCCAAACCAGTGTGGCTTTTTACAACCCATAATAACAGAAGTCGTGGCCTGGCACTGAGCAGGAGGGGAACAGAATCGATGATTCTATGATTCTATGAAGGAAGGGCCCAAGCAATATCTCCAATCCAGGGTTTAATCTGGGTGTTGTGTTTCCAGTCACCAACCCCAATTTAAATAAACCAAAACCTTTCATTCACCCAGTGATAATTTAGCCCTAGAAACTCAATGTTTGAAGAACAAACAAATCCAAACCTGGGAAATCCATCAGCATTTTCTTTAAAGTGTGCACAAAAGGCAACCCACCCCCAAATTCCGGACTCGGCAGTTATCAGAGACACAGGCACAAACCAGGTCAGGATCCGTTGGCCATCTCAGAGAAGGGAGGCCGTATTGGAGACAAAAGGTTTGCTTGTGTCCATGTTCAACCTCAGAGTCACAAATCATTACTGATCAATTGCAGCCTGATCACTAATTTATCACAAACAGTGATAAATACAGTACTGTGACTGCAAACGTATATACTGTATGTTCCCTTCTCAGGAGCAGCAAGGGCCGTGATTTGGCATTGCAGGCCGGATGCGGCCCACAGTTTGGCCACGCTCACCTTAACTCCTTTCTCACTCACTGCTAAGTGGCTGGGCAAGAGAACAACCATTGGAAGGTCCACGGTATAACCTTTGTGCAATCCAAAATAAAACCTTTCCGTTTCTCTCCCACTCACTGTTTTAAGAGCCAACAACTAGCTTCTGCCATGCGTTGATGTACAGCTAATTTAATATCCTATAGAGCAGATGATGGATGGCCATTACTGGGTGGCCTTGAGGCTCCATTAGAGCATCATTGATTTCAAGGAGGCAAGTTTGTCAAGGATGATGGTTATGGAACAACGCCGGCAGGAGCCAAGCTCGGCTAAGCCGAGATTTATGTGAACAGCCTTAGATGTCTTCTTGCAGAGGCAAGTGTCAACACGCATCTATCTGGTCTCAGTAACCAGGTGATCCTGCTATGGGAACAGAGTAGACTAGTGATGGTGAACCTTTTAGAGACCAAATGCCCAAACCGGGTGGGTGGGGGGAGAGAGACTCTGTGCTGGGGTAAGGAGGAAGCACTCCCATTGGACTGCTGGACAGAGTGGTGGGGAAAACTCTGTGCTGGGATGACGGCGCACGTGCCCACAGAGAGGGCTCCGAGTGCTACATCTGGCACGCGTACCATAGGTTCACCACCAGTGGAGTAGACCTACTGCCAGTGACTCAACATCAATTGTCAGGCAGTGGTTAACTCACCTGACCACCCTGAGAACAAACAACCTTGGGCGGCAAAGTCCACAAGGAAGGGTGATGGTCCCCAGGTGGATTAAATTCCACCTGAATCCATCTTGATGAAGGACAGCAGCTTCATCAAGACTGGCCAAAATGGCTCAGGACCAGAAAGTGATTCACGGAACTGGATCAGTGGTATGGCAGTCATGCTGTGATGCAGAAGGGCAAATGGAAGGCCACTGCATTATAGTCTCAAGGCAGTCTTCATGGCTGATCGCCATGAGGACCACCATTCAGAGTCCTCATTTTGAGTGCCATGAAATGTTTTGTTACTTTGGCTTCAGAGACGAACACGTCTAGCTCTCCCAAATAACTATAACAAACCCTAAGTACTTTGGGAGGAACTAGAATACCAACTAACTTTTTTGTTTGTTTGATAAATTAATGTTCTTGGCTTGGGGGAAATAACTCTTCATTATGACCTTCTAGGATGCTCTGAAGCAGACACCGAATCTTCAGTGTGAGCGGTTGTATCAGTAGGCCAAAATGTTGTGAGTTCAATCCTGATGGGATCAACGTTGACTCAGCCTTCCATCCTTCTGAGGTCGGTTAAATGACTCTCCAGCATGTAGGGGGGGGGGAAATGCTAATTAACTTGTACACTGCCCAGAGAGTGCACTATGGGGTGCTAAAGAGATATAATTGCTATTGCTGCTATTGCTATAAGGGTGTGCCAGTCTATCAATGGGGCACATCTCTCCAACCTCAAGCCAAGCCACGGAAGCCCTAAATCAGTTCTCGACCTTTTAAAGCCAGGGGCCGAGGCACGCTCCCTGAGACAACTTTGGAGGCCAGACAGCCATTTTGCCTTTCCTCCACCACATGGACGTGTGTTGCAGGTGGTGGTGGTGGGCCAGATGAAATGGTGCCATGGACCGCATCCGGCCCATGGGCCACAGGTCGAGAATCCCTGCACTCAATATCCTGGAAGCCGTCTGGCCTGGAAAGGGACCTTTCTTTGAAGTTGCTCACTGCCCCTGAAATGATGTGAAGTGAAAGGCTTTTAAAAAATTAATGCCTCCCTCCCTCTGTACAGCTGCATTTGCCCTTCAGTAATCTACAGGAATCAAATGGCAGTTCTTTCCTTACTATTTTTAGCTAACCCACTCCCACTTTGTTCCCTTTGTGTCAACTTTTTCAACTTTGACATGTAAAGCAAGGAACGGCCCCCTGCCTGTTTCCCCTCTTCTGTCTTTGGACATTCTATTCTATTTCATTTTATTTTTTAAATAGAAAGACTAACGACTGCTGCTTCAGTCACTTTTGTTAACAGGACTGCTGCGTGAGAAATGGCCCACCGTCCCTTTCGAGTGACCTGCGAATAATACTCGGTATGTATCTATGAATCCCTGTTTAAAATAGTCAAGGGTACATTAAAAAAAATAGTTAACACAGCTATGTTCCAGAAAAGGGGCATTTGTTAATGCAGGGACTCTCAACCAATGGGCCGGATACAGCCCGCGGCTGTTGTTAAAAGGGGGAGGGATCCAGTGCAATTGAAATAAATGTTTCCTCCCCCCCCCTCCCATACTAGTATTTGGGGTGATGCAATTCTGTAGGTAGAGCACATGTCTTTTGACACCTGGCTGAAACTGAGTTATGAAACACCACCCACCCTATGCTTGCTGTAGACAGTGTGGTGTGCTCCCCACTCACTTTACTCACAGAGATGGACCTACACCTAGTCTTTAATCCCAACATGGGCAGGCGCACTGGGCCCAGTGAAGTCTATTAACAAGTGGACCTGTCAAATTCTTTTGGATTCCGTGGAAACAGCCATTAAATTTTGGGCTAAGATTTTTACATTTCGGGGAGCGTTGGTAGAATTCTATGCAAGCCACTCCTTTGTTCAACTTTGCCCTATCCAAGAGCTCGGTATAGCTCCAAAGTTTACCCATCTCGCTACTAATGGTTTTAAAAGATCTAAACCAGGGGTGCCCAAACTACGGCACGTGGGCCGGATTGCCGCCGACACTGGAAGTGACACGCTGCTGCTGGAAGCCATGAAATTGCGCTAAAAATGCACTGAAACGCTGGGAAGATGCAGCGAAAAATTCCAAAAACACGGTGAAAATGTATTGCCCTCGCTCCTGCCACCATGGGAAGCAGCAGAGGAGGCAAAAACACCCAAAAGTGCACAGTGAATTCACCCACTGCCACTGCTGGAGGAAGTGTGGTCAGGAAACCCCTGATCTAAACGTTGGAAAATATAACAAGGAATTGATTATTATTATGGCAACAGCCACAAGATTATTAATTGCGAGGAATTGGAAATTATATAGGTATGATGGAATGAAGGAATGGTACAAAGGACTCTGGAATATGGCTATAAATGATAAACTGACATGTGAATTAAAATTAGGGGGAAGGTGTTATAAAGAAAGATAAGTTTATGGAAATTTGGAGAAAGTTCATGGAGCATGTGTTCGAAAAATCTAAAGGAGCCCAGGCCCTGTAAAGAATATATGACATTCTGGAAATAGTGGGGAAGGAGATGAACAAATGAACAAATTATTATGTTTAAAATGACACAGACAAAATTGCAGGGTCCCAGGGTGGAAGGTGCACACCGCATAAGTATTTTTAGTTCGTAATTGGTAGTCAGAATTAATCCAGCTTTCAATGCCCACCTCAATTATTTCCCCATCTCCCTCAAGACAAGAATAATAAGTTCGCGTCAGAAATTATTCTGGGTTGAAAGGATTTTTGCTGAAGGAACTCCGCTCAGGGGACGCTCAAACGAGGCTCCTTTCATGTCCCCAAGATCTTTTCCCACAGAAGTGGTCCCTATTTATCTACTTGCAATTTCTTGCTTTCAAACTCCTAGGTTGGCAGGAGCTGGGAAGGAAAGGGGCACTCAATCTGTCGTGCAGTACCCGGGTCTCGAACTGCCAACTTGCCTGCCTTCCAGCTAACAAGGCGAGCTTCTTAACCACTCAGTCCTCAAGACAGCACAATCCAGTGTGTGGGAACTTCCCCCTTTCTCCCACAGAAAAACTCCCACTGTCCTGGCATTCGTTGGACCATATTTAGCACAACACCATTCCATTCTCCAAGGGAAGCCCCCGGACCCTAAGGCCCTGCTATAAATAGGCTCTGGCTCTCCAAGGCACCCGCTTTGACAGGTGGAAACCTCTCCCTCCAGGCAGACGATGGAGAAGATTTTTACAGAAGTCTGCCTTGAAGAAGGCCAAGACTAAGCATGTGACGGTGGCCAGTGATGAGTCCCTATGGTTCAGCTAGAACAGACAGATGGGGCGCAGAGGTTGACATCTGTTTGATGATATTCAGGCAATCAGCTTCCATAAAGTCACACCATCTGTAAGACTCGCAAAAGTGACGGCAAACCTCAAATCAACTTGCGTCTCCCTCCCCCACAAGATGTGACCTCCCCTTGCTCAAAAGCCAGTCGTAGCTGACTCTAGGATTCAGTGCTCATCTGTTTATAGCCCAATGCTCTCTGTGTCTGCAAACATTTCCGTGGATATGTGGCAGGCACGACTAAACACCAGCGGACATGGAATGCTGTTACCTTCCCACCAAAGTGGTACCTATTTATCTACTTGCAATTTAGGTACAGATGAGGCTAAGATGCTGACTGGGAGGCAGAAGGTCAGCAGTTCGATTCCCAAGTACTGCAGGATGGAATGAGCTCCCATCTTTGTCCCAGCTCCTGCCAACCTAGCAGTTCGAAAGCAAGAAATTGCGAGTAGATAAATGGGGACCACTTTGGTGGGAAGGTAACAGCATTCCGTGCGCTCCGGTATCTAGTCATGCCTGCCACATGACCATGGAAACGTCTGCAGAAGCAGACAGCTCTGGCTCTTCAGCTTTGAAACAGAGATGAGCACTGAACCCTAGAGTCAAATACGACTGGCTTTCGAGCAAGGGAAACCTTTACTACCCGTGGATTAAAAGAAAAGCAAAGTCTGTGGATCTGTAGGCATCTGATACAGGTTTTAGCAATTCTGTGCAAAAACAGAAATTGGAGGAAGACTTCCCTATGGCAAGCCTTTTCCCATTAAGAAATTAATTTCTATTGCATTTCACTGCAGTCTTTAACTTAGGTCTGAGTCAATGGATATGTATGTGCATATGTACACTGCAGTCAAACCGATTCTGACTTATGCCAATTTTTTTCCAGGGTTTCCCAAGTAGAGAATAAAAAGAAGTGGTTCATCATTCCTTCCTTCTGGGGGCATCCTGGGATTGTGTCATTTGCCCATGGCAACATAGGCCAGATCGTCTTCTAGAAGGCACAGTGGGAAACCAAACTCCCAGCCTCTATCTCTGCAGCCATACCTAGATTTTCTTAAATGTCTGGACTTCAGTGGTTTGTAAGTTCTCTCAAGCATAAAAGAACGGCAGAGGAAAAAATATGACCCAGATTTGAGCTATAATATAACAGTGTGAAGTTTATGAGGAGAGAGGTTGCTGTCGTTTGTAATTCCCAGACTCAAAAGCCGGAAATCCAGCAACTTGCAAAACCTGCCTTTGAAACATTCTCCCTTTGGACTTTAATCACAGCCAGATAAGAGTCCCCAATTCTTTCTTACACACCTCAATCCCTAGGCCAGTAATGGTGACCCTTGGTACACCAGGTGTTCTTGGACTTCAATTCCCAGAAGCCCTGATCAGCAGGAGTGCTGACTTGGGCTTCTGGGAATTGAAGTCCAAGAACACCTGGAGTGCCAAGGTTTGCCATCACTGTCCTAGGCACCCGCCCCTCTCCTTCCCTGGCTACTGGGCTAAGAAACACCTGTTCCCCCCTTTTCCGTCTCACTGTGCACAAGAGTAGCTTCCAAGATGGTGCGCCGGTGACAGGTGCCGAGGGAAAGGTCATTTTCCTAGGGTGCACAGCATTCAGACATTAGTTCTAGCACAGGCCAATGGGTAGGAAGGAAGGAATGTGTCATCAAAATAGCCATGTTGACAGAGGAGTAGGATGGATATAAAGAAGAAACTGATTCTAGAATGCCAAGGTTCACCTAAAACAACCAGCTGTAAAACTGTGGTTTATGGGCAGTGAAGTTAATGATCTACGGTAGCCTATTGGCCAAGGTCAGGCACTTCCCAAAAACACAGGGCTATAGCTGGGTCAGCCCAAGACATCCTGCTACCTGAGGGAAAGCATTAGGCTGCTCCACCCATTCCATGTACAGTATAATCGCCACAGTCCCCCACCTGGTGAAGGGTCTGCGTTCCAGACTCACAAGATAGGCAGGTAGGAAGTAAGCCATGACCATACTGCCTTCTTCTCCAAATGCCTTCTGCCGTCTCACAGTTTCCGCCACCTGAGACAACCACTTCAATTTGCCTAACAGCAGTGGCGAAGGGACTACGGTGGCTCAGTGGTTAAGATGCTGGACTTGGCATCTGGAAGGTCGGCAGGTCGAGACCCGGGTACTGCATGACAGATTGAGCGCCCGCCTCTGTCCCAGCTCCTGCCAATCTAGCAGTTTGAAAGCAACAAATTGCGAGTGGATAAACAGGCATCATTTCAGCAGGAAATGTAACCGCGTTCTCTGCACTCTGGTGTCTAGTCATGCCTGCCACATGACCTCGGAAACATCTAAAGACACAGACAGCGCTGCCTCTTTGGCTATACATGGAGATGAGTACCAATCCCTAGAGTCAGATATGACTGGCTTTTGAGCAAGGGCAATCTTAACCTTTACTAGGGTCAGAAAAGTGCAAACTTTTACTCTAACAAACAACTTTTTTTAACAAGATGCTGTACACAAGATGAATCAGAAACTGTCCGCTGAGGAAGCTTTAGAGCAGCGCCATTTCACATGGTCCACACCGCCTCCCCCACACCCAGAAGTGCCATGTGGTAAAGGAAGGGCAAAATGGCCGTCCGGCCCCCAAAGCTCTCTGAAGGAGCGTGACCCGGCCACCAGCTTTAAAAGGTTGAGAATCCCCGCTTTAGAGCTGTCACCATAAAAGAGCCAGTATCCTCCATCTAACCCAGAAAACAAGAAGGGAATTACCCCAGATGCTGCTAACACTGGGGCAAAAAAGAAAACGCAGCCCTGCCACAGCGTGAGAAGCCGGAAGGAAAGAGCTTGAAAGATAAGCATGTGTTTCTCTGACAAGGGGGAAGAGGAAGCAAAAAAACCCCAAGCGGGCTGAAGGCAGGCAGCAACTTTGAAAGACTTTGCACCACTTTTTATAACCCAACTGTGTTCAGCTTTGCCGGTATGCAAAGCCTCAGATCTGTCTGAGAGTTCAAAACCCAAGTTTTGTTTCCGAGAAGGAAAACGAACATGTTTCAGCCGTCAAGAGGAGAGACATTTTTTAAAAAAAGAAACAAAGGCCAATTCTTCAGAAAAGGTCAGGGAAATTTTCTAAGAGGAGTAAAGATGGCTGTTTTACTACACATCCTGTGTTCACGCCTCCTCCCTGTTCTGTAAAATGGGATTTTTTGACTCATCTCTTCATTGTTTTACTACTTAGGCAATTCATTCAAAGTCAGAACATGAGCACCATTGGTTCTATCAATGTGGTAATACATAAGTTCAATATTATGTGTTATAACAGTGGTGGCGAACCTATAGAACACATGCCAGAGGTGGCACTCTGAACCCTCTCTGTGGGCACCTGTGCAGTTACCCCAGCAAAGTTTGCCCCGCCCCTCTGCCCAGCAGCCCAATGGGAGTGCTTTCTCCTTCCCCCAGCACAGAGTTCACCCCGCCCTTCTGCCCAGCAGCTCAATGGGAGTGCTTTCTCCTTCTCCCAGCACAGAGTTCACCCCGCCCCTCTGCCCAGCAGCTCAATGGGAGTGCTTTCTCCTTCCCCCAGCACAGAGTTCACCCCATCCCTCTGCCCAGCAGCCCAACAGGAGTGCTTTCTCCCCTCCCCAGCACAGTTCACCCCATCCCTCTGCCCAGCAGCCCAATGGGAGTGCTTTCTCCCTCCCCCAGCAAAGAGTTCAGCCCGCCCCTCTACCCAGGAGGCCAATGGGAGTACTTCCTCTCCCCCCCCGCACAGAGTTCACCCCACCCCTCTGCCCAGCAGCCCAATGGAAGCGTTTCCTTCCTACCCTGTTGCCGTGTTGACACTTTGCAATAAATAAGTGGATTTGGGTTGCAGTTTGGGCACTCGATGTCTAAAAGGTTCGCCATCACTGTGTTGCAACATTGCTCGAACTCATTATGCCAGTGTTCTGACTTTGAATGAATTGCCTCAGTAGTGAAATAAGTTCAATACAATGACCCTCGACATCCTCTGACTGGATATGTGCCTCAGGTCCACCAGCTCAGCTCCAGGAAGAGCTTTATGGCAAGAACAAACATTCTTGAGGGTACGCAAGAGCAAAACCAAATTAGAAGATGGAGGAAGGAGTTCACTGGACAAGGAACATCATTAAAGGAGGAGATGGCTGAGGAAGTCAACCTCCCCTATGCCACTTGGAGGACCGTGAACAGGTTGAGAGCCAGAGTCCCTAAATGTATGACCAACATGCTCAAGTGGGGACTGCTGGCTGACAACAACATGCTGTGTGAATGTGGAGAGATACACAATCCAGCTCATTTACTGGCCTGCCGATTACTGCCAGAAATGTGCACCAATGAGGACTTCAGTTTGGCCAACGACAAAGCCAAGAAAGTGGCTTCATTTTGGCAGTCCAGGGTTTGATCGGGATGTGAAAGAAGAGGTTCAATAAAGTTACAATTCAAAGTGAAAGAACAAGCAAGAACAAAACTGCTCAGTGTATTGAGTAACATTTTCTAGTTTCTTTTAAAAGCTTTTAAAGGGGATTTTTGGAGGCATTTGCACATAAATTCCATAGGTTTTGTGCCTATCTCCTATTAATCTTAGGGTCCCGTCCCCCTGGACCAAAAAAAGTACAGTTTAAGGACTACCGCACCAAGATATTTTTAAACACTGCAATGAGTATTGACCACTAATTACTTTTTCACACCAGAATTAGTCAACAGAACAAAATTATTTTTTGCAAACAACTTTGCAGACAAAATCACAGGCAAACCCCCCCCCCCCCCAATATTAAATTAGATAATCAGTTCCAATTTAGCAGCAATTTTCTCAGTACAGGTAGTTTGTAAGCAGGAATAACTGCCCCATTTGTAAGTAATATGAACCCATCCACTCTGCCTTCCCTTCCTCTGCTTCAGGCTTCTTCAGGCCCAAACTTGCCCAATCTCAGTTCACATGTTCCGGAAAAATTGCAGAGAGAGAGAGAGAGAGAGAGAGAGAGAGAGAGAGCTACCCAGAAATAGAAAAAAATGTTTATTCATTTATAGCCCAGATTCAGGTCAGCACAGAACATACAGCCTGCCTTGGCCCCATGGCATGTTGTAGGACTAAAATTATCAGAGGAAGAAAGAAACAGTGGTAGCAATTTCACTTCTATACCACCCCATAGCACTTAGTGCACTCTCGGGTCAATTTGCAAGTTAATTAACATTTTTGCCCCTAACATACTGGGCATTCATTTTATCAACCTTGGAAGGATGGAAGGCTGAGTCAACCTTGATCCCTGGTTGGGATTGAACTCACAATGTTCTGGCTGCAAGACAGCAGTTTAACCACTGTGCCACCAGGTAGTGTCACAGAGTGCAAACACAAACAAGGTTCGGCCAGACACCAAGATCCCCTGCATCCATATAGAACAGTGATGGCGAACCTTTTAGAGATCGAGTGCCCAAACGGCAACCCAAAACCCATTTATTTATTTCAAAGTGCCCAGCAAGCAACAGGGGAGGAAGGAAGCGTTCCCATTGGGCTGCTGGGCAGAGGGGTGGGGCAAACTCTGTGCTGGGGAGAGGGAGAAAATGCTTCCATTGGGCTGCTGGGCAGAGGGGCGGGATGAACTCTGTGCTGGGCGAGGGAGAAAGCATTCCCATTGGGCTGCTGGGCAGAGGGGCAGGGCAAACTCTGTGCTGGGGTGACTGCACAGGTGCCCACAGAGAAGGCTCCGAGTGCCATAGGTTTGCCACCACTGATGTAGAAGAAGCAAAATTTACTACTAGTTTATGTTACATTTATATCTTGTCTATCCTCCAATAAGCTCATGACACTCTCTGTGTGTGACCTTCTATAGCGAGTCTACTTGGGGGTACGTGACTGGTCCAAGATCAACCCACTGCAAAACCTACATAAATATCTAATAGATTTCTAAAAGAAATAATCAACCCAGACACTGGACTGGATCAAACATTCAGAAGTTACTTTTTCAGACTACATCACCAAGAAACTTCTACCCAGCACGTCCAGTTCCAAACTAATTGCTTTTTTTATCTCCATACTGCACAGGCATTTGGTCTTTTCCTCCACGATCCTTAAGTTTTCTCATTTGGCAGATTTTATTTGAGTTAGCTTTTTAGACTTCACCCTGGCTAAAGATTTTGGAAGCTGCAGCCTAGGAAAAGTTACTTTCCCCAGCCCCAGCCTCAGACTACATTGCAGAAGCAATCTTTAGAAATGACGGTTTTATTGACATTTCAGTCATTCCATTCTGAACAGGTTTCGTGGCCCCGGAGCGCTTTATCCGTCTGAAGGTGTGGTTCAGAATGACTGAGCTAGCTGTTCTAAAAGCCAGAAAATGTCAAAAAATATATATAGTCTGCAAATTAATCGACAACTGCACCTTTTCTTCCTCTGTGCATCTCAAGTGCAAAATGCAAACTTTCCCCACTGAAAGCAGAGCTTGAAAACATTGAAAACAAGGAATGCTATTGCTCATAAAACGTTGCAGCCACCAGAATCATCACTAGGAGATTACGGCACTTGCGGTCCACCATAGAACATTTTTCAAAGCTTTGACTAGGACAGCTCCATGTTCTGACTCTTGCTAAGATCTCTGATCAACTGCCTGCCTACACATATCCCTGGAGAGGCAAAGAGCCCCCAATGTGCTGGCATAGCAATGAACTAAAACTTTCGCCCACTCACTGCCTGGCTACCCAGCTCATTCAGAGGAAACCCCAAGAGATGTCGGCTATCTCTTAATGCCCCTTGACATTCACCAAGCAGTTTCAGCCCAGCCGCCTGGATCCAGAAGTCAACCCAGATAACAAGCAGAGGGAAGATGTTCGGAAACCATCTTTTGCTCCCCGGTTGCTTCTGATTCTTAACCAGAGGTTTAAACCTCCCACTCCCTGGTCTCCCTTCCTTGAAACCCAGTTATATCCAACTACGTATCCAGAGAGCCAGTGCTGTCTGAGATGTTTCCATGGTCATGTAGAAGGCATGACTAGATACTAGAGAGCACGGACCACTGTTACCTTTCCAGCCAAAGTGGTACCTCTTTATCTACTTGCAATTTCTTGCTTTCGAACAGCTAGGTTGGCAGCAGCTGGGACAGAGACAGGAGCTCACTCAGTAAAATGAGCCCCCAGCATGTTGGGGGCAAAATGCTAATTAACTTGTGAACCATCCAGAGTGCTCTAAGCTCTATGGGGCAGTAAAGAAGTGTGATTCTATTGCTGATTGATGGCTTAATTAAAGTGCCAGCTACCATGGTGTAGTGATTTAGTATCTTTGTCTCCCCTTAGCAGAGAGGATCAGATGAAGAATTCAAAGTTTTAAAAGTCCCCTTTGCCATCAGGCACAGAGACAACACAATCTTGGGGTCCTCCCCGCCCCCCGCTCTGCAGTTATGCCAGAAGTTTGTACTTCCTCTTTTAACACAAGCAACTCTGGGCTGTCAAAGCTCAAGAGCAGGGAGTCTCAACCTGCGGGCCGGATGCAGCCCGCGGTGCCATTTTATGTGCCCATCCCCCAGCGCCTCCACCACACAAGGAAGTACCCTTTGGTGGAGGGAGGGCAAAGTGGCCATCCGGTCCCCAAAGCTGTCTGAGATCTAGGAAAATTACAGCAATTTCACTAGTTCCATGCGCTACTTGACTCTTAGCTGCCAGGGATTTTCGCGACGAGTGCTTAAATGGAAAGCTAATTATACCTGTCTTTCAAGGCTTCAGATGTTCTGCCTTACCTTCAGCATGCCGACTTAGCAATGCTTTTAAAAAGGGAACTGTTATTAAATTGTCATTTGCTGGCCGACCTGTGCTAGACGAGGTGACGCTCCCTTTGAATACCCAGGTACGCAGCTTGGGTGTATTCTCAGACTTGTCCCCGTTTGGATTAATGTAACGCGATGCATGTGGGGCTGTCTTTGAAGACAGTTCGGGGGCTACCGCTGGTTCAAAACACCGCAGCCATGCTGCTTCATGGGAAGCAATTTAATTTCTCTTACAAGTTTCAGCGGCTGCAGGTCCATTTCTAGGCCCAATTTCAAAGCGCTGCACATGATCTACAAAGCGCTGCACATGACTCAGGTCCAGGCTGCCTGAAGGACTGCCTCACCCCATGGGAGAGAAAAGTTTTCCTTTTGGGTATATGATTATTTTAATCTGCTTTAAATACTTTAACTAATTAGGTAAAGGTCGCAGTAGCTCGAAAGCTAGTCGTATCTGACTCTAGAGTTCGGTGCTCATCTCCGTTTACAGCCAAAGAACCAACGCTGACTGGTCACGTGGCAGGCAGAGTGCACAAAACACTGTTACCGTTCCTGCCAACGTGGGAACCTCTGTGCTAGAAAGAAAAGTCGGTCCTTAGAGCAAATTGAGCCTGAACTGAACTGTCTCTGGAGGGGAAATGATGAAACTGAGATGGTCCTACATTGGATACACCATGAAGCACCAAGAATTTCTGGAAAAAGCGGCAACGCTGGGAAAGGCAGAAAGCAGCAGGAGAAGAGGAAGACCCAAGGTGAGATGGATTGATTCCCTAAAGGAAACCACAAGTTTGAGTTTGCAAAAACCGAGCAAGGCTGTTGAGGGCAGGACATTTTGGAAAGCTCTTTTTCATAGGCTCACCCTAGGCTGGAGACATGTTGCCGACACATAACAACCGCAAGTCTAAAACATTCCCTTAAAACTGTTCTCTGGCCAGCTCCACCCTTGACAGCTGTTCCCAAAAAGCAAGAGAAAGAAACAGAATCCTTGTCTAGAGTGCATGAAATTGCAGGACTGGCGACTTCAGTTTTTATTTTCCCCTAGAGATCTCGGACTATGGAGGGGGGATATTAATCTTTCTGCCTTCTGACTAAAGCTGCTCACCGTCATTTGAGGATTAGGGTAAACTCTTTGAGTGAAACATGATTGTTTCACATCTGGCTCCCAGCAAAGCCTTAAATTTTCTGCCCAAGTGCTTGGCATGGGCCCACCACAAAGGCTAAGAAGACAGCTGCCCTTATGCTAATGAACCACCCAACCAGTTCAAGCAAGCTTTCAGAAGCAGGCATAGGATATATTTTGAACTACAACTCCCAGAATCCCCTTGCCCCTGGCTCTTTGGCTTTGAAACAGAGATGAGCACTGAACCCTAGAGTAGGATACGACTGGCTTTCAAGCTAGGGGAACTTTTACCTTTACCTAACTTCTCACAACTGGCCATTCCCAGGTCATGAATTAACAGCAATCATTTTAAAACAGGGGTGACCAAACTTTTCAGGCTGTGGGCCAGTCACGTGGTTCAGCGGACCAGTCACATGGTTCCTCCAGAAGCAGAAGTAAAATGCATCCACACATGTGCAAAATGCTGACATAAATGCACCCATTTATGACAGCTGCATTTATGGCAGCGTTTTGTGGGTGTTTTACTTCTGCTTCCGAGAGCGGTGAGGGCGCCGTGGGCCAAATCTAGCCCGCAGGCCACACTTTGGGCATCCCTGTTTTAAAGGCTATTAGCAGGCTTATTTCAAAGTGTATTTAAATCTAAAAAATAAAAATAGGTAAAATCATTTTAAAGAAGGTTATAAAAGTGAATCCCATGGACTTTAGCCTTAACAACAAAAAGCCTAACCCCAAAAATAATTATTCTGTTTGTTGTCACCTCCGTCCCTTCTCCAGAAACATCAGTAAGACATCATATACTGCGCCCAAAGAGAGTTCAGCTGTATTTATAACATGTGCAAATAAAAGGAATCAGCAGGGATCTGGATACCTTGCATTGTTTACAATGGCTAGGACCCAGTTCGAGTCATTTTTGACAGGCCCATTAAAATCAACGGACTCAGGTTGTTCTACCAATTCCCACAAGTCCACTCTAAACACATCTGGAGCACCACATGATTCAGCTGGTCACACAAACCAGCTCTACAAAGCAAACAATGCATCCCTCCTGGGTGTAACCCAGTGGCACATTTGCAGGTTCTCACCTTGACATAAATCAGTTCTGATAATAAATCATCTCTAGTAATTTTTGTTTCCCAGGAAGCAGATCTTTTAATCAACTAATGAGAGTCTGGCCAGGTTATCCCACTAAACCAGGGGTGGAAAACAAACATTCTTGAGGATACACAAGAGTAAAACCAAATTAGAAGACGGAGGAAGGAGCTCGCCGGACAAGGAACAGCATTAAAGGAGGATATACCGTAGCTGAAGAGCTCAATCTCCCCTATGTCACCTGGATGACCCTGAATAGGTTGAGGGTTGAAGTCCCTAAATGCAAGACCAACACGCTCAAGCGGGGGCTGCTTGCGGACAACACACTGTGTGTGAATGTGGAGAGATACAGAATCTGGTTTATTTACTGGTCTGCCAATTACTGCCAGAAACAGACACCGATGAGGACTTCAGTTTGGCCAACAACCAAGTCAAGAAAGTAGCTTCATTTTGGCTGTCTAGTGAGAAAAAGAACTTTGGGGGGATTATAGTTCCCAAAATCTCCCAAACATTTGACATTTGGGAAATAGGATCCACAGAAAACTGTGTCTCTAGCATTATATTCTCCAAACTCTCCCATATCCTCAACAAAATCCATGCAATTCCATAGGCAGTGTCTTTGGATTGCAATTTCCATCATCCTGAAGCTGGGAAGGGGGGGGGGTCAGCAAAAAGACAGTCCAATTTGCAAGGCAGTCAGTATGAATAACAATAGCTGCCTGGATAGTTCAGACATGACATGCAGGATTTGACCCTGGGACTGCAATGGACTGCCACAGCCTTGTGGATATGGACAAGGTGTGCCAGTCCATCTGGCATGGCCTCTTCCACCTCCATGACTATTGGGAATCAGATAGTGGTTCCTCCTATGTTCATTTTGCCACTGGGCACAATAGGATGGTTTCCAGTGGCGTTTCCTCCACCGAGGGGACCACCACCTTTTCTAAAGGAGTCTGGCCAGACATCCGGCTACGGTAATGGAATAGACCAAGGGTGCCCAAACTTTTTGGGCCGTCGGCCGATCATGTGGTTCAGGGAGCTGGTCACTAAGCCCCAGGGGCCGGGTGCGCCCCCTGACACCAATTCATCCAGCCTACGAAGCCCTCATCGCTCCTGGAAGCGGAAGTAAAATCCACCTGTATGGAGTAGACTGTACAGCCAGCGACTCAACGCCGAGTCTTGGGCGGTGGTAAATAACCTGATTTCCTAAGGGGGCCAATGGCTGTTTGCAAAAGTAAACAAAACAAATCTTATAATGCCAATGGAAATCCTACAATATTCATAGTATTCATAGTAAACGACAGAGGAAATCCTAAAACTATACAACGAGAAATCTCTGTGCCAGAACTGATTCTAATACAAAATCTGAAATCTAAAACACAGCGGTACACCTGAAAAATATCATCGCAGCAAAGGATAACATTATCAGCTGAGTCAAACAACATAAACATATGCAGATTGACAGCAAAAATAAGTCTTTTTTAAATTAAAAAAAACCCACCAAGCTTCAGCAATTAAAACTGACAGTAATAATGCAGCAAACATAGACATCAGTCCGAAATCTTCAAAGCTAATTAACAAAGGTTATGTAGGATCCATAATTACTGGAGAAGAAGTCCAAATTTCATAAGCATTTCCCTCACGTTTTGTGGGAAAGAAGGGATGGAAAAGAAGTAGGAGGCCTTCTTAACCCAATGAAGGGTTAGATTCCAGGAGTTCTCAACCTTTTTAAGCAGGGGAACAGGTCACACTCCATCAGACAGCTTCGGGGGGCTGACGGCCATTTCCCCCTTCCTCCACAACATGGCACTTCCTGGTGTGGTGGAGGTTATGGTGGGCTCCAAGCTCTAGAGCAGGGGTGGCCAACTGTAGATCTCCAGATGTTCTTGGACTTCAATTCCCAGAAGCCCTGATCAGCAGGAGTGCTGACTTGGGCTTCTGGGAATTGAAGCCCAAGAACAGCTGGAGATCTACAGTTGGCCACCCCTGCTCTAGAGGAAGAGCAATGTGAATATGAAAAGACTACTGAAAACCAAATGACTTCACTACCTAGGTGTCCTATTGACAGTGTTAATTTGGTTTGCCAGATATACCTCTCTCTGATTAAAGCAGACCATGCCGCTATTAAACACACACAGATGTCATCCAGACTAGAGTACTGTAATGCTCTCTACACAGGGCTGCCCTTAAAGACCACCTGCAAAATCCAGCTACTTCTAGGTGGAAGTTGATCTGGCCACGTGGCGACCATTTTGCATCAGCGGCACTGACTGCCTATGTAACCCTGGGCTCAACTTAAATGACTACTGCTAAGCTTTAAGCTAGCTGGATAACTCATGTGAGTTAGACACTGGAGCCAAAGGTTGGGAGTTTGATGCCCCGCCGTCTAATTTATTCATATTTCTGGACACAGAGGTAGCAGTGCAGAAAAAGGCCAAGGAGCGGAAGGACAGATTTCTAACAACTTGTACAACTCAACTTATATGCATGTTTAACAAAGAATGTCCCATGAGCATACTATCTTTTTTAAAAAAGAAGTAAATTTTTAATACTGCATACTTTGCCTTTAGAAGTGTGTTTTGGATTTTTGCTTCCACTTTCCATAATTACTTTTCCTTCCTCCTCTAGATTTATTTTTAGGCTCAGGAAGAGATGTAAAAAATTTTTTCTAAGAGTAGGAACAGCAGATGGAGCCAGAAAGCATCAAATGGGCTAAATGTAGAACCAGGGGCAGTGTTTATTAACTCCAAAAATCCCATCCTTTAGTGCCCTTTAGAAAAGAGAAGAAAAACACTACAGAAATGTCCTATCCAACCGCTCAAGTTATTAGAACTGGGTGACAAAGTGTGAGAAAGTGCAACCCCCTTCCCATTTAAATTCATAATTCTGTTGTAATATAATTAAGGTTACAAAAAAGAGGCTTTAAAAGCCCCTAGATCAGAGATGGCCAACCTTGGCACTCCAGCTGTTCTTGGACTTCAGTTCCCAGAAGTCCTGGTCAGCAGGAGTGCTGACTTGGGCTTCTGGGCATTGAAGTCCAAGAACACCCAAAATGCCAAGGTTGGCCAACCCTAGCCTAGATGAATTTTCATAGAATAATTGAGCTGGAAAGGTCCTATGACGCCATCAAGTACAAACCCCTGCTCAATGCAGGAACCCAAATCAAAGCAGATCTGACAGATGACTGTCCAATTATCTCTTGAATGCTTCCAGTGTTGGAGTGCTTACCACCTTCCGGAGTTACTGGTTCCATTGTCGAACTGCTCTAACAGTTAAGATGTTCTCCTGATATATCCGGTTTCCTACAACTTCTTCTTTCGTGTCCTGATCAAACCCTGGACTGCCAAAATGAAGCTACTTTCTTGGCTTTGTCGTTGGCCAAACTTCTCACTGGTGCATGTTTCTGGCATTAATCGGCAGATCAGTAGATAAGTCAGATTCTGTATCTCTTCACATTCACACAGCATGGTGTTGTCCACCAGCAGCCCCCACTTGAACATGTTGGTCTTGCATTTAGGGACTCCAACCCTCAATCTATTCATGGACCTCCAAGTGAAGTACGGGAGGTTGAGTTGCCCAGCTGTATGCTCCAATAACGTTATTCCTTGTCCAATGAGCTCCTCCTCCATCTTCTTTCCTGTAACTTGCACCAATTATTATGTATCCTGAACTCTGGGATGACTGGGAACGATCCTGCCCCTTCTCTTTATGATTATATTTCAAGTACAGTAGAACCCCTTATAACGAATGCCTCGTACAGCAATTAAATCGTACTATAATGAGGATTTGAAAAAAACAACATTGTGCTCCATATAACAACTAAAATTGTTATATGATGCAATGCATCTCTATGGGGAAGATCATACAACTAATTTTTTTGTTGTTGTATGGATTTTTTTCCATAGAGATATTTGCTGTACAGTGCACCCCATAGGGAAAATCGCTTATACGATGCATAACAATTTTTTCGTACAACAACGAGCCCCGTGGAACAGATTAAAATCTTTGTACGAGGGACTATCCCCAGCTCAGAAAATAGTTCAGGAAACTGTACTCGATCATTCTGTTGTTATTTGTTATCTGTTTGTACACCGCCCAGAATGGGATACCACCCAAATTGGTGGTACAGAAATGCAATAAATAAATAAATAAATAGCAGAATTCTCTCTCTCTCTCTCTCTCTCTCTCTCTCTCACACACACACACACACACACACACACACACACACACACACACACAAATGCAGATGTAGTGCCGAAAATAGCAGCGGCGGGTCCTCGCTGTTACTGCTATGGTAGAAAACACAGTACGGTTGGGTGGATCAAGGGGTGACAAGCAAAGTCAGGCTCACACGGAGACAAGCAAACATTTGCCGTACACAGAGCTCCACAGAAACACAGACAGGGATCTGGTTTTCCAAACTCTAGTAAGAAGGCTAGCACCTGAACTTGTGCTGAGCAATCACCAAACAACGGAGTCAATAAATGGCCTTGCTGGCGGGCCGGTTCTAGCAGCCGTCATTCCAAAAGGTTGTCTCTTCTACGTTGAGCTATTGGCTTGGCAGACGCCAAACTGTTCTCCATCATTACACACTCAAGTAATCAGCTTGCTATTTGAGGTTAACAACAGCCAACTTCAGCAGCCAACAGGACTCAGAAGGAAGCAAAGATATGGGCTGGAAAAAGACAACGAAGTAGTTGCGGAGGCTAACTGTGAAATTGAACAAAACCATTTACTGTTGAAACAAATTCAGCATCTAGAATATTTCCAGTCTAGCCAGGCTATCTTATCCTGCTACGGTAATAAAGTAGACCCTACTGCCAGGGACTCAACGGCAATCGGTAATAAAGCAGATCCTACTGCCAATGAGTCAACAGCGATCGTTGGGCAGCAGTTAACTAACCTGACAACCCTGAGAACTAATGGCCTTGGGTAGTGATGTCCGCAGGGAAGGATGATGGTCCCCAAGTGGATTAAATCCCATTTGAATCCATCTTGATGGAGAGAAGCAGCTTCATCCATCCTGACCTGGGACAGAGGAGGACTCTGTATGTCAAAAGGGCTCAGGACGAGAAAGTGACCCATGGAGCTGGATCGGTGGTATGGTATTATAAAACAAACAGGATTTGACGTTCTCTAACAAGAACTGTAAAAGATAGATCCTCAAAACCAATTCTTGACCTCAAAATGTCAGAGGTAACTTCTCCCCACCCCCAACCTGGATCACAGGTTGTTAAATAGCAGGTGAGGTTTTTTTAAAAAACTAAACAAGCTTGAAGTCTGACAAGCCATAACTTTCTCCACCCCAAGTTCCTTCAAGGAAAAGACAGATATAAACTCACAGGAAAAGCTTCTCTTAAGGCTGCAATGAAATCTATTTTCTTGCAACTGAAGAAAATTGACATTTTAAGGAAGTAAGAAACAAAACTTTTGCCCTCTTCAGGTATGTAAAGAATGCAATCTTCTCTTCCATCTCTTCTCTAGGCTAAAATGCCCCATAAACTCTTCCCCAGAGGACTTATTATCTTCTATTGTCGGCTATCTCCATCCCCCACCTGGAAACCTGTTCTATAACCAGAGTTGTTGCTGGGCTGACATACTCCTGCTTCACTGGAAAGTGTTGCAATCCAACATCTGGAAGAACAAACACATACCCAAATCCACGGTAAACAGAAATTGTGATTGTGAGCCACGTGTGGCATGGAAGGGCAGGGGACGGACTTCCACATAGATCACTGAATTCCAACCAACCCCTATCATAAGAAAAACATCTTTGAGTAAATGAAAGAATTGTCTTAGTTGCTGGGGAAGATGTTCAAAAACCATATTTTGTTCTTGGGTTCCTTCTGCTTCTTACCAAGAGGTTTAAACCTCCCTCTCCCTGGCTCCCCTCACTTGAAACCCAGTTGTATCCAACTCTGGGGTTCAGTGCTCATCTCCATCTACAGCCAAAGAGCCAGTGCTGTATGCATCTGCAGATGTTTCCAGGGTCATGTGGAAGGCATGATTAGATGTCAGAGCACATGGAACACTGTCACCTTTCCCACCAAAGTGGTACCTCTTTATCTAATTGCAATTTCTTGCTTTCGAACTGCTAGGTTGGTAGAGAGACAGGAGCTCACATCCGTTGTGCAGCACTCGGAGCTTGGACCAGAATCAGGCAAATCATTTAGACCATTTTTCATTTCTGCTGTGTGATTCGAACAAGAGTCAACCCACAGCATAAGAATTTGGAATCTGTCCATCTCTATTTTTGCTATATGGAGAAAAAGAAAGGAAAAAAAGAAGGACTGCAATCCACGGAAATGCCTTTTAAAATCAATGACTCAGATGGGATCTAGTTGCTCAATTAGTTAAATTTATATGAATCTGCAACCAGACCGAAAAAGTTATGATGCCTTTCCTTTTAATGGCCAAAACCCCATTGGGTCTCCCCTATGTGCAGCAGGAATCGCAGAAGGGTGTTCTAGCACTGTGTCAACTCAGCACAGCTATTTCCATAACAATTGTCCTTCTGCACGCATAAATATGCAATAGGATTCCACGTGAGTTTTCACAACGCATAGGCACATGCTAGTAGACAACTTCTGAAGAAATACTCCCCCCCCCCCTTTTGATTGCCATGAGAGGCAGCTTCTTCTAAAACAACTGCCAGCAATTCTGGGAAAGAGGACTTTCCCACCTAGGGAAAATGTGGGCCAGTTCAGACGAGGTCCACCAGCCCCAGGTGACCACAGAACGGCGCTTACTCAATCCAAACCAAAGCAAGTCAAGCAGGGAAACCTTTGTGACATGTGGGTCTTGGGAAAACCAGAGCACTTTTAAAGAACCTCAAACAAACAAGGATCCAGGCATCTCACAAAACTGAAAATAGCGGCAAAGACAACAGGACCCCTTTCAGTGGCTTAGTGGTTAAAGCGCTGAAGTTGACGATTGGAAGTGCCAGATATGGAATGCTCTAAGTGATGCTGTACTGTCGGCCAAACGTCGTGAGTTTGATCCTGACGGGGATCAAGGCTGACTCAGCCTTTCCACCCTTCTGAGAGCACCCAGCATGTTGGGGGCAAAAGTGCCAATTAACCTGTGAATTGCCCAAAGAGTGCCCTAAGAGCTATGGGGCAGGATTGGAGTGTTATTGCTTTCGTAACTGCTATTGGGATAGCTGGCAGATCCTCTGCTACTGAGCTCTAGGGCAGTGATCGCCAATCTTGGCGGCGGCGCTCCAGGTGTTCTTGGACTTCAATTCCTAGAAGCCCAAATCAGAACTCCTGCTGACCAGGGCTTCTGGGAATTGAAGTCCAAGAACACCTGGAGCGCCAAGGTTAGCCATCATGCTCTAGGCAGGGTCTCTTCCTATCCTTTTGCTCAGCATAGCTTTCTGATAATGACAGCTGAGCTCACCACTGGTCTTTTCCAACAATTTGTCACGCTCAGTAGAGTGACAGAAAGTGGGAAGAAGTAGGGGGAAATAGGACCCATATTTCTCCCCCGAAGCGCACACTTTTGCAGCTTTCTCAGCCCCAGATGAGCCACCATCAAAGCAGAAAAGGGAAAGCCAGTCTATGGTACTATAGAGCTCATACCCGAAGCGGATGGTGGGCGACAGAAGCATCGTCACCCCAATCCCGTCCAACCCCTATCAATACTGTCACAAGGTGCCATCCTAGAGACAAAAACACTATCAACTGCACGGGTTTGGCTCAGAAACCGGCTTTGCGAGGAACATGCCGAGGCTGCAAAATCATAAAAGCGTTTCATGTTCATGCGGGGAGGTAAGCTATCAGCCCTCCAGATGTGCGTGAAAATATATGGATTTTTAAAGACTAGAAAAGACAGGGGTGGGGGGGAGCAAGCAGGACCAGCAAAAAGAGAAAAGAGAGAGAAACGGGGAGAAAGAGAGACTTACTAAACCGGAACAGAAGCTGAGGAGCATCTTGGATTACATAACGGAGAAAAGGCAGCTACCAAGGCATGAAAGCTGTCAGGCTTCTCGGGGGAGATCTATTCCTCCATCACCACCACCCCGAAACCTGCTGCCACTTCCCATCTTCTCGTATCTTGGAAGCCGGGGAGGGGGACCCGCTCCATGGCTGCAGCAAAAAGGAAACGCCGAGACTGCAGACCCGCTGCTGCTGGGGAGGCTCAGGCGGATGGTTTCCCCTCCGCTCCTTCCATCCAGATGTGCCACCCATCCACAACAGCAAAGAGAGCACCGGCAGTTGAAGAGACGGTGAATCCCCACGAGGCATGCCAGCTAGGTGGCTGCCCCCCCCCCCACCGTCTCTGCCACGGACAAGCCTTGTCCCTTTGAGCAGGGCTCCCCGTCCTCCCAGAAAAAAGGCAGACCTAAATCTTTTCCTTAAATGCACAGGAGTTGGAGGAGGAAGCAGGACCTTTATACCCTGTGTAAGACCCAACTGGAAGTACCCGGGATTGCGATGGCTCAAGTGGTTAAGACACTGAGCTCGCTGACTGGAAGGTCAGAGTTCGATTCCCAGCTATTGCACGACTGAGTGCACTCCCGTCTCTGTCCCAGCTCCTGCCAACCTAGCAGTTCGAAAGCAAGACATTTCAAGTAGATAAATAGGGACCACTTCGGTGGAAAGGTAAAGAGTGTTCCATGCATTGAGTGTTCCATGCAAGAGTGTTTCATGTATTGAGGCATGCTTGCCACATGTCTACGACAACTTTTGCAGGTGCAGAAAGCGCAGGCTCTTTGGCTATAAACAGAGATGAGCACTGAATCCTAGAGTCAGATATGACTGGCTTTTGAGCAAGGGCAACCTATAAGACCACTGGGGTGTGCAGGATCTTGAAGAATTGGGGCGCAGGCTCAGTTTGCATCTTCTCTGCAATTTGTCTTCTTCTCTCCCGAACAAACCCTGGACTGCCAAAATGAAGCCACTATCTTGGCTTTGTCATTGGTCAAACTTAAGTCCTCATTGGTGCAGGTTTCTGGCAGTAAATGGCAAATCAGTAAATGAGCTGGATTCTGTATCTCTCCACATCCACACGCAGTGTGTTGTTGTCTGCCAACAGCTCCCACTTGAGCATGTTGATCTTACATTTAAGGACTCCAACCCTCAGCCCATTCAAGGTCCTCCAAGTGACGTAGAGGAGGTTGAGTTCCTCAGCCATATCCTCCTTTTATTCCTTGTCCAGTGAGCTCCTTCCTCCATCTTCTAATTTTGTTTTGCTCTTGTGTACCTTCAAGAACGTTTGTTCTTGCCATAACGCTCTTCCTGGATCTGAGCCAGTGGACTTGAGGCTCATATCCGTTTAGAGGGTGTCGAGGGTGGTTCTCTTGTTTAGTTCTCTCAGCATCTGCTGCTACATCTCTCCTGATGGATTTTAGGTGGAGTGATATCAGCAATATGGTATGTTTTCTCAACCGGTGTAGGTTTCAGGCATCCTGTCACTATACTCATTCTGGGAGTGGAAGTCCAAAAAGGAGTCTTTTATCAAAGACTGGGTTAGTGACAATGGACTTTGTAGTCCAAGACTGCTGGAGAACACCAGACTGGGGGAAAGCTGAACCACACAAGTGGTGGTGGTCTGGCCTGGTTATCTTGCTATGATAACAGAGTAAGCCATACAGCCAGTGACTTAATGCCAATCGCCAGGTAGAAGCTAACTAACCGGAAAACCCCAAGAACTATTGGCCTTAGGTGGCAAAGTCCACAGGGAAGGGTGAAGGTCCCCAATTTGATTAAATGCCACTAGAATCCATCTTGATGGGAGGCAACAGCTTCATCAATTCTGGCCTGAGGCTGATGAGGAGAAAGTGACTCATGGAACTATATGCGTGGTATGGGTGTCATGCTACGATGTGGGAACCAAATGGAAAAACACTGCAATACATTGGTCCCAGGACAATCTTCATGGCTGATCACCATGAGGATCGCCAATACAGTATTTGGAATCAGATACAGCACATCCCCGGATTGCGGGTGTCCTGGCAGCCTCCGTCTGATCTGCAGTCAATGCGCTTGCCCAGCACAGCAGAAAACCAAAACTCCTTCGATCCCCGTATCTCAGAGCCATTTCAAAATTAAGTTTTGACTCACTCTAACTGGCAAGTAATTTAATTGCTCGTAAACAGATTAAAAGGGCAGAAAGAAAAATCTGGCAACACTGAAAATTCATCCTCGATCCAAAGAATAAAATGCCAAGATGCTGAGAAGGAGGCAAGGTGTTTGTTTGGTATGAAAGAAGCATTCGGATGCTTATCTTACCAGCAAGACTGGGGCTGGCTATGATGAAGAGTCTAGTCTCTAATCTGAAAAATCTCCTAACTCTCAATTTCATTGTCCCACAGACTTTCTAATATTACCGTAGTTTGATTCCTTACAACAGGGGTCAGCAACCTTTTAAAGTCATGGGTTGGGTCACGCTCCCTCTGCCATAAAATGTATGCGCAACTGTCGTAAACGTATGGCACGTTTTACTTCTGCTTCTGGGAACGAGGAGGGTGGCGCAGGCCAGATAATTTGCAGCAAACCCATTCATGTGGATTCACGGGGGCTTGGGCTTCTGGGAATTGAAGTCCAAGAACATTTGGAATGCCAAGGTTTGCCATCACAGGCCTAGGCTGTCCTCTACCTGCTATGATCTGTGCTGAACCTCCTTCCACCCAGACTGATATTCTTAAGATACCTGGTGTAACTTCCATCCTTCTTGCATTTTTCTCTTGAGCTGCTCTGGCAGAAGACAGAGGAGAAATCTTGCCTTTGTTCTAAACTAAAGCAATGAATGGACAGGTGTTGGCAAGCTTGGGAGTTCTTCAACCCATCCATGCCCCAAGTACACAATGCACACGTTCTTGCCTTCCTTGGGAAGGCACCACACCAGGATACACCAAAGCCTCCACACTCTGAAAATAGATTTGCTGAATTATGCAGAACTAAGAGTGCTCATCTGCATAATGCATGGCATTTGCATAAGCCTGGGTTTGCAAAAGAAAAAAAGTATGTAAAAAAACAAGCAAACAAACAAAAAACCCTCAACCCCAAAAAAAACACTGTTAAGTTCTTGCTATTAAAAACACGCACGGTTTCAGAAATTGCTCCATACTGTATATAACAATTTGTCTATCAACAGGAAACCTTTAAATATTTTACTGCCTTTCTTTTAAGTCTCTCTGTATATGTGACACCCACACACTCGTACACACTTTCTCTTTCTCTCCTATTACACTATCATTTTTGTAGGAATAGGTAACGGTCGCCGCTGTTCTAAAGCCAGTCGTATCTGACTCTAGGGTTCAGTGCTCATCTCTGTTTATAGCCAAAGAGTCAGCGCTGTTTGCCTCTGCCAACATTTCCGTGGACAAAGGGCAGGCATGCCTCAACACCGGAGTGCACGGAACGCTGTGTACCTTCCCACCGAAGTGGTCCCTATTTATCTACTTGCAACTTCTTGCTTTCAAACGGCTAGGTTGGCAGGAGCTGGGACAGAGACGGGAGCTCACTCCGTCATGCAGGAATGGGGAAGGCCAAATCAACTAAAAGGATAAAAAGAACAACCCAGTAAATTGTCAGGAATCTTGCCTATTTCATCCTCTAAGCAAGTGATGGCAAACCTTGGCACTCCAGATGTTCTTGGACTTCAATTTCCAGAAACCCAAGTCAGCACTCCTGCTGATCAGGGCTTCTGGGAATTGAAGTTCAAGAACACCTGGAGTGCCAAGGTTTGCCATCACTGCATCTAAGCTGTCTTAGTCAAGAGAGAAGTAAGACGCTGCAGGAGTGTTTAACACAAGTAAGTTAAGCATAAATGTGTGTCCAACTTGTATGCACGCACAAATGGATATCACTTCAGGAGCACCATTTCTTTCTCACCACCGACCAACCAATTGTTATTTATTTATTTAAATATTATTAAAATGGAAGTAAAGGGGAAAGGAAGAAGCAAGCCAAGCCAGGCAGTGATCCATATCCCCATTTCAGATCATATGGAAGCCCTTACATGCCCAACAGCTGGCTGGATAGATCAACAGTTTAAGTCTCTGGCTATGGAGCCAGAGGATGGGAGTTTGCTTCCCCACTGTGCCTCCTGCAAGAAGAACCACCCTATGTAGCCAGAAGGTAAGGCGACAAGACACAGCATCACCCACCCTCCTAGGAGTCGGGCACACACGTGGGGGGCACACGTGCATAGGGGATGCCCATGAGGGGATGGGGAGCGCCCTTGGGGATGGGGGAGCACCTTCAGGGGAGCAGGGAACACCAACAGGGGGAGTGCCCACAGTGGGTGGCACACCCACGTGACTTCGTCAAAGGCGTGTTGACGATGTCACATGGGTGTTTGGGCATGCACGGTGCTTGTCTGCATGCCTCCTCCTCCTCCTTGGGCACTCCGTCTCTAAAAAGTTCGCTATCACTGAACTATAGCCTTTGGTCAATGGGAGTTTTTCGTCTGGCCCTCAAGCATCAACCAGCTTCAGAACTTGGGAATGTTTCTTTTCTGGGGCTAGAATTGCCAGCATCTCCCAGATACTGTTGAGTCTGAAGCTAGAACATAGCCTTACTTGCTCATTTCTGGCCACCCTCTTAACTGCTTCCATCTCAGCTTCCTTCCTGTTTCCATATAAAGACCGTTTGCAGGTGCCAGACATCTTGTAAGACATGCAAATCTAATTGGGGAGCTGACTGTATCTCTGATGCACAGCAGTGGCAGCAAAAGAAATGTGGATTGAAAAAAACAGGCACCATCAGTAGAGAGTTGAGTGTGGTCAGCCATGGGTTTCTCAGATCAAGAGGTCTACCATGGGGTCTTCACCCAGGTCGGGAGATGCTCTGGTGAGCTCACTGTCAGAAATTTTTCAACCTGGGACCACATGTCATAGTTCCTATAGTAGACCTATAAACCTTGCAATAGAAACAATGGCCAAGCCAACCAATGTGGGGTTTTCTGAAGTTCTAAGCAAGTCTGATCTCTACTGGAAGAGGAGTCCCCAAACATTGGTCATCTGAATAGTTTGGAATTCTACTCACAGAAGTCCCAGCCAGTATACCTGGCCAGAGATGACGCAAGCAAAAACTCAAAAGGCTATCAGTTGAGAACCAACAGATTAGAGCAGTTTAAATGTCCCCCAGTAGCTCCTATTGTTTGAGGCCAAAGAGAACAACTCTTTCCAGCTAGGTTTAACTGCTGGCCCCTCCAACCCCATACCGCTAAGGGGGACAGGAGCTGAACCTCACACTTCTGTGAATAAAGAGCCCCTCACCCCATGTAGTGGTTCAACTGCTTTACCAAATTCTGGCCATAACCTGAGTTTGATCCTGATGGGGATCAAGGTTCACTCAGCCTTCCATCATTCTGAGATTGGTAGAATGAGTACCCAGCAGGGGCAAAATGCTCATGAACTGTCCAAAGAGTGGTCTAATTGCTATGGGTTTTTAAAAATAAAATTGTTGTTGTTCAGTTCCACTGTCGAGTCCCTTTGCGACACCATGGACCACAACATGCCAGGCTCCTCTGTCATCCACTATTCTCCGGAGTCCGCCCAGACCCACACCCACTGTGTCAACAATGCTGTCTAACCATCTTATTCTCAGCCGCCTCCTTCTCCTTTTTGATCTTTCCTAGTATCAGAACTTTCTCCTGGATCCTTCTTCGCATTTGGTGGCCAAAGTATTTCAGCTTCAGCTTCTATAGGTGTCTTTCCAAGGAGCAGTTAGGATTGATTTCCTTTAGGATTGACTGACTTGACCTTCATCTCCAGCACCACAGTTCAAAGGTGTCTATTCTTCTATGCTCAGACTTCATTATGGTCCACAGCCATATACTACCTCTGGGAAGACCATCGTTTTAACTAATTTTAAACATTATTGCTAGATAGCAATAACAATCTAGAACAGGCGTTGCTAACCTTTTTGAGTCAGGCCCTGGGTCATGTTCCCTCAGACAGTTGAGGAGGCCAGACTGGCAGCCTCGGCTGTAAACGAGTCCATAGCCCAGAGGGAGATCCAGATTATTCAGCACTGTAGACTGGATGTGCTCCATGGGCCGTATGTTCCCTACTCTTTATCTAAAGGGTTGGCTACCCAACTTGCCCTCCCCCACCATCCGGGACAGCCATTCCAGGCATGGGAAAACAGATGGGGAATAATGATCGTGACCAGGGGAAGAAGAGAGAGATTAACCCCCACATTTAAAGGAGCAGAATACATTAAGCCACCTTACATACACTTTTAAGCCAGGCCTGGGTTACCCCCAGCAGCCAAAATAATTAGCTTGCTCAGAGCGCTGGGGATCGGGTGTAATGGCCTCCATTAATTTGGTTCCTAACAAAATAAACAGAGAACAAAGCCACGTCGCTTCCAATAACTCAGCAGGCTGCAAACAAAAAAGCTTTCCACCAATGGCATAAAACAAACACCGCAAGTGAGAAGCACTAAAAGTGCTGTTTTAACAGAAATCGCCCCGGCGGTTGCCTAGCTGCTGACGGCCCGTTTGAGTCTGCTCCGAGTGACACATCATACTGAGCCTTGATTACATCAAGAGTAATTACGGCACGCAGACACAACTCAAAGCAAATTACAGGCCCCTTGTTTTATCTCAGGGATGGCATTAGACGCAATTATGCTTTAAAGAGAAATGTGACTTTACCTGGCAAAGGGGTCGCCAAAGAGCCATCCTGGGATCTTTTCAGAGGGGCTACAAGGGCACAATTCCAACAAAGAGAACATCACACCACAGGAAAGAAGGCTGTTATCTTGTTATTAGACAAGGAAGTACACAACAATCTCACAATACAAGAGGCACTGGGGATTCCAGAACCATCTCAGAAGTGGACAGAAAACTCCTTACCACTCCCCAGTCACCTGTCCCACCTGAGAAGAGTCTTCAAACATATCTTTGCTCACAAATGAAGGTGACCCTGCCACAGAGGAATTACCTACATACCACCTCTGTTAACTCAACCAGCCATCTCCGTGTTCTTTGGCAAACCCCACTCATGCCCCCAAAACCATGCCAGCAGATGGCAAAGCCAACCTCCTCACCCTTTCTTTGTCCAATCAGACCCATCTCCAGAAATCTCGGTCTCAACAACAGTTGCATGAACTTCAGCCTTCAGTCGGTACAATAGCTTTGGGCTTGCTCACCTTCTAAAGCAAGGGTTGCCAACCTTTTTAAGTTGGAGGCTGGGTCACGCTCCCTCAGACAGTTGAAGGGTCAGACTGGTGGTCTCCCCCACCATTTACGGCTGCCATAAACACATCCGGGCTGTCGTAAACACATTTACAACAACCGTAAACAGGTTCGCAGGCGATTCCTGTGGCAACAGCTGAAGTGAGAGTGCGTGCCAGTTAATTTGGCCCATGGGCTGGATCAGGCCCACAGGCCGTAGGTTGTCTATCCCTGTTCTAAACCATGGCTTTACTCATTTGGAATAGTTTCATTATTATCACTGGCAGTGGAGCTGACATATGCGTGTCGGATTGCTCTGTTCGGATTAATTTTTTAATTTATTTCACTCTCTTTCTACCAGACATTCATGTTTTATTTATATATTTCAACATATTCACCCCACTGCTGAAAGACACTAACAAGAATTGAACCAACACAATATAAGAATACCAAAGGTATGAAACTGTTCTACTCAGCATCAACCAATTAAACGCCATGTAAAACAAGTAGCCGCTTTTTAAAAAGGCAGCTCAATATGAATGCACATATTCATATATACATACTGTACAGTATATGTGCATCTAGATAAGATAAAGGTAAAGGTCACCCTTGCTCAAAAGCCAGTTGAGTCCAACTCGGGGGGGGGGGGCATCTCTGTTTACAGCCAAAGAGGCAATGTGCTTCCACATTGCGCATTTCTGTTGATATGGAAGAATAAACAAATAAATGTGGAAGAATCAAACTCCACATTGGCAATGAACTAGCTGCAACACCCAAGATGTGTGCTTGGACTCCGATTCCTATGAGCCCCTAACAGCATGTAGACTGGTTTGTGATGGAATTTAAAGTTCACCAATATCTGGAGGGCCAGAGATTTCCTCCCACTGGCTTTAAATAAACAAATTATACCCAGACGTATAATTCGAGCAAACCAACTGAAACCAATACTCTTCCAGCTCTATGTATGACTAAGCCTAGATCCAACTCATTGTAACATAATGAACAGGACAAGAATGGCGGGATGGTACCGCCCATGCCTTCCAGCTCTTCCTCTAATGTTCATATGCCATATGCTACCTGTTAACTCCAAATGACAAAATCACTCAATAAGAGGCTGCATATCTATATCTTAAAAAATAACTGAAGCAACTGCCTATTAATCAGTCAAGCATCATATGGAGCTACAGTGAAAAGGTTCCTCTAGATCCGGCCTGCCGACCAATGGTTTCCAAAAGGTCAGACCAAGCATATGAGCACCGCTTTTTTGGATAAGTAATACCGGGGGGGGGGGGGGGGGGGGGCTAAAAGTAGCTGGAAAATATTCCCAGATTTTTTTAGAAGAAATGACCACACTTTTGGGTCACCCGATGCCCCTGCTGTGTGCATTCAACATTTCTACTCAGTTGGAACACAAGAGATAAGCCACAGGTTTCTCTGGAAATCTGGGGTGAAGAACTGTAGGACATTTTCTGGTAGACCTAACCTATGGAGATAACTAGATTTTGTTCCTTAAACTGCCAGGCCATGTTGTGATATAAGCATGTGATGTTATGCACTGTCAAGTCAAGACACCTTAATACAGCTTTCAAGGAAAGTGAGATATTTTACCAGCTTCCATGACTGATGGGATTCGAGCCTAGGCCTTCCAAGTCCTAGTTCAGTGATGGCAAATCTTGGCACTCCAAGTGTTCTTGGACTCCAAGTCAGCACTTCTGCTGATCAGGGGTCTGGGAATTGAAGTTCAAAAACATCTGGAGTGCCAAGGTTCACCATCACTGTGCTAGTCCATTACCAGTTACAACACACTGGATATCCCTTAGATACAAGTAGCCAGGGAAAAACTGTGCTATGGCAATGGATCTACCTAGAGCTTAGAAAGATTACTTTCCTTGAGTGTAACTCAGAGTAAATCCCATCTCCATTGGTCATGGTAGCTGAAAAGTAATGGGATGGGATGTTAAACAAAACACAAAAACAATTTTTCTGTAGTGCTGGTAGTTCCCAGGGGAAGGCAGATAAGCAGCCATGCCCTTCCCAACAAATGACACTGGGGTGAAAGCTTTAAGAAAATGAAATTAATATCTCCACCGTGCTGGGGAAGGTGGTTCACAATGGGGAAGCAGAATGCATAGTCCTCCAGATGTTGTTGGAAGAGCCATTAGTTTTAGTTGACTCAGCTGATCAAAAAGCACAATAGGAGTTCAGTTCCCATGCCAACTGGACATCCAAACACCCTCTATTGCTACGCTAAACTAAAGGTTTCCAGTCCTTAGAACTCTACAGCATGCTTCTCAATGGTTTGTCTCCCGACAGCTTTGGACACCAGCTTCCAAAAGTCCCCATCAACAAGGACTTGGATCAGGACTATGAGGAGTTGATGCCGAAAACATCTCAAGGAACAATGGTTGAAATCACTATTCTGAAAGGACCTTCTAGCCCTTCAGATGATGACAGATTGTAGTTGGTTGGCTGGTTTCCCTAAAGGATAGGCTTTGGAATCCTTGGGTCTCTTCTAGCTCTACAGTTCTGTAATTCTAAGACCTCCTGGCGTCATAGGATAGTAGCTGATAAAGTTGGGAGTCCCAAACCTGGAAGCTCCTCTTACCTTTCAACTCCCAAATACTGTACATTACAACCTATTCCTAATTTTCTCCAAGAGTTTCATAGCCTCCTCAGGCTTATATCTCTATTCCAACATCACATAAACCTGCATCAGACCACAGGACCAATTAGGTTGGTTTTGTCAGCTCAGATGGCTGGCATGGTGTCCATGGCCAATGTCTCCTTCAATAAGGGAAACTGTGGAAGTGCTGGTGGCAAATTGTCTCCCAAACTTCCATGATTTCTCTTATGCAAGTATAATCTGGCAATGGAATTCTGGCTATTAAACAAAGCAATCACACCCATAGCGTTTAGTGCCCACTCTGGCTGGTTCACAAATTAATTAGCATTTTGCCCCCATTCCACCGACCTCGGAAGGGTGGAAGGCTGAGTCAACCTTGAGCCCTGGTCAGGATCAAACTCACAATCTTTTAGCTGCAGGACAGCGATTTAACCACTGTGCCACCAGGTCTCCCTTTCCCCCAGATCTGGGACTCAAGAGTAGCTCACAACATAATTAAAAGATAGACTCACTAAAAAATATATCAATACACAACTGAACAGAACTTATCAGACCAGTGATGGTGAACCTTGGCACTCCAGGTGTTCTTGGACTTCAGTTCCCAGAAGCCCAAGTCCCTGTGAATCCACACAGAAGGTCTTAGCAAACCAGCCAACCATACTACTGCAATTTTTAAAAAGTAGTTTTAAGTATAGCATGCATGCCCCGTTATAAACCACTTCGTCTGCATTTGGTTAATAATCAAAAGCTTGCTTGAACGGAGGGTCACCATGATCTCCTTAAGAAGTTCCACAGCAAGGAGGGCCACCACAGAGAGAAGGTTCTCCCCTAAAGACCTCAGTGTCAAGGCAGGCATCTAGGCTTGGATCCGGTCTATCAGGGCAGGCTTGAAGGAAGATAAATGGAGTTTTCTTTCTGTTCTGTATTCCACTTCACAACCACACTAGAAGCCTGGGCTGAATTTAGATGTATTCCCATAATGGCAAACTTGCATCAAGATGGGACTTCTGAGGCCATCCAAATGTTGTCAAATACTTACCATTGACTATACCAGTGCTGGCAGTACTTGGCATTCCAGGTGTTTTTGGCCTTCAATTCCCAGAAGCCCAAGTCAACACTCCTGCTGATCAAGGCTTCTACAAACTGAAGTTCAAGAACACCTGGAGTGCTGAGGTTCGCCATCAATGGACTATGCTGAGCAGGGCTGATAGGACTATAGTCCAATCACTTCTAGAAAACGACACGTCCCCTGGTTGTACTTTAACATTCCCTCTGTGCTGTAGGTTTTCACCTTTAGGCTTCCCTACAAATACAGAATGACTTTCTGTCATCTTGGATGTTGTCCAGAAGGGAAGGATAACACCACACTGGCAATAGAGACAAGCTTTCTAAAGTATCACGTTAGTTTGAGTGCAATAAAACACCCAAATCCCTTCCCTGATCTCCACAGCATCTGCCGAAGAAAAGGAAAAAGAGAAGGGGGGAGTGTCCCTCTGGTAAACCAAGAATAATCTGGAGTAACACACTGAGATGAATGGTGAGACATTCTAGAGAGGGGGTACAGAGAAAGAGCCTCCTCAAAGATTGCAGTATTTTTAAACCACAATCAGGCGTACCCCATGCAACGGCAACCTTGGGGTGGGGAAAATCTCGTGGCCGTGAAAGGAGCCTCATTCAGGCATCCCCTGAGCCAAGTTTCTCCAGTAAAAATCCTTTCAACCCAGAAATTTTTTTGACACAAAATTATGATGATGATGATGATGAAAAATTAAATGCTGGACTATGTGGGGCTGAAGCTCAAGTACTTTGGCCACCCAATGAGAAGAGGGGACTCACTGGAGAAGGCCCTGATGCTGGGAAAAATCAAACTCAAAAGGAGAAGGGAGCAGCAGAGGACGAACTGGCTAAATGGCATCACTGACGCAGTGGGCATAGATCTGGGCGGACTACGGAGGATGGCAGATGACAGAGGAGCCTGGCATGTGGTGGACTATGGGTTTGCAAACCACATGGCACTTCCTGGTAGAGGCAGTGTGGGAGGCAACCTGAAATGGCAGGAAGAGAACAGGTTGAGAACCTATGGTCGAATACTTCTGGCTTTTGAGCAAGGGCAACCCTACCTATATGAGCCTTTGGCCTTATCCAGAAGAGGTCAAAGGGCACCCAGAAGCATCCTATAGGACTCCCCACCTCTACGATCTCAGCCTCCCAGGATGGAATCCTTCCATTCAATCCTCTTTTAAAACATCCCAGGACAAAACGTAAACACACTCTGCCTCCTCCTTTACTAAAGTGTCTGTCCAGTCCCTACAAGTAGCCAAGAGCCACTATCAAGCCCAAGGGTCCCCCAGACACATACCCCTAAAAAAAACCCAGAAAGAGCTGTCAGGAGCCACTAGCTTTAATCAGATCTGACCTGACCTTTTTTTAATTAGCAAAGGCTCTGGCTGGTGCAACAATTCCTGAGCTTTTAAAATCTCTTATCTCATCAAACGCGTCTGGTTGCTTTGTTTCTGTCTTCCTCCCACCCATCAACTGCGCCACCCCTCTGGTCAGCCGGCAGCCGCTATTAACAGCCAAGAGAAGGACTGCACAGATCCAGCACTGGTGTTGCCACTTGGCCTCCATATGACTTGCTGACTGTGGGGAGGAGAGAAAGGAAAGAGCGGGGGGGGGGCATCAATAGCTTTGTTGTCTTCCTGCCATGTGAATCGGAAAAGGCTCTGGCGCGCACTGTAGCGCCACTGTCTGCCCACAAGAGTGTGGTAGCCATCGGCAGCCCACCAGGCTGGATTTTTCCATCAGATCTTGCAATTTTCAACTGGGGAACTGCGTTGTATCATTTTCAGCATAGATTTTTGTTTCCAAAAAAAATTAAAAACACAAAACTGTCACCTGAAACACCTAACAGGTTGATTGTCACTTGAGCTTTTCCAGATTACTGTCCACTTCTTCAGACTCTTGGTGGATAATAGGCCATGGGTTTATATGCACAAAGGGGCTGCGGTGGCTCAAGAGGTTAAGATGCTGAACTTGACGACTGGAAGGTCGGCGTTCGATTCCTGAGTACTGCACGACAGAGTGAACTCCTGTTTCTGTCCCAGCTCCTGCCAACCTAGCAGTTCAAAAGCAAGACATTGCAAGTACAGTGGTACTCCGCATAACAAACGTTTCGTATAACGAAAGATTCACACAATGAAGCATTCGTTGTGCAATGGCGATACCCCGCATAACGAAATTTTTTTCATTATGTGGGATTTTTGGTAAGTGGGGTATACCCTGCTTAACGGAAACCCCGCATAATGAACATTTTCTTTTCGTTACACGGGGTATTGCCCATTTGAACCGCACAACGGAAAAAAATACCTAATGAAGAGCTCCATGGGACTGAGTTTTTTCGTTATGCAGGGTTCTACTGTAGATAAATAAGTACCACTTCGGTGGGAAGGTAAACAGCATTCTGTGCTCTCCGGTGTCTAGTCATGCCTGCCACATGTCCAAGGAAATGTCTACAGATGCAAACAGCGCTGGCTCTTTGGCTATAAACAGAGATGAGCACTGAACCCTAGAGTCAGATACGACAGGCTTTCGAGCAAGGGCACAGGCTCAAAGGGCACAGGAATCAAGGGAGAGCCTAATATCCCCCTCCCAAAACTTCACAAGATTTCTACATCCGCTATTCCTACTCAACAAGGGCACAGGTTTGAGTTCTTGCAAGGAAGCAACAAGCCAACCTCACCAAGTGTCTGACAGATGTTGGTAGAGGTAGCAGATGTTGGGAGCAAAGGTCTTCCCCCCCTTAAAAAAAATCATCTGAGACTTTATGCAGTCTCTTTGTTTAAAAAAAACTTATGCTAGCAGAAAACAATCCTTTTAAAACACATTAATTATCTGTACAGTACCTGGAAGTGTTCCAAGGGGGAAATGCAAGTACTGTATTAAGAAGCGGAAACAAAAAAAGAGGTGGACGGCCAAAAGCAGACACGCCCCCCCCCCCAAAAAAAAAAAAAAAAACAGGAGGGAAATGAACAACTGTATGGATGGCTTTAAGAGAACAGTCTTGTGCAATGGGTAGAATGTCTGGCTACTCAAGATTCCTGTATTCAAACCCCCACTTTGTGGCAACCCTAAACACCCACCCACCCCCCATCATCCTCAGAAACTGGATAAGGTCACCGTATCTCAGGAGTAACTTGGCAACGTAAGACAACAATCCCTACCTGGTCCAGAAAGGAGAGGCCTCCAGGGAGCCGTGGGCCTTTCATTGAGTTCCAGGTTACAATATCCTCTCCCCCCCCCCTTCTACAACACACACCCCCTCCAGTTGGTCCCAGCTGGTCCTCGGTCAGGGGCGAAAGATGCTCATCAAGCCTTTGCTCAAGGCAATCTGCTTTCAAAGCAACGATGACGGAAGAAATCCGGGTCCACTCCAACGCCCTCCTTTTGTGCACGGAAGAAAGGAGCAGAAGGGAAGTAGCAGGCCGAGGCCGAAAAGAAATGGGCTCGAAACCTCCCGAAAGGAAATGAAAGGCACCCCCTCACCAAAAATGCCCCATTTCCGCCTAGCGTTGGCAATCGGAGGGGTCCCGGGGTCACCTGAGGTCTGGAAACTTGGGAGGGGGAGGGAGAGAGAGAGACCAGGTCTCTACGCCCTCCTACCTACAGCCTCTTCTGCTAAGCCAGCCCTTCGAACCCCGGATGGGTGGGTGGGATGCCTTTTTCCCTTCGCCCCTAGTTCCGCCTTAGAAGAGACCCCTCGATGAAAGGCGGGATTTTATAAGGCGCAAACACCCATTTGCAAGCCTGTAAAGCAACAAAGATGGGTTCAGGCATTCCCAGGGACCTACCCCGCCCTCCCGGGTTACGAAGATCGTGGGAACGCACCCACTTTTAGAACCTCCCTTTCATTGATTTTTTTTTTGGGTGGGGGTCGGGGGTCGCGATCTCAGCGTCTTACCTCTCGCCTCCGCTTCCCGGCCTGGAAGGAGGGCAGGATTAGGCAGCTGGGAAGAGGGGGGTGCGGCCTCTTCGGGGTTACTCGCCGCGTTATTCCATCCAGAATTTGGCCAAGGGAGGGAGGGAAGGGAGGAGGGTAGAAAGGAGAGTGACACCCCCCTCCCCCCAGCCTCGGAGCCGCCCCCCGGCGAGCTCCCGAGGGCTCAGGCAGGGGGTCTAGCCGGGTGGGATCGGGAGGAAGGAAGAAAGGACGAGGCGCCTTGGCAGGGGGGGGGGGGCAGCAAAAGGGGAAGGGAAGCGGGGGCGGGGAGGAGGAGGAGGAGGAACAAAGTGGAATCCGCGGACGTTCCAAATTCGAACGCGGCCGGCTTCGCTTTGGAACGTTGGCGCCGCCCGCGTTCTAAGGAGCTTTCCCTTTCCTGCCGGGGCAGGGCAATGCGATGGCGGACGGAGGGGAAGGAGGGAGGGCAGGGCGGCGGAGGCGGAGGCCCGCGTTCGATCCCCGGCCAAGGAGGCGACGCTCGCTTCCTTCTCCGGCTTCCGAGCAACGCTCTGGCTTTTCCCGGCCGACCCAGCCCCGCCGTGGGCAGGCAGCTCGCCACAGGGCCTACTGGCGGAAAAAAAAGGAAGCGGAGCCCCGAGCGCTTCGCCCGCAGGACGACGGCGCCTGCGCCGCCCAGGCTCGCCTCGATCGTTCAGCTTCCCCCTCCCTTTCCGCCGGCTCCCCTCCCGAACGGGCGACTGAGCCGGGCGGGGAAAGGGCGCCACCCTCTGGCCATCCCGTGGAGGAAAACGGGCTGGGCTTCTCTCTTAGAGCAATTAACAATAGCAATTACACTTCCTGTATATACCGCCCCACAGCGCTTGGTGTGCTCTCAGGGGGGTTCAGAAGGTAACGAGCATTTTGCCCCCATATATGGCTAGGTTCTCATTTTACCGACCTCGTAAGGATGGAAGGCTGAGTCAAATTTCTCACAACCTTCTGGCTGCAGTACTGCTACTACTTCTTATGCCATATCTGATTCTGAATACTGTAGTGGCAGCCATGCACTCAGGTGTGTGTCAAAAAGTGGCCTATGTTAGGTCACGTGGTATTTGAAAGAGCCCAAAGAGGCACTGGTTGTGAGGAGAGGCACTCTCTGCATCTTTCTATCTTTAGACTTTTTTTAAACGTCCAAGGAGGAAGCCTGACCCAGCTCCACAAGTAAACCATTCCAGAGGATGGGGGCCACCACCAAGCAGGCGCTCTTGTAAATCTTCTTTGCCATTCTGAGTGTCATCGTTTGAACAGTGTTGTCTGGGAGGGCAAGGTAGTGCGACAGTTTCCACTACTGATTAAAGATCAGTTCATCTCCCCAAGTCATACTATACCTTTTCCATGATTTCTTAAATTGTTAATTGGTTTTTGCTTTTACTGGCTGAAATTCTGTTGCTTAGTGTAGTAAATTGCACTAGAAGAGGCCCATATGAATCACTGCAACTTCCAAAAGAGTTTACTTATCAAATCACCATTGATTCAATGGGCCTTCCCTAGTGCAAGCTACTATGCCAAGCAACCGAATTTTGGGCACTGTCTTGATTCTTGGTCTGTTTGTAATACTTGTAGCTACTGGCTTTATAAACTGTGTGTTTGTATTATAAAGCCCATGAAAAAGACTTATTCAGATGTTTGTAGTAGAATAAACACATCACCAAGCTGGACCATAACAGGAGTAATAGTCTAGCAACTTCAGGAGGGCTGCAGGTTACCCACCCTTGTTTAAAATCAGGTCAAGGGTCAACAGATGTTAGGGGACTGCAACACAGTCAACCTCACCCTTGACAGAGCAGGGAAGGTGGAAGGTGTGGTCTTAGCACCTGCAGACATTTCTGGACATGTGGCAGGCATGACTAGACACCAGAGCACATGGAACACTGTTACCTTTCTGCTGAAGGTTGACACCAGACTTCCATCCTTCCAAAGTCAGTAAAATGAGTGCCTACCATGTTGGGGGCAAAAATGCTTATTAACTTGTGAATGGCCCTAAGAGTGCACTAAGCGCTATGGGGCGGTGTAGGAGTGTAATTGCTTTGCTTTACTCTCTAGGCAAACCTTCCCTATATATATGTGTGTGGGGGATTTTAAAGACTAACTCCTGTATTTAAATATGAGCTTTCATGGATCAAGTCCACTTCCCTCCTTCTCATGGGCTGCATAAACAATGCCTGTCAACAGGTCATCTCGTGTGCATTGTAGGTCTGTTTGTGTACTCATCTATGTTTATTGTTCTCCACTGTGCTGAAGCTTTCAAATCAAATTAATTTCAAACTGCTACCTTATGTGCCATCCTGTCAGAACCTATTAATAGCAACCTTATTAGGGCGTTTGAGGTAAAGGAGCTATTTAAGGAGTGGTTTTACAAGTTCCACACCCCAGCAAGTTTCCATAGCTGAGTGGGAGTTTCAGACCTAGAACTCCTGAATCCCAGTCCATCAATCTATTCACTACGCCACACTGTGTATATTAGTTTATAACTAGGTAATGGTAAAGGTTGTCTTTGCTTGAAAGCCTGTTATATCCAACTCTAGGGTTTGGTGCTCATCTCTGTTTACAGCCAGAGAGTCAGCGCTGTCTGCATCTGCAGATGTTTCCATGGACATGTGGCAGGTATGACTAGATGCCGGAGTGCATGAAACACTGTTTACCTTTCCACAGAAGTGGTACCTATTTATCTACTTGCAGGGGAGTGACAAAATTGGGTGACGATGCCCACCTCCCTGTCCTGCCCTGTCAGGTTTTGTCCCTGAAAGTGGTTCAAGGTCTCCCTTGCTCAAAATCCAGTGATATTCAACTCTAGGGTGCAGTGCTCATCTCCATTTACAGCCAAAGAGCAGGTGCTGCCTGTGTTTGCAGATGTATACATGGCCATATGGCAGGCATGACTAGATCGCCCATGACATAGGCTCCACCCAGGACATAGGCTCTGCCCATGACACAGGCTCCGCCCACTGTGGTAGTGAAATTTTTTGCTGCCCACCACTGCATGTAGATAAATACTGTACAAGATGTGTCTTTGGTACTACAGAGGAAGATCACAGAGGAGAAAAGTAAAATATGTTTTGTAAGATCTTTTTAAAATAACCTTTAAAACAGATGAGAAAGGTTACTTTTCATCCTAGTGTGATAAAAAAAATAGCCGGCACAAGGTTGCCCTTGCCCAGGGTATGCCCGATTGTGGTTCTAAAATACCACAGTCTTTGAGGAGGCTCTTTATGTGTGTCTTGTATTCTGTGTTCTGCTATGTCATACAAAATAATAACGTGAACACAGTGAGGCTAGTTGCAATCAAGGACCATGGCAAGACGTATTAGGAAGCTTCAGCCCATGATCTTACATCATACTCCTGGGTCTGAATCATGCTATTCACCCCTGTCTACACTGGTCTATGTGCATTTAGAGGGCAGCTCCCATTTTTCAAAGGAAATTATTTTTTCAAAGACAAACAGAAGATGTGAGGAAGGCAATGAGCAATCAAGATAATAAAATGGACGAGAAACAACCAATGTACTATAAATGTACTATAAATGGATCCAAGATTGAAGAAGTAGCTGATTATGTCTACCTTGGACAGCAAATCCAACCAAATAACATACCATGTGGAGAGTGGATAAGAAGACGGAAAGCAGCTTGGATTGCCTTTAATGCAAACCGAACAGTGCTAACAGATGACAGTCTGCCGATGAATATCAGGGCAAATGTATTCAATACGAGAGTGTTAGCAGCGATGTTGTATGCATCCAAAATGTGGGCAATAAAAAAATCAGAGGAAGAAAAACTGGTGGTAATGCAAAGAACAATGGAAAGATGGATGTGCAGAGTAACAATCGGGGATAAGATCAACAATAAGGAATTATACCAAAGAACTGGACTGCATGATGTGGTCAATGAACTATATGTGGCAAAAAAAAAGATGGGCAGGCCATATCACCTGCCCAGAAGATAACAGATGGACATGTAGGCAAGTGGTGGCGAACCTATGGAATGTGTGCCAGAGGTGGCACTCGGCACCTTCTCTGTGGGCACCTGTGCAGTCACCCCAGCACAGAGTTTGCCCCGCCCCTCTGCCCAGCAGTCCAATGGAAGTGCTCCCTCCCTTCCCAAGCACAGAGTTCGCCCCACCCACCTGCCCACCAGCCCAATGGGAGCATTTCCTTCCTCCCCTGTTGCTGTGTTGGCACTTTGTGATAAATAAGTGGGTTTTGGGCACACAGTCTCTAAAAGGTTCACCATCACTGTTGTAGGGTAACAGACTGGATACCAAGTGACCACAAAAGATCATTAGGCAGACCCCAAAAACGATGGGATGAAATCAAAAGAGCTGCCTTGTGATGGAATAAAATTTAATGAAGAACAAATAGGGAGTAGGGATGGGAGATGCCTGCTTTTAAAATTGACTTTTTATTCTTCCACTAGATGGCAGGAAAGACTTGAGAATGTAGCTAATATGGCTTCTATTTTTCTCTCTTTTTGTAAAAGCTTGTTAAATAAAAGCATATAAAACAGCATCCGCTTAACTGATTCAATTTTCTATTCAAAAATAGTGGAATAAAAAGACAAAAACTTTGAAGAAAGTACTAATAATGCCACGTGTACTATATAGTATAACTTATTCTTCTACCGGGAAGAGAGATGAAGTATGTGTGCTGTACAAGGATACCTGGATGATTCATATTTGAGAGTGCTCTTAAACAGCTGATCCCCCCCCCCCCAAGCAAATAAATCTCTTATATACAAGAGAAATGCCTGCTGCAATGAGTCTTAGACTTCATGGAGTTTGGATTGTTTAGAGCGGTCCCATGGAAGAGATGATGGTACCCAGGGTGCTGTTACTGGATAGAGTGATGGGTTAGGTGAAACATGCCCAGTTCTTTCAATCTTTCCTCTGAGGGCTTTTAATCCCCTGATTATCCCTGTTGCTCTCCTCCTAGTTTGTTCCACTTTGTTCACATCTTTCTTAAAGTGCAGTGCCTGGAATTGAGCACAGTGCTCTAGGTGTGATCTAACTAGTACCATATGGAAGGGAACCGTTACCTCACCAGTTTTCATAGAATCATAGAATAACTGAGTTGGAAGGGGTCTTTTAGGCTATTGGATCCAACCCCCTGCTCAAGGCAGGAATCTAAATCAAAGCAGATATGACAGAGGGTTGTCCAATTCTCTCTTCAATGCTTCAAGTGCTGGAGCGATTGCCGTCTCTTACGGCAGTTGGTTCCACTGTCGTACTGCTCTAACTCTTGAGAAGTTTTTCAATATTCAGCACTCTCTGGGCAGTTCACAAGTTAATTAGCATTTTGTCCCCAACATGCTGGGTGCTCATTTTAATGAACTCAGAAGGATGGAAGGCTGAGTCAACCTTAGATGTGGTCTAACTAGTACCATATAGGGACGAGTTACCTCGCAGGTTTAAGAGACTAGACTTCTGCTAATGCAGTCTAAAACAACAATGGCCTTTTTTTGCATCCACATTGCACTGTTGTATTGAGAAACCTAAGCTTTGAATGATTGTCAAGGAAATCTTCTACCCCATCAGGCTTAGGAACCTCCAGTTCCTCAGGATTTCACTTGTTGGAGGATTCCTTTGCTGAGGTCAAGTCAGCAACCCTTTCACTTGTTTGCCCGGGATGGTTGGTTGAATGATGGCCAACCTGCTTTGCACGCGAACCTGGACAATCATTAACCTGTGCAGGAGATGAAGACAGAACTTGCTTCTGTAGGGCATTGTGTCTTTCATGGGTCACTATTCTTTGATGTTCTAAAGAAGGCCAGCGTGGAGCTAATTCCTCCAGTAGCAAAATTTTCATTTTAACTTGCACAAATGGAGAGTTCTCTCTTCACCTTGATGACATTCAGCTGAAGTAGCAGGCATCTTGTAGCTCTTTAAAGACTAAAAAGGTCTATGTGGCATAGGGTTTAATTGATATTGAATATAGTCAATAACATCATCATCATCATCATCATCATCATCATCATCATCATCATCATTATTATTATTATTATTATTATTATTATTATTATTATTATAGGATGAGATGGTTAGACAGGATCATTGACACCATGGACATAGATCTGGGCAGACTCTAGAGGATGGTGGGTGACAGAGGAGCCTGGCATACTGTGGTCCATGGGGTCGCAAAGGTTTGGACTCAACTCTGCGACTGAGCAAGAACAACAACAAATAAAGAGGTGGTTGAAAAATGGCCAACTTGCTTTGCACGCAAAGCTGAACAATCATTAGCTCATTCTTGGGATCTGGAAAATGGGTTTCTGCTCAGTTTGGCAATTTCTGAAGGTTCAAGGTTGAACTTGTTTGAGTTGATCTGTCATGTTTCTCAACATTTCTGAACCCATAGTAGAATGATAACATATTCTGGGTAGTTTTTGTAAGAACCCAAATTTTGCCATCAGATTCTGATAGGACTCAAGTTTGGCATAATCTCTTATAGGAATCTGGGTACTTATCACAGACATATAGAAAAATGGAGTTGGAAGGGGGCTTATAAAGATGTCGAGTCCAACTCCCTGCTCAATGCAGGAATCCAAATCAAAGGTGGTTGTCTAATTTTCTCTTGAATGCTTCGAGTGTTAGTTCCACTGTTGTACTCCTCTACCGTTAAGAAGTTTTTCCTGATATTCTGCCTATCTATGGCTTCCTGTAATTTGACTTTGTTGTCTTGAACTCTAGGATGATTGAGAACAAATCATCCAAGGGTTCCCAACCTTTTCAAGCCAGGGGCTGGGTCACACTCTCTCAGTCAGCTTTAAGGGCCGGATGGCCATTTTGCCCTGCCTGCACGATGGGGGTGGGCAGTTTGTCCCAACAGCTTCAAAGGGATGGCCATTTTGTTTCACCTTGGAGGTGTAAGGGGGGCACATGAAATGTTGCCATATAGGCCACATCCAGCCCATGGGCATTAGATTGGGAATCCCTGATTTAACACATCTTCCATCAGTCTTCTTTTCTCAAGACTAAATGTGCCCAGTTCTTATAGAGCAGTGGTGGCAAACCCATGGCATGGATGCCAGATGGGACACTCAAAGCCCTCTCTGTGGGCACACGTGCCATCATCCCAGCACAGAGTTTGCCCTGCCCCTCTGCCCAGCAGCCCAATGGGAGAGCTTCCTCCCTACCCCCAGCACAGAGTTTGCCACACCTCTCTGGTTTGGGCACTCAGTCTCTAAAAGGTTTGTTACCACTGTTGTAGGGCTTGATTTCCAATCTCCAGTTCATCCTTGTTGCCTTTCTCTGAACTTGTTTCAGTTTGTCCGAATCCTTCTTAAAGTCTGGTGTCCAGAACTGGACACAGTACTTAAGATGAGGCCCAGTGGTCAGCTCCAAAAAATTTTACTACCACATTGTGGGTGTGGTATGGTGGACGTGGCCAGGGGGAAAGTCCTGCGTTGCACCTGATTTAGGACTACTTTATTTCAAAACTTGGATGGGTGGGGCCAGCCAGAATTTCTGCTACCAGTTCTACTGAACTGGTGCGAGCCTGCTGATGCCCACCACTGATGAGGCCTAACAACTGCCAATGAGAGGGGAGCTACTACTTCACAGGATTAGGGGGCTTGGAGCCTGCTAGGCTTGGAGACTGGAAAAACCGGTTTGGTTCCCAAAAGCTGCATGATGGGGGACATGAAAGGAGCCTCATTCAGGGATCCCCTGCAAAAATCCTTTCAACCCAGAGTAATCTCTGACATGAAAATGAATGAACCAGAAGGTGAGAACTATTAGGGATGTACGGTTTATTTATAAAAATACTTGGAAAAACACAAAAGCAAAGCAAAGCAGTTGTTTGCTTGTTGCAGAGAATGAGTAAGGCAGCAACAAAAATATCGTGATGAGTTCCGAAGCATCCATATTGACTCCTGAGTCCATTCCCGATTTCTGATCTGATCTTGACCTCTTTGGGATTCTCATTAGGATTTCTCTGTCTATTCTCCTCCACACTCTTGGTTCCATGGAGCAAGGGGAAATTCGGGCAAAAGTCTCTTCACACAAACTTGCACAATGTTTGGCCTGATCCTGTTCCAACTGGTCCCAAATCTGTCAAGCTGGAGGTGACCAGTTTCACTGGTGTTTGGTTTCTGGTTTAGGCCAATACCCATGTTCCTTCCATTGGTTCTGACAACAAGAATGTGCTTCTCCTAACAAAGTCTGAAAATCTTCCATATCTGCTGATGTGGAACTTCTGACCTATGTTCACTTAAAGCTCAAGGTTTTGAATGTTTTTACTGGATTTACTCCAGCTGTTACTTGGGTCTTGATTGTATAAATGAAGCCTTTGGCTACAGAAGCTGGATTAGGCAATCTTTCTTCTGACTGGAGTACATTTGACGCCCTCCCAACCTGATTTTAAAAAACCAGACATTGTCCACCAGACAGAGAGGAACATCTCAGAACATTCATCAAAAGAACTTTTACATCCAGGGTGTGTTGGCTACAACCAGAAGACTGTCCAAGACTTCAGCTGCAGGTATTCATTGCTTTGTGCTCTTAATCTACAATTCTGTGCATGCTTGACCTTTGAATAAGACTCACCTCCATGAGGTGAACCAATTGTTTGTGCTGGACAGAGGAGGGTCACCATATTTGGGAAGCCTCTAGTAGGGCTTTGGGAGTTGTCCCAGGGGTCCCCAAACTACGGCCCATGGGCCAGATCTGGCCTGTGGTGCCTAATAATCCAGTCCATGCCGCCCACATTGAAGAGAAGTTCTTCTATCCAGAGTGGGATACTGTAGTTTAGATCAGTTTTTCCCAACCTTTGTTTTTTGGACTTCAATTCCCAAAAACCTAAGTCAATTCCCCAAAAGTACTGATCAGCCAATGTACTGACTTAGAGTTCTGGGAATTGAAGTCTCCCTGTGGGGCGTGGGAATCACTGGTTTAGGGTAAGAAGCCAGAGAATCGGGAGAGAAAATAGACACTGGAAATATCCAGAACATGGAGCAAAAGATAACAACGAAAAGGATAATTATACCAAATATAATTTTAAAATGATGATACAAATCAGACATACATAAGGGGGGGGGGATCATGTTGCATGGCTATCATAGCCAAAGGAACTGCCTCTACACTTTAGGTCATAACCAAGTCTGGCAAAGTGAGGAAATGAACCCCAGGGGATACACAGGAACGTCATGGAAAAAGTTAGCAAACTGTGTTATTGCCTTGTATGTTTTTTTTTCTTTTACTGTTACAATAATAGTTTCAAGTCAATTGTGGAACAAAAGCTCATCTTTCTTTCTTTCTTCCTTCCTTTCTTCCTTCCTTCCTTCCTTCCTTCCCTCCCCTCCCTCCCTCCCTCCCTTTAGGGGTCAACCACCATCCATCAACCCTTGCAATGTGGCTCATCACAGGAGGCCTGGATATGATCTTGGCAACAGAAGCCCTCATTGCCACAGTAGTGTTTGGCCTGGTCTTCTTGATCCTCAGGTCTTACTGGGACCCAATCCCTCATGGCACGAAGAGGATCCCAGGGCCGCGGGGCTACCCCTTGATTGGCAACATACTAGAGGTGGGCAAGGCTCCCCATCTGAGTTTGACCCAGATGAGCCGCAGGTATGGTGAGGTGATGAAGGTATCCATTGGGATGACACCAGTGTTGGTTCTCAGTGGGCTGGAAACCATCCGGCAGGCTTTGGTGAGACAAGGCACTGACTTCATGGGACGGCCAGATTTCTACAGCTTCCGTCATGTAGTCAATGGTCAAAGCATCGCCTTTGGCCATGATTTCGGAGAAGTCTGGCACAACCGACGGAAACTGGCTATCAACGGCTTGAAATCCTTTAGCGCCTCCCCCAGTCCTGTGTATTCTTCCATGTGCCTGGTGGAAGAGCATGTCTCCAAAGAGACCAATTACTTGATTAAGAAACTGCAAGAGGTGATGCTTGAGAAGAAAGCTGTTGAGCCGTACCGGTACCTCGTGGTGTCAGTGGCCAACGTGGTGTGCGCCATTTGTTTTGGCAAACGCTTCAGCCATGACGACCCAGACCTTCTCAGCATTGTCAACGAGTCTGAAAAATTTGTCGAAGTAATTGGCTCTGGAAACCCGGCCGATTTCATCCCTCTTCTTCAGTATCTCCCAGGAAACAAGATGAAGTCCTTTAAGGAATTTAATGCATTTGCCAATGCTTTCTTGGGAAAAATTGTCAAAGAGCACTATGAGAATTTCAGCAAGGTAAGAAATGAAGGAATGCCCAGATATCTTTTAGGTTGTATGGCTCAGATTACTTTGAATGTAGAGATGCTGTTTGTTAGGGCAACGCAAGCTCAGGTCTTCACTGGGCTATGAAATTTACTAGGTGACTTTCCACCAGGTACATGCTTTCTCTGTGTCCTACCTCTCAAGGTTGTGGTGAGGATTAAGTCAGGAAAATGAAACCCAAGGCTGCCCCTTTGAGGCCATAGCTCAAGGATCCCCAACCTTTTCAAGCCGGGGGATGGGTCATGCTCTTTCAGTCAGCTTTGAGGGCCAGATGGCCATTTTGCCCTGCTTGCATGATGGGGGTGGCCATTTTGTCCCAACAGCTTCAAAGGGGTGGGTTGTTTTTTCTTGAATTCAGGCAGACCAACAGGTAACTAAGATGTGATGTATTTCTTTTCAGGACAGCATCAGAGATATCACCGATTCCCTCATTTTTCAAAGTGAACAGAAGACATTGGACTCTAAGGCTAAGCTTCAGCTGTCATCTGAAGACATAGTGAACCTTGTGAATGACCTTTTTGGGGCAGGTAAGGCCGTCCCCCAGGAGATCAGCAGAAATGAAACTAAGTACTGTATAATACAGGTCACTCCCCGCATCCACAGGTCCATTATCTACAATTTTAGTTATCCATGGATCAAAAAATATTCAATGAAAAATCGCTCAAATACATAATACAGTATATATATACTTCCAAGGTGAGACTGCGGTGGCTTAGTGGTTAAGACACTGAACTTGATGGCTGGAAGGTCAGCAGGTAAGTAGTTCAAGACTGGAGTAATGCACGACGGAGTGAGCTCCTGTCTCTGTCCCAGCTTCTACCAACCCAGCAGTTTGAAAGCAAGAAATTGAAAGTACTGTAGAAAAATAGGGACCACTTGGGTGGGAAGGTAAACAGCATTCTGTGCACTTCAGTGTCTAATCATGCCTGCCACATGTCCATGGAAATGTCTGCAAATATAGACAGCGCTGGCTCTTTGGCTGTAAACAGAGATGAGCACTGAACCCTAGAGCTGGATACGACTGGCTTTCGGACAAAGGTGACATTTCACTTCCAAGGTGCATTGCCAGAGCTGCACCATCAAGTATAAGGTGAGATTGAAAAGGAACAGATTGTTTCAAGGGGAATATTTTCTGAGCATACTTGCAAGATGGACAGAGAGATTTGCAGTATTCTCCCATTTGTATGACTACAGTATCTGGCTCATAAAATAGGATTTGCTGCTTTCTGTGCTTTCAAGTATCCATGGAAGATCTGGCAGATATGGGGGTTGGCCTGTATACTGTATAAAAAATAATTTACATTTATTGTATTGTTCAGATTTATACCAGAAATGATCAAAAGCTAAGAGCTTGGCTCGATGTCACTGAACAGAAAGACTAAGAGTGTCACAGAAATGTTTCAGACTTCAGCTCCCATAATCCCCTGCAATATACGATACTGGTCAAAGTTGCAGGGAGAAATATGTTGCTGATCTCTTTTGTACTGGATCTTTGGTTGCCTCTAGGAAGCCCCCGAGAAGGACATGAAAACAATATTTCCCATTCAGTCCTGCTTCCCGGCAAGTAGTATTCAGTGGGTTTAGTGCTTCAAAGGTGGAGGATCTGTTTAGTTCATTGAAGTTAAGACTTGGTAATCTTCAATAATTTGAATTACCCCCTTTTAAAGCCATGAGATCATACAAGGCTTAAAGCCTTTGGTCTCTAAGACCATATTATAAACAGCCCAAGACAATGTTCTGTGATTTGTTTGAGAACGTTTGGCCATGATTTTAAGGAATTTACCATTTATTTTTAAATATTTTTAAACTGTTGGCAATCATTTTAGCAATTTATTGTAAATTATGTTGCAAGGTCCTGGTGGACAAAAAGGGAATAAACCAGCAGTTCCCAACCTAACAGCCTCCATACAACCTCTTAAAACCACCACTCTACAATTATGTAAGAAATATGATAAAATTGAGAGTAGCCAACTGCCAAAGGAAGGAATGGCTTAAATTATGCTCTGAAGGCCTGTGCAATATAATTTTTATAAACTATGATCCAATAACACTGCAAATAATACTGGGAAGATACAAAATCTCTCCAGAAGGGAGATCTATAGCTGGGGTGTAGACATTAATTAGGACCTGCCATGTGAAGGCGTCCCACAAGGCAGTGGAAGCCGGGGGCTCTGATGTCAACCAAACAGTGAATCCACTCTACGTTTTAGTGCAAACTTTCACAAGAGTTGGTCAATGTCCTGAAAATGAGCAGTGGATCAAGCTCAGCACCTTGGACAGCTGCTTTGCAATTCAAACTAAAACCTGGAGGAATTCACCACCCCACCGGCAGTGGAGTTTTCACCCGGGTATTGGGACCCATAAGAACTTCTCTGCAACTGAATCCAATCTTCAGGTCCTCTGGCTGAAAGAGGGCACCAACCTTTTCCCCCAAGGAAGGAATTTCTATAATTAAGGTCTTGGCACCAAGAAGGCCCTGTCACATGTTAAATCCACGATGACCTGGTTCCTCCTTGTCAAGGTCTTGAGCTGAACCCCAAGAGCAGGGGTTCCCAATCTTTTCAAGCTGCTCTCTGTCGACTTCGAGGGCCAGACAGCCATTTTGCCCTGCCTGCACGATGGGGGTGGCCATCTTGTCCCAACAGTTTCAAGGGGTGTGGCTATTTTCTTCCTAGAATGCCTTTGGAGGGGTGGGGGCCACATGAAATTGTGCCACAGGCCAGATCCGGCCCACAGGCCTTAGCTTGGTAATCCCTGCTCTAGAGACAGGGCAGTCTATCACTGAATACTAGTTAATAGAAGATAAGGATAACGATCTATTGCTTTTGGGAACTTCTTCTTCTTCACCTAATACCATCCTTTCTTTGTGTCAATGCAGGTTTTGACACAGTGACTACGGCTCTGTCATGGTCTCTCATGTACCTTGTCACTTATCCAGAAATCCAGAGGAAGATTCAGGAAGAGATAGGTAAATCTGGGCTCATAGAAGTGCTAGCGACACCATTAGGCACAATGAAGTGACTGCCTTCCATGTTGGATTTGGCCATGAGTAGGTTCTTGACCCAAACTTTAAGACAAGTCAAAAGAAAAGAAAATGTTCCTCATTGCCATCTCCTTTCTCCTTCTTCTTCCAGGAGGAAGCTTTCAATGTCTTATTTTTTTAATGTACTGTATATGCATTGCCCTTATAGAGTACAGTACTTTAAAAAAATCACTTCCCCCTCTCCAGAAAGCAGGGGTTTAATTTGTTAATATCCTGAAGTGGCTCTCTTCTTAAGCCATTTTGCAATATGCAAAATAGACAGTGGAAGAAGCTGGATGAAATAGGACACCTGCTGATCTGGTTTTCTGGGAATTGAAGTTCAAGAACACCTGGAGTGCCAAGGTTCACTGTCACTGAAATAGGGTCTCTTGAGGTGCATGTGTCACTTCAAATATGGGGACTGTGCTAGATAACATACCAGGCCTCTCTTTGTCCTCTAATGGCCGTATTTAGCTCTCTCCAGCCTTCTTCAATGAGCCCATTTAGACAAACTCTTCCTATTTTGTCTCTACTTTGTAGACGATATCATTGGCACCGAGAGAAAGCCACGGCTGTCAGATCGGCCCCAGTTGCCTTATACAGAAGCCTTTATCCTTGAAATGTTCAGACATTCATCTTTTCTTCCATTTACAATCCCTCACTGGTAAGTCCAGAGCACTGGATGCGAGGCCTTGTGGTGAAATCTCTATAGACGGCGAAAGATGCTTGCAAGAGAAAGCCAAAGAATACTCTGTACCATCAATACATTACCCATGAATAGCTTTTGTGCAAGATCCAGGTAGCTGCCTTAGGCAGTAGATTTCAAACGTAATGGGAAAAGAATGGACGTATTTCCTCTCAATCCTGAAGGAAATCAACCCTGACTGCTCTTTGGAAGGACAAATATTGAAGATGAAGCTAAAGTACCTTAGCCACCAAATGAGAAGAGAGGACTCACTTGAGAAGGCCTTGATGCTGGGAAAGATCAAGGGCAAAAGGAGGAAGGGGAGGCAGAGGATGAGATGGTTAGATGGCATCGTTGATGCAGTGGGCATAGATCTGGGTGGGCTATGGAGGATGGTGGATGATGGGGTGCCTGGCGTGCAGTGTGCCATGGGGTTGCAAAAGGTTGGACTCAACTATGCAACTGAACAAAAACAACATTTCCTGCCTCTGGTGCCCAAACATCTTGGCTAGTGGGCAATCTGGGCCTTGGTTTACCCATGGACTCCTTCATTTGACACGGGCAGGACTAGATTACTTTTCTTACAGCGCCACATGGGTCACCCTTCCCTACCTGAGATGTACCCAGCACCCTACAACTGCCTCTCTCTACTTCCTTTTTCATATCCCTGCAGTTTCTTTGTGGCATTTCAAAACTAAATACATTCATCTTCTCTTTCCAGCACAACTAGAAACACTGTCTTGAATGGCTATTACATCCCGAAAGGTCTTTGTGTCTTTATCAACCAGTGGCAGGTCAACCATGATGAGTAAGTATGTCCAGACATTTGAATGACCATCAGGAGTCCATCCAGAGTTTGAGAACGTAACTCTTAGGAACAAAAGGTCTGTGATTTGAGTAGCTGAGGTTCCTTTCACTACTGGCCATACTTTCTTGGAGTCCAACAGTCATCTGGAGACCCATAAATTCCCCATTCCCAGGAATAGAGCAACCTTCTTCATTCATGTCCAGATCAAACTTTGGACTGCCAAAATGAAGCTGTCTTCTTGGCTTTGTCATTGGCCAAACTTAAATCCGCATTTGTACCTGTTTATAGTGGTAATCGGCAGACTAGCAAATGAGCTGGATTCTGTATCTCTTCACATTCACACAGGATGTTGTTTTCGGCCAGCAGCCCCTCACTTGAGCAAGTTGGTCTTACATTTAGGAACTCTAACCCTCATCCTATTCAGGGTCCTCCAGGTGACGTAGGGGAGGTTGAGTTTCTCAGCCATACCATCCTCCTTTAATGTTATCCTTTATCCAGTGAGCTCCTTCCTCCATCTTCTAATTTGGATTTGCTTTTGCGTACCTTCAAGAGTGTTTGTTCTTGTCATAAAGCTCCTCCTTCTGCAGCGGCTTAGTGGTTAATATGCTGAACTTGATGGCAATTCATGACCTGAGTGCTGCACAATGGAGTAAGTTCCCATCTCCGCCCCAGCTCCTGCCATCGTAGCAGTTCGAAAGCAAGAAATTTCAAGGAGATAAATAGGTAACACTTCAGTGGGGAAGGTAAACAGCATTCTGTGCACTCCAGTTTCTAATCATGCCTGCCACATGTCTATGGAAATGTCTGCAAATGCAAACAGCACTGACTCTTTGGCTGTAAACAGAGATCAGCACAGAACCCTAGAGTTGGATACAACTGGCTTTCAAGCAAGGGAGACCTGTACCTTTACCTAAAAATGTCTACAAAGAAGAATTTCTCTCTCTCCACTTCACCTGGCTCCCCCTTACCCTTTATTTAGAGTTGATCTTCATTAGGCAGTCCCTGGGTGTGTGGATGAAATAAATTATCTCATTAAAAACAGAATTCTTCCACATTTTAACACAACTTTTTAAAGGACAAAATGTATTTAACATACAGTACGTATTTTTAATTTTTACAAAAGGATTAACCCTAGAGTTGAATTCAACTGACTTTTGAACAAGGGCAACGTCTACCTTACAGGAAAAATATTAGCATTAGAGGATATATGGCAATTAATAACACTTCAATTAAACACCCAGCCTGGAATCTATCAACATATTAAACTTTTAAAGGAAGTGCACGTGGGGCAGCATGGAAGCATGATATTGTTTTAAGAAGATGTGCTCCCTTTCCAGGAATCTTTGGAAGGACCCTTCCTCTTTCAATCCGGAGCGTTTCCTTACCGCTGATGGGAAAGACATTGACCGGACAGCAAGTGAGAAAGTCCTGACCTTCGGCATGGGGAAGAGAAGATGCATTGGAGAACAGTTTGGTCGGTGGGAGGTCTTCCTATTCTTGACCACTTTGCTCCAAGAGCTGCATTTCAGTGTCCTGGCAGGAGTCAAGGTGGACATGACCCCTATCTATGGCCTGTCCATGAAGCACAAGAGATGTGAACACTTTCAAGTGAAAACACGTTTCCCAAATAGGAACAACGAATGAGGAGCAAAGGGTCGGCCATTAGGGTTTCAGAAAAACCAAAGAAACCCAAACTCCAAATTTCAACCCACACATATATACATAAGCACATGTGCTTATGTCTGTCTGTCTGTCTGTCTGTCTGTCTTTCTGTCTGTCTGTCTGTATGTATGTATGAATGTATGTATGTATGTATGTATGTATGTATGTATGTATGTATGTATGTATGTATGTGCCTATGTATGATCACAGACACATACTCTTCCCTGCATTTGCAGGGCAATGCCAATTTTTTCTTGTTTCATGCGTCTACCCTATTTCTGGGTTGGGTTGCAAATGTATACAATGCTAACAAAAGGTAACCACTAAAACCCATTGCCAGGCTCCGATTATGTGTATTTTAAAAGTCTATCAATTTTTCATGCTGGAGACTTGGAAAAGACGACACTGAAAGGTGACAATCATAGTGGGTGCATGACAAACCTTTCTTCTGCCAAACTATCCTAATAGTATACCGTAATTCTTTCTACTTTGTCCAATAAAAATGATCATTAATAGATGAAATAAAATAAATGGTTGCTAATGGATTTGCAAGAGGCGTTATTTCATTTTTGCATCTTAGCCTTTGCTTTCTCTCCAGTAGAAAAGCAGGGATAGAAATGTCTTCAGCATATACATGGCCAAAATCAAATAATATTGAGGACTCCAGCTGCCCAATTTTATCTACACAGTTATCTCTGCAAGGTCAACAGGGTGAAGAGGTAGTGGGATTGCCAAAGGGAGGGCCAGCAAGAAATCAGTCACCTGAGTCATTAGAAACCAAAGAGTAATGGAAGGAGTGGGGAGTCATTGCTGACTATGAATTATTATTCAGTATTTAAACTTGGGGGCCGTGGTGGCTTTAGTGGTTAAGATGCTGAGTTTGATGAACAGAAGGTCACCATTTCACGAGCTCCTTCCATCTTTCTGAGTTCCTGCCAACCTAGCAGTATGATAGTAAGAAATTGTGAATAGATAAATAGGTACTGCTTCGGTAGGAAGGGTAACAGCATTTTGTGTGCTCTGGCATCTAGTCATGCCTGCCACATGACCACGGAAACGTCTGCAAATGCAGACAGCGCTGGCTCTTTGGCTGTAAACGGAGAAGAGCAATGACCCCAAGAATGGGACATGAGTGGCTTTTGATCAAGGGAAACCTTTACCTTATTTAATCTTGGAGGGTGCAGCCGCCAAGCTCTGAACTCATGAATGTCGGAAAGCAAGAACCACTCTGGAGAAGGGTATTATGGCAATGTGGAAAGTCAGGGCTCTTCTTGCCGTATCTAAATCCGAATAGTGGCAATCCTCATGACGATCAGCCAGGAAGATTCTCCTGGCGACAATATGATGCACTGGCCTTCCATTTGCTTTCTGCATCACAGTGTGACATTCATACCGCTGATCCAGTTAATGTGAGTCACTTTCTGGTCCTGAGCCCTTTTGGCATGCAAAGTCTTCATCAGCCAGGATTGGTGAAGCTGTTGCCCTCCCCTCCATCAAGATGGATTGAAGTGGGATTTAATTCACCTGGGGACCATCATGCTTTCCCTGTGGACTTTGCCATCCAAATTCTCAGGTTGGTCAGGTTAGTTAACCGATGACTGATGATCTGCATTGAGTCACTGGAATTATGGTCTGCTCTATTACCATAGCAGGATAGCCTGACCAGAGCTCTACCAGGCAGTAATTCGCCCTGCCCCAACCGATTTATGGCCTGGTGAGTGCATTGCTATTAACCAAACTTTCCTTGACATTTAGACATTTCATCCATGTTCGTTTTGTAAAAGCTTTCTCTAGGATGGTGCGCTGGGCTTTGGCTGAAGCCTGAATCACTGACTGAAATGTCCTGTGAGAATGCGATCCAAATCAAAACAGAATCGCCACATCAGATTCCAAGGCATTCTCTACTGCTATAAACCTCCAGCAGCTAGTAATTCATGAGGATCTGGAGGTCCCAAGGATTTTCGTTTGCAATTTACAAGACCATCATAGCTAAGGTGCTGAATTTTGTTCCCAGACTATTGTGGGGAATTGATCCCTCAGACTGGTCATACTGGCAAAAAAAAATTCTGGCAGCTATTTAGGAAAAAAAACCAGAAATCTAAAATTACGATTGGAAAAGCTAACAACAGAATGGGTGGCCACCAACAGGACTCCTCAGTTTTTATGCCAACATTTTGTCCTAGCATTGTAGTACAAACTCCAAAGTTTATTTTACATAACCTGGCATCCATGTTTGATCTATCATAACACCACAATTGTGGTGGCTCCAAGTTAATAGCTTCCCATTCAATTTCTCCCTTTTCCTTCAAAACCTATGCCAAAGTTGTGTAGCAGAAGACATTTTGCTACACTAGAGTAATGGTAAAGGTCTCCCTTGCTTGAAATCCAGTCATATCTGACTCTAGAGTACGGTGCTCATCTCCATTTACAGCCAGAGAGCCAGCAATGTCTGCATCTGCAGATGTTTCCGTGGTCATGTGGCAGGCATGAGTAGACGCTGGAGTGCACGGAATGCTCAGGGCCGTCACCAGAGGGGGCCCAGGGTGGGCTAAGCCCACTCTGAGATAGCATTTTACCTACCCTGGCAAGGTGTGGTTTTCCATAGGAATGCATAGAAAAAGAGGGTTGTGTTGCCCACCCTGAGAAGATCTTCACCCGCCCACATCTAGAATCCTGGCTACGGCCTTGGGAATGCTGTTACCTTCCCACTGAAACAGTACCTATTGCTCTACTCACAATTTCTTTCTTTCGAACTTCTAGGTTGCTACACAAGCCACAATTAAATATTAGCATAGGCGGTCAATGAGACTCTAACCTGGGGCTCACAAGTTTGGGTTTATGTGCAAAGTGTTACCAAGCTACTAAGTAACTTGGCCACAGATTTTCGGAGGATACCAAATCAAGGAACCAAGAGTTAACACTTTCCCATATTGGTTGGCCAGAAGGTAGTCTAAATATTCCATCAGATAGGCTTCTTGTTTGGTTCAGGGTAGCTCTTCTGGCAAACTTATGATCTCATTAACCTGAGAAGTTGACACTTCAGAACAAAACACCATGGGAAGCTGTAGGGCCAACAGCTGGAGTCTTAGGAGTGGAAGCATGAAAGCTGGGGTAAGGGGAGCCATCGCTGAGCAATTACAAGGCTGATTTCCCCATGCACGAACAGGATTTCTCAATTCGAGACTTCCTTGGCATGTTCGTGACAGTGAATGTCTTGGAATGAAACACGGTGCCCATGTGCCAGGCTGGGCTGGCTACTGTATTTCCTGGCTGATCAAGAATCATCTTTGCGTGCTAAACAGCTGTAGCACAACCACATGTACCTCCCAAACACGCCCTGGCATTCTCCACCTGTGACTCTCATCTCTTCAGAAAAATATATACTCTCTGCTCTGCAAAACAGCCCCAGCCAGCCGTGGGAACATTGGTTGGCTCCTCCTATTGTTGTGTGAGCACACCATACTTGGTGCTGTTTGATCTCCTTCTCCTGTTTGGAAGTGATCTGTATTCACATTTTTGCAAACCTATGGAAAATTTTCTCTCTCTTTTGGACTGCAATTCCTAGAATTCCGTGGCTGGAGGATTCTGGGAGATGGTGGTCAAAAGCCACACATACGTTCTCAGCTCTGAACTGTTGCAACCCAAGCAAAAAACCATTCCTTGTCATACATCCCTGATTGCAACATTTGTCCCTTCAAAGGTTTTAAGACTATAAATCTCATTGCGCCTTCCCTGTGGCCATACTGGCCAGGGCTGGTGGGCGTTCATGCACAACAATATCTGAAAGGTTAACTTCCCCCTCCCCCCTTTAGCAGACAAGGACTAGCATCACTCCTTCTGATGATGACACTTCCATGCTAGTCCTTGTCTGAGTCCCCTGAGCAGAGTTTCCTTTCAACCCAGAATAATTTCTGTCACATCATCATCATCACCACCGCCACCGCCACCGCCACCGCCACCGCCACCGCCACCGCCACCGTCATCATCATCATCATCATCATCATCATCATTATTATTATTATTATTATTATTATTATTATTATTATTATTATTATTATTATTAGACAAGTTCCTTTTCTGCCTCACAACTCCAAGAATCCCCTAGCCTGGATGCTCTCTAGCTAGCTAGGAGAATTTTAGTCCCAAAACTTCATAGGCACTATAGGAAATATTAAGAGAGAAGCATCATTTAGAGCAACTCTCAGGCTGCCCCCCCCCCCCGGGTTCATCTGGCCATGGAGTGCCTGGATGAAGGAGACTTCATCTTCTGTGATTCACCAGTAGGTTTCTAGCCTTTGTCAGCCCCTGCTCTCTCTCTCTCTCTCACACACACACACACCATTTCCCCCTCCCGTATGCTTTCTTCTCACGCGATGTCCTGTCTCCAGAGTGACCTCTCCAACCCCAGTGCCTTGACCTGCCCCCGGTCTCTTTGGCCCCTGTTTGTGTTGGCATGGGAAATTGATGAGTCTCAGAAGCCTTCTCACGCAAAGCAGGGCAATCTTTAACCTGCAACTCACACAAAGGGCTGCCCGGAAGCTGGGATGGGGAGTGATAAACTTTAACCTCGGCTTCACTTTGCCTCCCAAACTCTGATGAGCCCCAGAGGCTCCCGATGTCTTCCTCCAGACCTCAGATGTTCTTGTTGAAAATGACAGCAGCTCTTGGCTGGGGTCGTATGGGTGGGGTGGCACTGTGTCAAAGTTGTTTTGTTTGTGTGTATGTGTGTTGGTAGAAAAAACAACTCTGTCCAGTGGAAATGCAGAGAAGGGCAAGTTTTGGTCATCATAAGCCTTCAGCAGGTCTGCATCAGACAGAATGGGACAGAATGGGACAGAGATGGGAGCTCGCTCTGTCATGCAGTACCCGGGCATCGAACTCTGACCTTCCAGTTGTCAAGTTCAGCATCTTAACCTCTTGAGCCACTGCAGTCCACAGCAGCACATAAGATATTATTTAATTGCAGAAGGTGTTCCAACCTATCCAAAAGGGCCACACCTAGAAAACCTGTGAGATGCCGTGAGAGGAACAGGTTGGTTTCACTTCCATCCCAAGCGAGCTGCACGCATCATGACGGAACCTGTCTTCATCCCACCATCTGTCGTAGGCTTAGAAAAGAGCCAGAAATGATAAGCAGTGTACTCCTTCTTCTTCTTCTTCTTCTTCTTCTTCTTCTTCTTCTTCTTCTTCTTCTTCTTCTTCTTCTTCTTCTTCTTCTTCTTCTTCTTCTTCTTCTTCTTCTTCTTCTTCTTCTTCTTCTTCTTCTTCTTCTTCTTCTTCTTCCAGGTTAAACTTTAAAATGGCAAAATGAAGCCACCTTCTTGGCTTTGTCGTTGACCAAACTTAAATCCTCAAGAACTAGAACCTACCTTTTTAATAGTCAAGAAGAGCTGGATGCCACCTAGCATGACTAGCATGAGATTTCTGCTGGAGGCAAAGATTCTGAGACAAAGTGGTGACCTACGTGCGAACTTCAGAGCATGTTGTCCACTCACCATCAATGGGCAAATTCAAGCTCTCTGCTCTGCTGGTTTACAGGTTGCTGTTTTTAAAAAAACTTTCAAATTAGAATCATAGAATGGCTGAGTTAGATGGGACCTTTTAGGCCAGGGATGCTCAAACGTGTTGTGCTGTGGGCCGGTCACATGGTTCAGGGGGCCGGAAATGTGGTTCCTCCCATCAGAAGTGGAAGTAAAATGTGCCTTGCAATCTGTTTTGCAACAGGATGAGATAGATTTTAAGCCACCATTTTCTCTGTTTAACCTGGGGTCCCCAAACTATGGCTCATGGGCCAGATCCGATCACCGACACCAATTCATCCAGCCCGCGTCACCCTCATCACTCCTGGAAGCAGAAGTAAAATGCCCCCATGCCGTTTTACTTTCACTTCCAGGAATGACAAGGGCATGCAGGCCGGATGAATTTTTGTCGGCGGCTGGATCTACAGGCCACCCTTGTTTTAGGCCATCAAGTCATAGAATCATAGAATAACTGAGTTGGAAGGGTTTTTTTAGGCCATTGGATACAACCCCCTGCTCAAGGCAGGAATCCAAATCAAAGCAAATCTGACAGAATGTTGTCCAGTTCTCTCTTGAATGTTTCTAGTGTTGGACTTGGATTGGATGTTATTGGACTCCTCGCTATTGTTGGACTGCTAGCTCCATCAGCCATATGCACCCAACCTGGCCAATGAGTAGGAGACATCTGGGGTTAGGCCATAAGAGGCCTACCGCTATGTTACTGTGTGCCTTCAAACCCATAATTGTCCAAGGGAGCAAATCCTCATGGTTTCCTTCTGAGCAAACATGCCATGGGCTTGTCTGCCAAGAGGCGGCTCATTCTGTGCCAACTCTGGCTCACAATCTCTGCCAAAGCAAGAGAGGCAGGTTGTTCCTGAGGTTAATGAGGGCAGGGATCAGTCTCCTTGCGTGCCAGGCTTGCTTCTGCATCTCACGCACCTGCCCACACCTTGTTCCCTGAGCCAGCTCCTCTGAGCACCAAATGAAAAGGGATCCAAGAAGAGAACTAGGTTTAGAATAACAACAAGCGTGTCTGTTATGTTTGTGAATTCTGCCTGAGCTAGAAATTGCTACCTCAAGATTTGAGGATGAACTGCAGAGCTTTGGAGGAAATGAATGGGGCCAAAAGTCCCTATAGACCAGTGGTTCCCAATGTAGGGCCCACGCCCCACCGGGAGACTTCAATTCCCAGAAGCCTACGTCAGTACATTTGGCTGATCCCTGATTTGGGGAATTGACTTGGGCTTCTGGGACCTTAAATCCTAAAACCAAAGGTTGGAAAACACTACTATACAGAATCCAGAGATGGAGAAACCAAAACTGCAGTGAGACGATTAAAGAGGGGTTTGGGTAGGACAAAGTGGGTGACAGGTGCCGCTACAGAGATGATGGTGGACAATGGAAAGTGACACCAAAGTCAACAAAAGGTGGAATTAATTTGGGTTTTGTTCCCCCTCCATCATTACATTGACAAGACAAGGCAACTTCTTCCAGGAATGAAGGAAAAGGAAGGAAGGAAGGAAGGAAACTTCCCATCTACTGTCCTTTGCTTGAAAGCCAGTTGTATCTGACTCCAGGGTTCAGTGCCCACCAAAGTGGTACCTATTTATCTACTTGCAATTTTTCACTTCCTAACTGCTAGGTTGGCAGGAGCTGGGACAGACAATGGGAGCTCACTCCGTCATGCAGGACTCAGGTCTCGAACTGCTGACCTGTTGACCTTCCAGTTATTAAGTTCAGCGTCTTAACCACTAAACCACTTCCATCTCTTTGGATTGTTTTTAATTGAGTCCACAGGGAAGGGTGATGGTCCTCAAGTGGATTAAATCCCATCTTGATAGAGGGCAGCAGCTTCATCAATACTGGCTTGGGGCTGAGGAGGACTTTGAGTACCAAAAGGGCTCAAAACCAGAAAGTGACTTGTGAAACTAGATCAGTGGTACTGGGATCATGCTGCAATGCGGAAGGCAGGTGAAAGGCCACTGTGTTATATTCTCAGGACAGTCTTCATGGCTGATCACCTTGAGGATCGCCAATATTTGGATTCATATACGACACAAGAAGAAGCCTGGATTTAGTGTCCTGCACTTGACTGGTGATATATAAACAGTGCAAGCTCAAAAATAAATAAACAAACAAATAATATTCTCTACTATTTCGGAGTATGCCAGATCTGCTCTTTGAGTTAGCTGCTTCTTTCTGCCAATGGTAGAACCAGCCCTGGACTGGCTACATCCTCATTGATACCCTGGCTGATGGTGTCAACCTTTCAGAAATGAAGCGCAAGCAACTTTGACAAATGATCATGTGCCGCTAATGAAGATTAATGTTAAAAGGCTAGGACAAGTTTGCAGGTGAAGAAGAGGTGGCCTATAATGTAGCGAAGCTTCCACAGTGGGTGGGGGGCTTTTAGTCTTCAAGTTTCCACAAGACTCTTTGTGGCTTTGTTACAGCAGCTGGCACAGGTGTTCTGTGGAAATGTGTATTCGTATTTAAATATGACTTGAAACCACCTCATTGTGTGAGAAAGACTAATTTGAAAGCCTCTCGTGTTCCATTTAAAACTGCAACTACTACAGTAGATATAGAAGCTACCCATGCCTTAAGCCATTGATCATGGAGAGGTCTGGAGAATTCCAAAGTTTGTGTGCGATTGTGACCTTTAATCCACTCTAATAAATGGTTTACCAGAACACAGATTCTCAAATGCTTGTTTGCCTGTTTAGATTGTATTTCTACCTTTCCTCAAGCAAGAGTAACGGCAAAAGTGGGTGGCCAACTCCCTACCGTTATTCTCACAAAAGCACTAAGAGGTAGGTTAAGCTGAGAAGGGGGGGGCTGCCCCCAATTTACCTGGTTAGTATCACAGCACTGCGGTGGCTAAGTGGTTAAGACGCTGAGCTTAGAGCCCCGCCCCGCCCCAGACACGTGTCAGCTTCAGAAGACACGTGTGAACGGGAGAAAAGAAGGTGGAGAGAAGCACTTTCAGGGATTTGGGGTTTCGCCTCCCACGAGTAAAAGGCCAACGTAGCCCCAGCCCCCTCCTCCCCCACGGACGCCCTCCGTTTGCTCCTCCGCGCTCACACACGCATCACCGACGGCTCCCGGGCGCTGCTTACCCTTGACGGGCCGAGGGCTTTCGCGTGTCCCGCCGGAGTGACCCGGGCGTCGCACGGCACCCTTGGGTGCGAAGGAGACGGAGGGAGATTACGATCGCTTCGGGCGCGGCCCTTTCTCACGCGACCGGCGCGGCCCCGCCGCATGGAGGTGGGGTGGGGCTCCACAGGTGGCGATCCACAAAATCTTGAGCACTCTCGATTTGGGACCACCAAATTTGTTGTCTGAACACGACTGGTCCTTGATCGGATCTAGTCCCTATAACAAACTTTTTGGCCCATGGGCTGGTCACTGGTTCAGTGGGCTAGTCATTATGGCCTGGGGGCTGGATCCGGCCCGATGCTAATTCATCTGGTCCACGAGGCCCTTGTCACTCCCGGAAGAGGAAGTAAAAACACGCCTGGGAGCGATGAGGTCCTTGTGGGCCGGATGAATTGGTGTCGGGCCCCGAATCCGGCCCCCAGGCCATAGTTTGGGCTCCCCTGCCCTATAAGAAAGGAAACTGACATGATTATTAACGAATACTGTGCATGGACGAATACTGTGCATGGAGAGACTAGGGCTTCACGGGCCTGATAAATTGGTGTCAGAGGCCGCACCCGGCCCCCAGGCCTTAGTGACCGGCTTCCTGAACCACATGATCGGCCCATGGCCCAAAAAGTTTGGCCACCCCTGCACTATACCATGATTGCCATATAGTTTGTAGAGGAGGATTTCCTGCTTCCCACCATGGCATCATTTTGACACCCAACTCAAAGCAGGCCAGAAGGCTAGTTTGGAGGATGGAAATATTGCCCTGCACAGGTTTCTAATAGTGTTCTTAATATTTTAATGTTACATGTAATTAAACTGAATAATTGGAAACGGGGGATGAAACGTCTCCCCCGCCTTAGGACACGAATCAGGGGCTCTTGAAGTTACTTTTTTCCCAGCGTCAAGGAGACGGGATCCAGGGTCCCAGTTGTACTATAACTCCCATCATCCCCAGGCTGGAGGGTGCGAACGCCCCCCCCCCCTTCCCGAGGCCCCCTCTGGCCGGGAAGCTCCAGGCAGGGCCTCCCTTTCCTGGACTCTCCCCCCCCCCCGCCCCATGGCTTCCCTAGGCGGTAGTGTGGTTCCCTGAGCTGAGGCACCGCCGTCGGGCGCGCAGGGCCGGGCCCGGCCGGCTGACTTCGCACGCGAGGCTGACAATGGTTCATTCGGGAAGGGAACCGTCCCGGGCCGGGAGGGAAAGGCAGGCGCCGCCGCCCCGATGCCGGCGCCCTCGGCTGGAGATAAGCCATGACCTCCCGCCCTGGCTCGGGGCAGGATCCATCTGGCCCTTCTGCAGGGCTGGGCGGGGGTGGGGGAGAAGGCAGAGCTGAAATCCAGACCCCTGGCGAATTACTTCAGGGGACGCCCAAATGAGGGTCCTTTCATATCCCCGAGATCCTCTCCCACCAAAGTAGTCCCTCTCTGCAATTTCTTGCTTTCAAACTGCTCCGTTGGCAGGAGCCGGGACAGAGACGGGCGCTCAATCCGTCATGCAGTACCCGGGTCTCGAACTGTCGACTTGTCGCCTTCCACCTAACAAGGTGAGCTTCTTAACCACTGAGCCACCTAGCGGCAGGCATGCCTAGACATCGGAGCGCACAGAACGCTGTTTACCCACTGAAGTGGTTACTATTTATCTCCTTGCAATTTCTTGCTTTCGAACTACTAGGTTGGCAGGAGCTGGGACAGAGACGGGCGCTCATTCCGTCATGCGGTACTCAGGTCTTGAACTGCTGACCCTCCGCCTCCCAGTCAGCGTCTTAACCACTTCCTATTGCTACCACTCTGGCCAGTTTGTGACAAAACCCCCCACAAAATAACAAGTAAAATAACATAACTGGTACCATCAAAAGAGCAAACATTAGATGACCTAATGAGACTAATGAAAGTAGGCAGAACCATTTATTTATTTATTTATTTATTTGGCCATTTTTAGGAGGATTTTTGGCTTGGCGTTAATTTGTCAATGGAAAAGGCTTCCTCAGCCGCGAATATTATTATTTTTTCCCCTCTAGACACGTGTGCTTGTTTTGGCTGCGGTCCTGGAGAGATTCATTGCAAAGGGCTTCGCCAAATTAATAGGGAAGGAAGCGGCGATCCACAAGCCACGCACGCCGCTGCCTGATCAAACCTCATGGCGCGCACACGACACCGAGCGTGACTTGACACGGAAGAGAGAGAGAAAACACCCGTGTCAGTCCCGGAGGGTTCGCACGCCAAATCCGTGCGTTTTGCGCGCCCGCGTGGAACATATTCGAGTTTCGACACGAGGGCGTTTGTATTTGTACACGTAGAAAACCTGAAGCGTGTCTTTGATTTCTTATTTTTCTAGCTGCAGGGACTTTTCCCCCTTCCGGCCCTAGGAGCTTTAAAAAAAATTCTGAACCTCCCAAATGCGTGCAGATTTTGTAATTTGAAGTTAGGTAAAGGTAAAAGTCGCCCTTGCTCGGAAGCCTGTCGTATCTGACTCCAGGGTTCGGTGCTCATCTCCGTCCATAGCCAAAGAGCCAGCGCTGTCTGCGATTGCAGATGTTTCCGTGCAGCGGTTTGCTGGCCCACAGAGATACAGGGACTCATCCCGGTGCGCCCCAGCCACTGGCGCCCCCCAGAGGCAAGCAGAGGTAATGGCAATGTATGAGATTTCAACTCCCCCCCCCCTAAAAAACCCACCCATTAGGTACCCCCATCACTTCCTGTCCACCGCCCTCCCAAGGTACCCAGCACACCCCTGTCTCCGTGGACATGTGGCAGGCATGGCTACACACCGGAGCCAACAGAACACTGTTACTGTCCCATAAAAGTGGTGCCAATTTATCTACTTGCAATTTCTTGCTTTCGAACGGCTAGGTTGGCAGGAGCTGGGACAGAGACGGGAGCTCACTCCGTCATGCAGTACTCGGGTATCGAACTGCTGACCTGCCGACCTCCCAGTCGTCAAGATCAGCATCTTAACCACTAAGCCACTGCAGTCCCTCTCTCTCTAACATACAGTACATATATTTCTGTGCCCTCTCCACCAACCCTCCAGTAAACCGCCAGCCTGATGAAGTGGTTTTATTCTCTGTTATAACGTGCATAAATAACATTTGGCATCAAGGCTGACCTCCACACCCGTAATAATCACCTGTTCCTCTTCCCCTTCCAGCTGGAAAGCTGCCCCTGTTCACGAGTCTGCTTTTTTTTTTTTTTGGCCTTTACTGGTTTATTAAAAGTATTTCCTTCTCTTGTTTATAATGTATGAGGAGTGCTGATTTTATTTTATTTCTTTTAACTTTGAATGTGGTTAATATCCTGCGCTTGGAGACTGGAAGGTCGGGTTTCGATACCCGAGGGCTGCACTTGGGGACATGAAAGGAGCCTCATTCGGGCATCCCCTGAGTGGAGTTTCTCCAGCAAAAATCCTTTCAACCCAGAGTAATCTCTGATACAAAATTATTAAATTTGAATGGATATGTTTTTTAAAATAATATATTTTAACTTCATTTTAAGTATTTAAATATTAAAAACGTCACATAGATACGTTTTTTTAAATAATATATTTTAACTACCTTCTAAGCATTTAATTTTTTTAAAAAAAAATTCCTCTTGTTTTACTGTGCTGGTCGTAGTCTGTAATAAAGCGATTGATTGATTGATTGATTGATTGATTGATTGATTTTATGAGGAAGGGAGTCCTTAGGTCCTATTTTGGGAATCGGACAAAGGAACCCGCCGATCCACAACTGCTTCAGGGATCGCTCCAGCTCTTCATACAGAAATCTGTTGTTTTCAGCCAAGAAACAAAAACGAGGAATCTCAAACGCGTTTGATTGAAATGATCTGGACAGCGGGGCGAAGGGGGTAGGGGGGCGGTAGGCTTAAGATCCTAGTAATAATTTCGTGTCAGAAATTATTCTGGGTTGAAAGGATTTTTGCTGGAGAAACAAACTCCGCTCAGGGAAAACATCATGCAGTACCCGGGTCTCGAACTGCCAGCCTGGCAAGGCGAGCTTCTTAACCCCCTGAGCCACGGCAGCCCGATTAATATCCCCTAAAAGCCCACATACAGCACCTGGGAGGAATCCCACTGAACTCAATGGGTCTTGCCCACTTGCAAGCTTGCCTCGCGTGGCGCTGCGCCGGGAAAGGAGGCGGAGAAGAGAAAGTAAATAAAAGTGTTTCACAAAGTTCGGCCGAACTTCGGATTTGCTTTCTTTGCTGGCACGTGATGCCCAGAGGCTCAGCCAATCAGGACCCGAGGAGGGGTATATAAAGCAGGCAGAAAGTGGCTGTCCAGGAGACTTGTCTGGAGACAGCTAAGCATCAGAGGGGACAGCTGGGCGCCATTCAACCTGTGGAAGGTGAGTACAGCTGCAGGGTAAGAAGACTCCTGTTAGATGCAAACTTGTCCACCTGTGACAGCATTTGCACTCCTGTGCAATCCCACGCGGGTCTCTATCCAGTGCTGTCTGGCTCTGCGAATGCTTTATCCATGAAACTACCCCGGAGGAAGACCAATGGGTTAAATGGCTTTTTAAAAGACTGCTAGATTTCTATCTACAGGGAAAACCTCAGAAAATGTCACCATAAGTCAAAATTGTCTTGATGGCACACAGTTAACGAATTAGAAACGCTCTCATCGGCTTCTCTCCATTTGAGAGATGTAGTTGGGGTGCTGGTATCGGGTGGGTGGGTAAAGATCAATTTCTAGGTCACCCTTGCTTGAAAGCCAGTCGTATCTGACTCTAGGGTTCAGTGCTCACCTCTGTCTATAATCAAAGAGCCAACGTTTCTGTGGACATGTGGCAGGCATGCCTCAACAACGGAGTGCACGGAAGGCTGTTTACCTTCCCACTGAAGTGGTCCCTATTTATCTACTTGCAATGTCTTGCTTTCGAACTGCTGGGTTGGCAGGAGCTGGGACAGAGATGGGAGCGCACTCCGCCATGCAGTACCCGGGAATCAAACTCTGACCTTCCAGTCAGTGAGTTCAGCGTCTTAACCACTGACTAAACTGCTGTACTGCAGCCTGAATGTTGTGAGTTCGATCCTTACCAGGATACAAGGTTGACTCAGCCCTCCATCCTTCTGAGGTCAGTAAAATTGAGAACCCAGCATGTTGCAGGGGACAAGATGCTAATTAACTTGTGACCCACCCAGAGAGTGCACTAAGTGCTGTGGGGTTGTATATAAGTCTAATTGCTATTGTTATTGCATGGAAAGGTTCTTTTAATAATTCGTGTTCATATTGACGCCAGCTTGTGTGAACCATTATGGACCATGTTGATTTATGCAAGGATTTTGAGATGGCATAGAGATTTTAAATAACCACTTGCACAAATACATATCAGAAAGCAAAAGCAAAAACACTATACAGTACTAGCATGCTAGATTTGGGACCTGTTGCACTTGTGATAAAGAAGATATTCTTTATAGCATGATCCAGAAAGGCCATCAGCTGGAGTGGTTTATCTGGCTGCAAAGCCAGGGGTTGGGAATTCAGTTCCCACTAATAAAAATTTCATTTCAGAAATTGTTCTGGGTTGAAAGGATTTTTGCAGAAGAAACTCTGCTCAGGGAATGCCCAAATGAGGTTCCTTTCATGTCCCCAAGAACTGGGACAGAGACGGGTGCTCAATCTGTCATGCAGTACCAGGGTTTCAAACTGTTGGTCTGCCGGCCTTCCAGCTAACAAGGCAAGTTTCTTAATCACTGAGCCACTGCAGCCCCTTAGTTACCACTGTGCAGCGCCAAATTGCCAGCCTGCATAGCCGTGGACAAACTGCACAGTCCCAGGGACCTTCCAAAAGAAGGAAATTGGAAGCCCCTTCTGTGTATTCTCTACCTAGAAAACTCTGGAAAGGGTTGTCATAGGTCAGCATTGGCTTGCTAGCACACAATTAATGAACGAGAACAGCTAAAAGTCACTTCTGTCCATTTGAGAGACATAGTTGGGATGCTGGTATCGGGTGAGCCGGTGCAATGTGCCCAGGGATTTGGGTGATGAATGGAACTCATTAGATCTGCTCACTCAGCAAATCCAGTCCCTGCTGGCCACACAAGTTCATAGGCTTTAGGCTTCCTTGCTCTGTAGCCAGAGGTATGGGCAGTCCAGGAGATGGATGGGGAGAATGACTTGACTAGTCTTGGCAAGCTGGTTCAGATCACTCCGGTCCAGCGTTTTGAAAATATTATTATTTATTCAACTTCTACCCCGCCCATCTGGGATATACTCCCACTCTGGGCGGCTCACAACATTAACAAGAGCAAAATCAAACACCATTTAAAAATAGAACGACCCGCACTAACCCCAGTCCAATCAGAAATCGAGGACCACTAGCCCAAGTGGCAAAAAAAGATGGGAGGGTCTATTTGGAATTCAACAAGCTGCCAAAGGCCTCCCTGAAAAGACAGGTTTTCAATAGTTTTTTGAAAGTCCCTGAAGAGTCAATCAAATGCAGCTCCCCAGGCAGAGCATTCCAGTTAGCTGGAGCCACCACCGAGAAAGCCCTCCAATGGGCAGTAGACTTTCTAGCCAACCTGGGAGTCGGTACCTGGAGTTGAGTTGTTAGAAAAGAGTGGGTGAAGTGGGCCTGATTTCTGAGGTGTAGATGCTCCACCAAGTAGGAAGGTCTGAAACCGTTTAGGGCTTTGAAGGTCAGCACTGCCACCTTGAACCTGACACGGAATGCAACAGGAAGCCAATGCAGGTCTACCAACACTGGGGAAACAAGTATGAAAGTGATTTTAAAAATTGCAACTTCCAGAAGTTCTCAGCAGCATGGCCACTGGGAAGTAGAATTTCAAAGGTCTGCTTCAGTTCTAAAAATAACTATATTGGATGCTTATTCACTTCCAGACCCAAGTTAATGTGCTTTGATGTGCCCATAAAGTTATCAGTTACTTGCAATCTCTCGTGCAAAGCAAAACTGAGGCGATTCAGAGTTCTGATTGTGCTCCAAGCACAGCTTTCTGCTCTAGCTGTTGCTTAGACAAAGGTAAAGGTTGCCTTTTGCTCGAAAGCCAGTCGTATCCAAACAAGGGTTTGGTGCTCATCTCCCTTTACTGTCCAAGAGCCAGCGCTGTCTACATCTGCAGATGTTTCCATGGACAAGTGGCAGGCATGACTAGACACTGGAGTGCACAGAACACTGTTTACTTTCCCACCAAAGTAGTACCTATATATTTACAGTCAAACCTTGCATAAAGAGTGTTTCGCTTAAAGAGTAACTCGCTTAAAGAGCAGAATTTTCTCTGAATGTTCGCTTCGCTTAACAAATAAAACCAACCAAAAACTCACTTAACAAATAAATCTTGGTTTGCAATTCCCCCCCCCCCAATTGGTCATTTACAATGGTGTTTCACTTAAAGAGCAAACTCTCTTAAAGAGCAATCCTGTGGAACACATTATGCTCTTTAAGTGAGGTACAACTGTACTTGCAATTTCTTGCTTTCAAACTGTTAGGTTGGCAGGAGCTGGGACAGAGACGGGAGCTCACTCTGTCATGCAATACTCGGGTCTTGAACTGCTGATCTTCCAGTCATCAAGTTCAGCATCTTAACCACTAAGCCACCACTTCTCTGGCTGTTGCTTACTCTGAATCTTTTCCCTTCCTCTCTCTTTACTTGGTTCAATAGGATACTTTAAAACGTGAGGAAATGATGTTTGCTCTGATGGGAAGCCAAGGCATCACGCCAATCACTGATATCCTGTTTGCCTTCACCATTTCTTGCCTCCTGCTGGTTGTTGCCAAATCTTTCCGGCAATGGGTTCGGCCAAGAGCTAAGAGACCACCTGGGCCAAGGGGATACCCACTGATTGGGAACATCCTAGATCTGGGCAAAAATCCCCATCTCACCTTGGCGCAGATGAGTGAGAAGTATGGGGATGTGATGGAGATCAGTCTTGGCACACGGCGGGTCTTGGTGTTGAGCGGACTTGAAACCATCCGGCAAGCGCTGATCAAGCAAGGAGATGACTTTGTGGGGCGGCCAGATCTCTACAGCTTCCAGTTCATTTCCAATGGCCAGAGCCTCACCTTCAGCAGGAGTTCTGTAGACGTGTGGCGGTCCCGTAGAAAGCTGGCCCAGAATGCTCTGAAGATCTTCTCCACCTCCACAAGCCCCATGTCAACTATGTGTCTGCTTGAGGACTCTGCATCCAAGGAAGCGGACTACTTGATTATGAAGTTCCAAGGCCTGATGAAGGAAAAGGAGAGGTTTGAACCTTACCCCTACCTGGTAATCTCTGTGGCCAATGTCATCTGTGCCATGTGTTTCGGCAAACGCTACGACCACGATGACCAAGAGCTGTTGAGCTTGGTGAACCTGAACAATGAGTTTGGAGAGGTGGCTGCTACCGGAAATCCAGCAGACTTCATCCCCATCCTCAAATACCTTCCCAGCCGTACCATGAAGGCCTTCAAGGAACTCAATCAACGGTTTGATGCACTTGTGCAGAAGATCATTAATGAGCATTATATTAACTTTGACAAGGTAGGCAGGCATGCATTCACCTGTACTGTATTCTTTTCTTTGAGTGCAATTTGGGTTTTCTGTCACTATTGGCCACTCAGTTGAAAACTTGGAAAATGTGTTTTTGGGCTGCAAATCCCAGAATCTCTTTGCTGAAGAATTTAGGAATTGGAAATTTCCAAGCTCCAGTCTGGACCAGCAAAGCATATCCATTATCAGAGAAGACCATGTGGGAGACAAGAGTAAATTACTCATATGCCCATAGTAAAGGTATAGGTTGCCCTTGCTTGAAAACCAGTCGTATCTGACTCTAGGGTTCAGTGCTCATCTCTGTTTATAGCCAAAGAGCCAGTGTTGTCTGTGTCTGCAGACATTTCTGTGGACATGTGGTGGCAGGCATGACTAAACACCAGAGTGAACAGAATGCTGTTTAGCTTCTTACCGAAGTGGTTCCTATTTATCCACTTGCAATTTCTTGCTTTGGAACTGCTAGGTTGGCAGGAGCTGGGACAGAGATGGGAGCTCACTCTGTCATGCAGCACTCAGGTCTTAAACTGCTGACCTGCTGACCTTCCAGTCTTCAATTTCAGCATCTTAACCACTAAGCCACCACAGTCCCACCCAAGAGAAATGGACACATAAACCCATCATGTGGATCCAGAGGGACTTGGGCTTCTGGGAACTGAAGTCCAAGAACACCTGGAGTGCCAAGGTACACCATCACTGACCTAACCTGATGAAGGGCCGCACCCATCCTCTGGGTTTTGTCTTTCAGAGCAACATCAAGGACATTACCGACTCTCTGATTGATCACTGCCAGACTAAAAATTTGGATGTGAATGCCAATGTCCAGATTGCAGATGACAAGATCGTTAATATTGTCAGTGACCTTTTTGGAGCAGGTAAGAAGCTACTACTAATAAAATAACCTATTGCCCTGCTGGCTAACTATGGCACTCCAGCTGTTCTTGGACTTCAATTACCGGAAGTTCAAGTCAGCATTCCTGCTGATTAGGGCAGTGATGGCGAACCTCGGCACTCCAGCTGTTCTGGAATTTCAATTCCCAGAAGCCCTGATCAGCAGGAAGGCTGACTTGGGCTTCTGGGAATTGGGGTCCAAGAATACCTGGAGTGCCAAAGTTCACCATCACTGGATTAGGGCGTCAGAAAATTGAAGTCTAAGAACATATGGAATACCTAGATTAGCCATCACTCTTCAGCTGTACAGGTCTCTGATCATCTTCTACTCTGTTCATACATGTGCTTTCAGATCTCTGGTCTATTCTGCGGGAACCCCTTGCCTTGCTCATAACTCGTCTGTTCATCTTGTCAGTTAAAGATATCTGATATGCCTGGGAATATTTCAAGGGTGCTGAAAGTCAAGTTGTGTTGTGTCTCCTACACTCACTTGAACTGATAGTGCAAGGCACTCCAAATTCACTTTGAACTTTACTTGTCGGTGACCTTTGGTGTTTTACTTGCTACTTGCAGTAAACTCCAAGCGGTCGTTAAAGATTTTACAACCCAACTAAAGATTGCTCTTCTCAGCTGCAGTTCAGCTTTCTCTAGATTTAATGCTCCAACACATGAAGGAAATTCATTCCTTTTATTTCCTATGCGTCAGCTTTAGGCTGACAGAACAATAGCGCCCCTGACTCGAGAGAAAGTATCAGGTAATTCTCTTGGAAATATAAAGGTCAGAACCCTATCAGCAATTTACAATTATGTAAAGGGAATGCATGGATATTGCAGCATCAAATTCTTGCTTCTTAATGTGGTGCTGGTTGCATTCCTGCATGCATGTCCGAAGGCATATGGCTAATGATAATAATATTTTTGTGTCAGAAATTATTCTGGGTTGAAAGGATTGTTGCTGGAGGAACTCTGCTAAGGGGATGCCTGAATGAGGCTCCTTTCACATCCCCAACATATTTTCCCTACTGAAGTGGTCCCTATTTATCTACTTGCAATTTCTTGCTTTCAAACTGCTAGGTTGGCAGGAAGACGGGAGCTACTCACTCCATCATGCAGAACCCGGGTCTCAACCTGCTGGCTTTCCAGCTAACAAGGCAAGCTTCTTAACCACTGAGCCGCTGCAGAGGGGTATGGCCAAGAAAGCAACCAGTACTTTGTCAATGTATGGCAATGTGCCCCCTGCAAATGGTGGCATTTCCCTTTTGCAGGTACAAGTTGCCAGTAGGACTTTGGCTAAAATACATTTCCAGGTCTCAGTTTGTTGCTACAAAAACAACAAACCTGCTCGGTGGTCCTTTAAAAGCTAACAATATTTTCAGCATACGCTGGACTGCAGGCAACTTCGTCAGATGCATGGTGGATGAATCTTTCAAAGGGAGGAGAACCCATGGGGAAAGACCTAATGCCAGCTCAGTGGGCATGGAAGGAGGAGGAAGTGGAGACACAGGCTCATGGCCAATGGCCAACTGAGACTCAGAAGGCTAGCAGTGAAGGAATTAGAAAAGACCAAGTGTAAGGATGTGTCACTAGAGACCAAACCTAAGAACATCCATGCTTCTGAATTTCCCATTACTGTGTATGGACATGAAAGATGACAGGAATGAATTCATTTAAAATATGGTGCTGGAGGAGAGCTTTGTAAATACCTTGGGCCAGTAGTGGTGAACTCATGGCACGCGTGCCAGAACCCTCGCTGTGGGCATGCACGCTGTCATCCCAGGACGGGGTTTGCCCTGCCCCTCTGCCCAGCAGGCCAATAAGAGCACTCCCTCCCTCCCCCCAGCACAGCATTCACCCCGCCCCTCTGCCCAGCAGCCCAATGGAAATGCTTCATCTCTCCCCCCCAGCACAGAGTTTGCCCCGCCCCACTGCCCAGCAACAAGGGGGTCCTGGAGCAAGTTGAGCCTGAACTGTCTCTGGAGGGCAAAAATGATGAAACTGAGGCTGTCCTACTTCAGACACATCACAAGAAGGCAGGATCCCCTAGAAAAGGCAGCAATGTTTGGGGAGGTGGAAGGCAGCAGGAAAAGAAGACCAGACATGAGCTGGATTAACTCCATAAAGGAAGGCACAGCATTGAGCTTGTAAGAGCTGAGCAGCACCGTTGAGGACAGGACATTTTGGAGGTTCTATCAGTCAGGGGTGACTAGATAGCATGTAGCAACTACAATGATCAGTTAAAACTCTAACCGGCATGCCATGTGTTGCAACCAAGTGTTCAAGGCAATGAGATCCTGGCTACTGAAAAGTGAAGCGATATACAATATAACTCTTTGTGTTATCCTCTAGTGTTTTGATTCTGTACAGAATCATGTATTAGACCTTCCTTCTCTGTCTTCTCTAGGGTTTGATACAGTGACCACTGCTTTGTCCTGGTCCCTCATGTACCTTGTGACTTATCCTGAAATACAGAAGAAGATTCAGCAAGAAATAGGTAAACCTGTTCTCCTTGAGTTGTAGTTTAATTTTTGGAGACCTTTAAAAATGCCTTTCAAGAATTCAAATATTCCCTTCTCCCTTCCTATCTCCCTGCAGACCAAGTGATTGGCAGAGAAAGGAAACCTAAGCTCTCGGACCGTTCTGTGTTGCCTTACACAGAAGCATTTATCCTGGAGGTGTTCCGATATTCCTCCTTCGTGCCCTTCACAATCCCTCACAGGTAAGGCTTGACTAGTCACTTGGCAGCTGAGGCCTGGGAACGGGAATCCAGGAGAATTGAACTTGGTGGGTGGGTTTGGTTCTGTACTACTAGATCAGTGGTTGCAAACCTACGGCATGCGTGCCAGAGGAGACACCCAGAGCTTAAGACAAGGGTGCCCAAACTTTTCGGGCTGTCGGCCGGTCATGTGGTTCAGAGGGCCGGTCATGTGGTTTAGCGGGACAGTCACGTGGTTCCTCCCACCGGAAGCAGAAGTAAAACGTGCCTTGCAATCTGTTTTGCAACAGATATGTTTTGCAATAGGATGGGAGATTTTTTTAGGCTGCCATTTTCTCTGCTTAAACCAAGGGTGCCCAAACTATGGCCCGTTGGCCAGATCTGGCCCCTAATGCCAATTCATACATCCCGCAACATTCTCATCACTCCCGGAAATGGAAATAAAATGCCCCTGGGTGCATTTTACTTCCACTTCCCGGGGCAACACAGGCGTTGTGGGCCAGAGGAATTGGCATCTGGGTCCAGATTCAGCCCATGGGCCATAGTTTGGTCACAGATGATCTAAGATTACCACAACATCATCCCCCCCATTTTCAACTCATGCTGCTACTATAATACAGTAAAACCTCAGATAACACTAAAACCTGGTTCCACAAGTCTTGGTGTTATCCGATTTTTAGTGTTATCCGATGCATGTTAAAATCCTATGGGATCCATAGAGATACGTTGTAACCACACAGGCTTTAGCGGTTGTTATCTGATGCATCCCATAGGATTTTAATGTTATCCGATGCAATTCTTCTCCCCAGATTGCTTAATGTTATGCGATTTTAGTGTTATTCGATACTAATGTTATCTGAGGTATTACTGTACAAGAATTAGTTGCTTTCGGCTCCTTCTATGTGTTACAGATATTGTCTGTCTTTCTTCTTGTAGTACAACGAGGGACACAGTGCTGAATGGCTACTATATCCCTCGAGACACCTGCGTGTTTGTGAACCAGTGGCAGTCCAACCATGATCCGTAAGTATCTTGAAAGTTAGCTTATAAAAGTAATTAGTTACTCTTAAAGTTCAAGCCCCTATCTTCAACGACTATCTAGTTATAGTTATACATTTTTTTTGAAACTTCAAACAGGATAGCTGTTTTACTCTGTTGCAGGAAAAGTAACAAAGAACCTAGCAATATAGTATCATGTTTTATTTGGCATAACCATTTTGGACTGAAGTTCGTTTTTTGGGCACTACGAGACATATGCAGCATTTGTACTGCAGTTTACAAAAGCTTGTGCCAAATAAAACTATTTTTTTTGTCTTTGACATCCTAGAATACTGTTTGTAATATTTTTTTTAAAAAAATTGTGATCTCAGTTTCTTAAAAGTAACTATATGAAATGGTTGCTCTCTTGCAGGAAAATTTGGGACAAGCCTTCTGCCTTCAAGCCGGAACGCTTCCTGGCTGCAGACGGAAGTGGGATAAACCGGGGCGAGAGTGAGAAGGTCATGCTGTTTGGCTTGGGGAAACGGAAGTGCATCGGAGAGAATATAGGCAAAGGGGAGACCTTCCTGTTCTTAACCACTATGCTCCAAAAGCTGGAATTCAGTCTCTGTCATGGAGAGATGCCAGACATCACTCCACATTATGGACTTACCATGAAACATAAGAGGTGTGAGGACTTCCAGGTTAAGCCCCGTTCCTAACCACTGACATCTGGAAGGGGTAGCTGAACAAGGGATTGAGGAGTATCAATGTTACCTATGGAAGAGGAGGGGAAAGTGGGATAAAGCCTGCATTGAGGATAGCATTGGGGGGGACATGGAATATTAAGAGTTAATAATCTCTGTGCTAGAGAAACTGCTTAATGGCCAAACCACAAGAAGTTGAACAAAGTAACTTTGTGCCCGCTTGTCGCTTGCTAGGCAGGTGGGAAAAGATGTCACTTTGCATAAGGGAATAAGCTGAAATGTCAAACCACTAAACCTAGCTGTATCCAACTAACGGAATCTTGTAACCAATGCCTTATTTGTCTGTTTTTCATGTGCTATAAAATGTGTTCTCAGAATGGGAGGGGCTCTCATCTTCTGGACCTTAGAGGAGCGAGAGTCATCAGCTATCTACAGTATTTATTAAAAGCATCCAATAAAAAGCAACTTAAAAATTCTACCAGCTGGTGTGATTTGCCTCTTGCTCGCCGGAAAAGGGGTCCGGGTACTCCATATCCCATCAGGCTGGACAGTGATGGGATGTAACAAGTTTGCACCAGTTCGCCAGAACCGGTAGTAACTTTTCCCAGTGTCCCGGAGAACCGGTAGCAGCTTTTGGGGGGAAACACCTTTGGGGCTTACCTTTTCACTGGTTTCCCCACTGTGCATGTGCGCCAAGCACTTGGTGTGTATGCATGCCTACAGTGCTTGGCGCATATGCACGGCCTCCTTGCTGTCCTCCCAAGCGGAGAGGAGGAAGAGAAGCTGCTAGCCTGAAGCTCCCTATAGCCTGCTCCCCAGGGTAAGTGACTCACCTTTGGATGTGGTGTGTCTGTGTGTATTTTAATGTGTATTTAATACCTTTACCTGGTGGCCTGGCTTATTTTTATTTTATTTTTTATTATTTTTTATATTGTTTTTCTTTGGCCCCGCCCACAATGTCATGATGTTGGCTCCGCCCATGATGTCATGCCTTTAGCTCTGCCCACACTCTGATGACATCATGGTGGGGTAGTAAAATTTTTGACATCCCACCACTGAGGCTGGAGTAACACGGAGAACACCGTCAAAACACTATTGGCAAAATACAGGGTGGGTCAAGTGGTGTTAAGAAAAATGGTGGACCGATATCTGATAGGTGGCAAGATGACGCATTGTTGCTACACCAAAATCACTTGCTTTCATGAGACTTGTAAACCAGTCCGACTGATAGACTGTGAAGAATCATTCTGATTTAACTGTGTGCAGCTCTAGCTTTACAATAGACTGATGAAGCATGTAGAGCATGTGAGGACACCTCTTGAGGGGATCAACTTTCCTGTAAAATGTGGGGTGGGCAACTTCAGACCTTGGGGTAAATTTGGCTCTCAGGTATCTAAATCTGTCCTCTGGGTTTTGACAGATCACCCCTTCCCATAGCATATTTTCCTGGTTGTTTCCAGCTTTTTATCTGCTTTTCTCTCATTCTAAAATTCCTAAGGCTTAGTTACCAACACTAATAACCCCACCCCTGCTATGGGAGCTGCATTAGTTGCCAGTGTGCCTCTGGGTGCAATTCAAGGTGCTGGTAATTACCTTTAAGGCCCTACAAGGTAGTGGGCTAGGAGGCTCATTTAGAGCAGTATCACATGCAAAGTTTTAAACTAGATTTTTAATTGGTGCAGGTGAGAGACAATTTTTCAGTGTTTTTTAAAATAATTTTTAAGGGTCTCTATAGTTTTAAATGTTGGGGATTTTTATGTACGCTGCCCAGAGTCACATGCCGATTTGGACAGCTATACAAATTGAATAAATAAATAAATAAATAAATAAATAAAATGCTTTCTATAAGACTGAAGGCCTGAAATAATGTTTGCTTGGCCAGCATACAGGAAAAGCTCTTGGGTTAGTTTAAAAGGATAAAAAACAGTTTATAGAGTAAAAATTGTAAGGACAAAAAAGCCCATTATCCCACTACCATATGACTCATTACACCTGGAAGAGACCTGCACCCATTCAGTAAGCTTGGATGAGACCTTTTGCTGCTTCAGGCTAGAGAAATCTATGACAGGTTTCAATCACTGGCTGTTTATACTGTACTTACAAACCAACCAACCAGATTGGATAGAAATTAGCAATGTGTAGATTAGGTAGCAATATGTAGCATTGCCAATAAAGGAACTGGAATTCTCCCACCAGCATCTTCAGACATTTCTGTGGTCATGTGGTAGCCATGACAAGACACCTGAATGCCCGGAACGCCATTACCTTGCCTGCCAAAGTGGTCCCTGTTTATCTACTTGCAATTTCTTGCTTTCAAACTGCTAGGTTGGCAGGAGCTGGGATGATGGACGATGGGACCTGACCTTGTTGTGTAGCACTCGGGTCTTGAACTGCTGACCTTCTGGTCTCCAAGTTGAGCATCTTAACCACTAAGCCACCAATGTCGTACTCAGGATTTTAGTACTATTGGCTATACAGGGGCCTTTGAGCCTTCCATGGGCAGGTGATGTTGTTGCTGTTATATACCTTCAAGACCAGTGGTGACCCTATGAATTAGGAATCTCCAAAATGTTCTGTTCTGAATAGCAAGTGATAGAATTCTGCTAATCTAGGATTAGTGGCTATGGCCGTATAAGCCGTACTGTTAACATTGGTTGTTTTTTGGAAACAGATGTACAAGGGAGGAAATCAATCACCATCACCACCACCTCCAAAAGCTCCACATGAGATGACCATAAAGAGAGAACTGTGCACTGTCCAGAATAAGAACACCCATTAATTCTTTTAACCCTTTGATTTGCTTCTATGAGACTTCTGGGGCTTTATATTGTCAGTCCTAATAATGAAGCTATGGGAATCCTCGATCCCTCCAGATGTTTCCTATTACTTTCAAAAGCCCAGCTCTTTTAGTCTAGATTAGAACAAGGGTTCTCAACCTACACCCTGGAGGCTGGATGTGTCCCACACCACCAATTCATGTGGCCTTACCACCACACCCAGAGGTTTCATGTGGCGGAGGAAGGACAATATGGCCATCTGGCCCCCGAAACTGTCTGAGGGAGCGTGACCTGGCACCCAGCTTAAATAGGTTGAGAACTCCTGGGCTAGAACAGGGTTCCTCAAATTTGACTCTCCAGGTGTTCTTTGACTTTAATTCCCAGAAGCCCTGATCTTCTGGGAGTTGAAGTCCAAGAACATCTGGAGAGCCAATTTTGAGAGACCCTGGTCTCTAGACCAGTGTCCCCAACCTTTGGTTTTGTTGTTCAGTCGCACAGTCGATTCTGACCCTTTGCGACCCCATGGACCACTGTCCGCCAGGCACTTCTGTCCTCCACCATCCTCCTCAACTCGCACAGCTTTGTGCCCATTGTCTCTACAATACCATCTAGCCATCTCATTTTTGGCCGCCCCCTTCTTCTTTTGCCCTCCACCCTTCCCAGCATCAAGGCTTTCTCAAGTGAATCCTCTCTTCTCATTTGATGTCCAAAGTACTTTAGCTTCATCTTTACTATTTGACATTCTAAGGAGCAGTCAGGGTTGATTTCTTCTAAAAGATCGACCTATTTGTCCTCCTTGCTGTCCAGGGGACTCTCAAAACTCTCCTCCAACACCACATCTCAAAGGCATCTATTCTTCTGCCCTCAGCTTTCCTAATGGTCCTGCTTTCACAACCATACATTGCCATAGGGAATACCATTGCTTTGACTATGCTAATTTTTGTTTTCTACTTTTCACTGTGCTCCCCAGGTTTCTCATTGCTTGCCTCCCAAGAATGAGTCGCCTTTTTATTTCATGGCTGCAATCCCCATCTGCAATGATCTTTGATCCTAGGAAAGTAAAAAATCTGTCACTGCTTCTACTTCTTCCCCATCTATTTTCCATAACCTTTGGTTATTTGGACTTCAATTCCCAGAAGCCTAAGTCAATTCCCCAAAGCACTGACACGCCATTGTACTGACTTAGGCTTCTGGGAACTGAAGTCCAAAAGCCAAAGGTTGGGTTTTTGACCTCTTCTAGAGAACTACAGCGCTCAACATCTCCAGGTGGAGTAGAACTCTGTCTCCTCAAAGCAGGTGCCATAGAGAGTCGGGGAGCAGAGCGTCCGACGGCTGCTCTGCGCATGCTTGCCGCAGGAGGAAGGGGGCTCGCCGCCGCAGCGCGCGCGGCGCCTCTTCCCTCGGCGCATGCGCGCCTCGCTCAGCCCGGCGCGGAAGCCTAGGCGGAAGTGACGTCCTGCTCCCTGAAGGTTTGTCGAGGCGTTTCCGGTACGTAAGGCGAGTTCGAGGGGAAGCGGAGAAGAGAGGCCAACCGAAAAATCGGCTTTTTCTGCTTTCCTGCGCCTGGGCCAGGTCCGGAAATGGCGGGACAGGGGAAGGGAGGAGAGGGGGGGGGTTCGGTCACTGGTTGTGGAAGGCCCTGAGGGGGAGGAAGGCGGACGCGAAGGGGAACCTTCCCTTACACACACACACACACACACTCTCACTCACTTTCTCTCTCACACACAGAGATAAATTTTTTGAATTGTAGCCGCATTAGTCCATGTTTAAAGCATAACCAGAGAGTAAACAAAACAAAACATCAAAAAACAAGCATAAAAAAACCCACCCAAAAACCACCTTCTGGCACCTTAAAGACTAACTGCTGTATTTTAATGTGAGCTTTCGTGGATCAAGTCCTCCACTTCGTCAGACATAAAGAGTGAGACTTCATGGCATCGGTTTATACACATCAGGTGCAGAGGCACAGAATGGTTGGTGAGTATGACAGATAAGTATACAAATCAATGTGGCTTTTTACAACTGGTATAATACCCTGGCCAGCGAGGAGAACAAGTAGGTCGATCTTAGAAGAAATCAATCCTGACCTGCTCCTTAGAAGGTCAAATTGTAAAGGTGAAGCTAAAGTACTTTGGGCATCAAATGAGAAGAGAGGATTCACTTGAGAAAGACTTGATGTTGGGAAAGGTGGAAGGCAAAAGAAGAAAGGGGCGGCAGAGAATTGGATGGCTAGATGGTATTGTAGACACAATGGGCATAGAGCTGAGCGAGTTGAGGAGGAGGGTGGAGGACAGGAGTGCCTGGCGGGAAATGGTCCATGGGGTCGCAAAGGGTCGGCATCGACTGTGCGACTGAACAACAAATAATAATAATAATTTAGTGACAGAAATTATTCTGGGTTGAAAGGATCTTTGCGGAAGAAACTGCTCAGCGAACGCCCAAATGAGGCTCCTTTCACGTTCCTATGCAGCTCCCGGGTCTAGAACTGCTGACTTGCCAGCCTTCCAGCTAACAAGGCAAGTTTCTTAACCAATGAGCCACTGCAGCCCCTTTCACAACTGGTAATACCTGTTACTGTATTTAGATTAGTCGCAGAGCTTCATCCTGTTGAATTGTAATTTGTCTTGCATCCTTCTAGGGACGGTGGTGGCTCAGTGGTTAAGAAGCTCGTCTTTTTAGCTGGAAAGCCAGCAAGTCAGCAGTTCAAAACCTGGGTACCGCATGACGGAACAAGTGCCCTTCTCTGTCCCAGCTACTGCCAACCTAGCAGTTAGAAAGCAAGAAATTCCAAGTAGATTAATAGGGACCACTTTGGTGGGAAAAGATTTTGGGGATATGAAAAGAGCCTCATTCGGGCATCTCTGAGCAGAGCTCCTCCAGCAAAAATCCTTTCAACCCAAGAAGCACCTTTGTGTGCTTCTGACATGATGCAAAAATCCATCTAATGACCATTTGCGATTCAACCAATTTCACAACTCATCTGAAGAACAGGCATTACCAGTTGTAAAAAAACACATTGATTTGTATACTTATCTGTTATGCTAGTCTGTGCCTCTTTACGTGATGTATATAAATTAATGCAATGAAGTCTGACTCTTATGTCTGACAAAGTGGACTTGATCCACCAAAGCTAACATTAAAATAGAGCCGCTGGTAGACACAATGGGCACAGAGCTGAGCGAGTTGAGGAGGATGGTGGAGGACAGAAGTGCCTGGCGGACAATGGTCCATGGGGTCGCAGAGGGTCGGAATCGACTGTGCAACTGAACAACAAGTCTTTAAACTGCCACATTTTTTGTCTTTATGTTTTGTTTACCCACAGATAAAGTGTCTCTGGTATCAACCTCCCACTCCAGAGTTTTATTACTAATTGTAAAAATCAGTAGCAAAGTGTAATGATTACCTATTGCAACTACTGTACTTATTGGTTTACAGAAAGCCTGCTGGATTTAATCTGACAGGAAAAAAATCAGTTAATTAGAAGAAAAGAGTCCCTGCCTATGAATTGCTTACAAACAACTTCACTTTATCACTGAACCTTTGGTGTAAACTTTGGGTGCTTTATTCCATTGTAGGGAATAAGACACAGGGTGTCTTCTGGCATCTTAAAAACTCAGCAAGTTTTATCTAGCAGAGGCCTTTGTGGTTGGACTGCAACCCCTCTTGACTGTCTTTTGCGCGTGAAGACCTGGACTGCAACCCACAGAAGCTGACACCAGATAAAGTATGAATATTTAAGCTGCCACAAGACTCCTGGTTATTTTTGTTCAGCCCAGAGATATGGACCATAGTGTTCAGTCCAGATAATGTCACACAATATGTGGAGGGTGAGGATGAGGTCCTAGGTCTCTCGGCCCAGCAGACCTTGTGAGGGAGAAATGAACCATTTCACTTTGTACAATTTGAGGATTTATATAATTTACTGTCAGTAGTAAGGTGCATATATTACTGTATATGAGTGAATGATCATGATTCATTTACTTCTCTAGTCCTGGGTTAGGGTCTCCTCCACCCCACAAGTAAGAATCACCATTTACTCTAGAGTTATGTTTCCCAACCTTTGGTTTTAGAACTTCAATTCCCAGAAGCCTAAGTCAGTTCCCGAAAGCACTGATCCGCCAATGTTTTGACTTATCCTTCTGAGAATTGAAGTCACCCTGTGGGGCATGGGCCCCACATTGGGAACCACTAGTCTAGAGCAAATTTCTAGTGTTTTGGTGATGCTGCAAATTAAAATAAAAGGTTATCAGGAGCTAATGAAATTCATAACAAACAGTTGAAAGAGAAGAACATTTTGAACTTAACACTTTTGAAAGAGGAAGAAAACTATGCTAACCAGTGAGCAGTGCTTTGCATTAATATAATAATATTAAACTTTACCTTTAATATTAAATTTGAGAGTCTTCAGCTTCATGTTGTACAGCTTTCTTGTTTAAAATGAACCTTTAAAATAATGTAACCATAATGATATATAAATATCATTATGGTATGTATCATTATGGTATTATGATGTATCATCATGTTGTTATGATATATAAATATCATTATACATAATTGAAATATGTAACTATAATAATAATTGCTGTTGTCGTCATTGACTTAGAATGGCAAAGCTGGAAGGGACCTTATGGATCATCATGCCGAATCCTCTAACAAAGAACCCTAGTGGGGAATTGAAACCACAGCCTCTGATTCCATAGCCAGATCCCCAAATCACTGAGTTATTTAGCAGTTTAGGGCAATGGGCAGGGTTGCATAAATGAAGAGGGACTACATATTTTAGCTTGCACTGAGAAGCATTGCAACCGAAATCCCTGAGGGGCAGGGAATGGCAGCAGGGATTTAGTGTACTGTATTTTGAAGTAAATAAATATTAACATTCTGTCATTAAATAGCTAATCTAATGCAAGAAGATTTGTGGAAACATTGATCCCATCTTTATTTTGCAGTGATCAAAGAAAATATGGCCACAGATTGGCTTGGAAGCATTGTCTCAATCAACTGCGGAGATAGCCTAGGAATCTATCAAGGAAGAGTGTCTGCTGTGGATCAAGTCAGCCAGACAATCTCTTTAACACGGCCTTTCCATAATGGAGTAAAATGTTTGGTACCAGAGGTCACCTTCAGGTACATGGGTCTTCTGACTGTTTTCTTTAGACTGACTGTCAAACAGGCCAAGATAAAAAATAACCCATGATCTTGAGGCTGGGGACAGATATTATTTATTTATTTCATCTATTTACGTGCTCCTTTGTCTTGACATGACAAGAAGAGTTATGTAGGCATTGCTTACAACCTTTTTTGCACTGATCTTTGCACTCCTGTTTCATTATTCCTTTACTTGTGAAAAAGAAAAGGCAAGAAAATTTAAGAGAGGCAGCTAAGACTTCTCACTTCCTTTCCAGTGTCAAATGGCGTACTAGGACGGTATATGCAGAGTCCTCCTAGGTCAGTGGTGGCGAACCTATGGCATGCATGCCAGAGGTGGCAGTCAGAGTTTGCACTGCCCAGCAGCCCAATGGGAGTGCTCAGTGGTGGGCTGTCAAATTTTTTACTACCCCACCGTGATGTCATGATGTCATGGGTGGGGCTAACGTCATGATGTGGGCAGAGCCAAATAAAATAAAATAATTCAATAAAAATTAAATAAGCTCACCATGGTTAAGAAGCTCACCTTGTGAGCTGGAAGACAAGTAAGTCGGCAGTTCAAAACTCAGGTACTGCATGACAGATTGAGCGCCCGTCTTTGTCCCAGCTGTTGGGGACATGAAAGGAGCCTCATTCAGGCACCCCTGAGTGGAGTTTCTTCTGCAAAAATCCTTTCAACCCAGAATAATTCCTGACATGAAATTATTATTACTTTGCAACCTGGGTTTTTTGGTTCATTTATAATACAACAACTCGCAGGTCAGCAGTTCGAGGTGTGAATGCTGCACGACAGAGTGAGTTCCTGTCTCTGTCCCAGCTCTTGCCAGCCTAGCAGTTCAAAAGGAAAAAATTGCAAGTAGATGAATAGCTACCACTTAGGTGGGAAAGGTAAACAGCATTCCATGCACTCAGGTGTCTGGTCATGCCTGCCACATGACCATGGAAATGTCTGCAGATGCAGAAAGCACTGGCTCTTTGGCATAAATGGAGATGAGCACTGAACCCTAGAGTTGGATACAACTTGCTTTTTATCAAGAACAACCTATGCAATGGAAAGGATTTGATTTATGGTTTGGTCATCTGTTTGTATTTAATTATATATAATGCCAATGTTTGAAAACATCTCCTTTCGGCCCATGTTTCAGCATAGGCTTACTCAGAGAGCTTTACAGTGGGGGTTGCATTGATTTCCAGTTAGATAATTGAAGGGACAGTTGTTGCTAGTAAGGGTGCAAATTCTAACAATACATTTTCCTCATCTGTTTGATTGTCAGCAAACTGCCTTTACATTTCTGTAGGAATATAGGCCCTGTTTCATATTCACACCTTATTTCCATCTTTCCCTTTGTTTAGGGCAGGTGATATTACTGAACTGAAGATCCTGGAAATACCTGGCCCTGGTGATAATGGACAGTGTGGAGACTTTCAGCATAATGACCTTGGCGTTCCCAGTATGGGTTACCCGGGAGGTACCAGTCAGAATGGTACTGGCAAATTGCTGAAGAAGCCTAGCAGTGCTCCTCAGAATATTCCAAAGAGAACAGATGTGAAATGCCAAGATGTTGCCGTTTCGCCCCAACAGTATCAGTGCTCTAAAAGCTACGTGGATCGACAGATGGAATCCTTGAATCAGTCTAAAGGCTTCCGTCGGAGGCACAACTCATGTGAGTGTACTGACCACACAGCATTGTTCTTTCTTTGTATCAGTAATCAAGCCATGTTGGCAAAGTTCCGATTATGCTATGCTGCTAGGTTTGTACTACCTGTATTTCTCATTGCCCCTTCTAGAAACTATATTTAAAAGGGCGGGGGTATAAATGTGAATAAATAAGTAAAATAAATTAGTATGTCTATGGGCTACAAGCTTATAGCACTTGAGTATGAGAAGGTGCGAAAAGATTAAACTTCAAAGCAATCTACAAAGAGTGAAGAATATTTCAGGTCAGGTCAGCAGTTTGAGACTGCACGATGGAATGAGCTCCTGTCGCTGTCCCGGCTCCTGCCAACCTAGCAGTTTGAAAGCAAGAAATTGCAAGTAGATAAATAGGTACCACTTCGGTGGGAAGGTAAACAGTGCTCTGGTTTCTAGTCATGCCTGCCACATGTCCATGCAAACATCTGCAGAGGCAGACAGTGCTGGCTCTTTGGCTATAAACGTGTTCAGGCCCATGCTGCTAAAAGGTTGGCCACCCTTGGTTTGATTTCTCTGACAGCTTCCAAAAGTGTGCACAAGTATCCTGATACACAGGGCAGGGGCTACTCCTAAAAGAATGACATCTCTTGATCATGTTGCCTAGCCTTCCGTTCAAGATGGATGATTTTGCTTTTGCATTTTGGCAGTCTTGGCTTCCCTCCTAGTCTTCCAAATGTGAGTGAGAAGCTGAACTAAAAGTTCAATTTTATACATGACATCTTTCTAACATCTCCATACATCCCCATGTCTCCCCAACACCTGTGGGCTGGGATCGAAGAGGAGGCACTGGTTGACAGGATTTAAGTAGTGGTCTTTGGGTGGCTGATTCTTTGTCTGACTTACATGGTTATAGAAGAGCATTGTTTGAGTCTAAAAAGGATATGATTTGTTGGGGCAGTTTCCGTAAAGGAAGGAAGATTAGAGTCTTTGATGTTTCAGTCCGTAAGCAAAAGATTATCCTAGCAGAGTTTATTTGCTTTTAAGTACTACAAGTAAACCTTACTGGTAATCTGATTATGCAGGTAATCAGATTATCAGCAAAGGTTTGCTTGTTATCTTTATGGTCTTGATGAATCTGGTTGTAAGGAATTGTTCTCTGTGAAGTCAGACTTGCTTTCTTTGCAGATATTGTAGGAGTCATCAAGGCAGATTTGTAGAGTTTTCTGTGATGTTGTCAGCTTTATCACAAAGGCTCTGCACTTTCCTTATAGGCAGGTATTCACCTTTAAAGTGTTCCTGCTCTCAGGAGTTCTTGGTGTGCATTGGCTTATGTCACAAATTTTGTTGTTGATCAGTCGCACAGTTGATTCCAACCCTTTGTGACCCCATGGACCATTGCCCGCCAGGCACATCTGTCCTCCACCATCCTCCTCAACCTGCCCAGCTCTGTGCCCATTGTGTCTGCAATACCATCCAGCCATCTCATTCTCTGCTGCCCCTTTCTTCTTTTGCCTTCCACCTTTCCCAGCATCAAGGCTTTCTCAAGTGAATCCTCTCTTCTCATTTGATGTCCAAAGTACTTTAGCTTCATCTTCACTATTTGACCTTCCAAGGAACAGTCAGGGTTGATTTCTTCTAAGATCGACCTATTTGTTCTCCTTGCTGTCCAGGGGACTCTCAAAACTCTCCTCCAACACCACATTTCAAAGGCATCTATTCTTCTGCACTCAACTTACTTAATTCTTCTCCCATGTTTAGGCCAGACTTGAAACTTCCAAAATAAAGGCAGCTTTTGGTGAGTTAATTCTGCTGTTCCTTTTGCTTGACCTAGTGTGAGAAAGATTAGCTGGCAACACAAGATTGCTTTTACCAGGTTACACCTGATTGTGGTTCAAAAATACCACAATCTTCAAGGAGGCTTTTTCTGTGTACCCCAACTTATTTAATATTAATATTCCAGGTTTTCACATAAAGAGGTAATAGAGATGGTAGCCTTACCAAAATGGTGTATTCCACTGTGATTGTTTTTTAATATTTAATTACTGTCATCTGTTCGCTGTTTCAGTTAAGAGTTTTCCTTTTTTTTAGCCTCACTGCTGCTTAGTGAATATTGTTAATTGCAGTCAACCATTACAAATAATAATAATAATCTGTTTATTTGAATTAATTAGCTGTACTACTTTCCTTTATACATCACCCATGCTACACAAGCTGATGTTTGCCACTCCAGTTTTCCTTATTACAATTTCTGTATGGCACTTCCTAATTCAAATCATAGTTGAAACTTTTTAAAGTTGTAGCCATGTTAGTCTGTGTTTCAAGCATATCAGATAGTAAACAAAACAAAAAAGTTGTGACACCTTAAAGACTATCTCCTTTATTTAAATGTGAGCTTTCGTGGGTCATGTCCAATTCATCAGAAAGCAAGAGCAACCTTTACCTTTATAGAGAACTGAGTGGCTAGCTTATCTTGCTATGGTAATACTGCCATACTGCCAGCGACTCAGCGCCGAGTGTCAGGCGGTGGTTAACTAACCTGACCACCCTGAGGACTAATGGCCTTGGGTGGCGAAGTCCACAGGGAAGGGTGATGGTCCCCAAGTGGATTAAATCCCACTTGAGGGCAGCAGTTTCATCCATCCTGGCCTGGGGCTGAGGAGGACTTTGTGTGCCAAAAGGAGCTCAGGACTAGAAAGTGATTAGTGGAACTGGATCCATGGTACCGAGGTCATGCTGTGATGCAGAAGGCAGATGAAAGGCCACCGCATTATATTCTCAGGCCAGTCTTCATGGCTGATGGCCATGAGGATCGCCAATATTCGGAAATGGATACGGCAGAAGAAGAAGAGTGGCTAAGGAACTCAAGACAAGAGATAGCACAGCATTACTGAGTGGTGGTTCAAGTGGTTAAGACGTTGAACTCACTGACTGAAAGGTCGGAGTTCAATTCCTGGGTACTGCATGATGGAGTGAGTGCCCGTCTCTGTTCCAGCTCCTGCCAGCCTAGCAGTTTGAGAGCAAGAAATTGCAAGTAGATAAATAGGGACCACTTTGGTGGGAAGGTAAACAGTGTTCCGTACACTCCGGTGTTGAGGAATGCCTGCCACATGTCCACAGAAATGTCTGCCGACGCAAGCAGCTCTGGCTTATGGCTATAAACAGAGAAGAGCACTGAACCCTAGAGTCGGATACGACTGGCTAATGAGCATGGGCGACCTTTGCCTACTGAGTCTTGCTTCCGCAATAGGTGGTGCCCTGCATTGTGTGTGCAGCAGTTGACCTCTGGATGTCCTGTGGTGTGCGTGCCAAAGGCTGAGGCGGGGGGGGGGGAGCTAGCTCTTTGTAATACTGGTGCACAAGCAGTCTGTAAACAAACAGTGGCCCTATAGGTTGTACAACAATGGATTACGTGCTGGACTGGCACCCTGCTCTTCCACGCGAGGGCTGGCAGCAGGGACTTGAAAGAGATTGCGCAGGAAAACAGATTGCCTGCCAGAGCTCTCATGCGCTTGGTTTGTTGGTTGTAACTGATGGCCTGGGAGCCCTTGTTTACCTTTGCAAGGGAGGGTCCCTGGTCTACTGGCAGATTGCCAAGGTGACTTTAGGTGTCCCGCATGCAACACATGCAAATTATTTTTTTTTTTTAAGTTTCAGGACTGTTGTTTCCTCTGCCTGAAGTCACTTTGTACCAAATGTGATTTAGTAAAGGCTGGGTCACCTTTGGTCGAAAGCCAGTCGTATCAGACTCTCTAGAGTTTGATGCTCATCTCCATTTGCAGCCAAAGAGCCAGCGCCGTCTGTGTGTGGAGACATTTTCATGGTCATGTGGCAGGCATGATTAGACACCAGAGTGCACGGAACGCTATTTACCTTCTCACCAAAGTGGTCCCTATTTATCTACTTGCAGTTTCTTGCTTTCAAACTGCTAGGTCACGTGGCAAGCATGATTAGACACCAGAGTGCATGGAACACTGTTTACTGTTCCACCGAAGTAGGACAGGGACAGGAGCTCACTCCATTGCGCTGCACTCAGGTTTCGATCTGCTTACCTGCCGACCTTCCAGTTGTCAAGTTCAGCGTCTTAACGAATGTATAAAATTGACACCATGAAAATACATTCTTATGTCTGACGAAGTGAACTTGATCCAAAAAAGCTAACATTAAAATGCAGGATAAATGTGAAGTAGCAGTTCAATTTATATCCCTCCCCCATCCAGAGCCTGGCAAACACCAACATGCCACTTGTTTATTTTATTAAAATACAGGAGCTAGTCTTTAAAGTGCCACAAGGTTTTTAAATTTTTTTGGAATAGGTTTTTTAAAGGTTTCTTAAAATCTTTTTTGTTTTGTTTACTTTCTGATACATTTAATTATGACCGGCTAGGTTGGGACCTTGGATTGCTGATGCCATCTATCAGTGATGTTAGACTTGATGGGCCACTGGCAGCTTTATGTGTTCATAAAAGGAGAACTCCAGAGATACTACACCTGAAATATGATCTCCTTTTGGCACAACCTTTCCCAGCTTAGATGTGTTAGACTGCAACTTCCCTCTTTGCCAGATTAGAAATGAAATGAGTTGTATTCCAGCACACCGATACTTCGTGCTAATTTGAGGACTTGTAATCCAATATATCTGCATTGGTTTTCCAATAAGCAACAACTGTCTTACTTAGGAAGTGAGCTGCTTGGAACCTATAAATCCATTTAGGAGTTCTCAACCTTTTTAATCTGCGGGCTGGGTCACGCTCCCTCAGACAGCTTCAGGGGCCGGATGGCCATTTTGCCCTTTCTCCACCACATGGCACTTCCTGGTGTGGTGGAGGCGGTGGGGGGTCCAGATGAAATGATGCTGTGGCCTGCATCCGGCCCATGGCCTGCAGGTTGAGAACCCCTGATTTAGAAGGTTAAAGCAGTGTCAGGATTTCTGGCCCCTTGACTTTGCTGCCTACTCCGTTTGATAAACACAGTCTTCCAAGGAGCCTTTAGCTCCCGAGTGCAAGATTTTTGACCTCTGGGTCTCGCTGCAACAGACAAAGGAGAGACTACATCCCCCCAAGATTTAACATTTGTGCTAAAAGAGCCTGGAACTGGATGCAGCCTTTTGAATTTAGAATGTAATCAAATATATATATCAGAAGGAGCACATTGTCGATAGTTTGAATGGAGGCCTTCTATTTTCTCAGTGAGTGTTATCCTGTAGAACAGCGGTCCCCAACCACCGGGCTGTGGACCGGTACCGGCCCACAGGGATGGGTGGCATGGGAGCCCTGATGGCACCTTCTGCCCTCAACATGCTCTGCCTCGTTTGTCCGGTGAACAGAGAAAGAGCATGGGCCTCAGACACAGCAGATGAGCAGGTGGCGGGGCCCTTCCTCCATGTTGCTTAACTACCGCGGGGCTCCACTCCCTGCCTGTGTGCAGTATGATACTGGTCCATGGAAAAAAATTGTTTCGCCTGAAACTGGTCTGTGGTGCAAAAAATGTTTGGGACCCATGCTGTAGAACTTAACATGAAGAAGGGCAGTATGGAAAAGGTGGCAGAGCAAATGGGCAGTTACGTTAACGTGCACCACGTGGTGGTATGTACATCACCTGACAGGATGTCTTAAAATCTGTCTCTTACACCTATGGTTCTCTTGCTATGGTCCAATCCCTGACCCACTCTGTCTTTCGAATCAGGGTCCTCCAGTAGCCGCCATCCAAACCAAGCGACTCCAAAGAAGAGCGGCGTGAAGAATGGGCAAATGAAGAACAAAGATGATGAGTGTTTCGGTGATGATATCGAAGAAATCCCAGATACAGATTTCGATTTTGAAGGGAATCTAGCCCTCTTTGACAAGGCCGCCGTGTTTGAGGAGATCGAAACCTACGAGAGGAAGAGCGGCACTCGGTCAAGGGGGACTCCGAATGAGAAATCGGCACACTATCGCCACGATGAGAATATTTTGGAATCTAAGCCTACTGTGTACCGAAGAATCACTGTGCCTCAGGCAAGCAAAGAATTCTGCACAGGTATGTTCACATCTTTATAGTTAGAGGTGGGGGTGGGGGCAGGAAATGAGTTGCAGAAGTTGTACTGAAGTGCTTTTTTTGAGTTCAGTGTCCCAAAATTTGGGTTCTAATTTTTGTAAGCACGATCCACTTGTGGTGTGATTGTTTTTAATTTAATCCATGGAATAAACAATGCCATATGTAGATAAGCAATAGCATACAGAGTTAAAGGTTTTATTATGTTATCTTGATATTTGTGTGTATGTACACTGCCCAGAGTGGGACATTTCCCAAATGGGTATAAAAATGCGATAGATAGACGGACGGACGGACGGATGAGGATAGGCTAGGCTAGATAGATAGATGAGGTTAGATAGATAGATAGATAGATAGATAGATAGATACGAATATTTGGCATGAATGTAGCACTTTCTAAGTGCTCAAAAGTGAACTGTTTATGTTGTCATAATCCTTACAAGAACTGTGAAAGATATACCAGTAGAATTCTGTTATTTCAATAGTTGGTGCAGCATGAACTGAAGCTGAGCGGAGACATATTTATATAAGAACATGTTGTTGTTGTTGTTGTTTCGATTTATATGCTGCCCTACTTGGTGAAAACCAACTCAGGGCGGCTTACAACATAAAATCGAATACAACACAATATAACAGATCAACAATACAATATCACAGCATCCCAAAATGCAGTGCAACAACATAAATATAAACACAATATAATCAAAATATAGTCCATAAACAATATACCAGTAATACCTCATATAACATTAGTATCGAATAACACTAAAATCGCATAACATTAAGGAATCTGGGGGGAAGAATTGCATCAGATAACATTAAGATCCTATGGGATGCTTCAGATAACAACCGCTAAAGCCTGTGTGGTTACAATGTATCTCTATGGATCCCATAGGATTTTAACATGCATCAGATAACACTAAAAATCATATAACACCAAGACTTGTGGAACCAGGTTTTAGTGTTATATGAGGTTTTACTGTACAATACCAAATGGACAATAAACAATATATTCACAATACAATTCATATCTAATACAAAGAAAATAACCATACAGTAATTAATTCAGTAATGTATAACACAAAACAGCATCCCACTCCCCATCCAGTCCCAATACGGCTGCGGCGAACACCCACCCCCTATCCCCAGGTAGTCTCTGGGCGCCGGCGGGGCAAAGTCAACTCCCCCGGACAGGTGTTTCAAGTCCAGGGGAGGTTGAGACGTCTGCGCGGGTTGGTGGTGTTTTTCGGCTGTGGCTCCGCAGGGCAGGGCTCCGGGGCCAGGTGGAGTGGGTCCCTGGGCTGGACGCCGAGTCGCTGCTCCGCCCCCACTGCAGATGTTTCTAGCGAGAGTGGCGGCGGCGCGTGGAGTCCCAGCATCGGCGTCTCTTTTAAAGTCTCCGCAGGGTAGGCTCCGGGGCCAGGTGGAGTGGGTCCCTGGGCTGGACGCCGAGTCGGCTGCTCCACCCCCGCCACAGATGTTTCAAGCGAGAGCGGCGGGGGGGCGTGGAGCCCCGGCATCGGCGTCTCTTTTAAAGTCTCCGCAGGGCAGGGCTCCGGGGCCAGGTGGAGTGGGTCCCTGGGCTGGACGCCGAGTCGGCTGCTCCGCCCCCGCCACAGATGTTTCAAGCGAGAGCGGCGGGGGCGCGTGGAGTCCCGGCATCAGCATCTCTTTTAAAGTCTCCTCAGGGCAGGCTCCGGGGCCAGGTGGAGTGGGTCCCCGGGCTGGACGCCGAGTCGGCTGCTCCGCCCCTGCCCCAGATGTTTCAAGCGAGAGCGGCGGCTGCGCGTGGAGTCCCGGCATCGGCGTCTCTTTTAAAGTCTCCGCAGGGCAGGCTCTGGGGCCAGGTGGAGTGGGTCCCCGGGCTGGACGCCGAGTCGGCTGCTCCGCCCCTGCCGCAGATGTTTCTAGTGAGAGCGGTGGCTGCGCGCGGAGTCCCGGCATCGGCGTCTCTTTTAAAGTCTCCACAGGGCAGGCTCCGGGGCCAGGTGGAGTGAGTCCCCGGGCTGGACGCCGACTCGGCTGCTCCGCCCCCGCCGCAGATGTTTCAAGCGAGAGCGGCGGGGGCGCGTGGAGTCCCGGCATCAGCGTCTCTTTTAAAGTCTCCGCAGGGCAGGCTCCGGGGGCCAGGTGGAGTGGGTCCCGGGCTGGACACCGAGTCGGCTGCTCTGCCCCCGCCCCAGATGTTTCAAGCGAGAGCTGCGGGGGCGCGTGGAGTCTTGGCATCGGCGTCTCTTAAAGTCTCCACAGGGCAGGCTCCGGGGCCAGATGGAGTGGGTCCCCGGGCTGGACGCCGAGTCGGCTGCTCCGCTCCCGCCGCAGATGTTTCAAGCGAGAGCGGTGGCGGCGCTCTGAGGTTTATGGTCTGGGGTGTATGGTTTGAATGACTGTGGCTCGTGTTCTCGGCCATTGAGTTGGCCTTGTTCTCTAATTTCGATAGAACATCTTCCCATGAAAATCCTTGCTTCCATTGCAGTTGGAGATTTTGTCCAGTGCATGTCTAGTTGGATTGGATTAAGCCCATAGGGGAGAGGTAAAGCCAATACTTTATAAGGGTTGTAAATTTTATCTCCATGGTTTATAAATTTAAAAGAACCAAGAAGCAGGTGTTCTGAAGACCCTTTGCTGTTGCCTCTGATAGCAGCGAACCGTTGGAGCAGAGAGTACTGAGCTAGCATAACCAAGTCTGTTGTAGCGCAAGAGAAACCAACTCTTATACTGCCTTTCAGACTTAATTAAATTTTAGTTTTCATAAATTTTTGGGTTGGATATGTGAAATCTAATCAAAAATAAATACATTGGAACCTCACTTTACGAACACTTCAGTTAACATAATTTTTGCCTTACAAATGAAAATCCATTGAAAATAATACTTTGCTTTATAATTATTATTTTTTGAACGGATTAATTGGTATTCAGTGCATTCCTATGGGAAACTGCATCTCACTTTGCGAATTATTTTCATAGCATTTTTCGTTGCGTTCCTGTGGGAAAACACATTTTCGCTTTGTGAATTTTTCATAATAGAAAATGTCCCATGGAATGCGTTAAATTCGTAACGCGAGGTACCACTGTACTGAGCTGGATATATGAGTATTTGGGCCTGGTCTACAGCAGCTTCTGGTACATCTGAGAAAACTGGAGAGTGTTCAGCTTGTAGAGAGAGGCTCTTGTTTTGCAAATATCCTTGTGGGGGGGCAGGCCACGTTTGTCTTTGCAGAGAAGGTAGGGAGGGAAACTGGGTAGGAAGTGTTGAGCCTAGAGAGGGGAAAGGCATCCTATCCTTTTTCTGTGCCAAAGCTATATGAGCTCTATCTGCTTTCGCACTGGCAGTTATAAAATAATACCTGGGCCCAATCCTATCTGAGTCCATTATCGTCTTTACAGAATAATACAATCCACCTTCCAACCCAAGCACAGTTGAAGCTTGGCTGCAGTCCAGCATTCATCGGTGGACTGTTGTTATTTTCCAGGTTTTACACACTACTACGTCTTCGGTGGCCTTCCACTCTTGAGTTTATTTAACACAGTCTGGCTTTGATAAGCCGGTCTGACTCGTTGGCCCTTGCGTGAGTGAGGAGAAGGGAAGTCCCTCCGGTGCTTGCACGCTCCTGTCAAAGAGCAATTAGGGCAAACGATAATAAAGGCCTGGCCTTGCTACTCTTGCGTGCAACGGTAATCGCACACCTTATCTTTTCCCTCACTTCAAACAATACCCCGGCAGTGGAGGAGTATTTAGGGCCATTGGTTCCCAGAGGCATAAGTGCTAGAAAGGGAATATTTAACAGCGGGGATCATAAGCCCTTTTCTATTACAAAATGAATGGGACAGAGATGAAAAGCTTTACCAATATGTTCTGTTGCTCATATGGAAGGGTCCTTTCTTTTAAATCTTTTTTTAAAAAGGAGAACATCCCTCAATGATGGTGCCTTACCAGACTAAATCTTAAGTTTTTGTGCAGAAGGTACCAGAGGACATCCAGGGACATGGACTAGGAGAGGCTGCTTGATAATAATAATTTAGTGTCAGAAATTATTCTGGGTTGAAAGGATTTTTGCAGGAGAAACTCCGCTCAAGGGACACCCGAATGAGGCTCCTTTCATGTCCCCAAGAGCTGGGACAGAGACGGGCGCTCAATCCATCATGTCTCGAACCCAGGTCTCGAACTGCCAACTTGCCGGCATCCCAGCTCACAAGGTGAACTTCTTAACCATTGAGCCACCGCAGCTCCTTAGACTGCTTCATGACATGATAGGAAGAAGGAGGGCAAGACCCAGGAAAGATTGATTAGGAGCCTGGAGCCCTAGAAGAGTACAGTTGATGTTGGCTGGCTCGGGATTAGTCTCGGCTCCATTCCTCCGTCTCTCCCTTCCACCCCATTTCTGGCCGCAAGCCCTCTGGGACAGGAGATGTCTTGCTTGAAACCTCATTAAATCAAGTGCAGGATGTAACCGCCAAGTCCTGTGCATATTTAACATCAAGGCCAGCCATGCGTAGGATCGGGTGGCAGGATTATTGAGAGCGGATGAAAAAATTATTTCACAGTTCCTCCTCCCTAAAGCTGCCTTTTGAACATGTTCCAGGACTGCTGACTTTCCCTTTTATATAATTATATATACTGGGTATTGATTGTCATGAGCTTTTTAGGTCTGAAATGGGGATGGGGCTGACGTCCGAGGGCCTGCGAAGGATAATTTCTTCATGTAATTGCTAGTCTGTGGGTCAATGCAGAAATGTTGTTTGTGTCATTCCATCCTTATTCTCCTTCCTGGAGAACATCTGTATGATCACTATTGATAATATAACATGAGATTATATGGACCACTGTTCTGTTTCTGACCAGAACAGTGTTTAAAACTCAGCTCCTCGTTCCATACTCATGGCACCTTTACTGGTGAATGGAGGGGGATGATGATGCTAGGAAGGAAACCTGTATCTCCTAGCCAGGATACTGAATGGTTTCTCAACATCATATGGTCCAAATGTTGAGAAAGGAAGGTCTTAACTGAGAGTTAGTTCTGGATCCTCAGATCAGAAAAGGTAAAAGTCACCCTTGCTCGAAAGCCAGTCGTATCCGACTCTAGGGTTCAGTGCTCATCTCTGATCAGAAAACAGGAGTTCAAACCTGCTAATGTGCTCCCCACTGTGGTACTTCAGTGTCTTTTTAGAAATTGCTGAGCAAGTCTTGCTTCAGAGCCAAGCACTACTGGCTGAACCTTGCGTGACTGAAGGCAAAGAGCAAGGTGAACAATAAGTGACTAGTTTGGCTGATGGCAGGTCCCGGGTGACTTTGAACATTCAACATCCCCCCCCCCCCCCCGCTATCAACTTTGTGAAGGTGGGGGAGGAAGGCTGTAGATAAACTAAAGGCATCAATAGGGCATGTGCTGTAGTATTTTCATGAGTGCCTTATGCAATGAAACTAATTAAGATGAAACTATTATCTTGAGTTGTTAATGTGCAAGGTCAAGCTGTGTAAACAGTTGGCTTTTCCCAGGTCTGTAGTAAACATGTTGAAGGATCTCTTTCAAAACAACACAGCGTGTATCTTCATTTGCCCATTCAAAGACTAGGATTGGTTAGGTCCCCTTGGTGTAAAATAGAACAACTTGCTGCTTTTTCACTGTGTTAACAAATTGTGACTTGGTCCAGACTGTGTGGCAGGGGAGACTTAACTAGACCTTATGCAATGAAACTGATTAAGTTGTTTCTAGATTCAATTCAAAATATGTTTTTATATATGTTCTTACCAAAACATTAACATATGCAGCTAATTATATAAGGTCAGTGTTGATATCTTTTTGTTCTCTGTAATGGGGTTCTCTCCTCTTTTGTTGTTGTCGTTGTCATGTCTCTTTCTCCTTCTCCTCCTCTTGTGTCTAGATCAGACTTTAAACTGCCAAAATGAAGCCACCTTTTGGTGAATTCATTCCATGGTTCTTTTCTCCAGACCTAGCGTGAGAAAGATTAGCCAGCACAACAAGGTTGCCGTTGCTCAGAGTATGCCCAATTCTGGTTCAAAAATACCACAATGCTCTTTCTGTGTATCCCCTCTTTTGTTGTGTTGTCCTATGATATAATTAATGTTCTACACCAGTGGTTCCCAACAGGGGGTACACAGCCCACAGGGGGACTTCAATTCCCAGAAACCTAAGTCAGTATATTGGCTGATCAGTGCCTTGGGGAAATGACTTAGGCTTCTGTGAATTGAAGTCCAAACACCAGCATTTGGGAAACACTGTTCCAGACTATTCAGTGCTGTTATGTAGAAATGGGGCTACTGAACATTAATCTGTTGCTTCCCAGAGAGTTTGAGTTTGAAAGAAACAAGCCCTTAACCAGCAATGTCATGTCTGTTTTTATACTGATTTAGATGCCACATCTCAGGATGCCACGGGTGTCTGATGAGAATTCTTTCTCCCCATTTTGCATTTCAGACTCAGGACTGGTTGTTCCAAGTGTCTCTTATGAATTGCACAAGAAGCTTCTTGCAGTGGCTGAGAAACACGGGCTGACACTGGAGCGGAGGCTGGAGATGACGGGGGTCTGTGCGAGCCAAATGGCTCTGAGTCTACTTGGCGGTCCCAATAGGTAAAGATCGTCTGTAGAAAGTCATAGGCCCCGATTTCCCTTTTCTATTGTTTCCAGTTTCAGTCACCCTTGCTAAGTGACCAGTCTATTCATACAGGCCCGTGATGGCAAACCTTGGCACTCCAGGTGTTCTTGGACTTCAAATTCCTAGACTCCCTGATCTTCTGGGTATTGACGTCCAAGAACATCTGGAAAGCCAAGTTTGAGGAACCCTGGTCTCTAGAACAGTGGTTCCCAACAGGGGGTACACAGCCCACAGGTGGACTTCAATTCCCAGAAACCTAAGTCAGTACATTGGCTGATCAGTGCTTTGGGGAAATGACTTAGGCTTCTGGGAATTGAAGTCCAAACACCAGCATTTGGGAAACACTGCTCTAGAACTTCCATTGCTGGAAAATGTTCTGAATGTTCTTTAATAACAGCTAGCTGTTACAACTGATAATCACCAGTTTAGTTGGATTCATTATGTGTAGTGATTTTCTTTGTAGGATGATGCACCTCCACTATAAATAATTCTCCCATAATGAATGTAACTTGACATTTGTCTGCATCTTGCCTCGCTTTATGTTCATAAGGAAACCATTTTTTAAAATTCCAGATGCAATTCCAGGCAGGTGGTTTTGATGTTAAAGAGTCTCCGTGCATCTTAACTTACAGGCTGAACCCTAAAAACATTCACCAGCGCCCCATAGTGGCTTTGCTTTGTGGACCTCACGTCAAAGGGGCCCAGGGAATCAGTTGCGGCCGGCACCTTTCCAATCACGACGTACATATTATCCTCTTCCTTCCCAACTTTGTCAAGATGTTGGAATCCATAACCAACGAACTAATGCTTTTCAGTAAGACCCAGGGCCAGCAGGTGTCCAGTGTCAGAGGTAAGCTGCATGCAGGCATGGCATCGATCATGATGCACTTTTCGTTACTTCAGTGTTATTGCAAGACCTCAACACAGCTCAGGGACTGGGGTGGCTTAGTGGTTAAGATGCTCAACTTGACTGGAAGGTTGGCAAGTCAGCAGTTCAAGACCTGAGTACTGCACGATGGAGTGAATTCCTGTCTCTGTCCCAGCTCCTGCCAACCTAGCAGTTTGAAAGCAAGAAATTGCAAGTAGATAAATAGGGACCAAGTAGGTGGAAAGGTAAACAGCATTTCATGCACTCCAGTGTCTAGTCATGCCTGCCACATGCCCATGAAAACTTCGGCAGACGCAGACAGCGCTGGCTCTTTCGCTATAAACAAAGATGAGCACTGAACCCTAGAGTCGGATACGACTGGCTTTTGAGCAAGGGCGACCTTTACTTTTTGTAACACTGCTCATAGGTTAAATGTAAAAACAAATAATAAAATCTCCATGAAGATAAAATCTCCAAGCGTGTGTCTTTTGCAAAATCCAAAGTTCTATTTTTGAATAACAGTCAGAAATTATTCTGAGTTGAAAGGATTTTTGCTGGAGAAACTCCGCACAGGGCACACCTGAATGAGGCTCCTTTCATGTCCCTAAGAGCTGGGACAGAGAATGGGCGCTCAAGCTGTCATGCAGTACCCCTGGCCTCGAACAGCCGACTTGTGGGCCTTTCAGCTAACAAGGTGAGCTTCTTAACCTCTGAGTCACTGCAGCCCCAGTTTCAGGCTTAAACAAATATAGTCCATAAGCCTGAAGCATTTACACCACTAGTTTAGACTACATATTTGTAATTCCTGAGCAGAGGGTGAAGAGTTGATTTAAGAAGAGTCTCTAAAATGAGATGGCCACAGCCGTTTCTAACCCAGCTCTTCAGCTAGTGCTGTTGGTCATCAGTGGCTTCAGAATGTCATTATAGTAATTTATAAAAGGAACATTTTCATCTCTTTTGGGAGATTCTGGGGAGGCTTGAAATGGGAAGGGAGGTAGGCCAAAGGGAACCTTTGCTGAGCTGGAGAAAATTGTGATTTCAGGCTAGCAGCACCATCTAGTGGCAAGTGGTTCAAGCTTTTGCACATCTGTGGTCTGAAATGTATAGCCTGGCCAGGTTATCCTGCTATGGTCATAGAATAGAACCTACCGCCAGCAACTCAACACCGATTGTCTGGCGGCAGTTGACTAATCTGACCACCCTAAGGACTAACAACCTTGGGTGGCAAAGTCCACAGGGAAGGGTGATGGTCCCGAGTGGATTAATGGTCCCACTTGAATCCATCTTGATGGAGGGCCGCAGCTTCATCCATCCTGGCCTGGGGCTGAGGAGGACTTTGTGTGCCAAAAGGGCTAAGGGTCAGAAAGTGACTCATGGAACTGGATCGGTGGTACGGGTGTCACACTGTGATGCAGAAGGCAAATGGACGGGCGCTGCATTATATTGTCCCCAGGACAATCTTCATGGCTGATTGCCATGAGGATCACCAATCTTCAGAATTAGATATGGTACTCATGGAAGGAAGGTCTGACATTTGTGAGTTGGGCTGGCTGAATCAAATTTCTCCTCCTTGTCTGCATTCAGTTTACTTTTTTAAAAGGGATCACACAGTTCTGGGGCAGCTGACCCTTCAGTGCTGTATGTCTTGTTAACTGCGTGGAACGTTGATTTGGGTGGCAGTTTTTACTCCAGTATAGCAGGGCTAGGAAACCTGGGGGACTTCTGTATGTTTCAAGCTACAGTTCCCGCAAGCCCAAGCAGCACGTTTAGAGTTGGGTAGTTAGGAGAGCTATAATCCGCAATATCTAGAAAGCATAAGTTTGCCTGTGCCTGCAATATGAGACGCTGGCCTAAATGACTTTCTAGTCTGTCCTGTAGGACTGTGATGGCGAATCTTGGCACTCCAGATGGTCGGTAATTTGGAAATTAACTTTTATATGGGAACATTATAACAGTTGCAGCTTTCACTATGCGTGCTGCCGCCTCAGCTGAATCACGTCCCCTGGTGGCATGCATGTCCCAGCAGCAGCCGGGCACATCTCCGCAAGTCAGTGAGCTGATGTCAGAAATAGGTATATAAGGCGAGATAGACCGAGAGCTTGTCTCTAGTGCGAAACCATCTTATTGAATAGTTCAGCTAGACCATAGTGAGTCTGTTTTGAGCTAAAGATGAGTAGGCACAACTTTGTTAATAAATTGGACAACTTTTGCTACATTTGTGGCAAATATACCCTGAGTGATCAATGCAAGAACCTAACCAAGAGGGTGAGATTTGCTAATTTAAAGTCCCGATGTCCTAGGCAGAATTGGACTTCGGATTTGGATTCAGCACACTTGATTTAGTATAGGACATATGGATTAGACTAAGTAAAGGTAAAGGTTTCCCTTGCTCGAAAGAAAGTCATATCCGACTCTAGAGGTCAGTGCTCACCTCTGTTTCTAAGCCGAAGAGCCAGGGCTGTCTGCTTCTGCAGACGTTTCCATGGTCATGTGGCAGGCATGACTAGACACCGGAGTGCACGGAATGCTGTTACCTTCCCACCAAAGTGGTCCCTAATTATCTACTTGCAATTTCTTCCTTTCGAACTGCTAGGTTGGCAGGAGTTAGACTAAGTAGCAGACAATATATTTTTTTGGTGATGCATTGTTATCGTTTGGTTCTGATAAGTTGCAAAAGCAATTTAGTGAAGCTCTTTGCTAAACCCCTTCTTTCTTCCTGCTTGATTAATAAGTACATTTCTCTCTCTCTCTCCCGTCTGCCTTCAGATCTTCCAGACACGCCGGTGGACTTGGTGATAAACTGCTTGGATTGCCATGAAAATGCCTTCCTGAGGGACCAGCCTTGGTACAAGGCAGCCGTGGACTGGGCCAATCAGAACCGAGCCCCCGTCCTCAGCATAGACCCGCCTGTGAACGAGGCAGAGCAAGGCATCGATGCCAAGTGGTCCCTCGCCCTCGGGCTGCCTTTGCCGCTGGGGGAGAGAGCCGGACGGCTGTACCTCTGTGACATCGGCATCCCACAGAAAGTCTTCCAGGAGGTGGGGATCAACTACCACTCGCCTTTTGGTTGCAAATTCGTCATACCTCTGCATTCAACCTAAAGGAAGGGACCCGGGGGCAAAGGGGGGTGGTACTTGTAGCCTCTTGGCCCCGGAAGGAAGACCAGGCAGAATTGCCTCGGACCCTATGACGGATTACGACTGTGTACCACTTTTTTGACGCCTTAAGGATGTGAATAATCTGGGCTGCGTTTCTTCCAGGAGAAACATTGGTATGGATGAGAACCTCGAGGCCTCACGTGCTCACGTGCCATTGCGTGAAGGTGCGCCAAACAGCCAGTGTCGTAAACTGGCCGGCATAGCTGGGGGGCGGTGGTGGTAGGGCATGGCCAGATTTCTTGGGTTCTCACATGCAAACATCCCTGCCAGATTGCTTGGTGTACCGGACAATGTGATTTTTTTTAAACCAGTTTTTTAAATTGTATTATTTTTGAGGACTGGAAGGGGGAGGAAACAGTTTCCTTGATGGTCACATGGGAACAGTTGCAATTCTACTGAGTTGCAGCTATCGTCCCTCTTGTCGCAGCTGTCGTCCCATCTCTTCGTGTTGCACCGCTGGGCGTCTTGCGTCTTTGGGCCGCTCTGCTTTTTGAAGTTGGTGTGCCTGGAGTTTTGGGAGTTTTCTGGATTGGCACTTCAACGTTTCTGACCTCGCTAAGTAGCATTTGCTTCCTTTAGGCCGGCCGAGCGAATGAGAACCTGCGCGTAATAATAAACAGTGGTTTAAAGAAGAGAACGCGAGAGCAGACTTCATGGTGCTCGCAGAGGTTTCTGCCATCTTACTGTAGCACTCACATCGCTGGCATCTGTTCCTTTTTCTAAAACCAAATCTGCTTTTTTGGGGTGGGGTGGGTGGGTGAGGCACATTTGTCCATGCCTGTGTGTCCATGTGTATGTATGAGAAATGGTGTTTGTGTGCGAGAGGCAGCATATCTGTGCTGTGTGGCTCTCATTGAACGTGGTATCTATGGGAAGACCCGTTGACTTGACTTGTGGCTTCGCGTTCCATTCCTTGGTATCTCTCACGCCAGTAGCTGCCCATGGGCGAGGCGGCGAAAAAGGCGTGGCATCACCTAGTCGTGCTGAGCAGTGAAGGATTCGAGGGGCTTTTGTGCAGGCTGATCGGTGTAGCACAGGGGTGCCCAAACCTTTCGGGCCACGCGCTGGTCACGTGGTCCGGCGGGCCGGTCATATGGTTCCTTCCCAGAAGCAGAAGTAAAACGCGCCTTGCAGTCTGTTTTGTAACAGGAGATAGATTTTAAGCTAGTCAAACCTCACATAACAAGTGTTTCGCTTAGCGAAAAACTCTCATAACGAGCAAGTATTTCGCTAAGCAGTCTGACTCGCATAACGAATTTTTCGCTATGTGAGTCGGACTTTTCCCTATGGAAAAACTCGCATAACGAGCATTTCTATGGGGAAAACTCGCATAACGAATTTTTTCACTATGCGAGTTTTCCCCATAGAAACTCTCGTTATGCGAGTTTTTCCATAGGGAAAAGTCCGACTCGCATAGCGAAAAATTCGTTATGCGAGTCAGACTCGTGTAGAGAATTTTTCGCATAGCAAGCAACCTTGCAGAACGAATTAAATTTGTTATGCAAGGTATGACTATTTTCTCTGCTTAAACCAGGGGTGCCCAAACTAGTGTGGGCCAGATCCGGGCCCTGATGCCAATTTACCTGACCCACGCCGTCCTCAGAAGTGGCATTTTGCTTCTGGGAGTGACGAGGGCAGCGCTGGCCATGTAAATTGGTGTCGGGGCCCGGATCCGGCCCACACACCATAGTTTGGGCACCCCTGCTGTAGCAGCTTATTCCTGGGTTGCTGTTGGAACTAGTCTATTGCTGCAGGTGGCTTGCATTTAAAACTGCACGTTGTTGGGGAGGGGAAACTGTTTCCCCCACTCCTTTCTGCCTAGTCCAGGGGGTAAGTGGGAGGGAAGCCGAAGTCCTGCCAGCTCTGAGGAATTAACCATGCTCGACTTTCTCTCTCTCTCTCTCTCTCAAGGTGCCATAAGAAACTCTTTCCATTGGTCACAATGATTAAACGGTGCAGTTAAAACAGCTTTGGTTTTGGAGTGTTTTCATTTCATATTCAAGGGTATCAATAAACTCAAGCTTATTTATCCCAGATTCTAGTCTTATTTTTGTGGAACACAATGTGGTTTTTAAAGCAGGGGTGCCCAAACTTTTCAGGCTGCGGGCCAGCCATGTGCTTCAGGGAGCTGATCACTACGGCCCCAGGGGCTGGATCCGGCCCCCGAGGCCAATTCATCAGGCCCACAAAGCCCTCATCGCTCCCAGAAGTGGAAGTAAAACATGCCCATATGGTGCCCAAACTACGGCTAGGCATTTTACTCACAGGTGTTTTACTTCCGCTTCCGGGAGCGATGAGGGTTTCACAGACCAGATGAATTGGCCTTGGGGGCCAAATCTGGCCCCAGGCTGTAGTTCGGGCACCTCTGCTTTAAAGCATAGGTTACTTGCTGCCCAGTGAAAGTTTGTGCATTGGGAAAAGTTAGTCACTTTAATTTTACTCCCTATAAAACAAGCTTTCTTGCTGAAAATCACTGCAGTTTCTAGTATCATCTCAAAGAGGTGTAAAATGTTCCAAGAGTCAATAGTTCCAGGTGGAAGGAAAAGAGAAGCAAACCCTCAGAAGAGGTAACGTAAAGATCGCCCTTGCCAGTCGTATGCGAATCTACGTTTCAGTGCTCATCTGTTTACAGCCAAAGAACCAGCACTGTCTGTCTACAGACATTTTTGTGGACACATGGCAGGCATGCCTCAACACCAGATGCCATTTATCTTCCCACCAAAGTGGTCCCTATTTATCTACTTGCAATTTCTTGCTTTCGAACTGCTAGGTTGGCAGGAGCTGGGACGGAGACAGGGGCTCACTCCATCGTGCAGTACTCAGGGCTCAAACTCCAACCTTCCAGTCGTCGAGTCCAGCATTTTAACCACTTGAGCCACCGCAGTTCCTACCACAAGAGGAAGCAGAGCCTGAACTGATCCCTTCACACTCACCTACGGGAACAAACTGCCTCACCTCCCCTGCTCGATTCTGCTCCCTCCTTCCATACCGCATGCGTTTTCTTTTGCAAAGGATGGAAAGGCAAGAAACTACTTCATTAACACCGAAGCGCAGATTGGTGGCAAGATACAAAACCACTGTTTTATTGTTAACAGAAAAGACCGGAAAGGTAGGAAGGGAAAAAAAATAGCTGGAGACAATCATACAAGTAAATTATTAAACAATATGAAACACTTTATTTGAACTTTACAACATATAAATATATGAGACAATTCTGTGCTTCTGGACCACCGCCTTGTCTCTCCCCTCGCACGTTTAGGGTCCAACCTGACGCTACACCGACGCCTCGGAACGTTCTGCTACAGAAGGGGGTTTGGTTGACGGATCTCCAGGAGAAAAGGTCAGACGGCCAACCTCACAATATATGTACACGACCAGCAGCAATCTCCCTTCTCCTCCCCATCTGTCATCTGCTCAGGTCCCGGCTCGAATCTCGACAAGTCACCCGTCTCTCCTCCGGAGACAAGCCAGCGAAAAACGGGTGGTGCAGCGCTTCGGCAAACGTAATCCGCTGGGCAGGATCAAACTCGAGCATCTGTCTCATCAAATGGAACAGGTGCATGTGCTCAGAAGAGTCGTGCAGCATATAGGTCTGGGGTAGAAAGGAGACAGAGTTAATAGCACACTGCTTAGGTTCAGGAAAACAAAAACTAACAGTTCTTCATAGAGGTCATGGCCAGGGGTGCCCAAAATTTTCAGGGTGCAGGCCGGTCATGTCATTCAGTGGGCCAGTCACATGGTTCCTCTCACTGGAAGCAAAATGCGCCTTGCAATCTGTTTTGCAACAGGATGAGATAGATTTTAAGCTGCCATTTTCTCTGCTTAACCCAGGGGCGTCCAAACTACGGCCTGCAGGCCAGATCTGGCCCCCAACAATTCATCCACGCTACCCTTGTTGCTCCCGAAAGTGGAAGTAAAATGCACCCGGGCCAGATGAACTGGCATTGGGGGCTGGATCTGGCCTGCAGGCCATAGTCTGGGAACCCCTGGTCTTTGCTGACTTAAAGAGCAGATTCAGTTGCTATTGCTAAGATTGTGCCTTCATACTACACTGGTACCTTGCGTTACAAATTCAACATGTTCTCCAGGATTTTTCATACCTGGCAGATCCTGCTCCCTATTCCAGAGATCAGGCTGAGAAGGCAGGCATATGACCATGATTTGTTTTTAACTAAGGCCCCTCAGCAAACAATCCCATAATACCAGGGATGGCAGACCTTTTCAAGACCAAGTGCCCAAACTCAACAGGACGCTGTCCATGCCACAGAGGGGTGGGGCAAACTTTGTGCTGGGGAGAGGGAGGAAGCACTCCCATTGGGCTGCTGGGCAGAGGGGCAGGGCTAACTCTGCTACGGTAGGGTGATGGCATACATGCCCAAAGAGAGGCATGCCCATGCATGCCATAGGTTTGACACCAATGCCATATACCTACTTGCAGAAAAGTTAAACATTACTTGAAACAAAAGGCTTGAGTGGTTCGTACCTGCAGTGGTTTGCAGTTTTCTTGGACGTATCTCCCATCAGAAGTGTTTTCATCCCACACCAAGCTTCCCTTATGAAAATATTTCTGTTTCCTGCATGCAGAGAGACACAAAAGTTCATTCAGGAGCAGTAAAAGTCACCCTTGCTCAAAAGCTTCTCATATCCGACTCCAGGGTTCAGTAATCTCTGTTTATAGCCAAAGAGCAAGCGTTGCTTGCATCTACAGACGTTTCTGTGGTCATGTGGCAGGCATTCATGGAACGCTCAGGACAGTGTTTACCTCCCCACCCAAGTACCTATTTATCTATTTGCAATTTCTTGATTTCAAACTGCTAGGCTGGCAGGAGCTAAGAAAGGCGATGGGCACTCTCTCTCTGTCGTGCAGCACTCGGATCTTGAACTGCTGACCTGCCGACCTCCCAGTCGCCAAGTTCAGTGTCTTAGCCACTAACCCAGTGCAGTCCGTTCAGGAGGTGTACAAACATACAAAACAGACTGTGTATACTTTCAAGAAATAGGCCAAAAACTAGGCTCTGCCGAGTGCTTCAATTAATCCGGAACACAAGCTCCATATACAAATACACAGAACCTTTTGCAGTAGGCACATCACAAGCGTCGTCATCTACAGAGCTTTTTTTTTTTTTTTTGGGGGGGGGAGGGGCGCATGAGGGTACTGCTCTCAAGTTTTTTAAATTCATTCCCACACCAAAAAACAACAACAACTAAACTATTAAGTTGACAATTAATCTCCTGTGCCTCGTTTCTCTGCCAGAAATGGACGTTACTAATTTAGGAGTATAGAGAGGTCAAACCATGTTCTCACCGGGTTTTGCGGACCATATGCTGTGGGATGGGGCCAAGGATTTTCTCCATCATCACAAGATGTTCTCTGTTCTCGTGAGTCTGTGAAGGAAAACAAAAGGGACTCTATTTAATCAACACAAGACACCTGCCCTCAAGGTCTCTCTCTCTCTCGCCCAAGGAAATAATTCCCCCAGGGAGTTCACAATGGAGATGCTGCTGGCCTGTGACTGCCAAGGCCCATAGGAGGCAGATGTGCAGATTGCTGACCTGTAACTCTTCTGGCTAATGTTTGGAGGTGGCCACCTATCTTCTCACCCATGACTCCAGCCACAGTGCCCTGAATAAATAGTGCACATCTAATGTACAAATCCAGACAACAATTCCCTCACTGGGGCTAAAGTGAATAGAACCAGCTCCCTTTACACAGAAAGGGAAGGCGTAGGTTCCCATCTTCACCAAGATCAGCTCCAGGTTGGCAGAGCAGGTGTTTCCAGAAAAATCTGATAGGCTGTGGAAAAACCATGCTTCCCCACCCTGGTATCTTCCAGATGTTTTTGACCAACTCTATTAGTTTAAGCCTGTGATGGCAAGCCTTGGCACTCCAGGTGCTCTGGAACTTCCATTCCCAGAAACCTAAGTCTCTGTGAATCCACATGAATGGGTTTACTGGACGTATGCGCAGTAAACCCACTCGTGTGGATTCACAGCCTTAGGCTTCTGGGAACTGAAGTTCCAGAACACCTGGAGTGCCGAGGTTTGCCATTACAGGTTTAAGCCAACATGACCAATGACCAGGAAGTTGGGGAACTGCTGTTGAAAATATCTCCACTCAGGTAAGAGCCCACAATTGTGAAGGTCAATCCCTTCTGCCAGGACACTTTATAGTGCGACATTCAACCCACAAGTCAGGTGGAGATAAAATATAAATAATTTTCTTTGTTACTAATGTTGATAGTTTCTTCTGGAGTTTTTTAAATTTTGTTTTTGCCTGCTCCACATAAACTAGCCAAAAGCAAAATGGTCCCATCCGTACAGCTCAGGAAACTGTTGCTCCATTTGTTACAATTACAATTTTTTTAAAAAATAAAAAGTAAATTCCATTTGTAATAATTGTTTCAATACAGTGTAATTTTAATATAAAAAGTGTGATAATTTCATGTCAAATCAAATTGTAGTCATAATTTATGCTCCTAAAGTAACACAATGACTTTCATGCGTTTTTTAAAAAAATACCAATGTTGCATTTTTTCCCAATGTTTCCAAAAATTTCTGGTTTTCCCACTAAAAAAATGTTTTTTCCCATTGGCATCAACATTTCCAAAACTTCTGCATCTCTAGCGTGTGACCCATCGCAGCCTACTAGACCTGTTGCAAGTTCAGCTATTCTATTTTCTTCCAGATGCTGTCAATCCAATATTCTTTGGGTTTAAGGAGCATTAAATTTTTTGGAAGGGATGCTTTGTAGACCATTTGTTTTAAGAAAGAAAGAAAGAAAAAAAGAAAGAAGAGGAAGCTGAGATGAGAGTATCTAGAAGTGTTGTGATTCCTGTACCTGAAAGAGCGTAAACCCACGGTAGTATTCAAAGAGTATGCAACCAATGCTCCAAACGTCACACGGCTGTGCCCAACCCAGCTCTGCAAAGGAAAATACAGAATAAATACTGGCATTTCTCTCGGTATGCCTCTATCCCACAGGCTTCCGTGTTTTTTCCTTCAAATGCAAGACAATTTTCTGCTTAGCAATGCATTAAAAAAAACTTTTAATAGTTTGCCAGGAGTAAGGATATCTGTCAAGGGAAAATCTCTTTCCATGCAGTATCAAAAGTTATACAATCAAGGAAGCAAGCGGTATCTGACTTGCCTGTCAAGATCAACAGAAGCACATGCTAAGAACATGTTTTCTCTCTTTCCTCCCCTCTGTTAAAGGTAAAGGTCGCCCTTGCTTGAAAGTCAGTCGTATCAGACTCTAGGGTTCAGTGCTCATCTGTTTATAGCCAAAGAGCCAGCGCTGTCTGCCTCTGCAGATGTTTCCGTGGACATGCGCCCGGGACGCTGTTTACCTTCCCACCAAAGTGGTTCCTATTTATCTACTTGCAATTTCTTGCATTCGAACGGCTAGGTTGGCAGGAGCTCCCTCTGTTGTGCAGCACTCCGGAATCTAACTCCGACCTTCTAGTCTGTTAGCAGCAAACCATTTGCAGCCCCTACCACTGGTTCTGGAATGTAATTTTAATGACTGACTGACTGCTTAGGGCTGATGGATGTCGCAGGCCAACAAAATACTGTTACCATTATCCAGCACTAAAAAAGGCATTTCCCATCTGGCATGTTTGGAAAAAGAAGCCCTGCAAGGTGTCTCTGCTCGCACATGGTTAGACTACGGAGATTGGATAAAAGGGCTCACCCTTGCTCAAATGCCAGTCATATCCGACTCTAGGGTTCGATGCTCATCACCATTTACAGCCAAAGAGCCAGCGCTGTCTGCCTCTGCGTCTTTAACTCTTCCCACAGGTGACTCCAAAAAGCCACAGGAGTTGAAAGCCAACTCACCCAAGATCACCTCTGGTGGGCGATAATGCCGAGTAGCCACTATGGTAGTGTGATGTTCGTGGTCAAATGTGGCACTGCCAAAGTCTGCAATCCGAAGCCACGTGTTCCTGATGGACCTCTCTTCACAACTCTGTGAACACAGGAGAAAAGTCCCAGATCCATTCAGTTGCCTTCCGAAAATAAGGCAAATAGATAGCATATACGATCATATTTGCCAGTGTATAAGATTCACTTCCCCCCTTAAAATAAGCAGGAAAAACGGAGTGAGTCTTATACTCCGGTGCATCTACCATATTTACCGGTATATAAACACACTTTTGAGAGTCCCCTGGACTGCAAGGAGATCAACTCAGTCCATCCTAAAAGAAATCAACCCTGACTGATCCTTGGAAGGACAAATACTGAAGCTGAAACTCAAGTACTTTGGCCACCAAATGAGAAGAGAGGACTCACTGGAGAAGGCCCTGACGCTGGGAAAGGTCAAAGGCAACAGAAGGGGTGGCAGAGGATGAGATGGCATTGTTGACAGAGTGGGGGTAGATCTGGGCTGATTCTGGAGGATGGCAGATGAGAGGGGCCCTGGTGTGCGGTGATCCATGGGGTCACAAGGGGTCAGACTCAACTGTGCGACTGAACAACAACAAAAATGCACTTTCCCCCTCTAAAAATACACCGGGAAAACAGAGTGCATCTTATACGCAGGCAAATACGGTAAATGTAACAAAGAATGAGTTCTAAATAGATAACGGCTTCCTTTCAAAACAAGAAGGTACTTTAAATCTTGAGGAGAAATAGTTCCAGGAACCTGAATCTCAGCATATCAAGTAGCTCAGTCTTCCAGTTAGGAAGAGACAGTAAAGGAGGCCTCAGATCCAAGAGGGGGGGGGGGCGTCCCCTCCCAGTACTTGAAAGCCTGGACCATTTTACAAGCTGAATGTTAACTTTAGAGTTAGTCCTTCAATTACGTCCAAAGCTTCATCCTACATCTTTCGTTCTCAAAATAAAGAGGACAGGACCCATGGGAAACCCACCTTTTTCTCATTGTATAGCGTATCAAATTCAGAGTTTACAAACAAGATGTTTTCAGGTTTGAGGTCAGTATGAGTCAACTGGTTGTCATGCAGAACTGCAGGGAAAAAATGAAAGGGGAGAAGAGGGTTAAACAGCATTTACAACCCTACTCTTTTTCATGACAAAAAATCTGTATTAATTGCTGCAACTTTTAACATCCCACACTTCCAAATCCCCAAACTGGGAAAGATGCACCAATTTAGTGCGCAGCCAAAGGTGTCTGGAATTTACACATATACTCAAATTCCTCTTAGGTGGTGCATCTGCTAGTAGTTGCTAGAAGGAGCAAGAGGTTTTTCCAACCATTGGAAGAAAAATCCTATGTCAAAGAACAGAAGACAGGCATCCTAACCTTGAGCGGATGGTCTCAGTGGGGATGAGGAGAACAGCGTGTAATACATTTAAGTCCACCACAAATCTTTAGGACAGGAAGTAGCGTTTAATTAAAATACTGCTGCCTAATTATAAAGACATATACTGAGGCTCTCTGATTTCAGAGCTCTTCTTTAATTCCTTCATCGAGACCTTCCGTCTGACTGCCTCTGAGGAAAAGCGGGTACAAGCAAAGCACAGCAAATGCTCTGAGGAAAAAGCAGCCGTTTCACTTCCTTTTCCCACCTGTCTATTGTAACAATAAAGGAACTTTTCTGAAGGATTGGTATGTGAAATTGATTGGTTTCCCCATCTCAAGTTTGCATCTGTTGTTGGAATACATGTCAATGTTGAAACTGCCCTGAGCACATTGGCAGAGAAAAGTAAATAAATAACCGCTGCTCTTCCAGCTTCATAATTTCATCACCACCAATGCTCCCAAAATCTCACAAGATCAGCCTCAAGTGCGGGGTGGGGTGGGAATCACCACCAGAGCACTGCTTACACACATGACAATCACACAATGGCCCCATGTTCATGGAAATCCTCCAGTATCTTTCATATTTACATTCTTCGGGGTGAAGGCAGCAATGAGCAATATAAAGATGCTAAAGCTATTAGTAAAGGTTGCTCTTGCTCAAAAGCCAGTTGTATCTGTCTCATCTCTATTTACATCTAAAGAGGCAGCGCTGTTTGCGTTTGCAGACACTTCTGTAGACATGTGGCAGGCATGGGAGTGCACGGGGTGCTGTTTACCTTCCCACCGAAGTGGTACCCACTTATCCTACTTGCAATTTCTTACTTTCGAAGGGCTAGGTTGGCAGGAGCTGGGACAGAGACGGGAGCTCACTCTGTCGGGCAGCACTCACATCTCAAAGTGCTGACCTACCAGTTGTCAAGTTCAGTGTCTGAACCACTAAGCCACCCCAGTCTGTTTGTCGTTGTGTACAAGAATATAAATCCTTAAGAGCTCTTTTCTATCTCTGGTGCAGGTGCAGATGTGCTGTTTTGTTTGCTCCCAAACCTCCAAGCCAATAAATTAGCTGGCTAAGTAAAAAAAAAAAAAACACCCTTTCTATCTGTAACCAAAATCCCTCAGGTGCCAAGAAGGACCTCCATCTTCTCCTCAAATAAAGCATAAAACATGAATACTTACATTTCAGCGCGTGGCAGAGCTGAAAAGCCATGTGTCGGATTTGCAAGAGGCTATATGGCTGGAAATTATTTTCCTTCAAGAATTCAAATGTGTTCTTGCCCAGAAGTTCAAAAGCAATACACATGTGCCCATGGAAGTTGAACCAATCTGACATCAGGACACATAAACTACATCCAGGAAGAGAAATGGACAAAGTCCCTGAGATTGTGGTTCCACTGAAAATAATGCCTTGCTTGACGAATTTTTTTCGCAATACGAAGCAAGTTTTCCTATAAATTGTATGGTCTACAGTGGCGTCTAGTAACCACTTCTGGTAATACGGTGTTCTGCGTTGTGTTTCACTGTACGAATTTTTTGTAATCCAAAACATCTCATGGAATGCATTAATTTTATCATGTGAGGTACCACTGTATCTATAAATCTAAAGGAGTAACACAGAAAATTCCTAAAGATTTCTATTACTCAATTCATTCTGGGTGATCGATCCTCTCCAAAGAGGGAACCGTTTGCTTTATTGTTTTACAATGTTAATTGCCTGAATAAGTTTGTACAGGGACTCTCCTTTAGGGAAAGAACAAATCAATACAGATTTTCCTGGCAAAACTTACTGTTTATTTTCCTTGTCTTTTTCTTTAATTTTTTTCAAAACATTAATTTCTAGTCTTGCTGCTTCACGGTATTTGCCCACATTTCGAATAATTTTCAATGCTACCAGAGAATTGCCTCTACAGAAGAGGAGAGGAAAGGAGTGAAGAAGAAGAAAAAGAGCCAAAGTCATTAAGATTTAAATAACAAGAAATACGCAATGAAAACTGCTGCAACTAAAATTTACTCCTTCCTCTTTGGTACTTGACAAAATCCTGATCCAAAACAACTAACTGCCCTTCCCTTCAGTTCCTGATACAGATCGGATACAGATGCAGACCAAAATTGGACAGGGAGGGGGAGGATACATTATAATTACAGATGAAAGCCGCCAGGAAAGGACCTGAATTTGGCTGCAATTCAGATGCCAGTGGGTCCTCCTGATCATGCCAAGACTGTGTTACTTCACCCAGTCATAAAATGCTCCATGATCATTCAGGTATGGTGTTTCTACAGATATGTGGTAGTGCTGACAAATGGAATGACAATATTGACTGCCTTCCTCCTCATGGCTGCTTAAGGCTACTGATATCCCAGAAGTATAGGCAAAATAAGACGCCTTTTCTTTGCATCCAGTTTCACTGGAGTATTTTATGCTGTTCTTATCTAATCTGGCTCAGTTTCATTTAACGATTTAGTTAAGGTGTGTGCTGATAATTTGACATTGCTTGAGTTTATCCATAATCATTTTTGCAAGTGTGGTAGAAAATGTGCATTTAAAAAGCAAGGCATAGACCAGTGATGACAAACCTTGACATTCCAGGTGTTCTTGAACTTCAATCCCGAGAAGTCCCCTGATCAACAAGAGTGTTGACTTGGGCTTCTGGCAATTGAAGTCTAAGAACACCAGAAGTGCCAAGGTTCATCACTGCTGGCATAGGCTAACCTTATTGAACCTGGTGCTCTCCAGGTGTACTGACCTATAACTCACATCATTCAAAGGCACACACCTGGACAACATCAGGTAAGGAGAAGGCTGTTGTACCATCCTATTTCCTCCCTGGTTCTTACCAGCCAGATGTTCGCTATGCCACCTGCCCATAATAACCTTCTCTGCAGAGTCTTGGGAGCTCAAGGACACAATTTTCTTTTACTCTACAACCAATCAATAAGATCATGTGTGACTCCAATCACAGAAAGGCACAAGACCACGGCTGACTTACCTGGCATGGTCCACACACTCCACAACTTTGCCAAAAGTACCTTCGCCCAGGCTCCCAACAATTTCATCTAGGAGAGAAAACAAAAAACAGATGTGAGCACAGGGACCACCCAGGAAATGAGGTCCTGTAAATTCACAGCATTCAAGTGTCAAGAAAAGGCTCTCATGGCTACACTCTTTAACACACAAATCGCCTACATTCTGTTTCAAGCAATTACTGTTCAGTCCATTTATAAGCAAAAACAAAACACTATAGAGACCCCTCCCGTACACTGAGAGCGATCTCGTCTAACATGGGGATAGAAAGTAGAGAGGTAAAGTTTTACGAAAGGTGGCTGTACATCGCTCTTGGAGCCAATCGCCGATCCTGCACACCAGGTGACCTTCCTTGTCATCTTCCACGCTCCTGCTGCGCTTATTGCTCTGTTGGCTTCTCTGTACACACCGCCCCCCGAAACGCCATCCGACCAATCGCACACAGCGGGCAGTTCCGATTGGCAGAATTGAGTTGTCATTCAAAGGCGGAGAGACGACGATGCGTCGGTGGTTGGATTTTCCAGATCCCAGCATTTCATAAGGCACACAGCATATATAACGATAGGGATATTGCAAGGGACACGTCAAGATACAAACCGACTTCAAAACAAAAGTTAAAAAAAACAGCTACAGGTATGTAAAGAAACTGATTAGCTATGGAAGGCAGGTGTGGAAGCCTCGCAGCAGCACTGCCACGCCGTTCTTGAGCAGGGAGTGGCGGCTGGTCACCTACTCAAAAACATATGCTGCCTGCTTTTTAATCACTAAGGGAAGTCACAGTGAGCAGTGCAGAACGGAGAGTTAAAGGACAACAGCTTCTCCATCGGCAATTGTGGCGATGGGCAACCCAAAAGCAAGGTCAGATTTTTTTCCCCTTCCTTCCACTAAATCTACCCCACCACCTGTCAATTTGTGCCAAGGACCCTCCAAATCCAACTGAATCAGATCCAGGTATCCTTGCCTGATGGAAGCAAATCTGATAGTATTGCATACTTTAAAAAGCGCCATGTAACCACTACTATGAGAATGCACCAGATCAGTGTACTGTCAAGCCAAAGCAGAAATCGAGCTTAGAAGAATTCTAGAAATAGGCAACAGGCCCTATGTTGGAATTGGGTAATTTAAATGCTGCTCACCAGAACTCATTAGTACCAAAACCCAACTAAGGTAGAGACCAGCAGATTGCTCAGCCTCAGGTAACCATCTGGCTATCTTGGGGAGAGCCAAAAGAGAGGGGGGGGGAGGCAATCCCACATTGCTTCTAGCTCTGGAAAGAACAGCTAAGCAATCCAGAAGAGTTCCACTATCATGAAAAAAAAATCTTCCAAATCACTGTTGTCATTGTTTTAAAATAAGAACCATTCATTTGCAAACTCTTGTAGCCTATCTAGGCTGAGATAAAAAAACACAGGTTGCAAGCTAAATGCCAGCACTCCCTCTTTTTTTTTACTCACCCCCTTTTACTGCAGAACAAACTACATACAAACTCCTGAAATACAGAGTAGTCGAGAAATTCTTTAAAAATTTAGTGTCTTGAAATAATTTAGGTTAAAATAATCAAAAACCATACCACACTCATTTAGAGAATAAATTTCAACTGTAGAAATCCAAAGAGAGAGAGAGAGAGAGAGGGAATTTAAATTATTAACCTCAGCCCTAAGACATAAGCAACGGTGACTGAATAGGGAAAAGAACACATGGCCTGTTCCAGACTGTCTTCCAAACTTCAATCACAAGTATAGGCATGAAAACTCACACCAATTAAAGCATTCAGTTTCTGAAAGCTGTGAGATATACAAACTAGTCAAACTAAGATGTATGCATGAGGCAAGAGCCACTCCCTTCTCTCTTCTTTTGTGAATCGGGCCAGTGAATGGATATTTGGTGTTGCTTATGAATTTTAATTTGTAAAATTAAATAATGGTGTGCCTACATGCGTGTTGCAAGCTGGCAAGGATTAAAACCGAGATGAAGTCAGAAAATTCATATTGTACACCTTGAAACCTAGTAAGCCAGATGGACCAACTATCTTTGCAGCATGACCTGTCAATAGTCCGGCACCTTCTTTCTTTGGGGTGTATTAAAACCACCATACGTTATTTGTGAACGGCTTGGGTTACAAAGCTATGCTAGCTTGTTATTCTATAATCAAGGCCAGTCATGTCCCAGGAATAATTTGCCCTAAGGGCTATAAGGAAGTAGAATATTGTCTATAATCTTAGCAATTCTGAGAAGCTGGTCAGACATAAACAGCTTCCAACTTAGAAGTGTGACGGTACTGCGCATGTTCCTTTACTGCATTACTACAGGGCTGCTTTGTGCTACTGAACACAAATGATAAGAATCATTATACACACAGATGAACAAATCATCAAGTGCATAAAACCAAGGGTGGGGCCCCAAACATTCTAGACCCTATGCACTGGTAATATCATAGACCAGCACTGATGCGTATCATCTTTTGTTCCTTCCTCCCAATTCATCTTGAAAAACACCCGTATATACTCGAGTATATGTCGGGTTTTCTAGCCCCCCAAATGAGGTCCAAAAATGGGACTTGGCTTATACTCGGGTCAACATAAACACTCAAAAACATACCCACACGAATGTCTAAATTAATTAATTTTACCATATTTCCATGTATTTTAATTATTGAAACTCACTAGCAGCTGCTGCATTTCCCACCCCCGACTTATACTCGGGTCAGTCTATTTTCCTAGTTTTAGAGGTCCAAATTAGGTACCTCAACTTATATTTGGGATGACTTATAGTCGAGTATATACGGTAATTCTTAGCTACTACTGTTGTTTACAAGTGCATTAGGGTAAACTAAGAACAGCTAACGTAACCAGTATCACACAGTTGCAAGAAAACTTAATTCTACATCATATTAAGGAGAAAGAGAGGGATTAGAAGTACTCACCCAAAGTTATTCAAAGCTGGAAAAGAACTAGAATGGAGTTAAGGCCCTGGCCAATCCTGAACTCATTTTGGATGCTACTCACCGAGGAAGTACTGCTACAAGACCTGGTCCTGCGCTTCCGGCAACGATGCTGGTGCTTCCTTGTTCGGTGACGTTCCCTGTCCCGAGATCTCCGATGGTGACGTGAGCGACGAGTAGTGTAATAGTCTTCTCCAAAAGATGGGTTTTGTTCCTCAAATGTGTAGACGTCACTGTCCGTTCTGTCTCTGTACCCTCCTTGGTAAGGCATTCTGTCCTGGCTAAATTACAAGTAAGACCTGATTACATATTTGAAGTAGTGAGTAAAAGTCTCACTTGCTAATAGCTGCCACTTCATTATAGGGCAGAATGAGATTAAGGCTATTATGGCAGGACGCAGAGTTCTAAAACTGGTAGCCTGAATGATTCAAGCCAATTCTGAATTCATCATTTTTACCACATGCGCATCCTGAAGTTCTCAATTATGGTAATTTTTCTAAGCTTCAGTTTTAGCCATAAGTAACCACAACACCAAGTAAAGGAGGCTCTATAACTAACTCTTCCACTGCCCCCAGAAGCGGAAGTAAAACGAACCCACACATGTGGAAAACGCTGCCATAAATGTACCCGTGGCTGTCGTAGGAAATGGTGGTCCGCTTCACGGACTTTTTTTCGGGACAGTTCCCGCCCCCCCATCCATTCCTATGGGAAACTGTGGGTTCACTTTACGGACTTTTTGTTTTCAATACATTCTTATGGTAAACCGTGCAATGCAATCCTATGGGTGGTTCGCTTTAAGGACAAATCACTTTAAGGACAAACTCATAGAATGGATTAATTCCATAAAACAGGGGTTCACTGTACATACAATTTCACTGAGAATAACAATCTGTTGTTTAATTATGGTAGCAACTGTGTTGATACAAATGGTTCCTCTCAGCAACCTACATCTTACCTTCTAGAACGTGATCTCCTCGAAAGATCCCGTCGTGTTGGATAACGCATCCTTCCCTCATGATGTTCTCTGCTGCGAGATCGCCTCCTCTTCCATCTGTGGCTCATGTAGTGCTCCTGCTCCGGAGAGCGGTACCGCTTACAATGATGCATCTAAACACACAAGGGAGGGACTTGCATGAACTCCTGGATGATTCCTATAGTGAGATAAACTCGAATCAGATATTCTGTCCTGCAACATTTTACCATCACTCACAAACCCCACAAATCTTATTACACTGTAAGTGTTAAGCTTCTTAAACACGTTTCACAAACCCCAGTCAACATGCTATAAGTTCAAGCACGTTCATATTGGCTTTATGAAGCCTTTATGACATAAGCAACAGTCACCAAGAGCTGTCACCTTAAAGAGATATTACCCATTTTCATGCTACCAAAAAATTATAAAACAAATAAATCAGTAAGAGCCATTTCTAATTCAACTGCCATAAAATAATTAGGAGAAACAGGTTGCTACACTGGTATTTATTTCCTGCCCACAATCCTAATTTAGAGGTTATGCTTATGCAAACAGCTTTAAGGACTACAGGTCAGATGACTGAAGGTGACTTGCCAAAAACAAAGAAAACAATTAATACCAAACATATTCTAGAAAGTGTTTCCCAAACTTTGGTTTTTGGACTTCAATTCCCAGAAGCCTAAGTCAATTCCCCAAAGCAATTATCAGCCATTGTAGTGACTTAGGATTCTGGGAATTGAGGTCTCCCTGTGGGGCATGGGCCCCATGTTGGGAACCACCAGACTAGACAGAATGCAGGACACTGGTCCATATCCGTAATTACTTTGGGTCTTGGACATACAGTATACATGACAAAAGGCTCCTTTCATTTTAGCTGAGTATATTTCAGTGGAGTGAATTTCCTGCATCACTGTGGCTATTTCTGTCCACTCAGGGACAAGACTGAAAGAATGAAATGGTGAAAAAGAAAGATGACGTCATGCTGCCCAGTCTTTATCTATTTTTTTATCCACCTTTCTTGTCTTGTGTTAATAGCCTTTATCTCTGTTCCTCTCCCTCTGCTTTCAATTTCAGAAAGGGCAGGGAAAGGCAGAAACCTATCTTTGCTTTTCTAAAACAAATAGCAATATTTATATCAGCCTTCACATAGTGCATTCTACAGTTCAAAGGTCAGCAGTTTCCTTTCTTCATCCTGAAATATTATGTAAAGCTACATAATATGCATTCTTCCACTCTAATAGAAACTGGTCCATCAAAAGTCTTGCAAGCCCACTTCATATTATTTAATAAAAAATTAACTTTCCAGATAAAACAAAAGATCTCTCTAATCCAACATACTGTCTCTACAGCATTTGCTCTGTAGACCCTAACAGGAAGAGCAAAATGATTATGCCATTCCATGTGTCTCTATTGCTAAGATATTTTTATACCCCGTCTGTTTTGCTTCTGATCTAAGGCAACCCTACTAGTTTCTTTTTTAGTTATGTGTGAAGTTTGAGGACTAGTTTATCCAGTGGGATTTGAACCCAAGTATCCTAAGTCCTACAGATGCTATCTTTCATACTACACTCTTCACCTTTAAATTAAAAACCACAAATCCAATAAAATCTGACCACAGGAATAGGTTTAGTGAACCCACTGTTGAATGTTAAATAAGCCCTTACATAAGTTCCACTATTCGGAGCACCCCATCTACTTCAAATTACAAACTGGATCCAGGCCATCGGCTCTACATGAAACATACTGCCATTCAATTTCAATCACCACTTCTGGAGAGATTTCTCCCTAATATTATTACATAGTTAAAACTCTACCAAATGTTTATCTAGGCTTCCTAATTTCAAACAAAATATGTTTAAAATATATGCAAGATGGACATCTTATATAACAAATGTTTATCCTCATAAATCTCTACAAATATATATCTACTTAAATTCTGATCTTTCAAATTTTGGGATTACACAAGAGCACTTCAAAACTATCCAAGCATATCACACAATTACACACACACACAAAGTTTCAAACTACTTTACTTGTTAAACTCCATTCCCATCACTCTTTCTGTATTCTGAAATCTGTTATGGTCTTCCACTGGCAGCCACAAAAATTATGCAAGCCTCTTTGATTTTTCTTAAGTAGCATACTTTAAAAAAAATCAATTTGGAAAAATGTATTTACCTAACATACCTATCTGAAATATCAACAAAGATTAGCATATGGTTCTGTTTTCCTTTCAAAAGCAAAAAAACATAACAAAGGATTTTTCTTAATCCATACATGCAAACTCTTTTGCATCTCACCTGTTTATGAAAGGACAGTTAATATGACCTCACAAAAATGGCCTCAAGATCCATAATTCCCAAATATTTAAAGTATAATACTTAAAAAGTGTAAAACATGAAAGCCCAAGGCCCAAGTCATCCAATTAGCAGCAAGATGGTCCAAGACTCCCCTTTTAAATGATTGCAACAACCAATCCTAAAATACAAATGGTTACTGACAGGAAATCTTGTTAAACTGTGTCCAGACAGTATTGTTCACATGGTGGAATCAAAGTATGGATTCAAACAGATTTGCATCATATTAACAAGCAATGTACAAAACAGCAGGAAAGCTACTGCTAAGTTTTCTTTCTTTTAGCCAATTAACTTTTACAACACTACAATCAGGTTAAAATTAAAATTCAAAATTACCACAATAACAAATGAAGGGTGGAGTACTCACTTTAAAATAATTATCAACACCCGTTTCAGTACTTCCCAAGCGAGAGAAGGGATTGGAATTAAACATAAATAACCACTATCCCCTCTCACACCTTGTAAATCAGGGAAAACATATTTAATAAGAAAGAGGAAAATAACCCTGGTACAGTGAAACTTAGGTTAACAAATGGCTTGGTTAACATAAAAATTGCAGAACAAAAGGAAGTCCATAGAAAATAATGGCTCGGCTTACGGAATTTTATTTTATTTTTTGAAACGGATTAATTGGTTTTCAATGTATTCCTATGGGCAACAGCAACCTTGTGTCAGCTAATCTTTCTCACACTAGGTGAGGCCAAAGGAACTGCAGAATGAACTCAACAAAAGTTGGGTTCATTTTGGCAATTTCGCATCTGGCCTAGACAGGAAAGAAGAAGAGTAGGGATGGTTATTATTATGGTAACAGCAACAATGTTGTTAATGGCTAAAAAACTGGAAAAACTGGAAGGAGGAAAATATTGTTGTATATTATTCTGTATTTACTGTGTATATCATTTAATTATCATGTGAGCCGCCCTGAGTCGGGTTTCCTGAGTGGGCAGCATACAAGTGTGAAAATTAAATTAAATAAAAGAACCAGTTTCACGCTTTAATCTGGCTTTGGGGCTGGAGTGGCTCAGTGGTTAAGAAGCTCGCCTTGTTAGCTGGAAGGCCAGCAAGTTGGCAGTTTGAGACCCGGGTACTGCATGATGGTTTGAGCGCCCCTCTCTGTCCCAGCTCCTGCCAACCTAGCAGTTCAAAAGCTAGAAATTGCAAGTAGATAAATAAGGGGCCACTTCGGTGGGAAAAGATCTTTGAAACATGAAACGAGCATCATTGGTATGTCCCGAGTGGAGTTCCTCCAGCAAAAATCCTTTCAACCCAGAATAATTACTGGCACCAAATTATTATTATAGATATAAATCAACCATTTGGTTTACAGTCAAGGACTGGATTAAAACTAACAGTTCAAGCCCTAACCAAGTACCTAAGAGCTATTAAGGTAACATATGAGTATGTATGCATTGTTGTTGATGATGTTGTTATCATCATTATCTGGGCTGGAGTCTTTTTTCCTCCCATCTGTCATTCCCTTCCCAACTACTCTCCATTGTTTAAACCAAGGGTGCCCAAATTACGGCCCAGGAGCCCCCGACGCCAATTCATCCGGCCCACGAAGCCTGAGTCGCTCCTGGAAGCAGAAGTACTTCCACTTCCAAGGAACGAAGAGGGCTTCGTGGGCCGGATGAATTGGCGTTGGGGGCCAGAATCGGCCCCCAGGGCCGTCGTTGGGGCTCCCTAAACCGCATGACTGGCCCACGGCCCAAAAAGTTTGGGCACCACTGGTTTAAACTATGAAACCCCCCTTCTCCAGGCTTAACCCAACCTACCCTTTATACTCGGTGTGGAAAAGCCGGCCTGGTTGCTCTTTTTCTGCTGGGGAGCGAAAATGAAACGGGGAAAAAAACCCAACCGTCTCAACCTTCGTTTTGCGCAAAACAGCTGGCCTGCGAGAGAACCCAGCCTCTCGCGAGACTTGCCTGGGGAGGGGCGGGTATCGCGATAGTGGAGCGCCCTAGTTGTCCCCGACAGTTGTTTGTTCCCCATTCGCGCGTGCGCTCTGGGGAGGGACACGTCAAGGCGTAGCAGCAAGACCAGGCCCCGCCCCCGCTCGGCTTCCCTCAGACATTTCCTAGGCCTAGTAGTCGACTACGACCAGGCCCGTCGCTTCAAAACTGAGGGAATTAAAAAATAAAATAAAACCTCAGTTTCCCGCTCTCCTTCCCTTCTCCCCCCGTTCCTCCTCTCCCCTCCAGCGGACGGAGGAAACGGCCCATGGGGGCCTTCCGTGCCTCACCGCTGGTCTCCGGCTCCTCCGCACCCGCCGAGGCTTCTCCTCACGTAACAGCTTGGGAGGAGGAAAAAAAAAACCCTTTGCGCAGGCGCACTCGGCTTTTCTCTGCGCAGAGGAGGAAGGCGAGATAGTCTCCGCCTCCACCGTGCAAGGCCAGAACGGCTGACGTCTCCTACAGCCCTCCAATGAGAAGGTTGCCGCTCTACTCTTGCGACTCTGTGGTCTTGGAGGACTGCGGCAAAGACTGGGCGTGACGGAGAGAGAGGGGGCGGAAGGGATGAAGGGAAACCCTGGTGGTCATCAAAGGGGATGCGGGCTTAAGGAGTTTGCACAAAGATTTCCGCTTCGGGATTGCAGACCCTGACTTAACCTGCGGCCCGTGGGCCACATACGGCCCACGGCAACATGTGATGTGTCACCACCTCCACCACACCAGGAAGTGTCATGTGGTGGAGGAAGGGCAAAATGGACATCCAGCAGCCCCCAAAGCTGTCTAAGGGAGTGTGACCCGCCCCCGGCTTTAAAAGGTTGAGAACTCCTGACTAGAAGGGGGCAGAGGTGGAAAGGCACACACAAGAGGGGTGACCCACTTTTTGGCCCTGCACTCACCCTCAATGGACTGCAAAAGATTATGGGAAATGTAGTCCAGGCTACTGAGGGGGTAATGGTCTTCATAGACTGCGTTGGCTTAGTGGTTAATACATTGAACTTAGCAACTGCAAAGTCAGCAGGTCAGCAGTTTGAGACCCGAGTACTGCACGACAAAGGGAGCTCCTGTCGTCTATCCCAATTCCTGCCAACCTAGCAGTTTGAAAGGAAGAGATTGCAAGTCGATAAATAGGTACTGCTTTGGTGGGAAAGGTGACAGCGTTCCATGCACTGTGGTGTCTAGTCATGCCTGCCACATGTCCACAGAAACGTCTGCAGACGCAAAGCACTGGGTCTTTGACTGGAAACGGAGATGAGCACCGAACCCTAGAGTCAGATATGACTTTTACCCTTACTAAATGTTCTTCACTGCGGAGTACTGACTATTATGGACATATATAACAGGGAAAATGTATCATTTGCAGAACAGTTTCCAAAGAGGTGTCCATATAATCTGCAGCTTAAATATTGTATTCCAAACAAGGAAGTGGATGGCAACTAACCACATCTGGAGGGTGAAATAAATCTGCTAGTTTACATACCATAACCATTTGCTTGATGTTTGCAAGGTAATAATTACACAGATTAACAGTACAATGCATGTTGACAAAAGTCAGCAATAAAACAGCTCCACTGATAAAACGTCTCCTCCGTTGTTTGTGACTTTCGTATTTTGTAAACAAGCAACCTGTCACAGCCTAATGCCTCTGGACGTACTCCTACCACCTTCCCCAAACAGCTATGCTATGCTCTTTCAAGCACTATGGGAGATCTTATATCTCGATATTTCTGGAGGGTGCTGGGAGTGGGCAAGTGAAATTATAACCTTCTCTGCCTGTTCCAGCAGCATTCCTTTCCTCTGCCCACCCTGTGCTTTAAAAATAATAATACTGTCGTAATAAACATCTCATCTGATGAAGAGTTCAGTTGATCACAAAAGCTTACTCTAGTTCAGGGGTTCCCAAACTTTTCAAGCCAGGGGCTTGGTCACACTCAGTCAGCTTCGAGGGTCGGGTGGCCATTTTGCCCTGCCTGCATGATGGGGTGGTGGTGGTGGCCATTTTGTCCATACAGCTTCAAATGGGTGGCCATTTTGTCCATACAGCTTCAAAGGGGTGGTCATTTTGTTTATGAAATGGTGTTATGGGCCAGATCTGGTCCCTGGGCCTTAGGTTGGGAACCCCTGCTCTAGTTGAATTGGCCCTAAAAGAGATAGTACTCTATGGTTTTTTAATTTATTTTAATTTCCCCCCAGCAGATCTGTGGGCTGTTGAAGTAAATAGGAGTGAACTCATTTGTCTTAGGAGAAGGCCAGAGCATCATGCAGTTCTCTGTGGCCGAGAAAAAAATGTGTACTCTCCGCGTTCCTTCCCTTTCCTCTGGTTGCTCTCCCTGTTTGACAAGTGTTTGTGTGTTACAATGGCCAATTTGCTGAGAGACGGAAGCAAGCGTGTTGCCACTAGTTGCCATAGAAGCAGAAACTCTATTCTCAGCATGAGAAACAGCACTGCATGTAGAAGAAGCAAACAGCGTAAGTTTGGGAAGAAGACCTTCTTTTCGGATTTTGCAATTACAGCATAGTTTAGGGAGAGGTAAGTCTGGACTGTGGTGGCTTAGTGGTTATGATGCTGAACATGACGGCTTTACTTTGATCTGAGTGAAGGCTTTTATACCCCATTTTGTTGTAATTTTTGTCCAGAGAAGTAAAATGATAGGAATATAAAAACCACCCTTCTACCAAGTCAGACTATGGATCCACCACACTCGGTCTGCTTTTCTGACTGGCCACTCTCAGAATGCTAGACAAACCCTGGAAAGATTCAAACAGGAATCTTTGCTAACTATTCAAGAGGGGCCAAGGATTGGAAACATGACACTTTTTGTGTCTTAAGGGAAAAGATCATAGGATCAGCTGTTAAGCTCCTGCCTTTCTTGTTGTTACAAGATTAGCAGAGGTACTAGTTGTCTGGACTCCTCTAATTGATCTGTTTCCCATGATGCAGCAGTGGTTATCTTAACCACACACTCCTTTGCATCCCCACTGTACCCAACTTGGGAATTATTCAATTATATACTCCAGTAACTGGATTATACAGTGCAAAATGGAAGTGCAAAAAATTGGCACAATGTTCAATACTCAATTGCCAATTTTTTGTACTTCCATGTAAAAAAAAATCCAGTTTGTGACAAGTTGAGAACACAATAAACTGCCATGCCAGATTTGGAACTAATTCCTTCCTTCCTTCCTTCCTTCCTTCCTTCCTTCCTTCCTTCCTTCCTTCGGGATCAGATTGGTGTTAATGGGATGCCAGGATCTCCGAAGCCCAGCTACCCAAGAAGACCAGGAAAGGCATATGGTCATGAAGCTCTTCAAAGAATCCCAGCTATGGTTCCACAGCAAGGCATCTGCTACAAAGAAACTGGAATGTATGTTTGACTTTATCTGGGATTAACCTGGGTGAGACGTAGATCCTATCCAGACAGGCACGTAGCTTGTTATATGGGTTGCTTCTGGTGTGGTTTGTTTCAAATCGAATTTTAGCATCCTCATGTGTTTTGACTCAGAACACTCCATTCCACCCCTTTTTAGAGCCATCCCACTCCGTTCTTCTTCAGCACTAAAGGCTACAGGTTTGATTTTGTGTGTTTTTAACATGCTACTAAATATTCCATTTTATAGCCTATGTGGATGGTTAGTTTGCACCAGAATAGAGGCTGTGAACAGTGCTATCTGATGATGGCAACTCTGGGATGTATGTAGTGGTTTGTGCCATTAAATGATAGAAAAACCCCTTCATCTGTTTTCATCTCGTGTCTAGTCATGCCTGCCACATGACCATGGAAATGTCTGGAGAAGCAGACAGCACTGGCTCTTTGGCTTAGAAACAGATATGAGCACTGACCCCTAGAGTCGGATACGACTGGCTTTCGAGCAAGGGAAACCTTTACTTTTACTAGCAGAGATGAAGTTGGCAGTTGGAGACCTGGGTACTGCATGACGGTTTGAGCACCCGTCTCTGTCCCAGCTCCTGCCAACCTAGCAGTTCAAAAGCAAGAAATTGCAAGTAGATAAATAGGGACCGGATTGGTGGGGAAAAGGTCTTGGGGACATGAAAGGAGCCTCATTCGGGCGTCCCCTGAGTGGAGTTTCTCCAGCAAAAATCCTTTCAACCCAGAATAATTTCTGACACAAAAGAATTATTATTCTCTCCTTTAGCTTTTTAAAACAACAACACATATTTCTCTTGGCAGAGATAGGACAGAAAAGACCGGACAGTGTTGGAAACATCCCGGTTCAGCAGCCAGAAGGAGGCATTCCTTATCTCACCTCCCAAAGTGTAACAGCAGAAGGTGTAGCTCCATGCAGCCCGTGGCTAGAAAGGCATGGAGTGGCACAGACCTGGGCCTGATGGCGTCCTTGAAAGAGGAGATAAGAAGGGAATCTACCCAGAGAGACAAGTCTGGAGGACCCTCTCAAAAACCTCGGGAACGGAATCTAGAGCTGGAACTTAGCGTGATGGACTTTGAACTCTTCTCCCTTAAGCAGAAGGTGATGTGAATGCAAAATGGGCAGATTCCCTACAACTGTGTTTCCTCACCTTTGGGTTTGGGACTTCAGTTCCCACATGACTATCACCTGGCCAAGAACAACCATGGCTTGTGTGGAAAGCTTTAAACATACTGCGTGCCGGGGTAGGAAGATCAAGGGCTAATCTGAGAAAGTGGGCTTTCCCTGTAGACAACAGCCTGTGTGAATGCGGAGAAGAACAAACTAGCACCCATAGGATACAATGCACACAATGCTCCTCAATGTACACTGAAGAGGACCTTATGTTGGCAAGAGGAAATGCTATTGATGTGGTGGGATATTGGGCAGATGTCATCTAATTTCTGTTTGTTTGAGATATGTTAATTTCAGCTTTGTATGTTATTACTGTATATGCTTGTGGTCCCTCTGACATGAAGAAAGAAAGAAAGCAAAGCAAAGTTCCCAGAAGCCTAAGTCAGTTCCCCAAAGCACTGATCAGCCATTGTTCTGGCTTAGGCTGCTGGTTAGGGAATTAAAGTCCCCCTGTGGGGCCTGGGCCCCACATTGGGAACAACTGCCCTGAAGGAAGCCACAAACTATAACTTGCAGGGCAGTTAAGGACAGGACATTTGAGAGATCTCTGGGTCAGAGACTTGATGGCATATAACAACAACATTGGGATCCCCCCTGCCCCCTCCAAAAGGCTTTTTGTAGCCAGAGCGCCATTTGGGGGCATCTGGATAAGCAGGGATGCTCTCATCCTTGGTCCGCTAACTCCAGATTTGCCCTTGGAAAGGTGGTTGGGCCCACATGAAATGGTGCTGTAGGCCAGATCTGGCTCATGGGTCTTAGGTTGAGAACCTCTGGCCTAGATCCTGGCTGGATCAAAGCCCTGCCCTTTCCAATCCAGCCAATGTAACAGTCCCTGAAATCTGTACTGACCTCCTGTCTTTTTGACAGCAGATGGAGAGCTCCTTCGCCCACCTTGAAAAGGAAAAGCAGTGGCTGGCATTGAACCGATCAGCCGACAGGAAGCAGAGAAGAGATCTAGATGATAAGTGAGTGGGGCTTTTGCCTTGGACTGGGCAGGGGGGCAGGGAGCAATTGAGGTAAAGGTAAAGGTCGCCCTTGCTTGAAAGCCAGTGACATCCGACTCTAGGGTTCAGTGCTCATCTCTGTTTATAACCAAAGAGCCAGCGCTGTCTGCGTCTGCAGACATTTCCGTCCACATGTGGCAGGCATGCCTCGACAATGGAGTGTGCGGAACACTGTTTACTCTCCCACCGTTTACTCTCCCACTGTTTACTCTCCCAACGAAGTGGTACTTGCAATGTCTTGCTTTCGAACTGCTAGGTTGGCAGGAGCTGGGACAGAGATGGAAGCTCACTCTGTCATCCAGCACTCAGGTCTCAAACTCCTGACCTGCCAACCTTCCAGTCATCAAGTTCAGCATCTTAACCACTAAGCCATCGCAAAGCACTGCCCAAATTCAAAAGTCCCCTGGAAGCTATGACTCCAAAGAATTCACAAGGGAACATCTGCCCTTCTTAATCTCTCTACAGCCACTGAGCACCATAGAACAGCATTTACAAGAGCAAGATTTCAGCAGTTGTTAGACTCTGTGGTTAAATATGGGGCAATTTAACCATGTCCCATTCTCTGAGAGAACATGTGTCTGAAATAGAAAATATTTCACATGTTCTGATTAGTTGTCAATTATATGCCACAAAATCTGGGACTTTAACATGATTTTTATTGAACTGGCCGGGACAATTTTTCTGACCTTGAATCCAGGACAATCCCGGTTTTCTGGGACATATGGCAACCCTACACCTACATGCTTACATGGATGGAGTGGAAGATGGGGAACACCTTGTTTACAAGTCTGGGTGTGTCTGTCTTTTAGGATCTTCAGTCTAGAAATGGTGTTAACAAAAGCCAAATCTTATTTCAGCAAGAGGAAGTCCGGGTCACGAGCAGCAGTCCTGGATTCCAGCCGGAAGGGAATAGCGGTAAGGAGAGACTTCAAAATATCAGATCGGTGGGAGGCCAGTCACACGCGCCATAGACAACTGACTTTCTTCTCCTTTTATAGAGTAGAATGAACCACATGTCCTTTCTGTAAAAATTTTGCATCGCGTTGCTTTGCAAAAGAACAATATAACTTAAGTGCTGTCTTTCCTACAAGGATATGAAGAACATGGGTCAAGAACTGACAGCTCTCCAGGAAAGCCTGGCTGCGCATAAGAAGCGTATCAAGGCCCTGGAAGCAAGACAAAAGGAAATGATGCATCAGCTTAGGTCTGATAAAGAGGTTTGTACTAACAGGTTGCTGAGACGGGATGGCTATTGGCTGCATTAGGTGTCAAGCATTCTGCATTGTGAGTCAGTCCTTCCTCCTTTATCCTTACTACAACTCAGCAGGTCAGAAGGTGGAGACCTGAATGATGCACAACAGAGTGAGTTCCTGTCATCTGCCCCAGCAACTGCCAACCTAGCAGTCTTTATCTGTTGTTTTTTTTTAAAAAAAAGCCTGTAGACAGGTGATCTGTTGGGCTGGGTGTCAATATATATATGACAGGGAAATAGCTTGGATAGTCTTCTTTTCTTGTTATTTGTGCAGATTGGTGTTCATAGGCTTCCTTCCTTCTTTCTCTCAGGTCACTTCCCATTGTTTTCATGCTACTTCATCATACTTTAAGAGACAGACCTGCACACCTCAAAGTTATATGCAAAACCATTAGCACATGAATTGATTAGAAATTCAGCATTAAAAAAAACCTTTGCTCCTTAGGGACAGCCAACAATATCCAGCCAGACCTCTGAAGCAACAAATTCAATGCAAAGCAGTCAAGCTTTGCACAAAGAAAAGATCCATCCACAAGCTGCTTTCAATGGCATCGGTCTGGTATGTATACTTACAGGTATATGTGCATGTGTGCATGAACGGGGGGTGTATTATTATTATTATTATTATTATTATTATTATTATTATTATTATTATTATTATTATTATTATTATTATTATTATTATTATTATTATTATTATTATTATTATTATTATTATTATTATTTCAATTTGTATGTTGCTCGAGCAGCCAATTCCCCATGGAAGTTGTTTCACTTTTATATTAATTGGGGGTGATGAGGGAGAAAGATTGCAGGAGCAGGTATTCCAGATATGCTAAAACATTACACCCCGATTTAATACTTCACCAGAAAATTTATTTATTTATTTATTTATTTATTTATTTACATTTCTATACCGCCCTTCTTGCCGGGGCGACCCAGGGCGGTGTACGACATCATAAAAACATAATAAAACCCAACCCAAACCCATTGTTTAAAAACTTCAAAATTACAATTATAAAATTTAAAAAGGTTTTAAAAATTATAAAAAACCACAGGTTCCAATAATCATTTTAAAAGTTAAAAACTCAAAAACACAAGATTAAAAAGATTAAAATGACCCCAAGTCATGCCCCATGTTCTTTTTTTGGTACAAAACACATAATCACAATGCACAACACAGTCTGAAGTGCATAACCAATGGATCAATAATGTTGGGAGGTGGTGGTGAGCACTCCAACACCGGAAGCAGTCAAGAGGACATTGGACAACCCTTGGTCAGATCTGCTTTGAGTTGGGTACTCGGGTGGTTAAGACGCTGAACTCATTAACTGGAAGATCGGAGTTCGATTCCCGGGTACTGCATGACGGAGTGAGCTCCCGCCTCTGTCCTAGCTCCTGCCAACCTAGCAGTTCAAAAGCAAGAAATTGCAAGTAGATAAATAGGTACCACTTCAGTGGGAAGGTAAACAGCGTTCCATGCACTCCTGTATGTAGTTATGCCTGCCACATAGCCACGAAACATCTGCAGATGCACACCACTCTGACTCTTTGGCTATAAACAGAGAACCCTAGAGTCAGATTCAACTGGCTTCCAAGCAAGGGCGACATTTACTGTTACCTATTAAGTTGGATTTGATGGTCTCATGGGCCCCTTCTATGATTCTGTTATTATATTTCCACATCCTTTTTGGAGAGATGATTCACTGATTTTTAATGATACTGGTCAATAAATAGAAGGGGAGATTGATCATAGCGGGGATTGGGTTGCAGGAGAAGGTTGAACTCCACCAGCAGGTCCAACATCTCACCTTGGAGCTGGAGGGTGCGCAGGCGAAGCAAGATGGAATCCGTGACCAGGTCTCAGCCCTCCAGGTTGAGCTTCTCAAGGTCAAGACCCAAATGGACCAGCAGGAAAAGGAGAAGGTCCTTATGAAGGAGGAGCTGGAATTGACCAAACAGGTAATTCTCAAGTCTGGTAAGGCTCCTTGTGTGATTTCATCTCCAATGTGGAGGGGATTTGTGCTAATATCATACAGGCTAAAATATTCTTTAAAAATGTTACATGCCATCAACATCTGGGGAGCCTAATGAATGAGTGACCTCCAGAATATCCAGTCTTCAACAGTCCTGCTCAGCTCTTGTATATTAAAGGCCATGGCTTCCTGTATGGATTCTATCTATATTATATTTGATCTTCCACCTTTCTCAGCATTATTGTCTTTTCCAGAGATTATGCCCAAAATATGATATCTTTGGTTTAATAATTTTTGCTTCTAGAGAGCGTTCAGGTTTGATTTGATCTAGGGCAAGGGTGCCCAAACTATGGACTGCAGGGCGGATATGAAGGGCCATTTCATGTGGACCCCCCGCCCCTCTGAGGGCATTTGAGAAACAGAATGGCAACCTTCTTTGAAGATGTTGGGACAAAATGGCCACCCCCATTGTGCAAGCAAGGCAAAATGACCGTCAGGCCCTTGAAGCTGACTGAGAGAGCATGACCCGGCCCCCAGCTTGAAAAGGTTAGGAACCCCTGTCATAAACTTTGCAATCCTCATAGGCAAAGGAGAAGCTTTCTTCTGAAGTGGCCAAGAGCAGTCGAAGGCTGGGAGACTCACTGGAAAAGCTTCACCTCTTGGAAGCAGAGAAGAAAACCCTAGACAATCGCATCCAGGCCCTAGAGAATGAGAGGAACCAGCTGCTAGGAGAGAGTGGGGAAAGTCCTCCCCATAGCCAGGCAGAAGGTCTGACTCTTCAAGAAAGATGTGGAAATCACAGGTACTTTGTAGAAATTTTTCATCAGTGCTTTGCGGAATTGACTTAGGCTTCTGGGAATTGAAGTCCAAAAAGTGTTTCCTGGCTTCACAGGATTCTTCCCTCTCGAAGTCTAATTCAACATCCACATCATGAGATGTAGAGGCTGCGGTGGCTCAGTGGTTTAGAAGCTCACCTTGTTAAGCTGGAAGGCCGGCAAGCCAGCAGTTCAAGACCCGGGTACTGGATGACGGTTTGAGCGTCCCTGCTCCTGTCATCCTAGCTGTTTGAAAGCAAGAAATTGAAGTAGATAAATAGGGACCATTTTGGTGGTGGTGGGGAAAATCTTGGGGGCTTGAAAGGAGCCTCATCCGGACGTTCCCTGAGCAGAGTTTCTCCAGCAAAAATCCTTTCAACCCAGAATAATTTCTGACATGAAATTATTATTATCATGAGATGTGATCACAGACCAAAGTAAGGGATTGCTAGGATTGGCTGAAGTATGATGTGGCCTCCTGCCACAGGACTGAATGATTGCTCAAACATGCAAATAACCCATCCCTTGCTTCTCTCAGCTAAGGATAAAAAATGGGATTTTTGTGCATATCATGATAAGATTTGCAGTCCTTTTCTACCCATCCTTTCCCTCTCCAGGTCCTCCAGGGAATCTCAGGCCTTGCTGGAGAAAGAGAGGAACCACCTGCAGAGACGTTGCTTTGAGCTGGAGGAGGCTTTACGCCACAGTCGGGAGGAGATGGACAATCAGAGAGCAGAGCAGGAGCAGGTCTCCCAATACTGGAGGGACCGGTGGGAAGAAGCGACGGAGGCCTTGAAGAGCAAAGAGGAAGAGTTGGCAGAAATGCTCAGACAAAGCCAGACTTCCTCTGCCAAGGTGTGAAATGCCTGAGGAAACCCCTTTGCCTCTAGGGTGGCCTTCCTGCTTGCCTGCCTGCCTTGGGGACAAAATTGCTAATTGGGACTTGTCCAGAGAGTGCATTAAGTGCCATGGGATGGTATAGGAGGTGTGATTGCTTTTGCTTTTTGCTTTGGATGTCCAGCCTTGATCATAACCAGTTCTCTACTCTCTACAATCCTCAAGGGTTCCTGGCAGGAGGCTGATCCGGAGCTGCTCCTTGTCCGAGAAGAGCTACAGGAACCCCGAGATGTGCTGAAGATGCGTGACGCGGAAGGGAGGCAGCAGGAGTTGGAATTTGCCAGAAGCCAAGTACGGTCTGAGTGGGACATTTGCTGGAGGCATTTTGGCTCAAGGAAGCCAGTTTGACAGACTGGATTGGCTCCTTTGCACCCCTTTATATCAGGGGTTCCCAACCTAACGCCCATGGACCGGATCTGGCCCATGACATCATTTCACGTGGGGCCCCCATCTCTTTAAGGGCATTTGAGAAACAAAATGGGCACCCCTTTGAAGCTGTTGGGACAAAATGGCCACCCCTTTGAAGCTGTTGGAACAAAATGGCCACCCCATTGTGCAGGCAGGGCCAAATGGTCATTTGGCCCTTGAAGCTGACTGAGAGAGCGTGACCCGTCCCCCGGCTTGAAAAGTTTGGGAACCCCTGGTTTAGTAGATATAAAGGACTCAGAAGGGGTTTCCTGTGTAATGAGTACCCAGCATGTTGGACGCAAAATGCTAATTAATTTGTGAACCACCCAGAGTGTGTGTGTTTGCTATTGCTTTACTTTCTTCCTCGGGGCACACCCTGGGAACTGTGCAGGCTGCCCAAGGACCCCTGGACCCCAAAAGCCACACACATATTGGGGGATCAAGGGTGGACCCTCTTCTGGGAAGATTCTGGATTCTTCAACCGGCTCCTCCAACCCACCGAGCTATTTATGCTGGAATGATCCCTGCTCGGGCTTTGCCATCCTTTGCTTTTACCAGCTACGGTCCTTTCTTTGCAGTGTGCCAAATGCCTCTCCGAGAAGGAACGCCTGGAGAAACTTGTCACTTCTCTGGAAAAGCAGGTGGATGAAAAGTAAGGAACATGCTTTGATAACGCTTCGTGTCCAAATGCCCAATTTAAAGCAGAATCATTACATATATTCTCCATGCAGCGGAACCTAGGTTAACAAACAGCTCAGTTAACAATAAAAATCGCAGAACGAAAGGAAATCCATAGAAAACAGTGACTTGTTTTGCAGAATTTTTTTCAGAACGGATTAATTGGTTTTCAACGCATTCCTATGGGAAACTGCATTTCGGCTAATGTACTGTATATATTCGAGTATAAGTCTAGTTTTTTATTCCCCCAAATGAAGTCCAAAAATGGGACTAGACTTATACTTAACATAAACATTAAAAAATATAACCACACAACTATCTAAATTAATTAATGTTACTGTATTTTCATGTATTTTAATTACTAAAACTCACTAGCAACTGCTGCATTTTCCACACCCGACATACTCAGGTCAATCTATTCTCCTAGTTTTCGAGGTCCAAATTAGGTACCTCGACCTGTATTCGGGACGAGTTGAGTACATACGATATTTTGTTTTTCAGTGCATTCCTATGGGAAATTGCATTCAATGCATTCCTATGGGACATTTGGTTAAAGTAATTTTCGTTGTAAGAAACATCCCAGAGAATGTATTAATTACGTTAACCGAGGTTCCACTGTATTTGGATGATTTGCTCTCAGACCAAGCCAAAAATGACTCACAATATAGGTATCCCATAAGCTTACTGGGAACAGGAAAGGCAATGAAGTCTGGTTCTGAAATATTATTTTAATGTTGGATTAAGTCAGTTATTCCCAACCTTTGGTTCTTGGGACTTCAATTCCCAGAAGCCTAAGTCAATTCGCCAAAGCACTGACCAGCCAATGTATTGACTTTAGGCTTCTGGAAACCCCTGGATTGGGTAAAAGGAGAAAACCCTCCATTCACAGGAACACTTTTCTCTCCAGAGAGCAAGCTTTGAGAGACCTGAGGCAAGCCAAGGATGTCGACGGTGCTCAGACGGAGAAGAAAATGTCTCCATTGGAACTGAAGGTAATGAGAGGAAATCTGACTGCTTGTTGAAGCAAGCAAAATGCCCCAAGCGCTGTACGATGGAGTGAGCTCCTGTCATCTGTCTCAGCTCCTGCCAACCTAACAATCTGAAAGCAAGAAATCGCAAGTAGATAAATATGTACCCCTTCGATGGGAAAGGTAAGAGCATACCGTGCGCTCCAGCATCTAGTCATGCCTTCCACCACGCAGACAGCTTTGGCTGTCAACGGAGATGAGCACTGAACCCTGGAATTGGATATGACTGGCTTTCAAGCAAGAGACACCTTGAAAGGTAAAGGTCACCCTTGCTCAAAAGCCAGTCATATCTGACTCTAGGCTTCAGTGTTCATCTCTATTTATAGCATTTGCAAATGTCTCCGTGGACATGTGGCAGGCATGACTAGACACCGAAGTTTACGGAACACTGTTAACCTCCCCACCAAAATGGTAGCTATTTATCTACTTGCAATTTCTTGCAAGTAGGCAGGAGCTGGGACGGAGATGGGGGCTCATTCTGTCCTGCAGTACTCTGGTTTTGAACTGCTGACCTTCTGCCTCCCAGTCAGCATCTTATCCACTTGAGCTACTGCAGTCCGTTTTACCTAAGTCCGAAGATGCCTCAGAGAATCAGTCACCTGTGGTCAAAAGTTCATTACTCGTTCCCTGGAAGCCTCCAGGCTTGTGTTCACCACCCACCTTCCAGAGGCAAAGAGCCATGAAAGGTGCGCAAAGGGAACTCGAATCGCATCCTGGCTCCCTGTAGATCTCTCTCTCTCTGCCCACGGCTGTCTCTTTCCTACTCAGGGTCAACACCGAGGCTGGGAAGCAAAAGTCACCCAGAGCCCCAAGCAAGAGCGCGAGAGCCTGAAGCTGCAGCATCAGTTGGTGACCGAGCAGGTAAGAGGCGGAGAGGTTTGGGCTTCCTCCCCCTGTCTTGGTCTCTGTGTGTTTCTGTCTCCTGGCATCTCATGGGGAGAGAGTGGGTTGGGAGCAAGGAGGAAGGAAATGTCACAAGTCAAAAGTTCACATGGTGCACGGAGGTGTGCTGATGTGTGTAAGAACAGTGGTGATGAATTGGTTTTGAATTGGATTCCCTGCATGTGTCTTTATCCCTGTTTGGGATGCAGCGTGGCTGGACTCCAGTAAAGGGAACTTCAAAGCATGAAACCATTTTTAATCATTCTTCTTCAAGTGCCATATCTGATTCCGAATATTGGCGATCCTCATGGCAATCAGACATAAGATTGTTCGGGGAACAATAAACTGCAGTGGCCTTCAATTTGCCTTCCACATTGCTACCTGACACTTCTACCACTGATCCAGTTCCAGGAGTCACTTTCTGATCCAGAGCCCTCTTGGCACCCAAAGTCCTCCTCAGCCCCAGGCCAGGATTGATGAAGCTGCTGTCCTCCATTAAGAAGGATTCAAGTGGTGGGATTTAATCCATTTGGGGACCATCACCCTTCCCTGTGGACTTCGGCACCCAAGGCCATTACCCCTCAGGGTGCTTGCACAATGGGGGGGGGGCATTTTGTCCCAGCAGCTTCAAAGGGGCAGCCACATGAAATGGCGCTGTGGACTGGTTCTGGCCCATAGGCCTTAGGTTGGGAACCTCTGTCCTAGAAATTATGAATACTATATTTACAAGAGAATTCTCTGCTCTGCTGTGTTCTTAAATGCTGCTTAGGACGAGGAGTTCGAGTAAAAACCAAGCTAAGGTTGTTTCTGAGTGTAAGCTATTTTTTTCTTTCTTTTGGTCATCTCTTGCCCTGTTTTTTGCAAAACAGATTTTGGCACATAAAGAGGAATAAAATAAAATAAAGTACAGTTTAGTACCAGCAGAGGCCCCCGTATTCTACCTTACTTTATAGAGAAGGATCTTTTGGCTGTCTGGACTTCCCAATAGAGATCCTATCTATCTTTCTATCTGTCTGTCTGTCTGTCATTATTATTATTTATTGGACTTATACCCCTCCCATCTGGGATGGACTCCTACTCGATCTATCTCGTCATCTGAGAATGCATCTTTCCTGGAGCAGGAAAAATGCCATTGGCATGAATTTGTTTAAGGCAGATCCCAGATTGCCATGAAGTGACCCACACACTATGATCTCGGAGCCATCTTCTGCGGCACGTATGAAATGAGACATGCAGGATTTAACGCTGGGACTGCAATGGACTGCCGCAGCCTTGAGGATATTATCAAAGTGCGTCTTCACAGCCAGTCCATCTGGCATGGCCTCTTCCGCCTCCATGACTGTTGGGAACCAGAGTTCCTCCTCCGCTCTTTTTGCCATTGGGCCCAATAGGATGGTTTCCACTGGCATTTCCTCCACTGTGAGGGACCATCAGCCCACCTAAAGGGGCTCATCCGCCCGTAGCCATTGGTCCCTTTAGGGAGTCAGGTGATTTACAACCGCTCAACACTCAGCGTTGAGTCACTAGCTGTACGGTCTACTCCATTACCGTAGTGTGATGTCCGGCCAGTCTGTCTGTCCTGTCTGTCATATTTTTATACCGCCTGTCTGGGATATTTCCGACTCTGGACAGTGCACAGACAAATAAACAAAAGCAACATAATAGAGCAAACAACCAAATAAAATAAACAACAGAATAAATACCTAAAGAAAAGAAAAACCTGAAAAAATAACTTAGAAAAGGGTCAGGAGGAAGTTTCTATCAACAACCAACACTGCCTACGGCCATCCAATCACAAGGTCACCCTTTCTTCCACCTTGATGAGATAGATTTCCAGATTATAATAATCATGAAAAAAACAAAGGAATATCAGAAACAAGTCTACTTCTGTTTCATTGATTACACGAAGGCTTTTGATTGTGTCGACCACAACAAAATGTGGCAAATAATTAAGGAGATGGGAATACCAGAACACCTTATATGCCTCATGAGAAATCTGTACATGAATCAAGAAGCAACAGTTAGGACAGAAAATGGAATGACGGAGTGGTTTGGAATAGGAAAAGGAGTATGACAAGGCTGCATTTTGTCACCATGATTATTCAATTTATACACAGAGCACATAATGCGCAATGCAGGAATGGAGGAATCACAATTTGGGATCAAAATTGCTGGAAGAAACATCAACAATTTGAGATATGCAGATGATACCACTCTCATGGCAGAAAGTGAGGAGGACCTAAAGAAGCTCCTGATTAGGTTGAAAGATGAAAGTGAAAAAGCTGGCTTGAGACTCAATATCAAGAAAACCAAGATAATGGCAACAGGCCCTATCAGTCCCTGGAAAATAGATGGGGAAGAAGTAGAAGCAGTGACAGATTTTACTTTCTTAGGATCTAAGCTCACTGCAGATGGTGATTGCAGCCATGAAATAAAAAGGCGACTGATTCTTGGGAGGCAAGCGATGAGAAACCTGGGGAGCATAGTGAAAAGTAGAGACATCACATTGAAAACAAAAATTCGCATAGTCAAGGCAATGGTATTCCCTGTTGCAATGTATGGTTGCGAGAGTTGGACCATTAGGAAAGCTGAACGGAGAAGAATAGACGCCTTTGAGATGTGGTGTTGGAGGAGAGTTTTGAGAGTCCCATGGACAGCGAGGAGAACAAATAGGTCAATCTTAGAAGAAATCATCCCTGACTGTTCCTTAGAAGGTCAAATAATAAAGATGAGGCTAAAGTACTTTGGACATCAAATGAGAAGAGAGGATTCACTTGAGAAAGCTTTGATGCTTGGAAGGGTCGAGGGCAAAAGAAGAAGGGGACGGCCCAAGATGAGATGGCTAGATGGTATCGTGGAGACAATGGGCACAGAGCTGAGCGAGTTGAGGGGGATGGTGGAGGACAGGAGTGCCTGGCGGTCAGTGGTCCATGGGGTCGCAGAGGGTCGGAATCGACTGTGCGACTGAACAACAAAAAAATAATCCTTCTCCAGCTGGGCCTCAGTAGGAATAAATTAGGACATGCACATTCCATGCCTTCTTTTGTCCTTTATTTTTGGCCAACGTGCAATGGGGCGCCTAAAAGGGCCAATCTGTCTAAATGCAGAATTGGCGGGGTGATTTCCAAAAAGTCAAGGCTCAACGACTCAAGGCAGCAGGAGAAGAGGACAACTGAACATGAGATGGATCAACTCCCTAAAGGAAGCCACAGCCTTAAGTTTGCAAAAGCGGAGCAGGGCTGTTGAAGACCAGGCATTTAGAGAGTGCTCGTTCTCGGGGTCACCATAGTTTGGTGGCAACCACCGCAGTAGCTCTTTAACTTACTTTCTGGGTCCCCTTTCCAAGTGACCTCCACAACTAGAAACAGTCGGGGTTGGGAGGGCGTTTTGTCTTTGCTCTGCTTTGTTTTCTGCTCCCCTGGGTTATTGCAGCCCTTATTTAGTTCCTGAAGGGCCCCTTAATTGGTCAGTTGCTACTACAGGGGAAGGAGCAGTATTTTAATTACTGGTTTCTACCTTGCTACCCAAATGGTCCTTCCTTACATTTCGTTTTATGTCTGTAATTGCTTCCTTTATTGTGCTAACAGGAAGAGGAGTTGGACTTGCATTATTTCTTTAGATGTCTAGTTAACAGTATTTCTGGACTGTTTTGCTGCCCTTTCTTTTTCTGGAAGGGCATTTGCTGTGGACAGGAGGTGGGGTCAGTTTGATGTGAAATCCTGCCTCCCCCCATCCCAAATATTTTGTGTTATTTTGGCCGGCTGCAATCAGAGCCCTGGAATTAATCTAAGAGGAGTTGCCATGGCACCGCGTAGACACCAGAAACACGAAAAGCAAGTTAAACCTGTCTCCTCTCTGGCAAAACCAACCCACTCCCTGTGGCAGAGAGGGGGAAATTTAGTAATTCTAGTGAATTAGCATTTAGAAGGGATGTGAGAGGGAGTGGAAAGGGAAGGTGGTTATAGTTAAATATCATAAATACCTGTGTACAGTGGTACCTCGCTTAAAGAGCATAATGCGTTCCACAGGATTGCTTTTAAGCGAGTTTGCTCTTTAAACGAAACACCATTGTAAATGACCAATTGTGGGGGGATTGCGAAACCCGATTTATTTATTAAGCGAGTTTTGGGTTGGTTTTATTTGTTAAGCGAAGCAAACATTCAGAGAAAATTCTGCTCTTTAATTAAGTTGCTTTTTAAGCGAAACGCTCTTTATGCGAGGTTTGACTGTATTATAGGCAAGTCTGGCCAGGTTATCCTGCTATGGTAATAGAGTAGACCAGGGATTCTTAACCTGTGGCCTGTGGGCTAGATGCGGCCCGTGGTGCCATTTTATGTGGGCCCTCCACTGTCTCCACCACATCAGGAAGTGACATGTGGTGAAGGAAGGGCAAAATGACCGTCCAGCCCCCGAAGCTGTCTGAGGGAGCGTGACCCAGCCCCAAGCTTTAAAAGGTTGAGAACTCCTGAAGTAGACCAGTCGTATCCGGCTCTAGGGTTCAGTGTTCATCTTTGTTTATAGTCAAAGAGCCAGCGCTGTCTTTGTCTGCAGATGTTTCCGTGGACATCGGCAGGCATGGCTGTTTATCTTCCCCACCGAAATGCAATCTACTTGCAATGCCTTGCTTTTGAACTGCTAGATTGGCAGGAGCTGGGACAGAGACGGGAGCTCACTCCAACATACAGCACCCGGGTCTTGAACTGCTGGCCTGCCGACCTTCCAGTCATCAAGTTGCAACCTCTATATAAACTGACTGTTTTCATCCTCTCTTCTCTCTCTCTCTCTCGATTCTCTTTCTCAAAAGCTGAAGGGGCTTTTTAAACAGCGCGAGCAGCACCAACAGCAGATTGGACTTAAGACGCATCCACGGGGACCCCAGGAACAGAAATCTCCAGGAAGGCTGGTGAGATCGATGGTCCTTCCTCCATCCCCGAACCATCATCAGTTGAGTCTGTTGTGGTTAGTGAAGCAGCAGCAAAGCGGTGATTAGCACAATGGCCATATGTGCGGAGCCCAAGCACCCAAACTTGACCAGCGGTAAATCAGTGGCTGATGAGCGGAGCATGGAAAGTTAATTTTTAAAAAGTAACCAATTGTGTTTCCCAATTCTCATCCCCTTCCTGAAGTGACCATGTGCCAAAAGGTGCCAAAAGACCCTTTTCATGCCTAACACAGGTAAAGGTCACCCTTGCTTGAAAGCTAAACGTGTCCACGCTCATCTGCGTTCTTCTTCCCCGTCTAGGCCAGATGTGAAACTGCCAGTACAGCCCAAGATGTTTCCATGGTCATGTGGCAGGCATGACTAGACATGGAATGCTATTACTTTCCCCATCAAAGCAGTACCTATTTAACTACAGTACAGTAAAACCTCGGATAACGCTAAAACTTGGTTCCACAAGTCTTGGTGTTATCCGATGCATGTTAAAATCCTATGGGATGGATCGGATAACGTTAAAGCTCCATAGAGATACATTGTAACTGCACAGGCTTTAGCGGTTGTTATCCGATGCATCCCATAGGACCTTAACGTTATTCGATGCAGTTCTCCCTCCCCAGATTACTTAACTTTATGTGATTTTAGCGTTATCTGAGGTATACGTTATCCGAGGTATTACTGTACTTGCAATTTCTTGCTTTTGAACTGCTAAGTTGGCAGGAGCTGGGACAGAGACGGGAGCTCATTCCGCCATGCCACATATTTAACCTTTGTGTCTCTTTACACCATACCTGCAATTTCAAAAAAGCAACTCTTATTGTTCAAAAGTAACTGGAAATAATTGACTGCCACAAGTTGCTGTGGCTCTCGCATGATTGCCGTGGCCGTTCCACTGAGATAGCTCACGGGACAGAATCTAAGCTTAGAAAAACCACGTTTTTGGACTACATTATCCTGAATCTCTTTGGGGCCTGGGGCAGTCTGGGAGATGTAGGCATAAAGGTAACATATCCAAGTTCTGACAGAGGGAGGACCAAATAGGCCACTGAAGTTAAAAACATCTGGAGGATACCAATTCAGGAAGGCTGGGCTAAGACGAGTAACCACCTGGTACTTGCTGAATATTTTAATCGTTTCTCCCACAGGCCACAAGTGAATCTACCAGTTTTCCCGATGATCAGCCAGCGTCCCTGAACAGCAATGGAGAAGCGGAGAGTTTGCAAGAGCAGCTGGAGGAGAAAACACAATTGGTAAGCAAGTCATCTACTGCCAGGACAGACTGATGACTTCAGTTTTGGAGATAGAGTGGACCTCCACTTTACGGACGGCTCTCTTACTGGAAAACTCGCTTCAGGAAGAGAAATCCATAGGAAACGATGGTCTACTTCAAAGGGAAATAAATTGCTATACAATAGTTGTTTGGGTGTTCCAACTCTTCCCACGGTGTTGGGAAGGTGTCTGGAGCATTTCCGACCTGTTATTGAAAATTTTTGTCTGTCTTTTGGCACCTCCAGAAGCATTCCCCGCAACCAGGAAGTGCCAAAATCCCCCCATCCCTTCATCAGCTGTTCGGTGGGTACTTTTTCTGCAATTACCAGGGCTGGCCACTAGATGGTGATGTCAGAAATGTGCCAAATATGCATTGCAAACCAAAAAATCAGTTCCAGAAGTCATTAAAAAGCCAAAAATCGTATCCCCCTCCACTCAAAACTCATTCCACAGTACACTTTTGAATTTTTCGCTGTTTTTTTGCCACTTTAAAAAGAGCTTTGAACAAAAAAAAAAATCCACATTTCCGTGGCTCCTTTATAACCTCCGGAACGGAAATATTGGTGTTCAATGCATTCTTATGGGAAGCTGCAGTTCACTTTAAGGAAAAATTGCCATAAGGAAGACCCTGTGAAACTGATTAATTCTGTAAAGCGGGGGTTCTGTCCAACATTTACATTGCTTGTTGTTTTTAACATAAGCCGTTTGAGGAACTTATTTGAAAAATCACGGTGGATCTGAATCGTGAGTTCTCAACCGTTTTAAACCAGGGGCCGGGTCACCCTTCCCCAAGGAGCTTCAGGGGCCAGATGGCTATTTTGCCCTTCCTCCACCACATGGCACTTCCTGCTGTGGTGGAGGTGATGTGGGGCCACATGAAATGGTGCCATGGGCCATATCCGGCCCATGGGCCAGAGGTTGAGAATCCCTGATATAAATGATGCAAAGACATCTAACTTTGGACCACTTTGGGGCAAAAATGATCATTAATCAGGAAGCACATATTCAATGATATTTACGGTAATTCATCTTCTCCAACTGTCTTTCCATCTTTCCTTTTCAGATCACCTCCATGGCCTCTGAGATCCAAGCATTGAAGGAAAAGAATGAGAACTTAATGAAAGGTAATGCCAGGGGCCTTAAGAGTGGAGCAAGTTTCCTTACCTTTGAAATGTTCTCTCTGGGACGCCCACTCAATATATCTGTTGATATCGCTGAGTCAGCAATTAGTAAAGGTTGCCCTTGGTCGAAAGCCAAGGAAATCCGACTCTAGGGTTCAGTGCTTATCTCCATTTACAGCCAAAGAGCCAGCTCAGTCTGCATCTGCATACACTTCCGTGGTCATGTGGCAGAGTGCACAGAACGCCATTACCTTTCCCACCGAGGTGGTACCTATTTATCTACTTGCAATTTCTGGCTTTCGCACTGCTAGGTTGGCAGGAACTGGGACAGAGACAAGAGCTCACTCCGTCGTGCAGGACTCGGGCCTCAAACTGCTGACTTGCCAACTTTCCAGTCCTCAAGTTCAGCATCTTAACCACTAAGCCACCGCGCAGTCCCTGAGTTAGCAATTAGTGACCCGGGGTCAGTTTTGCAGTTGCAAACGTTAGCTATAAATCTGGCCAACCGCACCTTGAGGTTTCCCTTTCCTTGTTCTCCTCCGCCTCACCCCATCCAACAGCTAAACTCCGGTTCCAGCAGCAGATCCAGGAAATCCGCAGCCTTTCGAAGCCACAGCCAGAAAGGAGCGGTGCTCAGCCTGTCATCCCCAGACTCCACAGCTCAGGCAGGGATTTGCCAAGCACTCAAGTGACGGACAGCTCATTTCCATCAGCCCAGAGCGACCAGGCTGTGCTGTCATCGTTGCCTAGTCTAGAGACGCCCCGACACCCTACACAGGAAACTCCAGTGGATGCTGGAAAGGATCAAAGTGACCGAACATCTGACACTCTCTCCATGCCAGTCATCACCTTGCCTTTGCAATCAGAGCCCGGTCTCGGTGGTCCAAGTGTGCCTTCCATTAAGCTCTCCTTAGACACCCTGACTTCCCTCCATGACTCTGAGAGCGAAGGGGCCTTGCTCAGTCCCAGGAGCACAACTCTTTTGTCCCCCAGGCCTTTTGGGTCCCCGAGACCCTGGTCCCCCTTTAAATTGCGAGGGAGCCCTGAGCCTTCAGAGGAATGAAGGAAAGAAAGAAAGGGTGGAAACAGGTTGACCTTTCTCAGCTGTTCCAGAGCCAGATCCCCAAGCTGGTAAAATTCCTTCCTTCCTTCCTTCTCTCTCTCTTTTCTCTCTCTCTTCTTTCCTTTCCTTTCTTTCTTTCTTTTGTGGTGGACTAGTAATCACAGTTATTATGGGCACTAACCCTGTGGGCTACTAGAGGATTCTGAAATTACTTGTCCAAAAAATAAAACAGAAAGATTTTCCCCAAACGGTGATCCTAGAATCACTGGGTTGGAAGGGGCCTATGAAGTCATCAAGTTCAATGCAGTTACTCAACTCAAAAGCAAATCTCACAGATGGTTGTTCAATGTTCTCTTAGATGCCTTCGGTGTTGGGGCGCTCACCACCACTCTAGACAGTGGGTTCTACTGACCTACTGCTCTAACCATTAAGACGTCTTACCTGATATTCACCCTAGACCTGGCTTCTTGCAACTTGAGTCCCTGATGGATCTCTGGGAGGTTCATATATAAATTGGCAAATGTCAGATCCAAAAATTATATGCGTGTTGCATCATCTTATACTCCCACCTTACTGAATAAATCGAAAGGCTGTTCAGTATCTAAATGCCTTAAGATCTAGCCTTATGCTTAGTCCCTCTATAGCAGGAGTGCCCAAACCTTTTGGGCCATGGCCCAATCATGTGGTTAAGGGAGCCGGTCACTAATGCCTGGGGGCCAGGTACGGCCCTTGATGCCAATTCATCCGGCCTGCGAAGCCCTCGTCGCTCCTGGGTGTGTTTTACTTCCGCATCCAGGAGCAACGAGGGCTTCGTGGGCCGGATGAATTGGCGTCAGGGGCCGCACCCGGCCCCCGGGCCTTAGTTTGGGCACCACTGCTCTATAGGAAGTCTGCTCATACATAACCTATTTCACTAATTACCTAACATTTATACTGTGTGTTTTAACATTTTGAAGAATTTATTCTTTTAATTTTTCTATTTTATATATTTTTAAAATTCTGTTGTATTTTGCTATGCAATATGAAATAAATAAGTTACTTTTCTTTTTGAAGAGGTGATAGTATGTGTTTTCAAATGATGCATGTTCCACATTGTTATTTGTTTTGGTGGCGATGGTGGTGGTACATTTTTTCTATGTGGACTGTAGCACCCACAATCATCTCAAGAATCCCCCCTGGGTTGTTGTTGTTGTTGTTGTTCAGTTGCACAGTCGATTCCGACCGGGCAAATTACCAAAGGAACAGTTCAGGCCATCTTGCAAGGAAAGGTAAATTGCAGAGAGCTGGTACACCGTAAAGCAGGGATTCTCAACTGGTGTCCCATATGTGGCCCATGCCAGCAATTTCATATGGGGCCCCCCACCACCTCCACCACACCCGGAAGTGCCATGTGGTGGAGGAAGGGCAAAATGGTTGTCTGACCCCAAAGCTGTCTGAGGGAGCGTGACCTGGTCCCCGGCTTAAAAAGGTTAAGAATTCCTGGCATAAAGGTTTGAATGATGGACTAAGCAAAGAGACCTGAATCAAAGTCCCCATTGAGTTATGAACTGAGCTGGAGGACTTTGGGTCAGTCAGACATACTCTGATTGACCTGCCTCACTGGAAGGCAATGGAAGATCCATGTTAGTTGACCATGTGCTTCTTGACGGAGGAATGAAACTAAGTCTTTTTTTAAAAAAATATAACTAAATTCACTCTGAAATGAGAGCAGTGAATCCCATTTATGGCAGTGCATATAATTTATACGAAACATTCTGCTGGTTACAGAAGCTGCTTTTCGAAGATGACACAAGTAGCGACATGGGTTTCAACTGCATTCTTGTGCTTCCCATTTAGTAACCTTCTGATGGACTCTTCAAGCCAAGTATAAAGCAGGGATTCTCAACTTGTGGCCCATGCCACCAATTTCATGGAGCCCTTCACTGCCTCCACCACACCCAGAAGTGCCATGTGGTAGTGGAAGGGGAAAATGGCCGTCCGGCCCCCAAAGCTGTCTGAGGGAGGGTGACTCGGCCCCTGGCTTTAAAAGGTTGACAACTGCTCATGTGGCTTCTGTCCCTGGAGTCCACCCATGTCTACAGTCTGAGCTCAGTTTTACCAAAACAGTTTTCACTTCAGTTCAAGGGACATCACCATCTAATAACTGTGAAGGTGATGTAATTCCCCCACAGTTCTGGATCTGGGGTGAGTGCACTTGAAGGGAACATGCATGTTGTGCAGAGGAAAAGATGTACATTATGTCTGAAACACACAATATCCATTTGGCCCCTTGTGTCTTCTTTGTGTCTTCATCTCTGGGTTGAAGCTCGATCTTGTAGCTCAGAAGACTCGCTTCTTTTTAGACAAGCTGCCCAAAGTCCACACTTGAGATCATTTGGACCTGGCTTGTGAACGCTTGGAATTGGCTTAGAGGTCTTTAGTTCCCAACCTGGTATGGCTGCAGCCTGCGTTATCTTGCAAATGCTGCCATCTCCAAACTAGCAAATGGCATTTTTGGGACAGGTCTGTTGCTGCTTTGGCTGCGGAATACTTTGCTTCCGGGCAGAGCTAATGGAAACTACCTGTGATGGATAGCCATCATAGGCAAGTGGCGGTCAAGTAGGAAATGTTGACTCTGTGATTCAAGGACAGAGTTGAAAGTTTGCAGGTTGAAGCGAGTGCCAGCGGGCAGACTCCACATTCCCCCGGTTGCACATCTCTTTCCAGTGGACCCGTCCCATCTCAGGGGCATCAGGACCCACCAGGACTCGGCCCACAGCACAGGTGCGTGTGTAGAGGCGTGCCTGGAGGTGGAGAGGAAGGAAAAGAAGAGTCAATAAAGAACCTTTGTTTCCAAACCTTAGCAGCTGAAAGCTTCCTGTAGGAAATACTAAGCTAACCCTTCTTCTTCTGCCATATCCAAATATTGGTGATCATCATGGCGATCAGCCATGAAGACTGCCCTAAGAATATAATGGCTTTTCATCTGCCTTCCACATCGCAGCATGACACCCACACCACCGATCCAGTTCTGCGAGCCACTTTCTGGTCCTGAGCCCTTTTGGCCCACAAAGTCCTCCTCAGCCCCAGGTCAGGATGGATGAAGCTGGTGCCTTCCATGACGATGGGTTCAAGTGGGATTTAATCCACTTGGGGACCATCACTCTTCCCTATAGACTTTGGCATCCAAGGCTGTTTGTCTTCAGGGTGGTCAGATTAGTTAACCACCACCTGACACTTGGTGTTGAGTCACAGATCAGTGTTCAGAGATAAGAGGCTACTTAAAGCCTAGAAAATTGGTATCTCTGGTCATTATCTTGGACATAAGAGTTGAAAGGTTATACAGCGCTAGGAAGGTGCTTTGTTGAACTGAACTCTGGTTTGCTGAACAACAAAAAGACATAATGACAGTGCTCTGAAACGCAACACTGCCTGTGGATTCATTATTGGTTCTAGATTAACCCACAGCATTCTCACTACTTCAGCTGTTAGCCTTGGACAGACAGATGACTTCTGGCTTGAGCGTGGCAACAGGTATAGGCCACCTGCTTTCATAAAGACTCAACTCCCTCACCTGCATGACCGTGAACTCCAGGGCCAGCTGTTGTTCCTGGATATCTCCAGCAGGAAGACTGAAGAGGAACGGGGTATTCCACACGGGGTTGTAGCCTGCTATGGACTTGGTCACTTTTGTGTCCATGATTTCCTCATTATAATACAGGTGGATTACCACGTAGTGGTCTGAGAAACAAGGAAAGCAGGAGGGGTTTGTTTCGTAGCTGATGGCTGTTCCATATGCATTACTCTATCGATCTATCTATCTATCTATCTATCTATCTATCTATCTATCTATCTATCTATCTATCTATCTATCTATCTATCTATCTATCTATCTATCTATCTATCTATCTATCTATCTGTCAAACCTCGCATAAAGAGCGCCTTGCTTAAAAAGTAACTTGCTTAAAGAGCAGAATTATCTCTGAATGTTCGCTTTGCTTAACAAATAAAACCAACCAAAAACTCGCTTAACAAATAAATCGGGGTTCGAAATCGCCCCCACACAATTGGTCATTTACAATGGTGTTTCGCTTAAAGAGCAAACTCGCTTAAAGAGCAATCCTGTGGGACACGTTATGCTCTTTAGGCGAGGTACAACTCTATCTATCTATCTATCTATCTATCTATCTAGGGACTACAGTGGCTCAGACACTGACTGGAAGGCAGGAGGTCAGCAGTTTGACTCCCGAGTACTGCCGGACAGAATGAGTTCCTGTCTTTATCCCAGCTCCTGGCAATCTAGCAGTTCAAAAGCAAGAAATTGCAAGTAGATGCATAGGGACCACTTTGGTGGGAAGGTAAACAGCATTCCATGTGTCTAGTCATGCCTGCCACATGACCATGGAAACGTCTGCAGACGCAGACAGCGCTGGCTCTTCAGCTGTGAAACAGAGATGAGCACTGATCCCTAGAGTCGGATATGACTAGTTTTCAAGCAAGGGAAACCTTTACTATCTGTCTGTCTGTCATCTTGGATATTTTTGTACTCTGGGCGGTGTACAATAGTTAAAACCAGAAATATATACACAACAACAGTGGATGATAATCAAGGGTAAAGGTCACCCTTGCTCAAAAGCCAGTCGTATCCGACTCTAGGGTTCAGTGCTCATCTCTGTTTATAGCCAAAGAGCCAGTGCTATCTGCGTCTGCAGACATTTCCATGGACATGTGGCAGGCATGCCTCAACATTGGAGTGCACAGAACACTGTTTACCTTCCCACCGAAGTGGTCCCTATTTATCTACTTGCAATTTCTTGTTTTCGAACGGCTAGGTTGGCAAGAGCTGGGACAGAGATGGGAGCTCACTCCGTCATGGAGTACCCAGAAATCGAAGTCCAACCTTCCAGTCAGTGAGTCCAGCATCTTAACCACACGAGGCACCACAGTCCTAGACCACAAGGGTGGCATAGTCCAAATATACACTTGTTCATTGGCTATAGGGAGAATGTTCTTACACTCATCTATTCTGGCATGACTCAACCAGTAGAGATCCATGAAAAAAGAGATGCAGAATCCTGTCAGTCTGAAGCCACACTGGACAGGTTTCATCAAGGGCAACATACCTGGGCTTCCTGGTATGCGGGTGAGACGTCCTAAGTTCTCCGCCTTTCGCACCAGGACTTTGATGCGGTTAGCCAGGGCTTGGTGCTGAAGGACGAGGAAGAGTTGGCCCAAAGACTTGGGCTGGGACAGTGACCTGGTGGGCCCAATCATGTCCTGAGAACTGAAACTCTACAAATACAGAAGTCAGAGTCATCTATATGACACAGAGAGAATCAAGTATTTCGTTACTTATGCTTTGTGTTGTATCAGCTAAAATGCTGTTGTGCAGCGTTTTTCAAACTATGTTCTGTGGAGCACTGGTGTTCCATAGAAGGTCAACAGGCATTCCATGAAAAAATATGAAATTCTGGTAAATTGGTAGCCTTGTATGATTTTAAATACTGTACTTAGGTGTGTTTTAAATGTGTGAATTCTATTGTTCTGAAAAATAGTGCAATAGTGTCGAGCGACAAATTCTCAAATCAGTTGTCAATCTCAAAGAAAGCAGATGCAGAGCTGCGTACGGACCTCAGTACATGACAATATCTACTTATTTATCAAAAATTGAAACATTATTTTATAAAAACCGTGCACTGCCATCACTTGATTATGTATAACGGTATTATTTTGTTTAACTGTTCAAGTTTATTATTAATTTTGTGCCTGACATTACAGGAATTTGTAATTCAAAGACCCCAAAAACATCCAAGTCATTAAAATGTTATAGAGATAGAGATGGAGATGGAGATAGAGAATTAGAGATAGAGATAGAGTTAGAGATATAGATAGATATAGTTATATAGTTATAGTTATAGTTATTGTTTATTTGTTTGTTATTTTCAAGAATTCTGTTTTGTACAACTAAAATTTTGGAATAAACATTTATTTTGTTTTTTTAACTCTTATACTTATTTACCTAACTTTCTATTACAGAAACCAAAGTGTTGCATTAAAATTTTAGGATTTGTAAAGTATTCCACAACAGAATAAGTTTGGGAAACGCTGGAAGAAAGCTCCAATACCTTGGCCATATCATGAGGAATAACATAAAATATAGAATACTCCAACTCGCTCTGCAAGGAAAGATCCCTGGGAAGAGAGGAAGCCCTGGACGTAGACGGACTTCATGGCTGAAGAACCTGAGAAACTGGTGTGGAATGTCCTTGGAAGAACTGTTCCAAGGAGTTAAGAACAGGAAGGCTATCGCTATGATGATGGCCAATATCTGGAACGGATATGGCACCTGAAGTAGAAGAACACCATGAACCAGTTCATGAAAGCTTATTTTATAAGACACAGTTCTCACCTTTTTGAGCTTGGTTTTGGTGGTTGATAGCTCCTGGGTATGAGAAGAGGAGGCGTTTGGTTCCCAGGCCGCTTGAGCGCATGGAAACATCACCTCGCCAAGGAAGGAGTCCTTCAGGTGATGGAATTCCTTGGCGTACACAGCAAAGCGCAGTGTCAGACTTTGCAGTTCTTCCAGGTGGTAGGGACCAAAGTGGAACTGTTCGTGGAAGGTGGGGTTCAGGCTTTTCCTGCACAAGGCGGTGCGCCGGGCTCCCACAAATTTGGGGAGGAGGTAGACTTTGACGTAGGATGTCCGTGTGGTCCGGAAGCCCTTGGGCAAGTCAGAGACTCCGATCACCGTCACGGTCAGCGTGGCCTCAGGCTGGGAATAGGACAAGGTGAAGTGGAGGTGTGGACGTGGCTTCACAGCAACGCTGGAGAGATTCCATGGGATGGTGTAAGACTGGGGGAGCCCAGTGGCCAGTAAAGGGCTGGAGAAGGAAGTCCTTTCTCTACCAAACATGAGGTCCCCCCCAGCGATGGTACATCGCCGAGACTGGCCCAGAGAAGGTCTGACCGGCAGGCTGAACTTCTGAGGGAGTGAGATGCTTGGAAGGGAGGCCCGACCATGAAGATGTCCTTGGGGTGGAGACTCTTGGCCAGAAGAGCCTGGTGAACCAGCCTCTGCTCCAGAAGGCATCTTCTCGAGAACATGTCCTTCCATCTCCACATATTGATGCTGAATGGGCACTGCTGCCATTTTGGCAGGCAAGACAGGAGCAAAGTCCACCAGCGTATGGCCTGGAGCCTGTGACTGGCTCTCGTCAAGGAGGCGTTTCTTGCGTTGGCGCCAACATAGTGCACAGCTGAGGACGAGGAGGAGGCCGAAGGAAAGGAAAGCCAGCCCCACACCCAGGAACACCTGCAAATGCACTGACAGAAGATGAGGAAGAGGTGAGGTGGGAGAGGCAGAGAATAATAAGTATGGTGGCCACTCAATGTCTTCTGGAAAGACAATCCTGAGTCAAAAGGAGGAACAACAGGGGCCTTGATCTACAGCAGGGATTCTCAACCTGTGTCCTGTGGGCCGAATGCGGCCCTCAATGCCATTTCATGTCCCCCCCCCCCGCCCCATTTCCACCACACCCGGAAGTGCCGTGTGGTGGAGGAAGGGCAAAATGGCTGTCTGGCCCCTGAAGCTGTCTGAGGGAGCATGACCCGGCCCCCGGCTTAAAAAGGTTGAGAACTCCTGATCTACACATGGGTCCTGACGTTCCCAACCCTACTTATAGTATCAATGTATTTCTACTAGATCCTCTCATTGTTGAGTGTTGTTTGCAGGTTTTGAAAATCCTTGACTGGCTGAGGTTACCCTTTGGCTGTTCTCGGCATAAAAGATCAAAATATCAGCCACTTCCCCCGTCTTTTACTCAGAGACTCCATTCAAAGGATAATCAATAAGGCAAGTTCAAAGGGGGCATCTGTTTTTTTTAAAAAAATAAAGAGAGCCTTATCAACCATATGCTATAAAAGTGATCTTGAACCAAGAAAGCTCACATATTGTTTGCTCTCCCCGCAAGCAATTGAATAAAACTATCACTTTGCTCCTACATATTACATTTTATTAGCTCCTCTGGTGGCTTAGTGGTTAAGACGTTGAGCTGGAGAACTGGAAGGCCAGGTTTCGATGACCGAGAGCTGCAGTTGGGGACATGAAATGAGCTTCATTCGGGCATCCCCTAAAACTCCTTTCAACCCAGAGTCATCTCTGACACGAAATTATTATAATTATATCATGTTTTGTTGTTGTTGTTGTTCAGTCGCACAGTCGATTCCGATCCTTTGCGATGACCCCATGGACCACTGTCCGCCTGGCACTCCTGTCCTCCACCATCCCCCTCAACTCGCTCAGCTCTGTGCCCATTGTCTCCACAATACCATCTAGCCATCTCATTTTTGGCCGGCCCCTTCTTCTTTTGCCCTCCACCTTTCCCAGCATCAAGGCTTTCTCAAGTGAATCCTCTCTTCTCATTTGATGTCCAAAGTACTTTAGCTTATCTTTACTATTTGACCTTCTAAGGAGCAGTCAGGGTTGATTTCTTCTAAGATTGACCTATTTGTCCTCTTTGCTGTCCAGGGGACTCTCAAAACTCTCCTCCATCACCACATCTCAAAGGCATCTATTCTTCTGCGCTCAGCTTTCCTTGTGGTCCAACTCTCACAACCATACATTGCCACTGGGAATACCATTGCTTTGACTATACGAATGTTTGTTTGCAATGTGATGTCTCTCCTTTTCACTATGTTCCCCAGGTTTCTCATCGCTTGCCTCCCAAGAATCAGTCGCCTTTTATTAAATATATTATTAAATATTTATTTATTTAGTTTAAAAAAAAAACCAGAGTGACTGCTGTGCAGCTCTGGAATGATTACATCAGTGAGGTACGTTTGTTCAGAAACAAAAATAAATCTGGCCTTTACCTCAAAACTGATAAAATCCATGGAAAAAGCTCTCGCTTATCAAACCTGGTGCTCAGCTGACGCAGAGCAGGAGAACACAAAGGACTGTTGCCCAGTCAAATGTCTCTTTCCAAAAACACAGGACCTTGGTTCGGTTCCCAGCCTCCTGATCCACAGCTGGGAAAAATTACAGCTGTGCTCTACAATACCTGGAACTGCCCAGCCACAGAAGTTTTGACATCTGGAGCCCCTCAGAAGAACTCATCTCCTAAGCTCCAAAATGGTCCCAGTGCAGGACCTGATTGGAAAAACGGATTAGGCCTCGAAATGGTAATTTAAATATGTTCTATGGAAGGATTTCTCACAGCAGTTTTCAGCCAACCCAACATCTTCCACTTGGGTCAATGCTACAAGTCCCATCATCCCCAGACAATATGTCTTCTCAAGAAATGCCATGTACAACCCACGAGTTCTGTATAGAAGAAAGGGACAATATGAAACTACAGTAATACCTCGGATAACGTTTACCTCGGATAACACTAAAATTGCATAACGTTAAGTAATCTGGGGAGGAGAATTGGATCAAATAACGTTAAGGTCCTATAGGATGGATCGGATAACAACCGCTAAAGCCTGTGCGGTTACAATGTATCTCTATGGAGCTTTAACGTTATCCAATCCATCCCATAGGATTTTAACATGCATCGGATAACACTAAAAATCGGATAACACCAAGACTTGTAGAACCAAGTCTTAGCGTTATCCGAGGTATTACTGTACTACCATATATACTTGAGTATATACTGTATATACTTGAGTATAAGTCATGTTTTGTTAGCTCCCAAAATGAGGTCCAAAAATGAGACTCGACTTATACTCGGGTCAGCGTAAACACTCAAAAATATACCCATACAAATGTCTACATTAATTAATTTTACCATATTTTCATGTATTTTAATTACTGAAACTCACTAGCAGCTGCTGCATTTTCCACTCCTGATTTATTCTTGGGTCAATCTATTTCCCTAGTTTTAGAGGTCCCAATTAAGTACCTCGACTTATATTTGGGATGACTTATAGTCCAGTACATATACAGTATCTATAAATAAACCTAACACATTATTACAGAGATTCTCAAGATCAAACTACTGTACACAGGAGTTAGATAAAGTCTGACCCTGCAGTTATTGCTGGACTTCACTTCTGTCAGACCTAGAGAACCTAGTTCAGGGATGGCGAACCTTGGCACTCCAGGTGTTCTTGAACTTCAATTCTCAAAAGCCCTGATCATCAGGAGTGCTGACTTAGGCTTCTGGGAATTGAAGTCCAAGAACACCTGGTGTGCCAAGGTTCACCATCACTGGCCTTGTCAATGATGAGCAATCAAGAGAAATGACCTGCCGTCCAACATGGAGATGGTCACACAAAACAATAATACCAAGGAGAAGAAGGGAAGGATGGACAGACTAGGACACCAACCTCGCTGATGCTTATCCAGCAGGAGCTGGACCAGTAACCACAGGAAGAGGAGGAGAACCAAGCCTTCTAGCAGCCCCTTGAAGAAGAAGAAAGTCTGACAGAGGGTCAGGGCTCGGCAAATGTGATCCTTGAAAAATGCCATTGAAAAGGACCAGGTGTCCTCCTTGCCTTTGGAGAGCTGATCTCCAGGTGAGGTACTCACTGGATTCTTCTGGCTTGACCCTGAGGCTTTGAGGATGGCAGAAGAGGAGAGAGGAGGCGAGGAGAGAGGAGCTGTCTGGAAGTGCAGGCAGCTACATCAGTGAGTGAACAGGTGACAAAAGAGAAGAGGGTATTTAGATGGCCACAGACCGACCCAACAGATGCAGAACCTGACTGCTGGTCTGCAGGTCTGCAGGTTGATGTCTCTCACTTTAAGTAATCCAGGGACCTCTGAGTAGGCAGAGGTTCCACCCACGCCCTTCAAAGAAAATCACTGGACCTTCCCTTCCTCTCCACTTGAGCCCACCAAGAATAGCCGCCTCTGCTCCCACCATCCCCTACTTCCAGATCATCATGCCACATGAGCAATGACAAGCCTGGCCATGCGGACACTGAACTGTCTCGTTGGGCAGACTTATTCTTGGAAGGACATCCGGTTGCAGAAAGTGCCGTATAAATAGACACCGGGCAAGAGGTACTCTCTGATTCACAACTCTTGCGTGAGGTGCAGGAACGGTGATGCGACAGGACAACTGTGAAGAGGAGACGACTACAGGAAAGCAATGGGCTACTGCATTTCATTTGCTTTGATCTTATTTTGTTTCTGTTGCCTTCTTTGAAGCTGAAGAAAACGCCGTAGGTAATAACTAAACACGGAACTTCCTTGCCATACAAAGCTTTGCCATTAAGCTCTTTGATTCTCCTCTTCTCAATCCACATTAACAACAGAATTAAAGCAGTGGTTCAGCAGGACATTTAATCACAGCATTGCTCAGCAATGCCTGAACCCTTGGTCAAACAATCTCTATACTATACTAATTAATTAATTAATTGATTGACTGATCGATTGATTGACTGAACCCCCAGGCTACGCAGATGTCAAACTCACTGAGTTATCCAGCCTGCTTCTGTTTTACCAGAAAATATTTCCCATGTTGGTCCCCTATAATGTTAGTTAAAAGCTTCTTGCTTTCATCATCTACCCCATTTATTCTCTATTGTCCAGCAGCAACAGTGTCCCAGCTAATTAAAGAGCTTTTTATGTGTCTCTTTAGGACTTCGGTGGCTCAGTGGTTAAAAAGCTCGCCTTGTTAGCTGGAAGCCCTGCAAGTCGGCAGTTCGAGACCTGGGTACTGCATGACAGTTTGAGTGCCCATCTTTGTCCCAGCTCCTGCCAACCAAGCAATTTGAAAGCAAGACATTGCAAGTTGATAAATAGGGACCACTTTGGCAGGGAAATGATCTTGGGGACACAAAAGGGGTTTCATTCAAGAGTCCCCTGAGTGGAGTTTCTCCAGCAAAAATCCTTTCAACCCAGAATAATTTCTGACATGAAATTATTATTATTATGTGTCTCTTTGAAGATAGTATTAATAGGCTCTGTCTTCAGGCTATGTAGGTCTTCATTCACTTTCCAGATATTTGCATTTTCCTTCATGCCAATCTTTCAGGGCACATCCGGCTTTGCTTTTTTGGTAAGGAAACATAAACCTAATGCATGCCTTTTCCACCACAGATGAAGATGTGCCTTAGGCTTTGCCCAGGAACCACAGACTCCTCTCTTTCCAGGCTGTTTGCCTCTATGACATGAGTTCTCAATTTTTTAAAGCCAGGGGCCGGGACACGCTCCCTCAGACAGCTTCAGGGCCCGGAAGGCCATTTTGCCCTTCTTCCACCACACGACACTTCCTGGTGTGGTGGAGGTGGCAGGGCCTCACATGAAATTGTACTGTGGGCCCATCTTGCCATTGGTCCACGAGTTGAGAATCCCTGCTGTATGACTTATCAAGGACAGGCAAACGCAGCTGTGGCGTTAAGTTGCCTCCACTTAGGTTTCCAGTTCAAATAACCGCAGAGCACCTGACAAGGTTGAGGTGTCATAATCGAACAATCTCATTTTGCTCCAGTCACGTCTTGGAGGCAGATTAAAATTGTAGGTGACTTGTTAATGATTGTTCCCCGTACACTCAGAATCAAACAGGAAATGTTCCAACACTAATAATAATAAAGGACACAATCCCTCTGCGGTTTCTAAGCTTTCACGGTCTCTGGCGCTTCAGAAGCATTGGAGACTTGTTCTTTGATAACTTTCTGCCACTGAGGATAAAAGAAGGCAGGGCTATTTTACAGGATGGCTTTTTTGGGACAGACAGAGGTTTCCATAGCTGCAAAGATGCAGTACGGCAGGTGACACACATACACACACCCCAGCACAGAGCGGAGGAAATGGGGATTTTATAGCTCAATTTAGCCACAAAAATGCTGAGGATTCAAGAGGACAAGCTCAGATTGGTTAGGCACAAGTGGTTTGTTGTTGTTCAGTCGCACAGTCGATTCCGACCCTCTGCGACCCCATGGACCACTGTCCGCCAGGCACTCCTGTCCTCCACCATCCCCCTCAACTCGCTCAGCTCTGTGCCCATTGTCTCCACAATACCATCTAGCCATCTCATCTTGGGCCGTCCCCTTCTTCTTTTGCCCTCCACCTTTCCAAGGATCAAGGCTTTCTCAAGTGAATCCTCTCTTCTCATTTGATGTCCAAAGTACTTTAGCTTCATCTTTATTATTTGACCTTCTAAGGAGCAGTCAGGGTTGATTTCTTCTAAGATTGACCTATTTGTTCTCCTCGCTGTCCAGGGGACTCTCAAAACTCTCCTCCAACACCACATCTCAAAGGCATCTATTCTTCTGCGCTCAGCTTTCCTAATGGTCCAGCTCTCACAACCATACATTGCCACAGGAAATACCACTGCTTTGACTATGCGAATTTTTGTTTGCAATGTGATCTCTCTACTTTTCACTATGCTCCCCAGGTTTTTCATTGCTTGCCTCCCAAGAATCAGTCACCTTTTTATTTCATGGCTGCAATCCCCATCTGCAGTGAGCTTTGATCCTAGGAAAGTAAAATGTGTCACTGCTTCTACTTCTTCCTCATCTATTTTCCAGGGACTGATAGGGCCTGTTGCCATGATCTTGGTTTTCTTGATACTGGGTCTCAAGCCAGCTTTTTCACTTTCTTCTTTCAACCTAAACAATAATAATTTCATGTCAGAAATTATTCTGGGTTGAAAGGATTTTTCCGGAAGAAACTCTGCTCAGGGAACACCCAAATGAGGCTCCTTTCATGTCCCCAAGAGCTAGGACAGAGACGGGCACTCAATCCATCATGTAGTACCCGGGTCTCAAACTGCTGACTTGCTAACCTTCCAGCTAACAAGGCGAGCGTCTTAATCACTGAGCTATCACAGTCCCACCACTAGTAGTGCAACATAGTGTATGAAGCACAGAACACCCTGCTTTAGGTCAACCCAAGATCATTTTAATTATTGAGAGACTGTCACAAATCAGTAACACCTCCCACATTCATGCTCAGCTCAGGATTTAGACAGGATTCAAAACCAGTCCAGATGTTTTGGGACTTAAATTAGAAACCCTCCCAAACATCTCTCCCCATTCTCATAGCGATTTCCATGGGTGTCCCTGAAGCCAGAATGCCCAGATCATCTCCATCATCTTCCTTCACCTTCCAGGATCAAAACTTGCATCTGGGGGTAGGTCCTGGTGATGTCAGAGCTGCAATGTCATAGCTGTAGAGCCCTGATGGCCAGGCTTGGCACTCCAGCTGTTCTTGGACTTTGATTCCCAGAAGGCCAAGTCACCACACCTGCTGATCAGGGCTTCTGGGAATTGAAGTCCAAGAACAGATGGCACGCCAAGGTTCTCCATCACTATGTAGAGCATGCGAGAGTTAGAAGACAAGTCATCATAATACACAAACCGATGCCTTTAGGCTGAGCCATGAGTTTCAGAGCCAGCTGGACATAAGTGGAGATGGACATCAGTGCCCAAGAGGCAAAGCCATCTCCCATGCCAGAAACAACTTTCTCCTCCTCTAAGCACTGCTTACCTTGAGATCTACACGAACCCCCTAACTGGACATACCTGGTTTAGTTACCATTTCTTCAGTCAAATCACCTTGTTAAGAAGGTCCGTGATCTTTGGAAAGACCTTTGAAGAGGTCCCTTGGAGGACAAACGGAGCATAGCAACCAAATTAGGAAAAACTTAACGGTTAGAGCAGTACGACAGTGGAATCAACTGCTTCGAATGGAGCATAGCAACCAAATTAGGAAAAACTTCTTAATGGTTAGAGCAGTACGACAGTGGAACCAACTGCTTCGAGAGGTGGCAAGCGCTCAAACACTGGAAGCGTTCAAGAGAGAATTGGACAACTGTCAGTCAGATCTGCTTTAATTTGGATCCCTGCACTGAGCAGGGGGACTAGGACCCACTGGCTTAAAAGGCCCCTCCCAACTCAGCGATAGGGACTGCGGCGGCTCAGTGGTTAAGAAGCTCGCTTGTTAGCTAGAAGGCCGGCAAGTCGGCAGTTTGAGACCTGGGTACTGCATGACAGATTGAGTGCCCATCTCTGTCCCAGTTCCTGTCAACGGAGCAGATTGAAAGCAAGAAATTGCAAGTAGATAAAAAGGTGGGGAAAGAGCTTGTGGACATGAAAGGAGTCTCATTAGGGCATCCCCTAAGTGGGGTTTCTCCGGCAAAAATCCTTTCAACCCAGAATAATTTCTGACACGAAAGTATTATTCTACTCACAACAATACACAATAGAGATGCTATTCCTACTTGCTTACTTTTCAGGCAGCCTTGAGATCCTCTTCCTGCCTTGCAGACTCTCTTTGGTTTGGGATTCTTAAGGCTAGGGTTCCTGGAGGCTGAAGTTCCTCCCAGCCCTCTTGTTTTCCCCTGCCTTGGTGCCGGAGGTACGACAGCCAGTCTGCATTCCTGTGTGTAACTCAGCACCGGCTGGCACCATCGCTTCCTTGCATATCTTTCAAACAAAGCTCCTTGGTGTTCCGCTAGAAGCAGGGCTCTCCTCTTCTTGCAGGTGAACAAAGGACGCTTGGAGCAGAAAGGGGATGTCCTCCTATGAAGCAGGCCAGCAGCCCCTTAGTAGGGCCAGTATTACTGGGTACATGACCAAGACCAAAATAGAAGATGGAGGAAGGAGCTCACTAGACAAGGAACAGCCTTAAAAGAGGATACAGTATAACTGAAGATCTCAATCTCTCCTGAGCCACTTGGAAGACTCAGACTAGGCTGAGGATTGGAGTCCCTAAATACAAGACCAACATGCTCAAATGGGGGCTATTGGTGGGCAACGACACATGGTGTGAATGTGGAGAGACACAGTATCTAGCCCATTTACTGGTCTGCCAATTGCTGCCACAGACAAGCACCAATGGGGACTTGGGTTTGAGCAACGACAAAGCGAAGAAAGCGGCTTCATTTTGGCAGTCCGGGGTTTGATCGCCACACAAAAGACCAGGGGGTCCCAACCTAAGGCTCTTGGGCTGGATCCGGCCCCCGGCACCATTTCATGTGTCTCCCCACCTCTCCAAGGGCATTTGAGAAACAAAATGGCCACCCCTTTGTAGCTGCTGGAGCAGGCAAGGCAGAATGGCCGTCTGGCCCTCAAAGCTGACTGAGAGTGCATGACCCGGCCCCTGACTTGAAAAGCCCCTGTTTTTTTCAAGCTGCTCAACAGTGGAACTGCCTGCCTCAGCAGACAGCAAAGTCTCTAGTTAGTTAATTAACTAACGAATTCCACGCTTGAGCTCGGGGCAAGGCACAACCAAATGTACCGTGTAAAGCATTTGTAAAACAGCTTCAAGCAATTCAACATAATCACCATCAAAATAAAGCCTGCAGTTCAGTGGGTTCGTTCAATTCGATCATGAGGTTTTGGGGCATAGGAGACTCATTCGGCATATTGTTCTTGGGGATTTCTTGCAATGGTAAAGGGGTTTGTCTTGAGGACCCTATTATAGCCCAGGGGTGCCCAAACATTTCAGGCTGTGGGCCGATTATGTGGTTCAAGTGGTTCACTGGAAGCAGAAGTAAAACACACCTTGAAATGTTTTGCAACAGGATGAGATAGATTTTAAGCTGCCATTTTCTCTGCTTAAACCAGGGGTGCCTAAACTTCGTCCCATGGGCCAGATCTGGACCCAATTCATCCGGCCCACGCCACCCTAATCACTCCCAGAAGCCGGGAGCCTGATCTTGCAAATATTACCTTTTCCTTTTCATTTTGGACTCTAAGCCCAACTTATCCTTGAGGAAATCACTTTTGGCTGGAAGCTGTTGGGAGTTGCGACCGTAAGGCGGTAAGACTCACTGGAAAAGACGATGATGCTGGGGAAGTTTGAAGGCAGCAGGAAAAGAGGAGGGCCAGATGTGAGATGGATTGACTGCGTAAAGGACCCACAGGTTGGAAATCGCAAGAGCTGAGCACAGCTGTTGAGGTCAAAACATTTTGGAAACCACCCCTTTGTGCCTACGTTGGAGACGACAGGGTGGTATCTAATAGTAAGAACAGTAAATATGGACATTTGCAAGTCCAGCCTTCCTGCTTGCTTTTAGAAGATGATGAGTCTTGCTCCCCTTACACCAAAAATACAACACTCCAGACCTTGCTCCTTTGGCTGAGTGGGGCTGTCCAGATCTGCCCCAAGGTTGCTTCCTCCACAGATGCCACACTTCCCCAGTACCCCTCCACCAGGTTGCGTCTCCAGAAAGGTAAAGCAAAGCAGTCACCTTTCTATATTGCCCCAGAGCGCTTAGTGCACTCTCTGGCCAGTTCACAAGTTATTTCGCTTTCTTTTTTTTGCCCCCAACATCCTCGGAAGGATGAAAGGCAGAGTCAACCTTGTGCCCTGGTCAGGATCGAACTCAGAATCTTGGGATTGCAGGACAGCAGTTTAGTCACTACGCCACCAGGGCTCTTCAAATCCTCGCACTGCCACTCCCCCATCCCCAAACCAGGCAGCTTTACCCTCCTAACTTACCTGCTTTATCAGGATGGTCTGAAAGTGCAGAGAAACCTTGAAGCAGGCTTGAGAGCATGTCAGGTCCAGGGAGGGCGAATGGGTTGGAAGAGAGCCTGGCAGGAGCTAAGGGTCAAAAAAGGTGGCTGGCAAAAGGATTCGCAAGAAGGGGGGAACGGATCAGATTCCAGGCTCCTTTGGGCTGCTTAGGACCAGCACGGCTTGGAGACAGCAGGTGTGCGTCCCGTGCTGGCGGGAGCGTCTAGGGCCATTATGGGTGGCATTGGCCAGGCTGATAAAGCGTCGCCCAGGAAAGCTCTCCATCGAGCTGAGCAAACAGATGGAAAATATTCAGGAGTGTTTACTCCCCTCTGATCCCGGGAAAGGACAGGTTCTCACACCACCACAGGGCGAAAGGGAGGGACTCTTTACGCACAGCCTCCGGAGCTGGAATGTGTCTCAGGCGCTTCGATGCCAAGGGAAAAGGCCAGGTTTGAACGGGCAAAACGAGGGAAGGAAGCAGCGGGTCAGGAGGCTGCTAGGGGAGACGGGCCAAGGGTGGTGATGGTGGCGGCTGCTCTCTATTTCCAGGTGAGAAACTGCGTGGCTTGCTTAGTGGTCAAGGCGCTGGACTTGGCGACTGGAAGGTTGGCAGGTCACCAGTTCGAGACCCGAGTACTGCACGACGGAGTGAGTTCCGGTTCCTGTCCCAGCTATTGCCAACCTAGCAGTTTGAAAGCAAGAGATTGCAAGTAGATAAATAGGTACCCCTTTCGGCGGGAAAGGTAACAGCATTCCATGTGCTCTGGCATCTAGTCACGCCTGCCACATGTCCATGGAAACATCTGCAGACCAGAGAACGCTGGTTCTTGGGCTGTATACAGAGATGAGCACTGAACCCTAGAGTTGGATACGACTGTCTTTTAAGCAAGGGTGACCTTTACCTTTAAATAGGTACCTCTTTGGTGAGAAAGGTAACAGCATTTTGCTATACTGGCACCTTTTCCTGTCATACTTCCCCCAAATCCCTCTATCAGTCATGTGCGGTCAACTCAATACTGGCATCTGGGGACCCTGTCTATGGTTTTCTAGGCAGAGAAAACACAGGCGTGGTTTATCCTTCCTTTCTTTTGGGACTGTGCAATTTGCCCATGGCCACGCAAGGCTGGCTCTTAACCTGGGAGGCACCAGTGGGGAATCAAATTCCCAACCTCTGGTTCCAGAATCAGATACATAAGCCACTGCGCTGTCAGGCCAGCTTAACAATGCTCCCCCTCGTCAACCAAATATTCCCAGGTCAGGCAGTGAGGGAAAGTATAGGTAAAGGTTTCCCTTGCTCGAAAGCCAGTCGTATCCGATTCTAGGGGTCAGTCCTCATCTCTGTTTCTAAGCCGAAGAGCCAGCGCTGTCTGCTTCTGCAGACGTTTCCATGGTCATGTGGCAGGCATGACTAGACACCGGAGCGCATGGAAGGCTGTTACCTTCCCACCTAAGTGGTCCCTATTTATCTACTTGCAATTTCTTGCTTTTGAACTGCTAGGTTGGCAGGAGCTGGGACAGAGATGGGAACTCATTCCGCGCTGCAGTACTCGGGAATCGAACTGCTGACCTTCCGCCTTCCAGTCAGCATCTTAAGTGACTTGAGCCACTGCAGTCCGTAGGGAAAGTATAAAAGGGTAGAAAAACATCAGTGAGACAGAAGGATAAGAGCATCTAGTGTCTCTCCCCCCCCCCCAGTGCTGCCATCTAATGTTCACATTTATGACCTGCAAGGGGATAAAAGTCAGAAAGTGGCCATGATCATGAATTTATGACCTGCAAGGGGATACAAGTTGCCTCTGGCAAAATTCTCATTTAAGCACAACCTACTCTTCCCTGAAGCCTTAAAACCCAGTTCTTGAAGATCTGTGTAATTGACATTTTCCTGTTCCCATGATCTTGATGTTCTCAAGCCTTGAACGTTCATACCTGGATTCATAACCTCATTAGATAAAGGTCTCCTGTGCTTGAAAGCCAGTTGTATCTGACTCTAGGATGCAGTGCTCATCTTTGTTTATAGCCAGAGAGCATCTTAAACCTCATTACTTCATCTATTGCTTTAATTTTATAAAGATACTTACCGCTGTGGGTTAAGGTCTTCTGCATGTTGCTTGGAACCTCATGTGAAAGGTAAGCCTGTTTCCATCCCACTGTCAGACTGGTTTAGCAGTCGGAAGAACCTCCCTTTCTGTGCAAACATCGCAGCCACTTGTGTGTGTATGAAGGGATTTAGGAACCAGTTTCTGGCACTCGAGGGCGACACACTGGCCTTCTGTGTGGCAAACTTTAAGACAGGATCTAGGTCAGCTTGACTGCTCCGATATGCTTACCATCACGATAAAATCCATTAGGAGGGGAAATAAAATAGTATTCATTAAACATGAGATGCTTTTGTCACAGTTTGGGTCATCCGTCATAACTGTGAGTGCATGTAAAAACTAGAATTTTTTTTTTAATAGAAGCCGTGTTGGTCTGTGTTTCAGGCAGATTAGAAAATAAACAAAATCAAAAACGCTGTGACGCTTTAAAGACTGTTATATTTTAATGGGAGCTTTCGTGGATCAAGTCCACGTGGACGTGATCCATGAAAGCTCCCATTAAAATATATCAGTCTTTAAAGTGCCACAGCGCTTTTGTTTTATTCTCTGATATGCTTGTAAAAACTAGGTGCCTTTTGTACCTTAAAGGGTGAAATTACAGGCAAATCATCCCATCCTGGGTTGGTCTGTGTTCTGCTAAACCAGGGATTTTCAACCTGTGGGCCGCAGGCCCCATTGCTATATGGGCGCGTTTAACTTCCACTTCCGGGAGCGAAGCGTGGGGTGGATGAACCACAGTAAACCCATCCGTGTGGATTCACAGGGGGTTTGGGCTTCTGGGAATTGAAATCCTAGAATACCTGGAGTGCCAAGGCTCACCATCATGCCTCTAGAGGGGTAAAAGATGAACAGCCAATGAAATAAACCCAGGGATTCTCAGCCTACGGCCTGTGAGCTGGACCCAGCCCATGGCACCAAATCATCTGCCACACGCCTCGCTCCAACCACTGCTTCCGCTGCCTCGATTCTCGTCCCCACCGCTTGGCTTGGCATGTCCCTGCAGGCGCTCCAAGCCCCCACTGCTCCCTCTCCGGCCGCTGGTGGCAGGACCACCAGTCCGACCCCTCCGCATTCTGAGTGGCCGTGAACCAGCCCCTAGCTTTAAAAGGTTAAGGGCCCCTTTCCTAACCTGTCCTGCTCCACTTGCTTTTACAAGATGACATTTCAGGATTAGAAATGATAAATGTCCCTTATGTAAAATTACAGTAAATTGGAATGACTTATAGCAACTGTAATTGGGCTTTCCAGATGAAATGTGTAGAGTGTTTCTACCAGTTCCCCTCTCCCAGTGGGTTTCCATGGCCGAACAGGGATTTGAACCCACGCCTCCAGAGTCCTAGCCTCTCACTCTTAGCTGCTAGACCACCCTGCCTTGCCATAGGGCAAATCCAAATGCACGGAGGAATGCAGCCACAGACATTGTATGAAGAGGTAGAAGTTTATTGGAATATAAACATTCAGGTAACATGTAAGATAGAAAAAAAATATCTACCAACAACATATACAGACACTTGCTGGAAGGAGACGTCTGAGGTATTTATTCACCATCTAGGCTATCACATTTTTATTTCTTCCTTTAAATAGTTAAGAAAACAAACAAACAAAAACAAAACCTAGGAACAGGAGCTGATGCCAAACTGAGCTCAACATTCCCTTCTTCCTTCCCTCCTTCAGATTTCTCTGGAAGGAGAGGGTAGAAGTCAGTGTTATGTGTGTGTGAGAGAGAGAGTAGCAGTTTGCTTGCTTGCTTGCGGGGTGGGTGGGTTGGGGAGACCCTGAGCACTAACCGGGAGGGGGGGGGGATCGATTCTCTTCTTCCACCAACGTGGCTTGAAAGGATCTCAACTTTCGAGTTTTCTGACGCTACCCAAATGTTACAGAGGTCTGCTAGGAAAGTAAAGTAAGAAGGACCCAAGAGGTCCACTCAACGGAAAAGCACAAGTTTTGTCGGCGGAAGGTGCCCCGTTCGCTCCCCGAGACTGCCAGCTAAACAAAGTCTTGGGGAAGTGGCTGAGAGACTTGCGCCGCCGCCCCCACCACCCGAGGCCAAGCTTGGGCATCGTAGACTTGGCCAGTTCCTCTTTTGGACTACAACTCCCAGAATCTCTCGGCCGACATAGCTACGGGGTTTCAAAAAGCAACATTTCCAACCCCTGGAGCTTTACGTAGGCTTGTCAACTTCTGAGAACGAGGCAGAGCCATACCTGCTTCCTACCTACAGCGCAAGGCTCTGTGTTTGAACTGTGCACACACCCCGTGACTCGCAAGCTGCGTTCCCGGTGCTAAGCAGTTGGCGGTGAAGAGGGAGGCAGAAAGCAGGGGGGGGGGGAGGAAAGGAAAAACCTTTTGCAAAACGAAATCCACCACCACACCAGAAACCACCCTTCCTGTCGTATCAAAAGCCCTGAGTGCCATACAATCTTTAAATAGTCAGAGAGCGAGGCAGAGGTAGAGTGATACAGTCCACACCCGTTTCCCCCCCTCCCAAGCCATAGCCTCAACTGCTGGTTTCTTGTCCGAAACCAGAGCGGAAACGGCCACCCAATGCCACCAGCATCAAGCCTGGAGGAGAGAAAGCCCGGGTGGGTCATTTTCACATTCTAAAATGGTCGACCCGGAAACCCACAAAGGGTCGCGTTTGATGCTACAGCTTATTTCAATGAGGTATACATCTTTGTCATTTGTAAATATATATTTATTATTTATATAGATATTTATATATAGTCCCCAAATCCCCAAGCCTATCTTTTTCCCTGAACTGGATATGAACCACCCTCTCATTCCCAGCTTAGCTTCGGTTTAAGGGGCGCAAGAAGCCGAGAGAAGGGAACGCCCCCGCTGCGTGGATCGAAAAACGTCCAAAAAGCTTTTTCTGTGCAAGAAATCAGCAAATGCGGTATGAGCAGAGCGGGCAGAACAGATGCAGACTCCTTCCCTTGTAACTCATGGTCTCCTCGTAACTGCAGGCAGACCAGGTAATAGTGGTTTTAATGTGCCACTTTTTTTGGGTTGGGGGGAGAGGAGCAGCAGCATGAGGTATCGGGTGCTAATCCTATAATTTACAATCTGTAGGCTCAGATACTGAGGGGAATTTCTGAAGGAGGGCTATAAAAAGTGAGTGCTGAAGAAATGCCATAATTTTAGTCTGTGGAAAAATATGCAAGAAACCAGCAGCCCTCCCTCATCCCCACCTTGTTCCCAGTTTTGAAATGAGGGAATCAGACAATTTATGCCAAATGTCAACCAAGCTTCTTTGGATAAAAATCATTTAATAGCCGAGGTTACACAGGATTCTTCTGTTTTTATGCTTTGTCAGGGACTTAACGGATCACAGAAAGAATCCACAGGAAGGCTTGGAATGTAGAAGCCACACCTAAAGTGTCTCCCTCAAGACCATCCCTTTCCCGGGTGAGAAATCTACTCTTATAAAGGCTATCTGGATTTCTCTGGAAAAATGCTAAGAGCTCCATTTCCCAGTAGCTCTACTGATGCTTTCTGAAAACATGTGCCTTCCCCATGCAACAGGGGAAGCATGTCAGCCTCTGTCTGTTGGCCACGGCTTTTGCTACACAAATGTGACAGCCCGCAATGGCTCCGTCCGCTTCAAGCCTCCATTCAAGTCTGAACCTAGATCAGGGGTTCCCAACCTATGACCTGTGGGCCGGATCTGGCCCATGGCACCAGTTCATGTAGCCCCACCCCACCCCTGCAAGGGCATTCGAGAAGAACAAAATGGCCAATCCCCTTTGAAGCTGTTGGGACAGAATGGCCATACACACACACACCCATTGTGCAGGCAGGGCAAAATGGCCGTCCGGCCTTCAAAGCTGACTGAGAGCGCGTGAAAAGTTTGGGAACCCCTGACCTAGGTGTTCCGGGTCCTCAGGTGAGGAGCTTCGCTCGCCTTGCCTCACAAATGCAATGACAGGGTTTAGTGACCCCCTTTCATTGTGCAGGGACGATCCACACGTCCAGATCACCTACGCGGAGTTTGTGCCTTTGCTAAATGTCATTACAACAGGGACATTTTAGGCTGTGTGGAGAACATCTCCTACCCCTCAACATATGCAACAAAAAACATTTAGCCACTAAAACATAGCTGAAGATTTAGAGAAGAACCTAACCTCGAGCAGCTTCAGCTAATAAGAGGAGTCAGAGGCGACAGGGGACAGAGTCCAAGCTGTTCCATCTTAAACTGGTGTAGCCTTGCCAGATGTCAGTGGGTTGTAATTCGGTCAGCACAGCCAAAAAGGAATGCTGGCAGTCACAAACCACCAACATCTGGACAGCCGTACTTTGCCTGCCTTGTTTATGCCATGCACACAACTTGTGATCACAACTGGTGGCGTGTGGGGGAGTGTTGGCAGTGGCAGTAGGGACACCAGTCTGGCCCGCCAACAGTCTGATCTGGCCCATGGCTTAAAAAGGTTGAGACTCCCTGCTCCAGACTGCCTGGACTTCATGCAACCAGAGTCCGTGACTGCTACCCTGTTTCTGGGGGGCTTCTGTTAGTTGAAGTCTAAAACAAGTCAAGATGCAAAGACTGATAGATGGATGTTCAACTTCTGTATTCTCAAGGATCAGTTTATTGTCCTGACAGAAGTATGTTTTGGGTGACAATCTGGGTAGCAACACCTAGTATTACATCTCTGTAATGGAGCACTATCCAACTGGGAAGAAATAAGTTCTCTATGGTGGAGAGGAGGCAGAAATTACTTTATAAAAGAACTAATGAGGTGGTTGACTTGCACAGGACCTTTTGTCCTTGTAGAATCTGCAGGAAACTAGTATACAGCAAGATGTGTAAGAGACAGCCCCCCCCCCCCAAAACAAACAAACCCACAACCAAACCCTGTAATATACTACCTTCCAGTAGGGCAATGAAAGTTTCACAAATATGACCAAGTTTTCAAAATCACCAGAACTTTCCCCTAGGCTGAGAAAATAAAGAGTTCTGGACACAAAGACATAATTATACTTTGTGACGGTCCAGTTGTAGTACTTTAAAAAACAATAACCACACTGACTCACTTGGCTACTTAGTCTGCTAAGAAGCATCTGGGGTGTCACTGTTTCTGAAATCACACGTTTAGGACCGAGCGTTATAATCAGAGGCCTTTGAATTCAGAGTAAAGATTATGTAATTCCACAGAGTTTACATCCCCTCTGATAAATTTGATTTTTGCACACACACACACACAAAAGGTGCTGCAGCTGCTGCTCAGATCAACCTGGATTCTTCAAGAAACAAAATCAGTTGCAGAAGTGGTGGTTTTAACAGGTCACGGGCAAGATATGGTCTGGAATTGGCCCTAGAGTATGCTCAATAACACTGCTTTAGCAAAAGTTCTCAACCTTTCCACACCATGGGCCGGATCGCTCACCCTCAGACAGCTGAGTGGGCCGGACACATGGTTTACCCCACCATAAATGCTGCCACAAACCACAGTGGGCGTGTTTGCGCATGTGTGCTTACAGTTGTCATAAACACATCCACTTCCACTACTGTGGGCTGGATGATTTGCCATCATGGCCCACATCCGGCCCATGGGCCGTAGGTTCTGAAAGCCTACTTTAGCTAATCCTTGTGTTGGACTCTGAGAACTGCATTAGTTTAATTCCACTGCAACTCCCATCTCCATGGTCAAGATAGTAGGAGAGGCTTCCAGGCACTGCTTGTGGTTTGAACAGCTCTAACTGGGACCATGCCAGTAGATGCTGATCATGATTCGTTGGGACCATGTCACTGTGTGACCAGGAGCCATGCTGGCTGGGGGGTTCTGGTATGTGCAGTCTAAAAAAAAGTGTGTGTGTGTGTATGTGTGTGTGTTTCCAAACTTGGCTCATTTGCTATGAATAGTTCGTGAAGGTCATACACTGCAACAGCTGGACAGGAGAACATATCATTAAAAAAGAAGCCCATGCCGTCGGAACTGAGCTAGCAGCCAGTGAACTACTCAGAGTAACTTTGGTCAAAAGTTATCTGTGGAGGAATTAGGCACAAATCAGAACTGGTCTCCTTAGGGACTGGGGAAAGATACAACTCTTCCGGAGATTAAATTGAATCAAGGTGTTTTTGGACATGCAGCTGTGGTAGAACATGCCTACACGACAAGAGTACCAGAACGTGAAATCAAATTGCTGCTAATGTTTTAAGTGAAATCTAGTGAGAACAAGCACAAGAATTTTGCTTCCAACGGTAATATTCTACACTGTAGATACAGTCAAACCTCGAGATACAAAATTAATTCATTCCTCGTGTGTGTGTGTATGGTTTCGTATCCCAAAAAATTCGGATCTCGAAACACAATGAAAACATACTGCATTACCAAAAGTGGCCACTGTATACTTTTTCATATCTCAAAAAAAAATCCCCTTAAAAATGTGTATCTCGAAAAAAAAATTTTTTTTTTTGCTGAGATTTAGTTTCATATCACGAGTTTTTCGTAAGCCGAGCCATTTGTATGTTGAGGTTTGACTGTATAAAGTACAGCTGTCTTTGAAGGGTATCTCTGCCCTGCACATGTATTTCAGGACAATTTCCCAAGGCTACAGTATTTCCTTCTCAAGGAATCTGTCCAACAGCACTACTATAGGAGCCAAAGTCCAAGCCTAATCTACTTCTCTAGGCTGTTAATGAAAGCTACAATCATTTGGACACATCTCAGTGATACAGCTAGACAGGCCCCCCAAAATGGCCGCTAAGACGGAATTTCCTGCCTACCTTATGAAACCCACTGTTGCTATTAGGTAGCTTACCATATTTGCTGGCATATAAGGCGCACTCCCCTCTCCCTTTTAAAAATACTGGGAAAATGGGAGTGTGTCTTGTGTGGCGGTAATCAAAATTATCATGTTGAAAGTTCAGCCAGCCTACCTCTCTCGGGTTTAAAACAAGACTCCCTCCTCCGGTTCCTGGCGATCAGCAAAGGGAGGCTTCAAAAACACGTACGCAAAGAGAGGAAATTCATGAATAAATGTAGAAAAATTACCCCCCTCCCCCCCGCTAAATAGGTGTCTAAAAAAAATCAGGGCCCATCTTATTCTCCAGTGCATCTGCTGAGATAAGGCTCACCTGCCTTTCAGCCTTACACCCAATTCCCAGTGCTATCGGCAAGCTAGCCAATATTCAGAAGTATAGCTGGGACTTTGGTAATAAGGAACCACGAGCAATACGGGACACAAAGGAGGAAGATTATTTTGATTTCCCTGAACTCAAGAAATCCTTTTTAAAAAGACAGACAATGCAAGGCAGCCTGAAAAATTAATTCGCAACCAGTCTACCGTTACCCCACACCCGAGAAAACCTGTGCCAAGTGCTTCCATGCTACACGGAATTCATCAATGTTTTCTGATCCTTCAAACTCAAGGAATGCCATTTTCTTCCTTTCTTTGTATAATATATGTCTCTGTGTGTGTGCGTGTCTTTGGTGCTACAATATATAAAATTAAAAATAAAAAGCAGTCAACAAGACATATAAAATGAAGCTTTAACATATGCAAATCCTTCCAGAAGAGAATAAAAACCAACAAACACAGCAATAAGTACATATTTCTGAGGTATTTCATCTGCTCAAGAGAAGCCGGCACACTTCTGTAGAATGACTGAGATTCACCAGGACAGGAAAAAGGAGACGTGGAAGTGGGGGGTCAGCTCAAAGGACAGCGAGTTCTCGTGCAAGCAGAAATAGGGAGAGGTTTAAGGGAAGCACAAGAAAGTGAATGTGAATATTCGGGAAAACAAATGGGAACTCATGCATCTACAGCCCCACAATAGGTCCAATTTCCTCATTATGATTCTAGAAAGGAATCCAAGAGGCAGGAATTCATGTGGCCTAGGGTTACAGACCTAGGATACAGACACCGAAGGGTAACTCCCCAAGGTGCAGAAAGAACAGCCAATGCCTACACCACATTTTCCTCATCTAGGTTGGGATTCACAGCACACAGCGAGGAAGTTAAATACAGGGAGCAAAAAAAAAAAAAGGTAGATGATGGCATAGCAAGTGTGAGACAGGTATAATGAGCACCTCCTTAAAGGAAATCCATGACTCTATTCACTTGTCATCCGTGGGGAGGCAAAGAATGGAGGGGGAAATGGTACATCTTAAACCAGTGATGGCGAACCTCGGCACTCCAGCTGTTCTTGGACTTCAATTCCCAGAAGCCCAAATCTGTGTGAATCCATACAAATGGGTTTACTGAGCATGCGTGCATACTGCGCAGTAAGCCTATTCGTGTAGATTCACAGGGACCTTGGCTTCTGGAAATTGAAGTCCAAGAACAGCTGGAGTGCCGAGGTTTGCCATCACTGGTTTAAACAATTCAAGGAAATGCGCACCAGCTGGGAATTACAGAACTCCAGGTAGGAGGAAGAGTCCACACAGGACACTCATGCTCAGCTCGGAGTCAGGAAAGGAAAGCTTCTCTCTGCACCCGTGGTGTTACTCCATGCTGCAGGTGAAGTAGCACACAAAACAGAAGAAGAGGCATGTCCTCAGAGGAAATGAAACAGATCAAGGCCAAGGAAGGGGGAGGGGGGGGAGAGAGTACACTGTCCTTTGAAGCCAAAGGTAGCACGCTGGCCAAGTGGGAAAAACCGCAGTGAAAGTGTCTTGGATTCGTGTGCAGGATGGAAAAGAGGTACATGCGTGTGGCTGTGGTAGAGACAAAAAGCTATGTTTCCCCCTGCTTCCAGGGGTAGGATTGTCAATACGTGGCAGTCATGTTAGAAAAACGAAGCCTCTTTGGAAGTGTGCTGGGGGGAAGGGGAAGTGGTTTGTGTGCCTTGGCCACGTTGCTACCACGGTGATGCTCAGTCATCTACAAAAATGCACAGCCCATCCGGAGAATCCCTGATTGAAACACGCCCCGTGTCCCCTTCCCTTCCCCCCACCCCCCCACCCCTCACCCTTTCGTTTCACTGAGGACACAGCAAGACCTGAAGAAAGGCTACATGGACAACAAGCTCATGCCAAAGGGAACCTTGCCGGCACGGGATCTCCCGTCCTTGGCTGCCATCCGGTCGCAAAGTGCGTTCCTCAAGGCAAGGTCACCGGGGAGACTCCGAGCCAAGAGGCGCCGCTGGAAGACCGGAGGAAGCAAGACCAGCCCTTCCTGGCTCCCAAACTCAGAGGGACCAACTGGTAGAGGGCTCCGCGCTGGGGGTGCCCCGGGAGGAGGTAGGGCTCGGGGAGCAGTGGGAGGAGCTGCTGCTGCTCCCCCCACCAGTGCTCTGTGCGCTGGACCCGGCAATGAGGTGGACCACAGGCTTCTGGGCAAACAGGACTCCTGTAGGGCCAAAAACGGTGGAGAAAATTAGTAAGCCAAAAAGGGCCAATCCTTCCGGGGGGGGGGAGAGGAGGGAAAGGAGGTCCTTAAGAGGGACAATGGGAAAATTAAGTGAGATAATATCTAAATCAGGGGTGCCCAAACTACGGCCCGCAGGCCATATCAGGCCCCCGACGCCAATTCATTCGGCTGACGCCCTCACTGCTCCCAGAAGTAGATGGGGACATGCCCGCCAATGCACATGTGGATCCAGAACCACTTCCGGGAGTGGTGGGGATGCATTTGCACATGGACAGAGATGTCCAGGACCACTTCCGGGAGTGGCAAAACCACTTCTGGGAGTGGCAGGGATGTGTTTGTGCATGCGCAGAGACGTCCAGAACCACTTCTGGGAGTAATCCTGATGCTCATGAGCAAACGTGGCCACTTCCAGGGGCTTGGTCAGCTGTTCCGGGCCTGCTCAGTTGTTCCTGTTCAGAGTTACTGTGACCAGTTCATCAGCTGGTGGTCAGCCATTTGGAAAGGGGCCTCTATGCATTGAGCTAGACTGGTGTTCAGGCACACTATCTACCTCTAGGGCCATAACAGAAAGCAAAGAGGGACTGACTGATCGATCGATTGATTGATCGATCGATCGATCAATCAATCAATCAAATCTGTCTGTCTGTCTATTCCTTTTGGGGAAGCAAATGCTTCCCAATTTTGAAAAATAGCTGAAACATTGGCCACCTTCCGTGTGTATGCCAGATACAGAAGAGGAATGGTCAAAACAAAGAGGATGAGTCGTATGACTCTGCCTATTAGATGGTTCGTTCAGGGACTCCCAACAACCTTAAACCCCTCCGCGATGCGCAGAAGCAGATGCTCTCTCACCAGCATAGATTGTGCCATTGATCTCCACGGACATATTAATGCTTCCAAAGCCAGATGGGGTCCAGTTCAATGCTGCCGCAGTTGCTGCCGAATCTGATTTATCCTCTGGTTATGGGGGTTGTGAAGGGGGGGGGGAGAAAGGGAGAAAAAAGACAAGAGTGAGTTAGGCTATGCTTGAACCATTAGTTTGTATTACCTGACACAGTAGCTTAACTTCAGAATGCCTTTCGCACACTATCTGCTTTTGGTGACCTCTTAGTTATAGGATGGGACTGTGGTGGTTCTCAAGTGGCTAAAATGCTGAACTCGACGACTGGAAGGTCAAAGTTCAATTCCCAAGTACTGCATGACAGAATGAGCCCCCGTCTCTGTCCCAGCTCCTGCCAACCTAGCAGTTCGAAACAAGAAACTGCAAGAAGATAAATAGGGACCACTTCGGTGGGAAGGTAAACATGTTCCGTGCACTCCGGTGTTGAGGCATGCCTGCCACATGTCCATGGAAACATCTGCAAACGCAGACAGTGCTGGCTCTTTGGCTATAAACAGAGATGAGCACCGAACCCTAGAGTCAGATACGACTGGCTTTCAAGAGAGGGTGACCTAGTTATAGGACAGCAGTCTAACAAGGAAGACCTTTGTCTCGATCCATTTCCCACCTCTTTCCACAACTTTTAAATTTCAGAGGAATTAACCGTAGCCCAAAATTCTGATGATAACTAGTAAATTGTACCGAGAGAGGCAAAGGTGGCAAGCAGACCAGCCACGCAGCAAGGGAGCCACCTCACCTCGGCCGTTGATCTTGATCTTCATGGGCAGCTGCCGTGCCATGCTGAAGAGGTTCCGCTGGAAAGCCTGTTGGACAAAGCGCTGCTCTTCCTCTGTCATGCGAGCAATCTTCTCCGCCGGCTCGCCCGACTCCAGCCTCTCCCTCAGCTGCTCCAGGGTGGCTGTCCTCGCAGCGGCTAGGGTGGCCTGCTGATTAGCCAAGGACACAGGCATGGCAAGGCGATTTGGCGTGGACACGGTCAACGGGATGCTGTCGCCTGCAAAAGCAAGTGGATAACTCAGACCTCCAGCAAGGCCCCTTTCTCACGGTAAGGAAAAAGGAGCGGTCATGACAGTTACCGTATTTGCCGGCATGTAAGGAAACACTTTCCCCCTTAAAATACACCAGAACAATGGAATGTCTCTTATATTCCAATGTGTCTTATATGCTGGCAAATAAAGTAACTCGTTAATGAGGGATACACAGAAATAGCCTCATCGAATATTGTGGTACAGTCAAACCTTGCATAACGAGCGCTTCGCTTAGTAAAAAACTCGCATAACGAGCAAGTTTTTCGCTAAGTGGTCCGACTCACATAACGATTTTTTCGTTATGTGAGTCGGACTTTTCCCTTTGGAAAAACTCGCATAACGAGCATTTCTATGGGGAAAAGTCGCATAGCGAAAACACTCGTTATGCAAGTTTTTCCATAGGGAAAAGTCCGACTCGCATAGCGAAAAATTCGTTATGCGAGGTATGACTGTATTTCTGAAACACCATCAGGTGTTCCCCAGGCAATGGCCACCTTGTGCTGGCTAATCTTTCTCACACTAGGTCAAGTGAAAGGAACTACAGAATGAATTCACCAAAAGGTGACTTCATTTTGGCAGTTTCATGTCTGACCTAGACACAAAGGAAGACTCATTAATGAGTCAAGAAAACAGTATCTAGGTCGCATGTATTGTTGCGGTTTAATAATCAAGTGACTAAGTCAGCTGAGATAGCAGATGCTTCACTTTTGTGAGTGATGGCAAAATTAGCTTTACATACCCAACCAATGGAGTAGACTTACTGACTCATCTGCTGAAAGGTTATACTGATACTCACTGAGCCACAACAGCTCTGCTCTGGACAGGATTAGCAATGAGACACTGGCCACAGAGCCAATTGACCTAGCACAGGACTTCCCAAAGTCAGCACCAGACCCCTTGAGGACCCCTGGTGGGGCAGTGGTCAAACGGCTGTGCTGCAGCCAGAACGTTGTGAGTTCAATCCTGCCCAGAGATCAAGGCTGACTCAGCCTTCCACTCTTTCGAGGTCAGTAAAAAGAGGACCCAGCATGTTGGGGGGCAAAAGGCTAACTCGCTAGTGAACTGCCCAGGGGTGGTATAGATGTGAGTTAATAAAATAAAAAATAATTGCTATTAAGGCTGTGCAAATTTCAATCCAGGTTCCTGGCTCACCTTTCCTGAGGGCACCTGCTTGGGACAGGTGAGCGTTGGTGGTTCCACTGCTGGCGGCGAGGCTAACGATAGGAAAGCGGATCTTTGGAGGACACAGCAGAGAAGGTGGTCCTGTGGTGGTCGGTGAGTAACTGAACAAGGTGGAGCTGTAACTGGGCCGCCGGCCCTCCCGCCTGTTGCCATCAATGGCAGCCTGAAGCTCGGCAGGAGAACTTAAGGACTTCTTCTCACATTCATAGGCATAGAGGTACTTCATATACCTGGTGAGGAGAAAAGAAAAAAGAAGCAGAGCCAGCGGTTAGATTGCCTTGCCAGGATCCTGCATTTGAAAAAAAGAAGAGGTACATTCTAAAGCAAATGCCACGTAGTAAAGGTAGGTAAAAGTCATCCTTCCTCGAAAAGCCAGTCGTATCCGACTCTAGGGTTCAGTGCTCATCTGTTTACAGCCCAAGAGCCAGCGCTGTCTGCGTTTGCAGATGTTTCCATGGACATGTGGCAGACATGACTAGACACACCGGAGTGCACAGAACGCTGTTTACCTTCCCACTAAAGGGGTCCCTATTGATCTACTTGCAATTTGTTGCTTTCGAACTGGTAGGATGGCAGGAGCTGGGACAGGTGACGGGAGTTCATCCTGTCATACAGTAGTCAGGTCTTGAACTGCTGACCTTCCAGTCGTCAAGTTCAGCACCTTAACCACTAACCCACCGCAGTCTCTGTCATGTAGCACCCTTGACCAAATCAGAGGATCAATTAAGTGTCACACAACACCATGGCTTCTGCTACTTCTAGTTAAGAAAACACACCATGGTTGGAGATTACAGACATTCAGCAGAGGATGGTGTAGAACTGCCTGTCTGTTTCTGTTCTCCATCTCACCTTTCTAAATTCGCTCCTGTCTCCCTAGTGGAGCAGCCGCCTGAGACACAGCAACGTTTGCCTACTGTGTCTTGCCCATGACCCATGAATCAAAGCTAGCGCAAACTGTGATTTACACGCCTTGCTTGATAACCAAGTTTGGCATGCCTCACAAACCTTGTTCCATAAGCGTGCACAAGTTCAGATGCAATGTCGGATCAGTTTGGCATGCTATCTGAACGCAGCCACAGTTTACCGAGAGAGTAAATGTGAGCACAGAAGCAACTATTTCATTTCACAATACGCAGAGAGAGGGTCTACGCCCAATTATCGAAGACTTCAGGACTTACTGGGTGCGAAGTGTAAATGCAGCACTGGTGATGGAAGTGGGCAGATTAAGGCCTTTGGTGATCTCTCTCCAGATTTTTTTGTTGATAATTTCTACCAGCCCTCCTTTCTCGGTCACCAGCTTATACAGCATGTAGAGGTCAAGGATCTGCTTTGCCATGATGGGAATACGGTTGATTGGTGTTCCTGCATCCAAATGCACAAAACAAAACAAAAAACCCAGAGGTTAAACACACACACTCACAAATAAGTCTGCAACTGGACCCTATACCTAGATCTGCCTTTCTCAACACATTTGTGACACGACATCTCCTTTCCTCTCAAAACCTTCCTCAGAGCTTCCCTTTCCCATAAAGCCCAAACTATGGCCCAAACTACGGCCCAAGCCCTGGATTCGGCCCCGAATGCCAATTCATCCAGCCTGCACCGCCCGCACCACTCACGTAAGCAAAACACACCCATGCATGCACAGAACACTGCCACAAATGTACCCACCGCTGTCATAAATGCATTTACAACAGCCATGGGTGCATTTGCGGCAGCATTCTGTGCATGCGTGGGCACGTTTTACTTCTGCTTCTGGTGGGAGGAACCATGTGATCAGCTTGCTGAACCACATGACCGCCCTGTAGCCCGAAAAGTTTGGGTACCCCTACTGTATGGCAGTCTTCCTGGTTTTTCCTCCTTCGGTTGCTTTCTTTGTGTTAAATCTGAGATATGCTACTTGCTCTTTTGTCGTTGCTGAAAAATATTTATTTATTTATTTAAATTTGTTTATCGCCCTCCTCCCAAAAGGGACCCAGGGCGATTTACAACAATTATAAAATCATTTTTAAAAGTTAAAAACTCTACAAACTTTAAAAACACTTGTATCACACTCTGGGCAAGAATTACATCCATGGCCATGCCTGTAACATTTAAGAGCGCTTTATTTCAACAGAAGGCAAGGTTTTAATTCTTACAGAAGTTGACTCAAGATCCTTGGGTTTCTGAAATGTGACTCAAGAGCAGGAACAAACACTAATGTTTTGTACATGGCACACCCTTTCCCTTAGGGCAGCCTCCCCCAACGCGCCCAAAATCAATCCAAGGAAGAGCCCTGCACCTAGGCAACAGCTTCCGAAGGGGCCCAGCTGTGGGGAAGAAAAGTAGTAGAGATTGTTAAACTCAGAGGGGCAGCTAGAGCTTGGGCTGATGTCCAGGGAAGAGTTGGGGGGGGGGGAGTCTTTTTAAAATGCAGCTTCCAGAATTCTCCAGCCAGCATGGCCAGGACTGTCTGACGCACAAGGTGTGGAGTCACAGATCTTAGCCTGTTACTTGGATGATCTGTGTTTCACACATCAGGTTGACGTGGCAGAACGAAGCATCATCTTCCACTGTTTCCGATCCGGTGGCAGTCTCACCCAGGGCCTCGGGAACTTCGCCCTGAACTGGTCTTCATTGCTGGCCTTTAGTGGTTGCTTTATTTCAAGTGGTACCCGCTCTGTGGTAGCTTTCGTCCACCTGCCACTTTTGAAGCAGCGCACAGGCCCAGCACACCGATGCCTTGCAAACTCAATCAACACTGATGCTTGTTTTGCACCTGATCTTATACGCAGCCCCACTACACTTTAAAATGTCGTTATTTTGGATTACAACTCTCATCACTCTCTCTGCAGCACATCTCCTGACCATGCAAGGAGTTGGGGGATTCTGGGACTTGCTGTCCAAAGAAAATAAAATGTCCATTTTCTGGTCCATTGACTTCCACCACCACCACCCCATGATCACTCTGAAAGTAGCCAGTGATGGGGTTGGTGACAGGGAGCCTTTCCATCCAAGTGAGGATATATAATACGAGTAGATTTTTTGTTTATTATTTTCACATACATGCACATAGCCTCTCTCAATTATGTATGTTTATTAAATTCATATAGTCAGTAAATTACAGCTGATTTCTAGATTCTGTTTTGATTCCTTTAGTCATAACAGTACCATGATCTAAGTGAGTTTAAAATAACAGGCCACCAGAACTGCAGTTTCTTCTCTTTCTTTGTGCTATTTCAGGAATTTAGAAACAATTGTAAACCTTTGTATAGGAGGACTGGGTGGAGTGGAGAGAGAGAAAACAGGAGCTGCACGTTTTACGACTGAATAACAGATGGCTATATCAAAACACATGCACAAACACATCCTGGTGTGGATTTTTAAGCCATGGATCTAGCTGTATTATTGGGCATTGCAAATGATCAGCTTTGATCTGCACAGTAGAACCTCATATAATGAAAATAATTGGTTCCACAAGGCACTTCATTATATGATTTTTTCCCCATTGTATGATGCATGCGTCGTACAATGAAAATCCCTATGGGGAAAATCGTACAACAAATCGCACAACAAAAAAATTGTATGGGGTCATTTTACGTCCGCTTCTGGGCCGGATGAATCGCAGTAAACCCATTCGTGTGGATTCACAGGGTGCTTGGGCTTCTGTGAATTGAAATCCAAGAACATCTGGAGTGCCAAGGTTCGCCATCACAGCCCTAGTGGAAGAATTTGAGCTTTTGCCCCTTTGTGGGTAGGTGGGGTGGGGGGCAAGGATCGGAAGTGAGCTTCGGGAAGCAGGCGGAATGCTTACGATTTTTACCTTCTGGTGGCGCAGAGGTTAAACTGCTGTCCTGTAACCAAAAGGTTCTGAGTTCGATCCAGACCAGGGATCCAGGTAGACTCAGCCTTCCATCCTTCCAAGATCGGTAAAATGAGTACCCAGCATATTGGAGGCAAAATGCTAATTAGCTCATGAACTGTCCAGAGAGTGCACTAAGCGCTATGGGGCAGTATAGAAGTGTAATTGCTTTGTGGTTTTGGTTTTTGTTGTTGCTGATCTTGATAGTTATAAAGGAAAGACAAAATTTGGGCCACCTTTTGTACCATCAGCAGATTGTATGAGATTCAGATAGTTAATGCCTGAGACAAATCCAAACCAGTATTTGGATAAAGGGTGACCATCTGTAGGTTCAGAGAGTTGCCCTTACACTTGGAGGGCAAGCAAACTCAAACAAATCTGATTTGAAGGATTACTTCAGTTTTTAACTACCCCAAAGACTAAAGCCTTCGGACCAGAAGCCTCTTCTTTTTTTTTTTTTGACAGTGTTGGTTAAAATGTTTAAATAATCTAACCGCCTGAATCTTACAAATATACACACAAGGCAGAATAGGAAATGCCTCAGTGGGTACATCATATATAAAGTCCAGTTTGACAGGAAAGGATGAAAAACCCCAAGCCAAACACGACCAATGCTGCTCACGGGACAGATTTCCTGTAAACTGCCAGACAGTGCTGCAAGAAAAAAAATCACAACCCTTAAAATTATCTTTCTGCACCACTCAGGAAAAGAAAAATCCCACTTATTCATTTCTTTAATATTATTTTCTCTTCCTGATATTTTTAACGTCAAACAGCCTGTCAGGTTATTTTATTTATTTATTTATTTATTTATCGCACTTGATACCCCGCCCCAATCGGGAGAACCCGACTCTGAGCGGCTTACATACTGATAAAAAATAAGAATAAAACATAAAACAATCTATATCAATAAAAACATCAGAATTAAAAAAGTCATCAAAAAGTTAAAACAATACTACACACCAGTAATCCCACATTCAGACCCAGGGAGGCAATCCTTTAGATAAGCCATTTGGTATGGGAACCCACGTTCCCGGGTCCCCAAACTTGTCCTGCCAGCCAGGTTTTCACGCCCTTCCGGAAGGGTAAGAGCTCTGTCTGAAGGCGCAGCTCGGTGTTTTGAAACTTACTGTTTCAAAGTAATAGATAAAGGTTGACTTTCCCGAAAGCCAGTTATATCTGACTCTAGGGTTTGGTGCTCACCTCCATTTGCAGCCAAAGAGCCAGCGTTGTCTGGGTCTGCAAATGCTTCCGTGGACATGTGGCAGGCATGACTATACAGCGGAGTGCACGGAATGCTATTTACCTTCCCACCAAAGTAGTCCCTAGTTATCTACTTGCAAGTTCTTGCTTTCAAACTGCTAGGTTGGCAGGAGCTGGGACAGAGGCGGGAGCGCACTCTGTCGTGCAGCACTCAGGTCTCGAACTGCTGACCTTCCAGTCATCAGTGTCTTAACCACTAAGCCACATGCACCCGGCCCCCAGGCCTTAGTTTGGGCATCACTGTTCTAGGGTTTCCACAGAAAAGGATTACTATTCCTTTCTTGGGTAGGGTGGGGGTGCCCTGGGACTGGGCAGCGAGCTCAAGGCCACACAGCCTGGCTCCTTCTTGCAGGAGGTACAATGGGGAGTGGACTTCCCATCCTCTACTTCTGTAGCCAGATACCTAAAACCACTGAGCTATCATCAAAGCAGCTAATTCCAACCTGGAAGAGAGGCCAAATCATTCAACTGCAAATTTTGGAGTTCCTGTAAGTCAGTTGGTATCTTTCTCTTGTATAAGGAGGTATGCTGTACAATGACATTTACAGACAGAACAACGAAAGCAGAGTCCCTTGCCAGGAAATATCCATTCACTACATTTCTGTACCAGAAAGCCCATAACATGATAATAACAACAAACCGAAATAATGTTAATATTTCAAATTCTTATAGCGTCATTACACACTGACAAGGTGGAATCACCTTATAGCAATCCTACTAAGGCTTTCACTGCAAGTGAGGTATTTAAGAAGTGCTGTTACCAGTTCCACACCCCCAGCGAGCTTCCATGCCTAAGTGGGGATTTGAATCCAGGCCTCCAGAGTCCTAGTCTGTCACTTTATTCACTATATCACACTGGGGGCCTCGTGTAGTGTTACTGGCCATCTGAAATGGTGTGACTACACGTTGTAATTCTCCCAACAACTCTGAGTAAGTTGGCAATCTTAAGAAAGGAGCAGGTTGTTTGAGAAAGAGTACGACTTATAAGCCGTACTCAGAACAGGGTTTTCATCTGGTTGGGTTATTTGCCTTCCAACATACGTAACCTAACGAGCTGAGTCCCAAAAATGCAACAGGGGAACAAAAAGGGAGGCAGCCTTTATGTACAATTGCTTTAAAAGTACATAGCTTGCTGTCCATCTCTTTGATTATTATGTCAGGTCTGCAAAATCTGAGCCAGTGGTGTAATGTAAGATACTAGAAAGCACCGTTCTGGAGTCAATAGCTGAGTAACCACGCCTTGTATAAATCACCTAGGAAGCTTAGGCCCTCCTGAGCAATGGCATGTATACCCAAACTCTAGCCTTCTCTTCCTTTCAAAAGCAGAAGTACATGTGGGTGCATTTAAATAGGTGAGAGTTCCCTGGCTATCTAACATTACAAACACACTCCTCTGTGAAGAAACTGAGAGAGCATGAAAACATTAACAGTGATTAAACCCCAAGATGTATGGCTTGTGAATGCTGTATATGCCCTTCTATGCCCCCCATGGCCTCCTGAGTGGCTTATTAACCACCCACTCTTCCCCAATCCAATTTAGTGAATGGTATTAACTTATTACTAAGTAAGCTTGATCCACTGACCAGATGGGACCGGCAGAGAGTGAAAGGTGAGGTGACTAATAAAAAAGAAAGAGGGGTCACATTAAATGCTAATCTATACATCCACTGTAGGTACTGATGTTAAATCAAAACTGCTTGAGATGTTATGGGTGTAAGCTATAGGCTCTTGCCAAATGCAATGAATCCTAGCCAAAAGTCAGGAAAGCTAGAATGCTAAAATGCCAGAAGTGAAATCTTGGAGTTTGCACCAATTTTTACAGAAGTTGCAACTAACCAACACACACTTGGCATAAATTAGAGTAATAGAGTAAACCAAGGGTTCCCAACTTACGGCCTGTGGAATGGACTCGGCCCATGATACCATTTCATGTGGCCCACCGCTGCCACACCCGGAAGTGGACACGTAAACACAGCCACAGCTGTCGTAAATGCGGAAGTGGGTGCAATTACCACAGCTATAAATGCACCCGCCTCCACTTGTGGGGGGCATGGTTCCAGCCCACACAGATGTCAGGAGGCGTGTTTTACTTCCGCTTCCAGGAGCGACGAGGGCTTTGCAGGCCGGATAAATTGTTGTCAGGGGACGCACTCAGCCCCCAGGCTTTAGTTTGGTCACCAATGGTTTAGGACAGGGATTCTCAACCTGTGGCCCATGGCACCATTTCATGTGGCCGCCCACTGCCTCCACCACACGAGGAAGTGCCATGTGGTGAAGGAAGGGCAAAATGGCCATCTGGCCCCTGAAGCTGTCTGAGGGAGTGTGACCCAATGGCCCCTGGCTTTAAAAGTTTGAGAACTCCTGGTTTAGAGTGTGTTGCCCTTTAAAGGAGCTCAGTGCTCTCCAGGAACAGCAGGATTAAGACAAGCCAATACATGCTTATTTATAAGCCAGCCATCTTAAATACGAATCACAACTCTTGGTGTACCAATTACCCACTTACTCTTCTTGTTCTCCCTTCTGGCACAGCAATAAAGATTGCTCCTTTATCTGCAAAAGCTTTCAGCTGGCACCAACTTTAATTCTTGCCATCTCAAGTTCTTATTTTTGCTGCTTTTTTTTTTTTTTTGCTGTTCAGGTAATTTATCTGAAAATGAGTTTTGCCTTTTAAATTTCCTGGTGAAGATTATGTTCTTGAAGAGCAAACTTTGGCAGAGCAGAAATCACCAATTTAAACCAGAATCAACAAGAAGAAAATGTACATGTTAGGAAATCAGGAGCATTTCAGTCTGGCCAGGTTATCCTGCTATGGTAATAGAGTAGACCATATGGCCAGTGACTCAATGCTGAGTGTTAGGTGGCAGTTAAGCAACCTGACAGTCTTGAGGACTAATGGCCTTGAGTGGCAAAGTCCACAGAAAAGGGTGATGGTCCCCAGATGGATTAAATCCCACTTGAATCCATATTGATGGAGGGAAGCAGCTACATCAATACCTGCCAGGGTCTGAAGAGGACTTTGCGTAACAAAAGGGCTCAGTACCAGAAAGTGACTCATGGAACTGGATCAGTGATATGGGGGCCATGCAGAGATGCAGAAGGCAGATGAAAAGCCACTGTGTTGTATTCTCAGGACAGTTTTCCTGGTATGGGTATACTGAAAGACCCTCCTCAAATATTGTGTGGTTTTTGAACCACAATTGGTGGTAATGGTAACCTTGTATTGCCGGCTAATCTTTCCCACACTAGGTCAGGCCAAAGGAACTGCAGAATGGACTCACCAAAAGCTGGCTTTAATTGGGCAGTTTCATGTCTGGAATAGACACGGAAGAAGAAGAAGCCTTTCATAGGTAACAGCAAGGCTGGAAAGTGTGAAAAGGTTCCGTGTTAGGTCCTTTCCCTCATCACTCCCTAACCTCTTTAGCATCCTGCTAGGAAGTAAAAGGTGATAAGACTTTATTGGGAGCTCTCTGTGCTGAGCAGGAAAACTGAAAAACGAGCATCCTGGGACAGAGGGAAGCAGAGACTGTGCAGAGCTTTTCACAGCTGGCTGTAAGGCTTGTCAGAGCCCATGATGGATTACTGTCATCTGGCAGTGTAGGGATTAATGATCTGGGGGTCAGAGGGGAGAATTCCAGAGGGAAAGGTCACTAACCCGGGGCATGGCATAAGACTTGTTGCCGTTTGATGGCAAACTCGCTTTTACTGTACTTTCCAAAATGCCTCTCTATTCCAAGCAGACATGCACAAGAACCTCTCAGCCAAAACCCATGGCAGCAAAGAGGTCGGCCATTTCCTCCGTCCCTCGAACTCCATATACATTTCCTACTTTGTTAATCCCCTCCACCCCACCCCCTTTCTCCACCCCTGCCGCCACATGATCCCAAGCCACCTCAACTCTGATGCAAAGTAATCAGAATCAGACGGAGCCTTGGGCACAGATAATAAACAGCAGCCTGACCGTCAGACGTGGAAAACTAGAAAGGCATTTTTCTCCCCACCTCTGAGCTCAGAAACCATGATGACAACATGTCTATAAACGGGGGTGACGAATTGTTCTCTGGAGATCCACGGGGATGATTTAAAAGTGAACACTGGGTGGGACCCCATAAACATGACCCATGCTAAAAGATCTTCCAAAAAAATGAGACTTTGGGAGAGAAGGAAACACGTTACTGCAATTGAAAAAGCTTGCCTTCCAGTTCTGCCCCTTGCTGTCTGCTAAGATAAATCTGGTAAACTCCTCTTCCAGGAGTAGGGCGAAATGGTGCATGAAATTTATTGCTACAAGAGGGGTGGTGGTAGTGGCAGCCTAGATATTTAGAAAGGGATTATACCACTTTGAAAGTCTGCATGGTGCTGTAGTTAAAAGCACTGCAGCTGAGGCCAGAAAGACCCAGCTTCAAACCCAAAACTGCTATGAAACTCACTGGGAGATCTTGGGCTCATCACAGCATCTCCGTCTAAGCCACCATGCAAGCTGTTGTAAGGATTAAATTGGGTGAATGATGTTATGAATGGTGCCATGAGAGTGAGATAAAACCTGTAGGAAGCGGCCTTCTGTTGAATTATACTGCTGCCTCTTGCTTGGTACAGTCTAGCATGTCTAGCAATGGCTCACTCAGGTTTCACACCAAGCTAGAGAAACTGATTTTCACCATGACAGAAAAGGCCTTTCCCCCCAGGAAGGGCATTTATATGTTTATAGGTACAGTATTCTGTCATATTGTTCACATATGGTGTGCATGGGCTGCAGGCTGTTGTGGTACATTCAAAAGAACATCAACAGTCCTGAGTTACTTCTAGCATTCAGAAAAGGTTACAAATGGATTTTCCATGGCAATAGGCTTCAGTAATCATGTTCACAGGAGAGGATGTGAACTGAGAAAGTCCACATTCTTAGGGACAGCTTTGAAAACTGTGTGCCTTACTTAAATTGATTCTATGTCCCACCAGTGCTATTTATAGTGCCAGTCCAAAACTCCTGACCAGAAATTGGATAATAAGGACAGGATCCATTAATCAATAAGCACTCTTCGTGATAGCTAAAAGATTCAGCAGCCAGTTGCTGGGGGCATGGGCAGTCCAAAGATAAAACAAAGACATAGTGCGTAGTTAACTTCAAACACCATTCAGCCACTACTGCCTCCTTCCTCTCAATAATCAGAACATTTTGACCCAGTGGGCTATAGGTAATGTCTGGGCTGTATTTCATCAATATAAAATTCATGAGTGTGCACATGTGCAATGTCACCATGCCTTGGTGTAGAGGAGCCAAGGCTCAATTTCACACTCTTTTGAGAGATATTTCTTTTCCACCAGTGGCGATTCTTTCCTAACATTGCTCTCTGCCAGTTCTGTCATCTTCTCTGCTCACAGGTAAGCGACCGGTAGGGGAAATGAGCATAGGCTCACTTAGCCATCTATACTGGAGATTTTTGGCAGGCAATATCTGCATGTTTCAACAATGGCACAGAGGGGAAAAGTTATGTAGGGCAGAGAAGGGAATTATTCCTCAAGGCAAAGCTCTCTGTTTATGAAACAAAGGAAGAATTTCAGAGTTATGCCCTTAAGGCTTTATTTGAGAATCAAAATGGAGACACATTTCATGGAAAAAGACGACTTCTGTCTCACACCTACAACCTTTCCATCCAGCCTGTATCATTCATTGTGTCCCCCTCTTCTTGTCTACTTCCACACTGGGTATTCACACCGTCTGATGCAATCCGTTACTTGATCTGCAAGCCTGTGGACCATCACACATGGTTATCAAAGTGAGGGCTGGGGAGGAAGGTAATTAATCATGTTCTATTTGACATGAGGCCCAGTTCTTATCTTTACCCATGGAAATGCCACTGAGCCGTGCTGCCCCCTTCCCCTTGCTAAATACCGCCAAGACTGACAGATCGCAGGCTGTTTATCAGACCGGTTGCCATGCTGAAGGCTACCTAATGGGCATGTGCTCCCTGCCGTGGCAACCGCAGTCATTCAATCCTTTCTGCCAAATCTCCTATAGTCCACTGGAGCCATGTCATATCCCGTGTTAATCCCTGGGCAAGTTTCTCATGAAGGTTGCTCTTCATCCTGTTAAGCCTCACTAGTGTTCAATCCCTCAACAGCTACGGGCACAGCTGGGTTTAATATACTTCACACTCTCAACATCTTTACCAGATGTTCAACAGCTCGACTACTGGTGGGGTTCTCACCCCTCTGACCCTTTGAACTAGCTCTCCTTCCCTGGCGAAATCTGAAGTTGAGACACAGTTTTTCAGGGAGAAAGAAAATAAAGTCAGGTCTAAAGCATGTCCATTGATGTTTTGGGGGTTTATATGGCTCAGCAGAGCCCATCTGCTTCAACTATGAAACAAGGGTACCCAGTGACATGTCAGCCACCAGATTACCTTACTTGAAGCTCATGACCCTCCTTCACAGGAACGTCAGTATCTGCTCAAACATACCTTCTGTAAAATATCTGAGCAGTTATTTGTCACGAACCTGGATGACAAAAATGTTCAGGGTTTCCCTAGCAAACACCATGTGCAATTCCTTAAAAGGGATGGAAATTGGATCAACCAAAGTTCAGAGAGGAGGAAGCTAGTTCATCAATGAGTTACATTACTAATAATAATTTCATGTCAGAAATTATTTTGGTTGAAAGGACTTTGCTGGAGAAACTCCGTTCAGGAAATGCCCAAATGAGGCTCCTTTTCTGTTCCCAAGATCTTTTCCCACCTAAGTGGTCCCTTATTTATCTACTTGCAATTTCTTGCTTTTGATCTGTTAGGTTGGCAGGAGCCGGTGCTCAATCTGTCATGCAGTACCCAGGTCTCAAACTGTCAACTTGCTGGCCCTCCAGCTAACAAAGCGAGCTTTTCAACAACTGAGCCATCGCAGTCCCTACATTTACATTACTGAGTTACATTACTGAAAGGTAAAGAGGAAAACTAGTTAAATGGCTGCACTAGATTCCTTCAGCGAGAAATTCAACACTGATTATTTTACTCCCTTGTAGTTTCCTTCAGTCATCCCAAACTGTAACATCTGAGGCGAAGAAACAATTCTCGCACGCAATGTATAGTTATCTGGGAGTTGATGGTTTCTCTGCAGTTATGCATACTGGGCTGCCAGCCCTTTGAAGCAGTCAATGCTTATAGTTGTGGCACAGAAGGCACTGTTAATTGAAATCATACCAGAAGGGCAGCCTCTAAGGACAGAGATGGAAAAGGGCAAGGGTGGTCAAACATGGTTCAGAGATCTATGAATGCTATGGCTCGGGGGCCAGATGTAGCCTCCGACACCAATTCACCTGGCCCATAAAGCCCTCTCTGCTTGTAGGTAAGTAACTGGTAGGGGAAACACTCCTGGTGATCAGGGCTTCTGGGAACTGAAGTTCAAGAGCATCTGGAGTGCCAAGGTTCGCCATCACTGAACTAATGTCACTCTCACTTTTCTGGTAATCTAGAGATCAGTATTTTAAATGGGTATCAAAATGCATTTGCTTTAATTCAAGGCATCCAAGTCTTGTTTCACTATCTGCACATCATTTGTCTACTCTAATCCAGCAGCCCTGAGTGAGAGAATATCCCAGATAGGCAGGATATAAATGCAATCCATCCATCCATCTTCTGGGATCAGCAAAAGTCAGTCAGTTTTTTTCTACTCAGCCCCACGCCCGTCTTCTGGAAAAGACTTCCTTGGGTTCTTAGTATCATTATGGCACACGACTATGGTGCAATTAGTGCAATAACGCTCCCATTAGTTCACTTGCTTTGCCAGCAAATTGAAGGGCAAGATATTATCCTTAGCTAGAATAAAACTGGAGGGTATACTTCGGATAACAAGCAGCAAGTTGTGAGTCTTCAAAAATGTACGATGGGGAGAGGGCTTAAGGGTATTCCCCAGATAGGTCACGATAACAGCCTCTGTTGCCGGCCGATAAAAGAACTCCCCCCTCTTCCACCAAATGCTTTCATCAATATCAGTTTTTTTTTTTTTTGCTGCCAGCTTTTCCACATCTGAAAACATGCAGATAAAGGCATACAACAGCAGGAAAACATTAAAACCACACGCTTGGGCTTACAAAGCTTCTTCTATGTATATATACATCAAACCCAGAATGGACAAGCCATCTGGGAAAACTAAGGTCACATAGAAACCTTGAGCAGTAACAGAAATGATACAGTCAGAAGCTTTTTATGAGATCTTCAAAAAGGAGTCGCTTAAATGAACAAAGCAGCCATCCTGGCTGCAAGAATATTTGCAATTTAGCACCATTTGGCATTCAGTACAAAAATTCACATTCGGGATCCCTCTTTGGGACATCATCTCTTCATGCAGAGAGTAAGTCATTGTTTCTTGAGGTTTCTAAAGCATCCAGACAGAGATAGTCTGAAATAAAACAGAGAGAAGCTCCCTACACACTCAACACAAACGTTACAATTCAGCCAGGCTAACTCTACAGGCTATAGTGCTTCCTGCTCACAATTTTTCATAACACACCAAAGATTATATTGTTTAAAGAAGCTCATAGTATCTTTCAGAAATCTGACATCACTGAGTTCTCTGTTTTTATGTTGTCATATTTTATTGTTTAATAGTTGCTTTGTGCAAGGTTGTCTTGAGTTTTTTTCAGCTGCCTCGAGGGCTTCTTAAGAAGCAAAAATGGAACGACTACGGCTGCTGGATGATTTATGAATAATCAGGTTCAGGCTTTGAACGAAGGGTCCATACTTTGTCAAAGACCCTCCTTAAGCAGAAGAAACAACTAACCAATTGTTTTTTTCATTATACGAGGTATACCCCGCATAACAAAAAAAATTCATTATGCAGGGTATCGCCAATAGTGATTCGCATAACGAAAAAATTCGTACAACGAAGCGCTCGGTGGAACTGAGCTTTTTCGTTATACGGGGTTCTACTGTAATAAATTCTGAAGCTTTCTAAATCTGAAGACTCCTGACAAGTATCTGGCCCAAATGACCCTGTGTTCTTCCTACCCAATTTCACTATTATAGATGTGCCAAATCCGTACGCTTCCCTCTGCAAATGTGCTGTTTTTCTTCTGCTCCTCCATCAGTGGTGCCACTGAAGGCATTTTATCACTTGCAGGTGCAGTAGCTTTACGGTAACTTGCTGCACTGAGAAGAGGTCAGCACAGAAGTTTCCCCTGCACCTCAATAGCCTGCCTGCTTGCTGCTGCTGCATGGTAACTAGAAGGTCTTTTCATCCTCAGCTCTTTTAAGGTGGCCATGTGAAATCTGCTGTTTATCTTTCACACGAAGCCTCCAAGATCAGTTTCAAACTCGCTGGATTGTGCAGGCCCATCCTGCTGCCTAAAGGAATGCTTTAGAAACTTGTTCACAGGCACCCTGCATTTTTTGGCAAACAGAATGACACACTTCAATTAGGTGAAGGTTATGCTTATGCTTCCAAATTTACTGGCATTAAGCAGAGAGGTGACTCCTTGTCTTTATTTATAGTATCTCATCTAGAGGCTTACGCTTCCAAGATGTGGAAAAACCTGTTTCCATAATTGTGAAGTTTTGATTCGCTGACTTTAGATTGTCACTGGGGTGGGGGTGAAGACTCTAACGTGTATATGCTTCTTTTTCTATCTCTTAACAGCATTTGCTGTGATATTTTCCATCTTTTGTTCTCTCATGAAGACTAGAAAATTGTGGCACAAAACATTCAACAAAAATATAGTTGCTAACTCTCCAGTTAGAGTAAGGTAAAGGTTGCCCTTGCTGAAAGCCAGTCATATCCGACTCTAGGGTTCATTGCTCATCTGTTTACAGCAGTGATGGGATGTAACAGGTTCTCACCAGTTCTCCAGAACCGGTAGTAACTTTCCCTAGTGTCTTGGAGAACCGGTAGCAGCTTTTTTTTTTTTTTTTTGGGGGGGGGGAACCACCTTCGGGGGTTATCTTTTCACTGGTTGCGCAAGTGCGCCAAGCACTTGGTGTGCATGCACGCCTATTATCCTAGAGAACTGGTACGATGACCATATCCATCTTGCAACATGGTGCTGCCCAGGCACTTATACTAACAGGTAAGTGAAGGTTTTGTGTTTGGTGTGTGTGTGTGTGGGTTGATTTATGTATGGGGTGGGTGGGTGGGTGTATTTTAATGTAATTTTTATTTTATTTATTTATTTATTTTATTTACGGGTTTGTGTTGTGAGTGGGTGGGTTGAGGGGTGTGTTTGTGTGTGTATGCTTATTTTTATTTTATATATATATTTATATTTTCTTTGGCCCTGCCCACATCATGACATCATGACATTAGCTCCGCCCACACTGTGATGACATCACGGAGGGGTAGTAAATTTTTTGACATCCCACCACTGGTTTACAGCCAAAGAAACAGCACTGTCTGCATCTGCAGACGTTTCCATAGACATGGGGCAGGCATGACTAGACATCGGAGTGCACTGAACACTGTTTACCTTCCCAACAAAGTTGTACCTATTTATCTACTTGCAATTTCTTGCTTTCAAACTGCTAGGTTGGCAGACCTGCCGGTCATCAAGTTCAGTGTCTTAACCACTTGAGCCACCGCAGTCCCCCAGTTAGAATAGGAACAGGTAAACTAAACACATGTTCTGTAGTAGAACCTATATAAATTAGTTCTATAGTTTGATCTTGATTTCTTATCATTCTTACTTCTTTCACGCCTTCTCTTCCCTTTTTCTTCTCCTTCTGTCAAAGCTTGATGGGGGCTTCTCTAGGACCAAGATGACTTTTTATTTGACAAATGATGTTGACTGACGGCTCAGTCATATTTGGCTCCAAAGCAAACATGGGGGAGAGGTGGAACCATAGCCAAACATAGCCAACAGAAGAGCAGTTTCATGGACTGCTTGTATCTCATGCCCTTAGGAAGTGTAGTTTTTTAAATCTCCCTCACACATTCCCACTTTTTCAAAATTTCTGAAGTAAACTAGCTGAAGGCTTCAATATGAGCACATGTTCTCCATGGTACTGTTTCAGAATATTCAAACAGAATCTATAGTGCATATACGGTACTTACCTCTCTTCTGCATAAAGACAAAGAGATCATCCAGAAATTTCTTCCGTTCAGGATCACTATCCAGTTCGTATAACTAAAGAAATGAAGCAAGTAAAATTTAATTCATAGTGATGTGTATCCAAAAGGGAAAACAGAACAATGCAGGGCAACTGGGTCTTCTCTGGTAAATGGTTCAGTAGCTCAACAGAAATGAAGGCCAACACACACTCAAAAACTAGAATGAGGTTTAAGGCTCAGTTCCTAGATCAGGAGTGGCCAACCTTTTCACGCCACAGGCCTGACCATGCCCCCGGACAGCTGAGCAGGCTGAACCACGCCCCCGGAAGTGGAAGCATTTACACCCACTTCTAAGTTTATGACAGCTGTGGGTATGTTTGTGCATGCAGCAGAGGCAGCAGCGGGCTGGACTGAGTGGTGTCATGGGGCAGGTCCGGCCTACAGGCCGTAGGTTGGGAGCCCCGTCTTAGATCAAGGCAACCTCAGATAAAGCCATTTTGGTAGCTCTAAAACCAGTCTACAACAATCAGTTGTGAGGAATGGAGGTGTCCTTCCTTGACAAGAAATACTGCAGTAGCATTATATTTTTTAAATAGTCATGGCCTGGAAATTTTATAATTGTTTGGATCTGCAAACACATAAGCAGCAATTTTTTCAAGGAACATAACATGAGCTCATCTAAAACAAGACATTATTTGGAACAATAATCCAAATTTTAATCTTCTCAGCGTAATACATGTAGCCACAACACTTTTCTGACCTCGCTATTTCCCTCTTCTAAACATTACAGTGTGATAATTGCTACTTCTCCAGTTAGAATAGGAGCAAGTAAACTGAACAGGTAAACTGAACACATGTGTTTTGCCTTACTTACAGACGAAAACGAGGGGTTCAGGTAGTGCCAAAAACAGCACTTCTGGAAAGATGTTTTCCCACCCCCCTGAAATAAGCTTGAGAAAGTCTATGCAGACAAAGGCCTATGAATAAACATTTTGGAAGACGTTTTATAGCAACGCTGTTTTCATGTAGCTTCTCTGGGCTTAACTGCAAACTCCAGTTGTTTTCATGTTTGAAAGCAAAGTTTTGTGTTCAGCAGACAATGGTCTCAAGATTCTGCTAGTTTTAGTAACAAACAGCCATTATTTGTGGCTGCCACTCCTCACTGCCCCCGCTTCCATTTCTGAAAGCTTCTGAATTCCTTCGTATAATCATGGATGTTTGGCCATATTTATACTTAGATAATTACTAAAATATATGCCCACCACTGGAAATTCCATCTGCAATGACATAGTATGAAAATAAACAAGAACGTCAGCTACCCTTGCTGTAGGGCCAGAGGTCTAATGTCTCATAGCAATGGGAAAATTAGAGGGACAGCAAAATCTTGGTGAAAGGTACCCATCATCCAACACCTCTTGCTACAGCTTCAAAATACCAAAGACGACGTAAAACAGATTCAGCATGGAAGCAGCAGCTTTGTCAATACTTGCCTAGGGCTAATGAGGACATTGTGTGCCAAAAGGGCTCAAGACCAGGAAGTGACTTGCGGAACTGGATCAGTGGTACAGGGGTCACGCTGTGATGCAGAAGCTACTGCATTACCGTATTTGCCAGCATATAAGATGCACTTTTCCCTCTTAAAATACAATGGGAAAATGGAGTGCATCTTATATAACAGTAACACACACACACAGCTGGTGCAGTTTGGTGGCAAGAGGATTGGTGGCTAGAGACAGAAAAGGGCTATTTTTTACAAACTGCCCTCACCTCTCAGTAGTGCGGTTTGATGGCCACCGCTGACCGTTAGGAGCAGGGTGAAGGGCCACTTCAAAAAGTAGCTCTCTTGCCCAGCCAAACCCATTCTCCCAGCTTCCTGGTGGTCAGCAGGACTAGGATGGGGTGGAAACGGGCTTAAAGGAGCTTTCTTCCCCTCCCTATCCCACTCTCCCTGGCTAGACGTGGGGTGATTCAAAGAATCCTCCATTTCCCCCACCCCACTCTCCCTGAATGGTGGTGGGATGGTGGGGAAAACAGATTCAAAGAATCCTTCTCCCCCCACTCCTCAACATCCCACTCTCCTCAGCTGGTGGTGGGATGGTGGGGAAACAGGCTTCAAAGGAGCCCCCGCTCCCCCCATCCCACTCTCCTTGGCTCCTGGAGTTATCTTTGGAAATTTATGAAAAAATGTAGAACATTATTTTTCCCCTTAAAAATCTGTATAAAAATTGGTGTGTCCTGTATTCCGATGTGTCTTATACGCAAATACAGTGGTACCTTGCTTAAAGAGCATAATGCGTTCCACAGGATTGCTCTTTAAGTGAGTTTGCTCGTTAAACGAAACGCCATTGTAAATGACCAATTGTGGGGGGTACTGCAAACCCCAATTTATTTGTTAAGCAAATTTTTGGTTGGTTTTATGTGTTAAGTGAAGCGAACATTCAGAGAAAATTCTGCTCTTTAAGCGAGTTACTCTTTAAGCGAAATGCTCTTTATGCGAGGTTTGACTGTACAGTATATCCTCAGGACAGTCTTCATGGCTGATTACCATGATGACCACATATCTTTGGATTCGATATGGCAGAAGGAGGAGGAAAAACATTCTCAAGATGGTCCTGTCAAGTGCTTAAGATTCTGACACTAAATTCTACATGAAATAATTCTGTGTCAGCATAATAACCAAATAAAGGAGCTGCAAGATTCCTCAGGACACACATTCCAGGTATACTAAAGACCATTTGTCAGGAAATCAAAGTGACATAAAAAGAAAAAGGTGTTTATTCTCCCTGGTAACACTGCTGTAGAATGAGCAAAGGACAGGTGAAGCACACTGACAAGATAAGATATGGATCAACCTAGTGTTTGGATAAAGCAGAACATATATGAATGTTGGTCTAAAGCAAAGGTTCTCAACCTACAGCCATTTCATCTGCCCCCCCCCCCCCACTGCCTCTGCCACACCTGGAAGTGCCATGTATGGCAGGCAGGGCAAAATGGCTCTCCAGCCCCCAAAGCTGTCTGAGGGAGTGTGACCCGGCCCTCGGCTTGAAAAGGTTGAGAACCCCGGGCCTAAAGGGAATGCATGCATTTCGTTAACATGCTCACCTTGAATCTTTAGCTATGCTCACATGCTCTGTGAAAGAACAACAGAGATCATTCTTCAAAGTTTTCTTCAAGCTACAGATCCATGTTCCTAATTATCAGGGAGTGATCCCCTTGGTTACAATATTTGCACTGTTAAAGCAATTCAAATACTCTTCCCCATTAGGCTCAAGCCTAAAATAAAATTGAAGTCAATGTACCAACCTTGGCAAAGTCCCGAGAGACCTCTCTCCCTCTGCTGCAATCAGCATCTTCATTCCAGCTCAGATTGCCATTCTAAAATTGGGGTGGGGTTTGGAACAAAGACAAGGGATAGAAGGCAATTAAAAAGGAGAAAGCAGGTAGAACAATATAGGAAGCATGTAAGTCAAACAACAGGACATTCTTAGCTCAGCGATGGTGAATCTTGGTACTCCAGCTGTTCTTGGACTTCAATTCCCAGAAGCCCAAGTCTCTGTGAATCCACACAAATGGGTTTACTGCACGTATGCAGTAAACCCATTCGTGTGGATTCACAGAGACCTGGGCTTCTGGGAACCGAAGTCCAAGAACAGTGTGTACATGCAGTAAACCCATTTCTGTGGATTCACAGGGACTTGGGTTTCTGGGAATTGAAGTCCAAGAACACCTAGAGTACCAAGGCTTGCCATCACTGCTGTAGCTCCTACAACCACTCTCTGAGTCAATCCCAACTAGAAATAAAAGCTTCACCCAACAGACTTCTTCTGATCTTACAAGCACTGCTTCTGATTTAGTGACAGATTGTTGCATCAGAAAAGCAAAGTCATAAATTCCAGCATGTGTGTGTTTTATTTACACCTACACCTTTAGTAAGAATATAGAAGGCATTTTCTGTATTTTCAGAAATGTCATGGCCCACCAGGGTTTATATCAGCATTGGGGAAATTCTGGCCCTGGAACGGAATCTAGCCCTCATGGAGTCCCAAATCTAGCCCCACCTACCCCACTACATTATAATTTGTTCATTTACCAGCTTTCTTACAGAGGCTTCCCTATTCTAGAAGTGTAAAATGCTTCCCTAAAGCTGACTTACTAGCAGCAAGAAGGTTAACCTAAAATACGCTGATACTTTTGGTTCCACATTTTTCTCTTTAGTTCTGCCTTTCAGTTGAATTTAGACCACAAAATCTGCCTAAAACTTGTCCTAATGCCGAAAAGCATTTCCACACCCTTGGTTCATATCCTGTGTTTTCCTTGCTCACTGTTTCTTATCCTGTAATGCAATCCTAAAGCATCACAGCACTCAATGACATATTTCCTTCTATAGTGCAACAATAACAGCAACAAAAGAATTCTATGGCATTGCTAAAATTAGCTGATTTATTTCAGTCGCTGCTTCTTTGAATTACACTCCATTCCTCTGACACGCAAAACACAATATTCAAGCCTAACCCATGACTGATACTGAAATAATTGTGTTTGCCTTAAGCGTGCTTCAAAGCTCTTTTCATTATTGGAAAAGACCAATGTGATCACTATTAAAATCTTAACAATTTCTCTAGCATGACTTTGTTAAACATTACCAAACCATTTTCTATTCCTACTCCTTGTTCTTTGATCTTTTTCCATTCACTTGTCCCAGCTTAAACCTGGACCTTTGCAATATCCACATTATGGAATAAATGCAACTACATGAGGAATCTAAAGGACACTTCCATCTGTTATTATGTGAACTTTGAAGGATTAAGGTGACCTATAGTGTCCCCCCATTAGGATCTGCTACCACTGAGATTTATTTCACTTTGAAATGTATCTTCCCAAGAGGCCTGCAAACCTAGAGGAAGTATCAGGGTAGCATTTGCTCCTAACGATGGTGAGAACAGAAGGATAAATTCTGCAGCAATCTGAACTGCAAATATCACTGTGTAAAAGTAACCTGGGCAACAGACAAGAAGCCAACTTAGTAAGGTCAAACATCACCAGCCGGTTTAGATCACCCCAGCCACCATCTGGTGGTGAGCACACAGGATCCTAAATCAGATAAAAAGCTACTGAATTCATGAAGGGGTTTCCAAACAAGAACAGTTTTTAATTAGAGTCCATTTTAATGTCTACAGTCTTAGTGTCATCTGGTAGTGACATGTATACTGAATTACCAAGATGAATAGCTTCTGTCAGAGTCAGGCAAAGCGACATTGCCCTTTTCGAAATGGCAGCAGGCTGTCCTAATGCCTGCTGATTTAGTTTGAGCCAGTAATTCCTGCTGGAAAGTCAATTATCTAGTGAGCCCCATCAGCGGAAAGATATTTAATGGAGGATTATTGCCACTTCTGTTATGTCAGCTGTTTATTACAGCAGTCGGCTTTCCCACCCCTTCTTAGGAAGAGCTTTGGAAAAAAAAGCTTTGTTGACAGGAGGACTCTTTTTGGGGACACCACTTGTAGAAATCACAAACACAATCCCCACCCCCACCCTGGTTACAGTACTGGGTAAACTGTCTGAAAAAAAATATGTGCCAATATCCATGCAGCTGGCAGTAACTCCTACCCAATGAAGATGAGTTTATTATAAAGGCAGCCTGGCCAGGGAAGAAAGGAAAGAAGCACAGAAACACACAAACAAGGAATCAAGGGGTGAACTGGGGCCTGTGGTGGCTCAGCGGTTGAGAACCTCGGCTTGTTAGCTGGAAGGCCAGCAAGTCAGCAGTTCAAGACCGGAGCACCGCATGACAAAATGAGTGCCTGTCTCTGTCCCAGCTCCTGCCAACCTAGTAAATTGAAAGCAAGAAATTGCAAGTAGATAAATAGGGACCACTTCCATGGGAAAAGATCTTGGGGGCATGAATGCAGCCTCATTCGGGCGTCCCTTGAGTGGAGTTTCTCCAGCATAAGTCCTTTCAACCCAGAATAATTTCTGACATGAAATTATTATTATTATTATTAGGGGGTGAGCAAGAAGAAACATCAGTCTGGGGTGGAGAGGAAGAAAAAGTAATGCATTTTCCTCTCTTTGCTAAGGGTGTATCCTAAACCAGACGTTTTCAGAAAGGGACTGGTTCCCAATCATTCTGGGTCTTGTTTAAAAATACCCAAGTTAAAATGAGAATATACAGGTACTAGCTTCTAGTAAGTGTAGAACTTATCTCTAAAAATCAAATTCACAAACTCCTCTCAAATGTACTCAAAGACTGGATTCTAAACAACACAGGATGGGGTGGGATTGTGGACAGGAATTGGATAGAAGTGTTTGTCTTCCAGAATAGCTATGATGTAACTGGTCAGATAGTGTACTTACTGTTCCTGCTAAATATAAAAAAATTATCATTTAAGCAAACAGCAGAAACATGTCTGATGAAGTGGACTTGGTCCACAAAAGCTCACATTTCAATATAGGAGTTAGTCTTTAAGGTGCCACAACATTTGTCTTTTTTTTGCTGCTCTGTTTTGTTTACTCTCAGATTAACTTTCTATTTTACTGAGGAAACAATTGTATTAAATAATTTCCAACACTGCCTCTGAAAAGTTTTTGGGGAGTTACCCCAGAACTCAACACACCTACATCCTGGAATTTGGCTTTTAAGTACAGTTACTGCCCCTTCAAATGCACACACAGAGACAAGCAGAAATCTATTAATTTTACAAGCCTTCTTGGCTGCTAAGCAGAAACAACTGTAGTATAAAAAGAGGTGGGGGCTCTGGTGCATACTTCAAGCAGTTATAAACACTCTGTTCAGTTGTAAATTGCTATGTCTGAACTACCTCAAGGTTCTGAAGCTGGCCATTTAGCCCCCTTGCTTTATCTTATGAATGGCAAGAGAGAGAAATGTGAATTAATAATAGCCTAGGATGCAGAATTCATTTCTTAGTGTAAAATGAGCAGGTCTTTGTCACTGCATTAATGATGTAAATCAGGAGTGCCCAAACGTTTTGGGCCACGGGCCAGTCACGTGGTTCAGGGGGCTAGTCACTATGGCCCGTGGGCCGGATGTGGGGTCCAATGCCAATTCATCTGGCCCACGAAGCCCTCACCGCTCTTGGAAGTGGAAGTAAAGTGCGCCCATCCAGGCATGTTTTACTTCCGCTTTTGGTAGCGAAGAGGGCTTTGCGGGCTGGATGACTTGGCATCAGGGGCAGATCCAACTCACAGACCATACATGGCACCTTAAAGACTAACTCCTGTATTTTAATGTTAGCTTTCGTAGATCAAGTCCACTTCATCTAGCTTTGTTTACTCTCTGATATGGAGGAATGTTATTTGTTGCTGTTAATATTCCCCCCCTCAAAAAAAAGTGACCTCAAAAACATTCCTTTGGATTCTAAAGATGACTTTAAAACTGGACTGGGTAATGCTGCTGGCCAGATGTCCCATCAGCCCTAGCCTGCCTAACCAGTGGAAAACACCACTACTTTTTTTTTGTTCAGTTGCACAGTCAATTCTGACCCTTTGCAATGACCCCATGGACCACTGTCTGCCAGGCACTTCTGTCCTCCACCATCCTCCTCAACTCGCTCACCTCTGTGCCCATTGTATCTACAATATCATCTAGCCATCTCATTTTTGGCCGCCCCCTTTTTCTTTTGGCCTCCACCTTTCCCAGCATCAAGGCTTTCTCAAGTGAACCACTCCTTGAACACAGCAAATGTTGACCCCAAAAAAAGAGTGAACGAGAAAATATTGTCACACTTTAAAGAATCATCTTCTTTTTTTCTTTTGTTTATGTTAGTCCATTCTGAGATGGACTAGAATAAACATTAAGTGGTGTCGTTCTACTTACAGCATTATTTTTGAAATGTAACTTTATGGCCCCCTTGTCCCCCCCCCCCAAAATGTGTAACATGCTATAATAATAATTCCATGACAGAAATTATTCTGGGTTGAAAGGATTTTTGCAGAAGAAGCTCTGCTCAAGGAACCCCCAAATGAGGCTTCTTTCATGTCCCCAAGATCCATTGTGCAGCGCTCAGGACCCTGACCATCCCGTCTCCAACTGTTCATATAGCAGGAGTTCTCAAACTTTTTAAGCTGGGGGCCAGGTCACGCTTCCGCAGACAGCTCTGGGGGCTGAATGGCCATTTTGCTCTTTCCTCCAGGTGTGGTGGGCACATGAAATGGTACCATGGGCTGAATTCGGCCCACAGTCCGGAGGTGGAGAATCCCTGGTTTACACCCCAAGAGCCAGTGCTGTCTGAATCTGCAGGCGTTTCCGTGGACATGTGGCAGGCATGACTAAACACTGGAGCACACGGAATGCTGTTACCTTCCCAATGAGGTGGTACCTATTTATCTAGTTGCAATTTCTCGCTTTCGATCTGCTAAGATGGCAGGAGCCAGCCTTCCAGGTAACAAAGCAAGCTTCTTAACCACTGAGCCACCACAGCCCCTGTAATATGCTGCAGCTAACTGCTACTCATTACTTTGTGTCTCATTACTTTACCGCTCTATAAAATGTGCAGTTGTGCAACTTTTTCGATTCAACTGTACTGATATGACAAGATACAGATTCTAAAGTGTTGTGATGCTGATAGCTATAGGTCTTCAGGGCATCATAGAAACCTGCTGGCAACATTCCCCATCATCTCCCCCCCCCCCCAACACACCTTCTCAGGCTGGTGAGCTATCAAAGCAGACCAGGCACCAGCTCCTCCCCAGAGATTGCTAGCCTGACTTTACAGAAGCAATTAGAGCTACAGCTATTTTGGGATTACTCCCGAGCCACCTGGAACATCTTATTAGAGTGGAATTCAGATGTCCAAAACAATTTCTGTTTCCCCACCAACACCCCCTCTTGAAAAAGCCATTTAACCCTTTCACAGCAGAAGCAAACATTCCTGACAGAACAGTTTCATCTGTCTTCCCAATCCTCAAATTTCTTCAAACATAAAATTGCAGGTTAATAGAAAAACCTTCCTATGGAAATATAGCTTTGGATTGAACTCACCTCCCAAAACATTCATCTTCATTTTGAAGGAACAACCAAACAATTGCTGAGATAACCTAGTCTGAGGGCTGATTGATTACAAATCACAACTACTACACTTGAGGATTATAGAATAAAAATGATAAAAGCCTTCTTGTTGGTCTGAATTAGTGGTAATTGTTCCTAATCGTTCTTTGAGATGGGGAACGTTACTGTTGACATCTCTCTGAATATCATGACCAGTGGACACCGTTGTCAGTTGGGGGATTCAGAGAGATATGGGTCAAAACAGTAATGTTTCTTGTCTCTGACCACTAGTCAGAAGAATCCAGCAGCTCTAGAACAGGGATTTTCATGTGGCACCATTTCATGTGCCCTCCCACTACCTCCACCACACCAGGAAGGGCCATGTGGTGAAGGAAGGGGGAAATGGCCATCTGGCCCCCTAAGCTACCTGAGGGTGTGTGACCCACCCTTGGTTTTAAAAGGTTGAGAACTCCTCTTCTTAGTTGCAAAGCTATGTGACCAGATAAGCGAAATCCTATTGTAACTGCCAGCTACAACTTTATTTTCTTAGCCCTTATTCCTTTGTAGGCCCTTAATTTTTTCCCAATGCAAACTACTTATATTTTTAGTCTTTCTTTTTTTAAAAAAAGGATCTGTGGCTCATCCAACAATGAACACCCATCCTGAGGCAAGGAAATGTTTCATTTCAGGTTTGCCACACACAGAGTTTGGGGTGTGAGAGGGTAGGATGTCAAATTGAGGATTACTGGGGAAACAGCCAAAATTCCTTCAACGGGTGGAAATGAGTCTTCGGAAGTGAAGCAGATGTGCTAAAACATAAAAACTGTTGTACAAAACTCGGATAATATCAGGATTACCACCTTGCATGAAAGCTCTTGAGCACTGTGAGAGAAAACTAGTAATTATCTCTCTTCCACACATAAAACCCCTCCTTTTTCTGGTATATAAGAACAGAAGAATACCCCACCTAATCTTACTGATATAAAATTCAAACGTGCCATTGGTAGCTTTCTGATGCTTGAGAGGCATGTGCCTGATCAGAGCTAAGTTGGAGAAAACTTACTAAATTCTTCACTAGGATATTTATGAACAAGCCTTCCCAGCAACTTCTTCACTCTGCTGTTCATGTGACACAATATAGTGAAAAGAGAAAGAGGCAAGGAAAAAGTTGAGAAATGCTTCTGTTGGCCAACAAGAAGGTGCACAACATTAGCTTAAAACATCTTGAGGACTTGCAGGTAGGATTACTTTTTGTATTCATTAGTTCAGCTGGTGAATTCCTAACTCGGCCAATCTCTAGAGCAGCGTTTCCCAACCTTTGATTTTTGGACTTCAATTCCCAGAAACCTAAGTCAATTTCCCAAAAGCATTGATCACCCAATGTACTGACTTAGGCTTCAGGTAACTGAAGTCCCCCAGTGAGACATGGGCCCCACGTTGGGAAACATTGCCTAGAGTGTAGGTCATGTTTGACTTTAACTGCAACCATATCCCAATAAGCTCACAAATTTATTTTTCACATAGAAGTGCATGTTATCAGAGAAGTATAGTTCAAATATACAACAGAAACAACAACTTGCCATCAAGTCCATTCTAACTATGGTGACCCTTCTCAAGAAAATACAATAAAAACTCAGATAACACTAAAACCTGGTTCCACAAGTCTTGGTGTTATACGATTTTTAGTGTTATCCGATGCATGTTAAAATCCTATGGGATCCATAGAGATACATTGTAACCACACAGGCTTTAGCGGTTGTTATCCGATGCATCCCATAGGATCTTAATGTTATCCGATGCAATTCTTCCCCCCAGATTGCTTAATGTTATGCGATTTTAGTGTTATTCGATACTAATGTTATCTGAGGTATTACTGTATAAGAAGAGCAATATTTGATGCAGCAACTCATATGATTCCACGCAGAATTGCTCCTGACTTATTAAATTTTCTGGGGGAAATAAAAAGGCCTCTGCTATGATGAAATTACAATTCAAATGTACTTTGGATATTAAAGGGGGGAATTCAAATTACAGAACATTTTCATTAAGAACTTCCTAGATATAAAAAAATGTTGTACAGTATATGCTGGTTATGAATATTTGGGTTAGCATGCTTGACAGTTCAGAGACTTTACATTCAAGTGAGAGATGCTTTGGATTCCAAACCCCTTCAGCAGCATCTAAATGTGGCATCTGTAAGGCTTTAAATATCCCACATTATACCATATACGCCATCCCAACTGCAAGCCTGAGTTTTCTGATTTCATCTTTGACCCAATTTGGTGCACATTAAGAGAGCTGCGATTTATATGGAGTATTCAGTGTGTAATCAACCCAACACAAACTCAGACATATATGATAGTTTAACACTTGAAAGCAGGGGTTCCCAACTTTTTCAAGCCAGGGGCTGGGTCACGCTCTCTCAGTCAGCTTCGAGTACAGGACAACTTTAAAGTCTCACAAATATAATTCTGCATTGGAAGGATTACACCTAATAGCCAAGTCGTAATGCTGGGTCTGTTCCTCCCCAGTAAACCGGAGAAACCATTTAATTATACCTATCGGTACCAAATGCAAGGAGTAGCCTGGGGGGGGGGGAATACCCCACACTTAAAAAGTGTTAATTGCTCCTCTAGCTATGAATAACCTTCCCTACTGTAACTCTTGTATCCTTTTGAATCCAGATGGATTTGAGAAATATTACCGGGAGGGGGGGGAGAGACAGCACTGTCTCTCTCCGCTTTTTCTTTGGGGATTTGTCAGCCTCTTAACAAGCAGCCAACACTCCCAATGTTTTGTGCTGACAAGATTCTCACCACCCCTGTGTCAAAAGCTGAGCCAGCTCTTTTGTCTTGCAAGTATGCTCTACAATTATTTACTTGGCTGTGGGAGGCTAAATAGAAGTCAAAGCAGTCAGGCGTCAACATTAGTATACTTGCTAACTGAAAAGGCCTCATATTCTCTTTGAGTTGCCTTCTCATCAGTGCAAGATGGAGGCACAGTTTTAAACATGGGATGAAGAGGACAAAAAATGGCAAGGCTTTGCTTAAAACACCTTTCTGTTTAGAATTCATCAATTTCAAGAGCCACTGATGCAGCACAGAAAACAAAGTACTGTGCCATTTTTAGATCAAACCACCATTCTGGTCAATGTGAAATCCAATTTACATGGCATCTGCAAACAGATTACAGTAAAACCTCATATAACACTAAAACCTGGTTCCACAAGTCTTGGTGTTATATGATTTTTAGTGTTATCTGATCCTCTATGGGATCCATAGAGATACATTGTAACCACACAGGCTTTAGCGGTTGTTATCTGAAGCATCCCATAGGATCTTAATGTTATCTGATGCAATTCTTCCCCCCAGATTCCTTAATGTTATGCGATTTTAGTGTTATTCGATACTAATGTTATATGAGGTATTACTGTATTTGACAGATGAGCATTACTAAGAGTGACCAAAAGGTCCAATTCCTTTCACTTGCATAGCTTCAAAGGTTTTGGGGAGGGGCTTGCACAGTATAGGTAAAGAAAATAAGATGCCTCCTTCCACCAAAGAAATTTCAGCAGTAACGACACAGGAAGACTTGAAGCGGACTTGCGCTAAGAAATCTCACATTTTTTTTGTTTTGTTTTTACTTTTGTTTGATTTCTTGTCTGATATGTCTGCATAGACCAGGAGTTCTCAACCTACGGTCTGCAGAACCAAATAATCCAGCTCCCACCCTTGCTCCAGCTGCTGCTGCCAGAATTAGCCGCTGCCGCCAGAATCAGCCGCATGTTCATTTATGGCAGCCATAAACAGCAGGGAGACAACCAGTCAGGCCCCCTCAACTGTTTGAGGGAGCGTGACCTGGGCCCCAACTTGAAAAGGTTGAGAACCCCTGGCATAGATTAACATGGCTACCACTCTGAAAACTACCACAAAGGATTCCAGCCCAACCAATGCAGTCTTGCAGAATAAGACAGAAAAAATATAGTGATGGTTAAATAAACCACACCTTCCTTGGGTTACAGGTGGAGAATGCTATTTCAACATGAACATTCTGCATACAAAAAGACTATCACATAATGAAGATAAATTCTAGCCCAATACATTTGTGGCCGTGACTGCCTTACCTCCAAAGTGGTGCTGTTGATTTTTTTTTTTTGGGGGGGGGGGAATACAAGATGGCAATAAACAGGAGAGTTCTCTTCACCTTCAAAGAACTCTGCCACATAATTCAAGTTTATGTTTTGAGTCTAAAACTCCCAGAATTCCTCAGCCAGCATAGTGATTATAACCCCCATCCCCCCCCCCAAAAAAAGATGACACTCCGTGGCATGCAGTATACAAAGGCACTACAAAGCCGTATTCCTAAATTCCAAAGACGTCTTTGAACAAAAACTTCAAGAGATGGTGACACAGAAAAGATCACTTCCATTTCATCACAGATGTGTAATTTTGCATTGCATCACAAAATGGATTTCCTCTCAGTCAGATGGGGCCTTCTGGGGAACAAGGTCCTCCATTATATGTTAAATTGTAAGCTCTCTCAGTAAAAGCTGAGGTTCTAATTGGTTCCTGTATTGTCAATAGTGGGGATCACCTCTGTTATGTCACAACATTGAAATACTGTATTAAATAAGCATACAGCATTACCGTTTTTAACATAAGAGCAAACTTTAAGGAGCTCAGTATTACAGAATTTCAAAATGGGAGTAAGTCTTTATAATGAAATTCCCCTGACAATAAATACATAAATAAGAAATTTAAAAAGTTTGCATAATGGCTTTTGAGATTCAGGCTTTGCAAGCTTATGTGGGAGAAATGTTCTCCCTTCCAGTAAACATTTACAACCCAAGCTGTTGCCCAGTAAAATACAGTCTTTTAAAAGCAACAGACCCAACAATTAAGATCCTCTTTGGAAACGCTTCTCTAGGTCTCTTGCTTTCTCAAGTCAAATAGGTGGTGACTAGAGAATTTTCTATAGTGGCACCCTATATTTGCTTTTTAAAAGTTTTACAACTTTAAACATATAGATTAGTTAAGCTTCTAAGACATATTTACAAACTTAAAGATATAGGATGGCTGAAATATGTAACTTCAACGTTCCCAGCCTAATGATCAAACTGTTTGACAGGAAAGAGAGGAAAAAGTATTACCTCCACAAAAATAGCTCTGCATTAATAATAATTTCGTGTCAGAAATTATTCTGGGTTGAAAGGATTTTTGCTACAGCAGCTCCGCTCAGGGGACACCCGAATGAGGCTCCTTTCATGCCCCCAAGATCTTTTCCCACCAAAGTGGTCTCTATTTATCTACTTGCAATTTCTTGCTTTTAAACTGCTAGATTGGCAGGAGCTGGGACAGAGAGAGGTGCTCAAACAGTCATGCAGTATCCGGGTCTCGAACTGTCAACTTGCTGGTCTTCCAGCTAACAAGGCAAGTTTCTTAACCACTGATTTCCAGAACTATTTATTTCAGTTTAGCCTTTTCTCTTTCAAACACTTTCTTGACCTCCTTTCCCATGAAATGTAAGATGGTGGGGGGGGGGGGGGGATAAATACTGTACAAGCATACCAGATTGCAATTCTTTCTTTTCTTTATCTGAAGCTCAATTATAGTAACACAAACAAGGATCCCATCTTCAAAACTTCCTCAATTTACAGCAGGTATACCAATGTCAGAATATATCTTGCAATTTATTTTCTTATGCGCATTTAAGCAGCATACTATTTTTTAGTTGAAGTACAAATGATGCCTGGAATACAAAGATATGTTTGAAGCATACTGACATGGTTTCAGGATAATCAAATTAGCTTCACCTCCATTTTAACCCTGCCCCCCACTAATATAGCAGCATTGTGTGAAACAGCTAAGAAAGGAAGCAGGCAACATGAAATTCAAGCTATATAACTTAACAAGACTACTAGGCTGGGGGCACATCATGTGCTTCCCTAGACACTCGCCTGCCAAATTAAGGCAGTCTTTTCATCAGAACCATACAGTTACAGAGCTTTAGTAAGCTAACTTGTATTCTTAAGAGCAGCCCTGCTTGACCAGACCAAAGGAACAACTGAATCCAGATCTTGCTCTCCACAGTTACAAATCACACCCTCCTGGAAATTTTTCAAATAAAACACAAAGGCAACACCCTTTACTGAAGCTTTTTCTGACCAAATAATACTCAGTGGCACATCCTATTAACTCAAAGGCATTCCCTATCACTATCACAACTAGTACATATCCCTCTTTTTTTTAAAAAAAAAGTTATCTAGTACCGTATCTTATTACAGTGATCTAAAATCTAGTGGCCATAGTCATATTTTCTGGCAATAAATTCTTACCAATTCTCATGGTATTCAGCAGAACTAGCCTCTAACTAGATGGACATTCCATTAGTCAGTGTGGAATGGAATTTAATGTTTTAATGTTTAGGGCCTTATGACTGAGGAGGAATATAGTTTATCTAGAACTATGTGCCATAAATAACTACATGCCATGGCTTATGGAACTGGCCTCTTGAAATAGCTCAGTTATAATCAAAACTTCACCAAAGCCGTTTCCCAACCCAACAACAAACAAAACCAATTGATGTTCACAATGGCTCCACAGAAGACCTCTAAACAAGGGGTGCCCGAACTACGGTCCATGGGCTAGATCCGGCCTACAACATCATTCCATCCGGCCCCTGCTGCCCCTGGAAGCAAAAGTAAAACGTGTATGCGTGTCTGCAGAACGTGCCCACGCATGCACGTTTTACTTCCACTTCTGGGTGGAAGGAACCACGTGACTGGCACCATGTGACCGGCACACTTGACCAGGTGTCCAGCCCACGGCCCGAAAAGTTCGGGCACCCCTGCTCTAAGCAACTGCACTTCTTGCCTTTTGTGATCTTTGAGAACTTGCCATAATACAAACACAATGGCCAGAATCCAAGTAAACATCAATACCTAAATAAAGGCAACTTGGGAGTGATGAACAGCTGTTACAAAGAGATGTCCCCAAATGAACTCCTAGTCATATGCAAAATCATGCAACGGGCACATTACCAGGAATTTAATCAGCAACTCATTAATTTAATCAGCAACTGCACTGGCTCCCAGTGTGCCTCCGGGTGCAATTCAAGGTGCTGGTTATTACCTTTAAAAATCTATATAGTAGTGGGCCAGGATACTTAAGAGACCGCGTCACCCTGAGAACATCTGTCCATCCAACTAGAACGGACCAGAGAGCCTCGTACCTTCAGCTAGACAGGCTCATCTCTCTAGCACGAGAAGGAGGGCCTTTTCTGTGTCCGCTCCGGCCCTATGAAACCTCCTGCCAACAGAGTTACGTCTCCAGACGGAGTTGCTGCCCTTTAGGAAAGGAATGAAGACCTGGCTGGCGGGGCATGTGTGGGGAGTGGGCCAGACGGCCAACTCGGTCGCCTGGCTCTTTTAAATATTCCACCTCTCTCCTTGGTGTTTTTTAACTGATTTTTAATTTTTATGTGTTTTAATTGTTTTTAGTTGTTAAGCCACTCTGAGTCTTCAGAGGTGGGCAGGGTACAAATGAAATGAAATGAAATGAAATAATTAATTAACTGGCAGCTACTTGCTGCTCCAAAGCCAATGCACTTACGCAGACATCAATATTTACTTGGATACTGGCCATTGTACTCTAGTGGTTGGAGAGGTAGACTAGAACTTGGGACATTTTACTGAACCATGAAACTCTTTTGATGATATTGGGCCAGTTAATCTTAGACTGGCCTACTTCAGAGAGCTGCTGTGAAGATAAAGTGGGAAGGATGAGAACCATGCATGTCACTGTCTTGAACTCACTGGAGTAAATAAAGTTATTCTTCTATTTGGAGGGTTTGCACACAACCGCATATATGCACACTTATGAACTGAAAATAGCATTTCATAAAATTCACAAAACAGGCCCAATTTCATAAAAGCTTATTTTATTACAAAGCTGTCAGTCTCTAAAATGTTTCTAAACTTTTTTTTCCCTTTTGCTGCAGGAGACTAACAGGATTATACACCTCAGGTACTGTGCAAAGCAATCACTTTGAAGCACGCAGAAAATATAATTGAAATTATATAACTAAAACACCTTCCCCACCCTGGAAGAGTGTTCACAAACACACAGAAGCTCATTAAACATTGATTCAACAGGCCAGATAAAATTCTGCCAGTTGCATCATCTTGCATATTTTTAAAATTGCAACATTTAGAAAAGTCTCTTTGACCACAAATGGTGTCATATACAAGAACAATGAGAAGTACCCGTTATTGCCCAGCCAGTTAAAGACACCAATATTAAGCATAACAAAACCTGTGAATAGAAGAGGCGGCTTTCCACTGTCTACCTGCTATGAAATTATCTTTCTGAAGCTAATTGTGGCCTGAAATAGCTGCTGGAGGACTTAAGGCCTTTTCGTTTTATATACAGATAACCCTCTACACAGTAATGACGGTCTTTCTCATATATATAGGACTAGGGCAAGATGACCTGGGTTCAAATCCCCATTCATCCAGGAGTCAGCCACCATTCCAAAACCTCACCTACTTCACAGGGTTATCAGAATACCACGGAGACAAAAAGGAGTCAACAGAGGAAAGGCTGGATATAAAACCAACAAATACTGGATCCCTCACAGCGCCTACCTGCAGGATTAATGCATTTCAGTTTCACCCACATTTCATTGCCATGCTTAGCAGTGATGGGTTTTTCTACTGACCTGCTTCAGCTGCTCGTCCAACCTCCAAGTCTGCCTCCCAGATGATGTGCCAGAGTACGGAGGGTTCATAGCTTCTTGACCCTGCTCATCCTTTCCCTGCTGTCCCCGCGGCACCCCAAGTACTGGCAGGGGATTTGATGAAGAAGCTACTCTTTGGTTGTGGGGAGTTACTTTAGAAGCATGAAAATACTTCAAAGCAGAGCACACATCTTTCCCAGTTCTTGGAGCATCCTCTTCGAGATCATCGTCTTCCAACTCTTCTTCTTCTCCTTCTTCCTCTTCTTCATCCTCATCCTCCTCTGAGTTCATACTGCTCTGATCAAACGTTCGGGCAGCTCCCAGCACAGGTAGGACTCGGGCTGACGGGCCAAGGGCTGGGCTACTCGAAGCCTTGCCAGACGCAGTAGAGAGGGCAGGTGGTTGCACTGTCAGTTGTTGAGCATAATGCAGCTGGGTTTCTCTCATCTGCCTTTGCTGCCTCTCTCTGGCATCCATCTGCAGAGGAGCTTGCTGCTGTTGCTGCTGCTGCTGCTGCTGTTGCTGCTGCTGCTGCTTCTGCAGCTGTTCCACAACAGCCTCCAGCTTCATCCTGTTGTCAACATGGCGGTGATAAGAGGGCAGTTCTGACAGACAAGACCCCTGCCAAAGTCTTCTTCGGAAAGCAGCAGAATCTGAAACACAAATATTGGACCTGTTTAAATTACTTTCAGCTTTCCTTCTTGCAAGACAAAAAGCAGGAGGCAAAGCTTCCGTCTTCTCCTCAGAGCAGAAAGCCATGGAAGTTTCAGATTCACACTGCCAATCCTATTACAGCAGGGATTCCTAACCTGCGGCCCGTGGGCCACATGCAGCCTGCAGCACCATTTCATGTGGCCCCCACTGACTCCACCACACCAGGAAGTGCCATGTGGTGGAGGAAGAGCAAAATGGCTGTCCGGCCACCCCAGAAGTTGTCTGAGGGAGCATGGCCCAGCTCCCGGGTTAAAAAGGTTGAGAACTCTGTATTAGAGAATTCTTTGGAAGCTATACTTATGGTACAAGAATCATTATCAGGAAATCATCAACATGCAAAACAATCTTGGTTTGTCCTGATCAGACCAGATCATTTAATGGTCATACCAATACTTGTGTTTTGTATGTATGCAGGCAGTTCATACTCAAGTAGGGGCCATTTTTATCCTCACACATGATTGTCCTAACTTTTTATTATCTCTTTCCTATTCCAGAACTGTATATATGCCAAATGATGACCAGAGACAGAGTGAGACTCCAGCTGGGAAGGTAAAGGTCACCCTTGCTTGAAAGCTAGTCGTATCTGACTCTTGGGTTCAGTGCTCATCTCTGTTTCATAGCCAAAGAGCCAGAGCTGTCTGTTTCTGTAGATGTATCCGTGATCATGTGGCAGGCATACGAAACGCTGTATACTTTCCCATCGAAGTGGTCCCTGTTTATCTACTTGCAATTTCTTGCTTTCGAACTGCTGGGTTGGCAGGAGCTGGGACAAAGACAGGAGCTCATTCCGTCTTGTAGTATTTGGGTATCGAACTGCTGACCTGTCACCTTCCAGTCAGCATCTTAACCACTTGAGCCAGCTGGGAAGAGGCAGATTCAAATCACTACTTAGCCATGAAACTCACTTTGGAATCCTTGTACAGTGACCACTTTTTGGCTAAACCTACCTCACAGGTTAATAGGATAAAATGGGAGGAGGGAGAGAAGCAAGGATGCAAACCCCCCATTTTTCTCCTTGAAGAATTAGCATGGTAAAATAAAATAAATAATTGGCTTCAACTGTGATTATATCACAACAACTTTTTCTTAGTGTCCAGGCCAGATGTGAAACTGCGAAAATGAAGTGGGGATGAACAGCAAGATTTCACCAACTGAAATTCTTTGGTGCCAAATCTGAATGCTCTAGGGCAATGGTTCCCAACAAGGGGTACACAGCCCACAGGTGGACTTCAATTCCCAGAAGCCTAAGTCAGTACATTGGCTGATCAGTGCTTTGGGGAAATGACTTAGGCTTCTGGGAATTGAAGTCCAAACACCAGCATTTGGGAAACACTGCTCTAGGGGAAAAAACTCTGAGGCAAGCTTTAAATTTCTAGTCTGTGGAACTAAAAATGTTTTTTTTTCCTCCTGCACATGGTGGTAAAACTCTTACTTCAATTGCAGCAGCACCCTTTGCTGCCACAGCAACAGGACGCTGAGCAAAAGGACTTAGGAAGCAAGAAGCTTGAGAAAATGGGTGGGGGTGGGGAAGAAAACCATCTCACCAGGACTCATCACCATCAATCAACACGGCAGTAACAACAGGGTGCCCGGAAAAGAGAGTTCCATTCTCCCTAGCAACTGTTCCTATATTATTAGCAAAACCTGACGCCCAATTCCAACCCGAGGATATTACACCCTATCAACACAATAGCAACCTGTGACTCTCAGGTGACTTACAAGACGTAATAAGAAAGTATGCAGCTAGGAATTATGAGATCAACTGCCCTCTAGGAAAGTTTCTGCCTGATCCAGAATTTAAAAAAATATATTTGTGGAACTTTAAATGTAAAACTACAACTGACATGGTGCCTCTTTGCTATGTAAGGTTAAATAGAAGGCAGGCACGAAGTCCCTTACATATACTATAACTGTGCTCCAAGTAAAAGAAGAAACAAATAACTATTTGGACATTGGAATATAGCCCTGTGTTGTTTTTAACTTCTGATGGTTTTAACTCTGACGTTTTAGTGTTGGGTTTTATTTTTGTTTTTATTTTGGATGTAAGCCGCCCAGAGTCGGGTCCTCCTGATTGGGGCGGGGTATTAAATTTAATAATAATAATAATAATAATAATAATAATAATAATAATAATAATAATAATAATAATAATAATAATAATAATAATAATAATGATGATGATGATGATGATGATGATGATGATGATGATGATGATGATCACTGCCTTGATAACCCTCCACTTTTCTGCTGCCTTCCCAAACTGTTCTAATTGGCAAACACACCAGGATATGGCCCTGTCTTCTTTCACTTTATCCACTACTGTACATGTGGCCACCATTATATGAAAAATAACTAAGCAATCATTTCTGGAGGGAAATTTCTCACACATAATTTTATTAGTTATGTTAAAGATAGGGAAGCTTTCGTCAAAATAAGAGTAACATGAAATCTTGCTGTATAACTTATGGCACATAAGGCTGATGATGTCACCAACTGTAGCAATGGGGGGAGGGGATGAATACTTCTAATGCCTACCATCACTGCCTAAAATCTGCACAGATTACAGGGATCCCATTCACAGGGAAGCCACTGGGGGCTATGACATAAGGGAAGTCTTTCATTTCTGAAAATCACTGCTGCCAGCGGCACCCAAGGGCTTTCCCTCAATGAATGGGATCTCAAGGAAGCCTTGGGGCTTTGGAATGTGGGGGAAGGTCTTTAATTGCTTATTTCTAAAATGCATAGTGGCTGATGACATCATTAGCCTTATGTAATGCAAGTTAAAGTAACAGGATTTCAGCCATTATATATGCAATGATAAATCAGGAAAACGATATAAGCTTCCCTGAAACATTTAAGAAAACTGCAAAACAACAAGAAGTCTGTTGTATTGTCACTTAAGAGAGTATGGATTTAATTTTAGCAAACATATTTCTAAAAGAGCATGAGCTCTACTGAAACTGTATCAGACAACTCAACAGGCAAGAAATATAAAGACTCCTTACTTATTTTAGGAGACACTCATCACACACACATAAATTTTCCCTTACACAACTGGCTTTATAAATTAAGCCTTATTTCCGAATCACAGGAAAATATTCAACATCACAAAATGATCCCCCACAGCAAACTCTCTCCCAACCTAGATTAGTTCTTTTCTTCAAGCTTTCTATTAGATTAGAATGTCACACTCAATCCTGTAATGCCTGAACTATCACTTGACATACTGTTTATAAACTGTAAAGGCAACTCTAGGTGTAAAAGTAATGATACCAAATGATAGTACTGTACTAAAACACATCTAAAGCACTTCAGGCATTTAGTTCTACTTTTAATACGCCTCAAAAACGTTCACTACAGAAAAACATTCACTGCATATTGTCTAACATGCCTGAGTTATTGAGATGTACCAGAGTAAACAAGGGAACACCCACCACATGTATTATAGTACAACTCAACACTTGGAATGTTGTTGGTGTGTCGGGGAAACCTTTCAAGGAAAATGTACAGTACTCTCTCTGGATCCCTGCAAGTCTCACCGAGGTCAGAAACAACCCTACTTGGCAGGTTCCAGCAAGACAGCTGCATTGTTGCCAAATGTTGTAATTAGACATGAATGCTAAGCCCCACTAGCCTCCAGCACCAAAGAAAAAGACTTAAGCAAGGGCTGCCACACCTTAAGTATTAAAGCAACTCCCTAAAGGCTGTCACAGCAGTTTAATATTTCAATCTTCACAGTGTTTCCCCCGCCAAGTCTAAGGCTGGACACTTCTGTGCGTGTCCAATTTCAAATTGCATTCAAAAGCCATAACTCTTGTTTCACTGATCAAACACCCCACATAAAGAGCTTGGCTGGACTGTGGCATCCATTTGTGGCTGCCCAACTGGAACTGACTGTGAAAGCTTGTATGATAATTTCTTAACATTTTTACCTATAAGCAAGCTCCAGTAACTTCCACAGGAGTTGTGTTGTCTGAAAGGAAAATAAAATCTCACTGACACTTTTCTTTATTCGTGTCAGAGGCACCACCAGCATATAATAACATGCAAAGCTAAAATTAACACTGTAGTTCTGCTATAAAAATGAAACTATCAGAAGCTTACTATGCAAATTAACACTGTGCACTACACAAGATATTTATATCAACTAGGTTCTCAAAAGTCCTGAGACAACACACATACAGCATCCTTGTCTTTCCCATTAATATTTCAAAATAAATGCAACTGATTGATTCGCAGCATTCTCATGCATTTGTAATACAGTACAGTGGAACCTCAGTTAATGTAATTAATGCGATCTCTAGGACATTTCTTACAACAAAAATTACTTTAACTGAATTTCCCATAGGAATGCATTGAATGCAATTTCCCACAGGAATGCACTGAAAACCAAAATACTTTAACCGAAATGCAATTTCCCATAGAAATGCATTGAAAACCATGTAATCTGTTCTGAAAACAATTCCATAAACCAAACCACTATTTTCTATGGATTTCCTTTTGTTATGCGATTTTTATGTTAATTGAGCCGTTTGTTAGCCGAGGTTCCACTGTACCTATCACGATAGCCAACAATAATTAATAAAACTATCACAGTAAATCTGTTTCAGGGATTGCAGTGGCTCAAGTGGCTAAGATGCTGACTGGAAGGCAGGAGGTCAGCAGTTTGATTCCCGAGTACTGCAGGACGGAATGAGCTCCCATCTCTGTCCCAGCTCATGCCAACCTAGCAGTTCAAAAGCAAGAAATTGCAAGTAGATAAATAGGGACCACTTCGGTGGGAAGGTAAACAGTGCTCCGTGAGCTCCAGTGTCTAGTCATGGCTGCCACATGTCTACAGAAATGTCTGCAGAAGCAGACAGCACTGGCTCTTTGGCTTTGAAACAGAGATGAGCACTGAACCCTAGAGTCAGATACAACAGGATTTCGAGCAAGGAAAACCTTTACCTTTACTAAACCTGTTTCAGTAACAAATTCAATAATTTTAGGAGACAAAAAGCATCAGCAAATCAAAATAGCATCAGCAATCTCAGTTTAGATTTAACGTAAGAGCTGAAAAAGCCTGCTAAAATAAAATAGCACTAGTTTGCTAGGGAATAAGTAATGAGGAGAGTTGGTATACCCTTCTCAGAAGACTCCTTAATTTTCAGATGCTATTAAAGAAAAAGTTCTATATTCCATGGATCTTCTTCTACTCACTTTCCTGTAATCAAATTTACCTACAGTCTATAAATCTTTCCACATGACTATATCATTTATTTCCCATGCATTCCATGTACTCCGGTGTCTGGCTTTTGAGCAAGGGCAATCCTTATCTAAATACTACAGCATAATTATTTATTGCTCCCACAATAAAGTCAAAAGGCATTTACTTTTCCAGGGAATCTCAATGACTTGCTTCCAGACCTACAAAAACATCCACACATTTGATCATCCACTATCATCCCTTGTTCAGACTTCTGCTCTTCTTCCATGACAAAGAACTGTACATCATAGTGCATATCTCTACTTGAAAGTACCACATAATTAAAAATAGAGTGAAGCCTCATTGTTAGGTTTGCAATCCTATGGACTCCGACCAGGGATTAAATACTGAATACAGTGGCACTTACTTCTGAGGAAAGTTGTATAAAAATATACTCTGGGCTTGCTCAGATAGCACTCTCAGTTTCATACTTTTGCTCCCTCAATCTAGTATCACTGGCCATGCTGGCAGGGAAAGATGGGTATTCCAGTTCAATTTATCTAAAGAACAACAAGTTGGGAAAGACCAATCTATGATTGTACCACAATCATAGCTGTACTACAAGAACAAGCCTAGCAGAACCAACTCTTCTCTCACAAGGCTATGAAATGCTTCTGCTTTATTTCTGATATGCAATATTTCCAAACTTGGACAATCCACACATGTTTGTATATGAAGCTGACTTTTTTTTAAAAAAAAGACATAGTTAAGATCAGCCATAGGCCTGTCTTCAGATATACAGTAACAGTAAACTACAATCAACAGCAGCAAAAAATGGAAATACAGTACAGTATAGGTTTTTTGGTCTTCCCTACAAGGTGTACTGGCTTGTAAATTCACACAGATGTTTCTCAGTTTCTCTCCCCTTCTCTCAGAGACATATAAAATCCTATTTTCTGATCTATAGAGATTTTCTATCCTCAAGTTGTGTGAAGATAAAAGACCCAAAGCCAAATCCACTCACAAGTTCCTTCTAACACTGTCTCTGAACCTACAGATTTTCCTACATGCTTTTGCACAACCCCCTTTAAACTCCACCCAGAATATACCACAATCCTAAATTTATCGGCCAGATGGCAAACTTTAGTGATCTTTGTGAGACTCATTGTTTTTTGTTTTTTTTTGGGGGGGGGTAGGGACCTCTTTAACTCTGGCCCGAATGAGATCAGCTTCTACAAAGTTTTACTCTAGAGGAGCACCATGACTCACCAACCCCACGGGGGTGGGTGGGTGTCAAATTTTTTAACAAATTCATGGAGCTGAGAAGACCCTACGTCCCACTCCAAACCTCAGGGCTAACTTGGGAGTAAATACATACAAGAGGATGGGTTTGCGCAAAATAGTAACTCCTCAGATGCTGTCACAACACCAAAGCCACTCTGAGCCACTGATGGTAGCGATTTTGTTTCAAGCATATCAAGAGAGTAAACAACATGAAACAAAAAAAAAAGACCAAAAAAAGTTGCAGCACCTTAAAGACAACTCCTGTATTTAAAGGTGAGTTTTTGTGGATCAAGTCCACTTCATCAGACTGGGTTGAAAGGATTTTTGCTGGAGGAACTTCACTCAGGAGAGGACACCCGAATGAGGCTCCTTTTGTGTCTCCAAGATCTTGTCCTCACTGAAGTCGTCCTTGCAATTTCTTGCTTTCGAACTGCTAGGTTGGCAGGAGCTGGGGCAGAGACAGGCACTCACTCTGTCATGCAGAACTTGGGTCCTGAACCGCCGACTGGGCCAGCCTTCCAGCTCACAAGGCGAGCTTCTTAACCACCACAGTCCTGCAGTAGGGAATCAGGGCTACCTTCCAAGGAGGCGTGCCCAAGATACCCCCTCCCCAAAGCATCACACGCCTCCCTGTAAAGCTCATAGGAGTCCATGGGATTTACTCGTGTGAGGCCCCCTCACGAGGGGCTGCAGTGACTCAGTGGTCAAGACGCTCGCCTTGTTAGCTGAAAGGCCGGCAAGTTGTCAGTTCGAGACCTGGGTACTGCACGACAGTTAGCACCCATCTCCGTCCCAAACCGTTTGGAAGCAAATAATTGCAAGTAGATAAATAGAAGGACCACTTCCATGGGGAAAAGGTCTTGGGGACACGAAAGGAGAGCCTCAGTTCCTCCAGCAAAAATCCTTTCAACCCAGTAGAAAAATTGCAAGTACTGTAGATAAATAGGGACCACTTCGGTGGGTTGAAGAAAGGTCTTGGGGACATGAAAGGAGCCTGATTCGGTGTCCAGCAAATAAAATAAAATCCTTTCAACCCAGAATAATTTATGACATGAAATTAGTATTACTCGTGAGGAGGGAAACTGGGGGGGAGGGGGAACCTACTCGGGAGTAAGGAAGGCGCGTCTGGGGGTGTGAAGTAAAGAGAGGTCCGAGAGGGAGGTTGGTTCCCCTCAAGGCTCTTCTTACCCCACCTCGGTGGAGGTCAAATAAATACGCAATTCTGTCTCATGGGCAGCTTCCTCCTCCTCCCCCCCCAGCTCCGGTTCTCCCGGTAACACCAACGGCCGCTGCGGGCCCCCCCCCCCACTCTTTGCCCCCCACCCCACCCCGGACTCTCCCCGCCTCACCCTTCGTGGCTCCGGCAGGGGCAGGCGGGCAAGGCTGGTCCGTCCCTCCGTCGTTCTCGGCCGGTCGCGCGCGAGAGCAGCGGCACCAACGGCCGCCCCGCTCCTGCCGCGCCCCCAAAGCCCCCTCCCTTCCCCCACCCGGGCCGGAAACCGGGGCCGAGGAGGAGGGGGGGCCTTTAATGACCACGCGCCGGAAGGGGCGTCAGCGCACGAGAGGGAGGGGGAAGGGGGGAAGAACGAGGACTAATCCGCCACTTCCGGTCCGGAATAATAATAATAATAATAATAATTTCATGTCAGAAATTATTCTAGGTTGAAGTGGAAGGGATTTTTGCTCAGGGGACGCTCGAATGAGGCTCCTTTTATGCCCCCCCCAGAGCTGGGACCAAGACGGGCACTCAAACTGCCGTGCAGTACCCAGGTCTCGAACTGCCGACGTGCCAGCCTTCCAGCTAGCAAGGCGAGCATCTTAACCACTGAGCCACCGCAGCCCACAAGTGTCTCCCGAGTTCTTTTCCCCACCAAAGTAGTCCCTATTTATTTACTTGCATGTGGGCTGCGGTGGCTGAGGGGTTAAGATGCTCGCCTATGTTAGCTGGAAGGATGGCAAGTCGGCAGTTCGAGACCTGGGTATTGCAGGACAGTTTGAGTGCCCGTCTTTGTCCCTCCTCTTGGGGGGGGGGGAGCATAGAAGGAGACTCATTCAGGGCATCCCCTGAGCGGAGTTTCTCCAGCAAAAAATCATTTCAACCCAGAATAATTTCTGACACGCAATTATTATTACTAGTAGTTGCAATTTCTAATTTCGTGTCAGAAATTATTCTGGGTTGAAAGGATTTTTTTCTGGAGGAACTCCGCTCATGGGACGCCCGAATGAGACTCCTTTCATGTCCACGAGATCTTTTTCCACCTAATTGGTCCCTATTTATCTCCTTGCTTTTTAAACTTTTAAAATCTTTTTTAGTATTTTGTAAATTACAGTTTAATTTCTTTTTAAAATTAATTTTAAACCAAATTGCTGAATTTGTAGGGGTATACCGTGGGATTGTTTAGTTTGTTTTGCACCCATGTGGGATTTGGTATTGTTTAGTTTGTTTTTGCACTCATGTTGTAAGCCGCCTAGAGTCGGGTTCGCCTGATTCGGGCGGGATAATAAATCTAAATAAATAAATAAGTAAATTGCTCGGTTGGCAGGAGCTGGGACAGAGACGGGCGCTCGTTCTGTCATGCAGTACCCGGGTCTCGAACTGCTTCCCTTCCAGTTAACAAGGCGAGCTTCTTAACCACTGAGCCACCGCAGCCCCAACGAGGACTAATCCGCCACTTCCGGTCCAGAGAAAGCCAGGATTCATCCACCCACCCACCCTCTCAGGCACCAGGGACGTTGTCATTTCTAGCGCCAGTGGTTATTTAGTACTTTACCAGCTGAGACTGCAGTGGCTTGGTGGTTAAAGACGCTGAGCTTGGCGTCTGGAAGATCGGTAGGTCAACAGTTCGAGACCCGAGTGCTGACAATGGAATGAGCGCCCGTCTCTGTCCCACCTCCTGCCAACCTAGTAGTTCGAAAGCAAGAAATTGCAAGTAGGTGTATAGGTGCCACTTCAGTGGGAAAGGTAAACAGTGTTCCGTGCACTCTGGCGTCTAAGTCATGCTTGCCACATGACCATGGAAACATCTGCAGACACAGACAGTGCTTTGGCATTATTGCGGGCGCTGCAAATTGTTTTCTTTGGTCCTCCACAACTTCCACCATAGATGTAAGAGAGCTAGAGCGGTCTCCTTTTTCGAATTTGTGTGTTCTATCTAACCGGGATTATAAAAACCACTAGAGGGCAGAAAGTGTCATAGTTACGCTGGGTGAGGTTGTTAGGGTCGTGGTAGTTAGTTCCTCTCTGCGTAGTACAGTTATGCTGACCCTGAGTTTTCCCTTATTAATTTTTTAATTAATAATTAATTAAAAATAACTTATTAATGTTTGTCAGAACATTGCAATGCACAGAGCGATTGTATCCATACACACATTCATTTCTAAGCCATTAAAAACTTTAAGAACATTGGCAAAAATGACTGATAAAATACAGAAATACTGTATGTGGATTCTCTGACCAGGCACCAAATTCACTGTTGAAAACTGCCACCCATATTTTCAAACTAAAGGGCATTTGGGGTAGGAGCACGAAGTGATATTGCATATGTTACATCTTCAGAAGTAGCAAAGTAGCTGGCTAGCACAAAATGACTGCAACAATATTGAGGAATATTTGACAGTCTATGATCAAGGTGCAACATCAGACAGCATGCACATTCATTTAAGATTTGAACAAATGGATACTGAGACGAATTGGGGCAGATTTCAGGGTATCCCAGTAGAAAAATAGATTGTGTGTTTGGAGAACCTGTCCTTGAGGACAATGTATTTGTGTAGAGCCCCCTGCTGAAAAGACCAATGGGCTCTATACAACACCTCAGCATGATGCTTGACAGGACACACTGCCTAAATACCAAAACTAAGGTTAGTACAAGAAACCATATCATCAGGAAACTCACAAAATATAAATGGGGAACTCAACCATCCATGCTGCATACATCAGCTTTGGCCCTGAGCATCTCCGCAGCAAAGTATGCTGCTCCAATATGGAGCGCATCCACGCATGCAAAACAAGTTGACGTCGCTGTTAATGAAGCCATGCGTATAGTGACAAGATGCCTCAAACCTATACCAGTTGAAACAATATACAGTACTCTCTTGTTGGTATCGCTCCACTTAAGATAAGGAGAGAAGTAGCAGAGGATGCTGAGAGAACTAAGGAAGAGAATGACCCTCAACATCCTCTGAACGGATATGAGCTTCAAGTTCACCGGCTCAGATCCAGAAAGAGTTTTATGGCAAGAACAAACATTCTTGAGCAGGGATTCTCAACCTGTGGCCCACAGGTCAAATACAGCCCATAGCACCATTTCATGTGGCTCCCACCACCTCCACCACACCAGGAAGTGACATGTGGTGGAGGAAGGGCAAAATGGCCATCCAGGCCCTGAAGCTATCTGAGGGAGTGTGACCCGGCCCCCAACTTAAAAAGGTTCAGAACTCCTGTTCTTGAGGGTACGCAAGAGCAAAACCAAATTAGAAGATGGAGAAAGGAGCTCACTGGACAAGGAACAACATTAAAGGAGGATAGGACTGAGGAACGCAACCTCCTCTTATGTTACTTGCAGGACCCTGAAGAGGCTGAGGGTTGGAGGAGTCCCTAAATCATCATCATCATTTTATTTATTTATTTAGATTTATTATCCTGCCCCAATCAGGCGAACCTGACTCTAGGCGGCTTACAAAAAAGAGAAAGCAATTGACGCAGGCGCACTGAGTACTGGAGGCACCCATGCATCAATTGGTATTTTAACGCATGCGCACTCACCAGCAGCCATTTTGGGCTGCAGTGTCAGGCAGCCGGAGAGGTGACTAAATCGGTCACCTCAAAAAGAAAAAAAGTAACCACCCTGGATGGTCTCCCAGGAAGGTTCTACTGAACCAGGACGAACCAGCCCATGCCCAGCACTGGCTCCCATCTTCTTTTGCCCTCCACCCTTACCAGCATCAAGGCCTTCTCAAATGAATCCCTTCTTCTCATCTGATGTCCAAAGCACCCCAGCCCCAGCCCTACCACTTTCTTATATAAATTTTCTATTTATATGCCGCTCTACTCTAAATGCAAGACCAACATGCTCAAGTGGGGACTGCTGGCAGACAACAACGTGCACTGTGAATGTGGAGAGATACAGAATCCAGGTCATTTAATGGCCTGCCGATTGCTACCAGAAACATGCACCAGTGAGGACTTAAGTTGGCCAACGACAAAGCCAAGAAAGTGGTTTCATTTTGGGAGTCCAGGGCTTGATCAGGACAAGAAAGAAGAAGTGGAAAGACCAGTCAGCAGGACCTGGTCACATTGTACTATGCTTAGGATAACAAAAAACTAATCTTCATGCCTTGTTCTGACAACTGCTCTCCCCTCATGTGATCTTATTCAGCCATTCTGGGGGTTGGGGATCAAGGCTAAGGGAGACATCCATCCCAGGTACAGCCTCCTCCCTGTCCGCTCATCTCCAGCCTAGGTGCAGTTTTTCCACCATCATCTGACACAGAACTGTTCCAGGATCCTGGCCTTGGGGCAGGAAGAGATAGAGCAATTGCAGGCAATATTCTAACTCTCTTTCTTTTGGCACACCTCAAAGCTGGTTGATTTCCTTTTCACTTCTTCCAAGGAAGATTATGGGAACAATCTTTTCACAGCCTCTAGTAACATTCTATACAATATAAATTTGAACTAATAAATAATAAATAAATCTACCTCTGCATTATTCATTCTTTAAACCTGTGTTCCCCAACCTTTGTTTTTTGGACTTCACTTCCCAGAAGCCTAAGTAAATTCCCCAAAGCACTGATCAGCCAATGTACTCACGTAGGCTTCTGGGAATTGAAGTCCCCTGTGGGACGTGGGTCCCACATCGAGAACCAGTGATGTAAGGTGACAGTTTTTATATAAGAATTTTATTTTGTTTTGATACATTGACTTTTTGATTGAGCCAATAAAGATATTGATTGACAATGCTTCAGTTTCTTTTGTCACCTAATACAGCTTGCTTTTATTTCGTTCCTCATCTTTATCCCACTCCACAGGACTAAGGGCTTGCATAAACATTTTTCCACCACAGGAAAAAAATGTCCTTGCCTTTAGACTTAAGGTCCACTTGCCTCAGTCTGGCCCATATCAGTTAAATTCATTAACTTGGGAATACATTGTTCCACTCATCAGTGGGCTTATTTCTGAATAGAACCTGCAAAGTTAACTCATCACCTTTAAAGGCACAATCCAGTGTATTTTACTGCAGGTTGAACCAGTAACCAGTCCCCAGCAGGTGTACAGGTGACTACATGAATCACTAGTGAATAAATGGAAAGGGAAGCTGAGTGCACAGAGTGACAAATTCTTGAAATGCAAACATAAAAGAATTGATGGACTATGACCGAAGACAAGTCGTTGACCATATATGGCTAAATCTGCATACTTGGCGTTATATGGTTCAATACATCCCAATGTTGACCATATATGGCTAAAAAACAGATTTACAGCTGCTCTTTGGCTTCTGATAAACCTTCTGTCAATAGAAGTGCAGAAGTAAGAGATCAAGGAGAAACAAAGGTCAAAGGAGCTGGCAGTGGATAAATAGCACTGGGTAGGAGTGAAAGCACTTACTTACAGGGACAACCTTGGGATTAGCCACGAAGCCAAGCTCTGCCATCCTCAGGTAAGTGTAAGAACAGGGCTGAATAGCCAGAGCTATCTGTCTAGATTTTGTCTCTTGCATTTATAACCTCAACTGCTAGAATGAAGTCTATGTGTGGGTCTTGTTCAGTCTAGTGGCTACTTCATGCCTTGGAGTCTATCCTGATTTGGTCTGGAGCTATTTGTACCCTGGATTCAAATCTATGTATAAATTTGCTCCAGAACTGACTCTGTTTCTTCCTCCTCAATCTAGACCCCATATAAATAGGACAGAATCAAGCCTATTCTGTTGGCGATCTGTAATTTGTTTGAACCTGCCATGCAGCCCTAGCTTAGCACAGGAGTAGAGAAATAAATGGTCTATTCAAACAGTTGTGGATGCAGGATCTCAATTCTTTAAGAAAAGGGGAATCAAGTGAGGGGGCAGTTTGGGGGTAATGAGGCAAATGTATGAATAATTCCATGGGATTGTTGCCCAGGGGCTATGTTGTGGCACCAGGTTAGAATATTCATATCAGCCAACCTGGAAGGGGGGGCTGTTCCTCTCTCTGTTCCCCACACCTGCTGGGCCAGCCATGTCTTCAGCCCTTTCCTAAAAACTGACAGTTCTGGCTGAAGACGAAGGTCCGTCGGCAGGAGGTTCCAAAAGGCCGGAGCAGATACCGAAAAGGCCCTCTTTCTTGTACTGGAGAGATGAGCCTCTCCAACAGATGGTACTTTTAGAGAGCCCCTCCAGCCTGCTCTTGTGGGGTGAGCAAATAACCTTGGCCTGCTCTTGTGGGGTGAGCAAATAACCTTGGGGTGATGCGGTCTCTCAGATAACCCTGTCCACTACCATGTAGGTCTTTAAAGGTGATAACCAGCACCTTTAATTGCACCCCGGGGCATACCGGTAACCAGTGCAGCTCCCGCAACAAGGGTGAGGGGTGGGCATACCATCCACACACCATCCCCATGCAGGCAGCTGCGTTCTGGACCAGCTGCAGCCTCTGAATTATCATGAAAGGCAGCCCCATGTAGAGCACCTCACTATTTTAAATGCAAATATCCAAGGCTCAATTGGTTTGTCTTTTTCCTGCTCACACCTCTGCTTGCCCTGAAATCGTTTATTGCTGGAATATAGCCAAAGACATGTCTTGGACCTTGTTTTATTATATTTCAAAACTAGATCTGTTGGAGCTCTTTGCTCCCTCTTTATAAGGTGTGCGTTTACGATGTTTGCTTATGGTACAATGTTTGCTTCTGCCAAGTGATAAACTCCCACAAGGAATGAAGGTAAAGGAAAGCACAAATGGGTAGGGAACTGAGAAGTAGAAAAAGAGAAATATAAGCATAAAGGACAGGTCAAGGCCTCCTGGAAAGATTGTGCGATTCATGAAAAAGGTGCCTGCATTGGTTGGAGAAGTGTGTGAACTAAGACTAAACAGCTGCAGTATTTCATGTCAGTTCCAATGGTCAGTACACGATTGTTTTCTCTGGTCTGGTGTAAAATGCAGGCATCGAGCTGAGCTGCACAGAAAGCAAATCACACAAGGAGTCAACTGAAGGAAAGGTGGTTTTAGATTGCTAACTCATTCATTAAAAGAAGGGGCTAGGTGAATTCTAAAAATGTCAGATTTTAATATGCCCCCAACTCTAAATCAGTAACGGCAAACCTTTTAGAGACTGAGTGCCCAAACAGAAGGGGGGGGAAGAACTCTGTGCTGGGGGGGGAGGGAGCTCTCCTATTGGGCTGCTGTACAGAGGGGCACTCTAGACATAGATGGACAATTTGCCATGAATACTAGACCTCTACCAGCATGTCACTGGCTGTGAGATGCCAAATTTGCATAAATTAACGGGATAAATATCACTGGTATGCTAACTATAAAGTATTTCCATGGAAGTAGACAGAAATTGACTTGATGCCTCTACTCTATTTCATGTTTCCTCTAGATCAAGTCAAAATGGCCGATGAAGAGATTGCCGCTCTGGTTGTGGACAACGGCTCTGGCATGTGCAAAGCGGGATTTGCAGGAGATGATGCCCCCCGTGCTGTATTTCCCTCCATCGTGGGGAGGCCCAGGCATCAGGGGGTCATGGTGGGGATGGGTCAGAAGGACAGCTACGTGGGAGATGAAGCTCAGAGCAAGAGAGGAATCCTGACCCTCAAGTATCCCATAGAACATGGCATAGTCACCAACTGGGATGACATGGAGAAGATCTGGCACCATACCTTTTATAATGAGTTGAGGGTGGCCCCGGAGGAACACCCGGTCTTGCTTACTGAAGCTCCCCTGAACCCAAAAGCCAACCGGGAGAAGATGACACAGATCATGTTTGAGACCTTCAACACGCCAGCCATGTACGTGGCGATCCAGGCGGTGCTGTCCCTCTACGCCTCTGGACGTACCACTGGGATTGTCATGGACTCTGGAGATGGAGTCACCCATATGGTGCCCATCTATGAAGGTTATGCTCTTCCTCATGCCATCTGCCGTGTGGACCTAGCTGGCCGCGATCTGACTGATTACCTCATGAAGATCCTGACCGAGAGAGGCTACAGCTTCACTACCACTGCTGAGAGAGAGATTGTGAGGGACATCAAGGAGAAGCTGTGCTACATCGCTTTGGACTTTGATCAAGAGATCGCCACAGCTGCTTCCTCCTCCTCCCTGGAGAAGAGCTATGAGTTGCCAGATGGGCAGGTGATCACCATTGGCAATGAGCGCTTCAGGTGTCCAGAAGCTCTCTTCCAACCTTCCTTCCTGGGCCTGGAAGAGTCAGGAATCCATGAGACCACCTACAAATCTATCATGAAGTGTGATGTGGATATCCGGAAGGACCTGTATTCCAACACGGTGCTCTCAGGAGGAACCACTATGTACCCGGGCATTGCTGACAGGATGCAGAAAGAGATCACTTCTCTGGCGCCTGGCACCATGAAGATCAAGATCATTGCTCCCCCGGAGCGCAAGTACTCTGTGTGGATTGGGGGTTCCATTCTGGCCTCTCTCTCCACCTTCCAGCAGATGTGGATCAGCAAGCAAGAGTATGATGAATCTGGCCCCTCCATTGTCCACCGTAAATGCTTTTAACAATCCAGATAACCAATCTCTTATTCCTGAAATTGATTTTAATTCTCTCCTCTTGCAATATATTCAACAGTGATTCCGTTCTTTGCAGCATTTTAAACAATATCTGTCTACTGTGATGATTCTGGAGATCAGGAATCAAGTGACTCTTCTTTAGTTCTGATTCCTGATTAGTTGTTCTAAGCTTGGTCTTAAATATAAAATGTTGCCTTCTAAAGCCCAAATGGAAGGCTGCTTTAGTTCTTTACAGATCATCCCTGGATAAAGAAAAGGAAAAAAAAGCAAATACAGTAAATGTTTTGCTCCTGAAGTAAGAATGCATAGCGGATTTCTCAATGTTCCATAGTATGTAGACATTTTCCTAGTGTCTTCATTGAAGAAAGGTGGAGAAAGCAATTACAAATGACACAGAAAGCACAACCAGAGGGACGTTCCCAAACAATTTTGTAATGCAATGATTTTACTGTTTGCAATGTTTTTTAAATGTTTTTGTTTTTAATATTTCATGTTTTAAATTTTTGCTCTTTGCTCTTAGATTTTTTTTAAAAAAAATCCTATGTTTTAAAATTGTTTTTATACAGTTCTGTAACCCAGCCTGAGATTCTTACTATTTAAATAAATAAAACTAAATTAAATCAAAACTGTCAAAATCAATATCAGGGGGAAAATGAGGAGCCTTCATAAAGAGTATTGTGTGATACATGAGATCAGTTTATCACTATGCATTTCTAGTGAAAAACTCAAAAGAACCCTTCCAAGGGCATTCAAGAAACAAAATGGCCACCCCTTTGAAGCTGTTGGGACAAAATAGACGCCTCCATCATGCAGGCAGGGCAAAATGGCCATCCGGCCCTCAAGCTGACTGAAAGAGCATGACCCGGACCCCAACTTGAAAAGATTGGGTATCCCTGCACTATATCTATTGCTCATTCCTGAAAGTAGAATGAGCTTGTTCTTATAGTTCAAACTTTTAATTGCATACTGGCAAACATTCCTCATTTATCACATACTGATCTTTACTGTCCCTTCTCTTTTTGAAACATGAAGTCTAGTGATAGGCAAACTGATAGCTACACACACACACACACACACACACACACACACACACACACACACACAGCTTCACACACACACACACACACACACACACACACACACACACACACAGCTTTAGCCAGGCAAACAAAGCTAGCGGTGTGATCCATACACAAAACAAACGTAGCGAGAAGGCGATACCTTTATTGGATCACTAAAAAATAAATTAATCATTGTGTGAGCTTTCATGATTCAAGATCACTTCTTCAGGCAGGCAGGCATTTGTTTCTTGTGGATAGGACAGGAAAATTATCACTGAAAGTCCCAAACATTCATGGTATGATGAATGCGGAAAAAGCAGCAGGATGTATGATAGCCTCACGCCACAGAAAGCCAGGTGTCTGCTTATTGCTCTCCCATGGCCTTTGAAGCTGTAAGCTTCCTTTTGTCGCCAGACAAAGGCAATACAAACTCCAGGGACCCTCCATCAGGGCTCCATTAGGGGCTTTAGCAAGGTTACTTTACCCAGACTATCCATCTATTCAGAGAAAAGTGACTTCTGGTCATAGTTGGAGATGCCAGCGACTGATTGACCTGTGACGCCAGGGATGGGCAGCGGTGGCCTTTAGATGAGGCTGAAGTATAGCATCCTCCATGTCTTACCTGTGCTAAGCTTCTTAGGGCAGATGAGGATTGCAGGCAAACAACCTCTGAAAAGCTAATTGTTCGTACTCATTATGACAATGTGCTAGTCCAGGCACTTCTCCTATGGCTTTTCTGCCACACTACTTTCCTTCTGTCCTGGTATCATACCAGGACAAAATATGAGAGTTCTCAGGTAAGAAGTAGTGGTTGGATTCTGTGCAATCTGATGGATGTCATTTCCTTTCCGTTCCCAAACTTTTCCAGTTTAGTGCTCTGGCAATGTCTCCAGCAAATTTCACTCAAAAGAATTAACTGCCACCATCCTCACTGAAAGAAGATGCAATGTAAAAGCCACAGGTCACTGAAGCAAGGGCACCTGGTTTAGTATCAGAATTTCTCCTTTCACACATCCAAACAAGCACTGGAGTAGATTTTACGAATTTTAATTTTAAAAAAAGATGGGGTGGGGCGTGGGGGTGTCCACACACACATGCAAGAGGGATAATTAAGGAGAAATAGAATAACTGCAAATACTACAAATCTGCCAGGAAGGTGTTAGACATCCTTTTCCTGTTTTCCATTCCACAGGTTGGGAAAATATTCACCAGTTTATGCCACATAGTCCAATTCCTTGCCATTCATCTCATATGACAGGGGAGAGCAGGTGTGGTCAAACTATGACCCATGGTTGGACCTGGCCCATGGCACAATTTCATGTGGCCTGTTGCCACCCTCACCATTCCCAGAAATGGGCGTATTTATGAAAGCTGTAAAACATGCCTATTCATGCGTAAATGCACCCGCACCTGCGGTTAACACTGCCGTAAAGCGCATTTACGACAATGTTTACGGTGTGAGGAACCACATGTCCAGCCAGCAGTGTGAAAAGTTTGGGAACCCCTGGCAGTGGTGGGCATCAGCAGGTTTGCACCAGTTCACCAGAACCAGTAGCAGAAATTCTGGCTGGAGCCACCCATCCAAGTTTTGAAATAAAGTAGTCCTAATTTGGGTGCTTTTCCCCTGGCCACGCCCACCATACCACGCCCACAGTGTGGTAGTAAAGACTTTTTTTTAGCCCACCACTGACCCCTGGGGTAGATCAAAGTGCCCAGAGGCAATCACAGTGTGGGGCATAATCCTGTACAGATCTCTCACATTAAATCTAGAACTTATAAGGTTAAATACAGTACATTGAAATTAAAAAGAAATGACAAGACTTGTACTTTTCTATACCTTTCATATGCTGTAAAAGCCCTGTTGTTCTGCCAAGGCTCGAGACTCTTTCCATATGATGCATTCTCAGACACAATTCACAGCAGTTCAAGACCCAAATGCTGTGTGACGGAGTGAGCGCCTGTCTCTATCCCAGCTCCTGCCAACCCAGCAGTTCGAAAGCAAAAAATTGCAAGTAGATAAATAGGTACCACTTCAGCAAAAAACATAAGAGTGTTACAGATGTTTGGTGTTTAGTCATGCCTGCCACATGTCCACGGAAACATCTGCAGATGCAGACAGTGCTGGCTCTTTGGCTGTAACGGAGATGAGCACTGCCTCCTAGAGTTGGACACGACTGGCTTTCAAGCAAGGGATATGGTTTAGGTATTAAGTTTGCCCTTTGTTTCCTCTTGATCTCGTCATTCCCCTCTTGTATTGACAGAAGGTTTATCAGAAGCCAAAGAGCAGCTGTAAATCTGTTTTTTAACCATATATGGTCAACAATATATGCCTCTATGAATGGCCAATGAGCCCTGGTGGTGCAGTGGTTAAACTGGTGTACTGCAACCCAAACATTGTGAGTTCGGTCCTGATAGGACCAAGGCGGACTCAGTCTTCCATCCTTCCGAGGTCAGTAATATGAGTACCCAGCATGTTTTGAGCAAAATGCTCATTACCTGTAAACCTCCCATAGAGTGCACTAAGTGCTATGGGGCAATATTTAAGTGTAATTGCTATTGCTATCGGTGGTCATAATACTTCAATTCATCCGTGTTTAGCATTTGAACATGTCCCAATCCATATGTGGACCTTCTTTCCATTTCTTTTATTTCTTTTATTTCTTTCCATTTCTTTTATTACTTCATTTATATGGCAACCTGTACACCTGCTGGGGACTGGTTATTGGTTTATCCTGCAGTAGAATACTCTGGGTGGTGCCTGGTGTTTGGACTTCAATTCCCAGAAGCCTAAGTCATTTCCCCAAAGCACTGATCAGCCAAATGTACTGACTTAGGCTTCTGGGAATTGAAGTCCCCCTGTGGGCTGTGTACCCCTTGTTGGGAACCAGTGCTTTAAACTAGTGACTTTTCATAGGAAAAATCAACAGAAGTTTATCATTGCCACCTTCTATGCAGTACGTACTAACAAAAGCGAGCTTATGTGTCACGGCTATTGATTCTTCCACCAGTGCAACCTTCAGCCATATTGCTGCCCAGTAGTTATCTTGAGGGGACTGCAGTGGCTTCATGGTTAAGACACTTAATTTGATGACCAGAAGGTTTGTAGGTCAACAGTTCAAGACCCAAGTGCCCCGCGATGGCGTGAGTCCATCGTCCTCTGTCCCAGCTCCTGGCAGCCTAGCAGTTTGGAAGTAAGAAACTGCAGATAGATAAATAAATAGGTACCACTTCAGCAGGAAAGATAACAGAGTCCCTTGTGCTCTGGTGTCTAGTCATGCCTGCCACAGGACCATGGAAATGTTTTAAACGCAAATAGCGCTAGCTCTTTGGCTATAAAAGGAGATGAGTACTGAACCCTAGGGTCGGATACGACTGGCTTTTGAGCAAAGGCAACCTTTACCTTTACTAGTTGCATTGAAGAGGGTGGATGGCTGTCTCAGCTGTGACCATGCTAACTTGGGTGACTGTGCTAGGAATCCAGACTAATGTCAGCTTGGTCCTCAAACTCCACTGGCTCACTCAAGCCCTTTCAGCATGTTAAGGTGGAGTACACAGAAAGAGCCTCCTTGAAGATTGTGGTATTCTTGAGCCACAATCAGGCATACCCTGGCAACAGCAGCCTTCTCACACTAAGACAGGTGAAAGGAACTGCAGATTGAACTCACTAAACAGTGCCTTCATTTTGGCAGTTTCACATCCGGCCAAGACATGGAAGAAGAAGCATGTTGAAGTGTGCATCAGAGGAAAGAGCTCTTTTACGGGAAGAATGCAGGCCAGGTGAGTCAGGGCCAAGGTTGTTGATCTTTCCCAAGAGAAGGGAGAAATGTCCGGAAGAGATAACCTATGAGTGTGAACCCCATGCGGTTCAAGGAACTATAAAAACTACTGGGTGTGAGTAGGTTAATTATGGTGGACGAGGCAGCATTAGAACTGGTAGGCCAGAAGTTGCAACTAAGTCATATTTCTTACTACTTTCAGTTAAGGGCTATTTAGATGATCGTTTTCAAGATTTTTATTCTTTTGTTCATACGGATGTGCTGCAATGTACAGAAGGATTGTGTAAAAATGTTCTTATAAGACCTTAAAAATATATAAAGAAAGGACAGATTAAATAAAACAATAACTTGGAGTCATTATTCAGCGAGGAGTCCACACAATGGTAGATATCTCCGCAACGACATTCCACCTGTGCAAATGGCCCTCGAAAATGAAGTCCATCTGTGTGCAGGGTTTTTGTTTGTTTGTTTGTTTAGCCATTTGGATATCACGTCACCCGCTGGCTAGGCTTTCACGTTGCCCAATGGATGTGACAGAGTGTGCTTTGGAGTCTTAGTCCCGGCCTAACATCATTGACAAGTGATGGGCAACACTGCCTAATTCAGGAATTCTCAACCTGTGGCCCACTAGCACCAATATATATGGCCCACCACTACCTCCACCACACCAGGAAATGCCATGTGCTGGAGGAAGGCCAAGATGGCCATCCAGCCCCCCGAACCTGTCTGAGGGAGCGTTACCCAGCCCCAGGCTTAAAAAGGTTGAGAACTCCTGTTAGACTGCTCAAGCCCCCACGCCTCGACAAATCTCTCACCTAGCGGGACAATATCGGAATAAATATAGGGAAATACATAAATATATATAAACACGGAAATAAATAATTTTCAACCAGAATTGTGCCATGTCAATTGGATTCTTTCTCCCCCTAACAAGATCTTCCATGCACACTAGGTGCAAAAGACTGAAAGAGGTTCACCAGTCCACCTTTTGTTCTTCTTTTGTGTCCCAATCAAACCCTGGACTGCCAAAATGAAACCACTTTCTTGGCATTGTCATTGGCCAAACTTAAGTCCTCATCGGTGCAGGTTTCTAGTAGCAATCGGCAGACTAGGAAATACCAAACAGTATTATGGCCAATGTGAATCTGCCAGAAGCACCAAAATTGTACATTTACCTTAGAACCAAATCCACCTAGTCCACTTCAATCCAGAGTTGGAGCCAATAAGTACAGTATAAGGAAAGCCATTTCAGTTCTAAATTTGGGACCTGCCTGAATCCGGTCCATAGCCCTAATACTTACTAGCCTGAGAATGCTAGAAATGCTTCTGAATAAATCAATGGAGAGCTGCACTGTTATCTCACCAGTTTAAAGGCACTATCCAGAGTATTTTACTGCAAGATGAACCAATATAACCAATCCCCAGCAGGTGTACAGGTAGCCAGAAAAATCACTAGTAAAGAAATGTCTTTGCAGAGATGTCTACCAATGTGTGGTCTCTTCGCTGAATAATGACTCCATCAAGGTATCTAAGGTAAAGAAATGTAAAGAAGAAGCAAGTATTCATTGGGATATATTGTCCAAATGCAAACATGGAAGAATGGTAGGATTATGAGCTGTTGACTATAGATGGCAAAAAAGGTACAGGTGCACATATTGTTGGCCATATATGGTTAAAAAACAGATTGACAGCTACTCTTTAACTTCTAATAAACTTTCTGTCAATACACGGGCGGAAGTATGAGGTCAAGGGGAAACAAACTGCAAATTGGCTGGTAGTGGATAAATAGCACCAGGCAGGAGGAAATGGAATTACTTACCGGGACCACCTTGGGATTAACCACAAAGCCAAGCTCTGCCAGCCTCAGGTAAGTGTAATAACAGGGATGAACAGGCATTCATCAGCTCCTCCTCTTTGGCCACTTGCAAAAAGTGAACATGCAGGTGAGATGCAATATCTTGCAGGCTCAGCAAAGGAACCACTGGAAAGGGCTTTAGCTTAAAGCAACCGTCTTGGAAACTGCAAGAAGGAAGGTTGCGTCTTGCAGTTCAGTCTGGTGGTTAGTTTGTGCCTTGGAGACTATCCTGATTTGGTCTGGAGCTATTATTTAACTTGTATCCTGCCTAATTGATGTAAGCAACACTCAGCCATTTTTAAATTTTATATAGCACCTTGCCAGGAAAATTAAAAATATTTTTGCAAGGAAAAGAAAACAAATTGTGAAAAATGCTCAGCACCTCCATAAAATACTGACCCTTTGCACTAATATAGCTGATTGTGCATGCCACTAGCTGAAAAAAAATGACATGTTTGGAATTACTACAGAAAACCACTTTGGTCTTGCTGACTAAGAAAAAAAAACAAATATATATGGAAGAAGATTGGGCTTATTTGCAGCTACCTGTATGCCATGTAGTTGATGGGAAATATATTGAGTTCAACTGTACTAGTCTGGCCTAAAGTGTAGGGTTAGGTGCAATGTCATCACATTTGACTGAAAGAATATTATATTGTTGTCCAAGACCCGCCTATTTAAAATTAAAACCTAGTAGGTTTGATATAATTATTTCCTCAGAAGTATGCTCAGAAGTAAAATCTGAATAAATTGAATTTATAAGACTTCTTGTCTGAATTATTCAATGTAAATCTACATATCTGTATGCAAACAAAGTAATGGCCATTGTTCAGTGTAGCCAGTTTCTAGTAGAATAGGGCCATTTGAATCAATGGTACTTATACAGGAGTTGATTCACCAAATCCCCTTGGACTCAATGGACTGACTCTGGTGTTAATTACTAAATTACTATTACTTTTTCCTAGGCAAAGACTGAGGGTTAGATGTAGCATGTTTGCAGTGCACATTAGATATCCCAGAGTGGCTGAGATGAAAGTTTGATAAAGTTACCTTAGGGTACTACCATTCTCAGATGGTAGGTTTGTATTTTAAATGCAAATATCCTAGGGTTAATTGGTCGTTTCCCTGCTCAAAGCAATGCAAAAGCAACCACACTTCTATATCGCCCCATAGCGCTTAGTGCACTCTCTGGGTGGTTAACAATCTAATTAACATTTTGCTCCCAACATACTGGGTATTCATTTTACTGACTTTGGAAGGACAGAAGGCTGAGTCAACCTTGAGTCATGGTCAAACTCTCAACCTTTTGGTTACAGGACAGCATTTTAACCACTGCACCAACAGGCCTGACACTCTGTTCGCCCTGAAATCTTTTATTGCTGGAATATGGCCAAATGCATGTCTTCGCTATACAAAACCAGATCGGTTAGAGCACTTTGTTCCCTCTTTGTAGGAGGCATGTTTATGACGTACAAGTATTTTTCCTAAGATCTGCCAAGAGATAAACTATCGACAAGGAATGATGATAAAGCGAAGTACAAATGGGTAGGGCACTCCCCGCCCCATCCCAATCAAGCACTCGAATGCCAAAATGAAGTAATTTTCTTGGCTTTGTTGTTGGTCAAAATTAAATCTATACTGTCCCATAGTACTTAGTGCACTTTCTACATTGCACTGGACTTTGATCAAGAGTCATAGGAGGGGCAGGATGTGTTCTTAATCATCCCAGGATGCAGGACACATAATAACAGGCTAAAATTACAAGATAAATTCACTTGAAATGGAATATTGATCAAAATTTGGCAGTCCAGTTCCAATATAGATTAATTGAAGACTTTGACAGTTGTTAATTAGAAAATCAGAGTAGACTAAATCAAGGTTAATTTTAACAATTGTTGCCAGTCAGCTCAACTTTGTCCTAGATCTCCTGCTTGATGCCTCTACTCTATTTGGTGTTTCCTTTAGATCATCTCAAAATGGCCGATGAAGAGATTGCCGCTCTGGTTGTGGACAACGGCTCTAGCATGTGCAAAGCGGGCTTTGCAGGAGATAATGCCCCCCGTGTCGTCTTTCCCTCCATCGTGGGGCGGCTCAGGCATCAAGGGGACATGGTGGGGATGGGTCAGAAGGACAGCTACGTGGGAGATGAAGCTCAGAGCAAGAGAGAAATCCTGACCCTCAAGTATCCCATAGAACATGGCATAGTCACCAAATGGGATGACATGGAGAAGATCTGGCACCATACCTTTTATAATGAGTTGAGGGTGGCCCCTGAAGAACATCCGGTCTTGCTTACTGAAGCTCCCATGAACCCAAGAGCCAACCGGGAGAAGATGACACAGATCATGTTTGAGACCTTCAACATGCCAGCCATGTACGTGGCCATCCATGCGGTGCTGTCCCTCTACGCCTCTGGACGTACCACTGGGATTGTCATAGATTCTGGAGATGGAGGCTCCCACACAGTCCCCATCTATGAAGGTTATGCCCTTCCCCACGTCGTTTTGCGTCAAGTCCTAGCTGGCTGTGATCTGACTGATTACCTTATGAAGATCCTGACCGAAAGAGGCTACAGCTTCACCACCACTGCTGAGAGAGAGATTGTGAGGGACATCAAGGAGAAGCTGTGCTACGTCGCGCTGGATTTTGAGCAAGAGATGGCCAGAGCCACTTCATCCTCCTCCCTGGAGAAGAGCTATGAGTTGCCAGATGGGCAGGTGATCACCATTGGCAATGAGCGCTTCAGGTGTCCAGAAGCTCTCTTCCAACCTTTCTTCCTGGGAATGGAGTCATGTGGCATCCATGAGACCACCTACCAATCTATCATGAAGTGTGACGTTGACATCCGGAAGGACCTGTATGCCAACACGGTGCTCTCAGGAGGAACCACCATGTATCCTGGCATTGCTGATAGGTTGCAGAAGGAGATCACGTCTCTGGCCCCCAGCACCATGAAGATCAAGATCGTTGCTCCCCCAGAGCGCAAGTACTCTGTGTGGATTGGGGGCTCCATGCTGGCTTCTCTTTCCACCTTCCAGCAGATGTGGATCAGCAAGCAAGAGTATGATGAATCTGGGCCCTCCATCGTCCACCGTAAATGCTTTTAACAATCCAGATGACCAAGCTCTTTTGCAATATCTTTAATGGTGATTCTGTTCTTTGTAGTATCTTATTCATTAAACATCTGTCTATTGTGTTTCGGAGGATTTTCGATAATGATTCTGGAGTTCTGGAATCAACTGAATCTTCTTTAGTTCTGATTCCTGATTAGTTACTCTAAGCTTGTTCCTGAATATAAAATGTTGCTTTCTATAGCCCATATTGTGGGTTTCTTTATTTCTTTGTGCATAATTTTTGGATTAAAAATATCTCAAATAATTGCTCTGCTCATAAAGTGTTTTCCTTGTACTGAGCCACATTTTCCCACTGTCTTCATAAGAGAAAATGGCAGATTATTAATGACACAGAACGAAACAAGATGCAACAACCAGAGGAAAGTCGCCAAGAGGAAACTAACATTTGTATTGTATTTCAAAATATGATTTTAATGTTTTAAGTTTTTGCTATTTGATCTTAAAATGGTCTTATTTAATTTATGTTTCACATATGTTTTTATACATCTTTGTAATCCACCCAGAGATCCTGTGATATAAGTTCTGGTACCTATGTTTTGTTGTTGTTATATGTTGTCAAGTTATCTCTGACGTATTGTGATCCTGTGAATCAACGCTTTCCAAGATAGCCCTATTCATCTCTTGCAGACTCAGGCTTGTAGCTGATAAATAAAAACTAATAATTTCAAAAAAAACACTGCTAGGTGGCTTGAGTGGTCGGTCTAACTAGGCAGTGTTGCCTATCTCTTGTAAATGATAAAACTCACCAAAACGTTCTTTGTTGGATCCCTTGGGCAAGGTGAAAGCGGCGGTCATCTTCTCCCGGTTGGCTTTTGGGTTCAGGGGAGCTTCAGTAAGCAAGACCGGGTGTTCCTCAGGGGCCACCCTCTACTCATTATAAAAGGTATGGTGCCACTCTATTTGGTGTTTCCTTTAGATCATCTCAAAATGGCCGATGAAGAGATTGCCGCTCTGGTTGTGGACAACGGCTCTGGCATATGCAAAGCGGGCTTTGCAGGAGATGATGCCCCCCATGCTGTATTTCCCTCCATCGTGGGGAGGCCCAGGCATCAGGGGGTCATGGTGGGGATGGGTCAGAAGGACAGCTACGTGGGAGATGAAGCTCAGAGCAAGAGAGGAATCCTGACCCTCAAGTATCCCATAGAACATGGCATAGTCACCAACTGGGATGACATGGAGAAGATCTGGCACCATACCTTTTATAATGAGTTGAGGGTGGCCCCTGAAGAACACCCGGTCTTGCTTACTGAAGCTCCCCTGAACCCAAAAGCCAACCGGGAGAAGATGACACAGATCATGTTTGAGACTTTCAACACGCCAGCCATGTACGTGGCAATCCAGGTGGTGCTGTCCCTCTACACCTTTGGACGTACCACTGGGATTGTCATGGACTCTGGAGATGGAGTCACCCATATGGTGCCCATCTATGAAGGTTATGCTCTTCCTCATGCCATCTGCCGTGTGGACCTAGGTGGCCGCGATCTGACTGATTACCTCATGAAGATCCTGACCGAGAGAGGCTACAGCTTCACTACCACCGCTGAGAGAGAGATTGTGAGGGACATCAAGGAGAAGCTGTGCTACATCGCTTTGGACTTTGATCAAGAGATCGCCACAGCTGCTTCCTCCTCCTCCCTGGAGAAGAGCTATGAGTTGCCAGATGGGCAGGTGATCACCATTGGCAATGAGCGCTTCAGGTGTCCAGAAGCTCTCTTCCAACCTTCCTTCCTGGGCCTGGAAGAGTCAGGAATCCATGAGACCACCTACAAATCTATCATGAAGTGTGATGTGGATATCCGGAAGGACCTGTATTCCAACACGGTGCTCTCAGGAGGAACCACTATGTACCCGGGCATTGCTGACAGGATGCAGAAAGAGATCACTTCTCTGGCGCCTGGCACCATGAAGATCAAGATCATTGCTCCCCCGGAGCGCAAGTACTCTGTGTGGATTGGGGGTTCCATTCTGGCCTCTCTCTCCACCTTCCAGCAGATGTGGATCAGCAAGCAAGAGTATGATGAATCTGGCCCCTCCATTGTCCACCGTAAATGCTTTTAACAATCCAGATAACCAATCTCTTATTCCTGAAATTGATTTTAATTCTCTCCTCTTGCAATATATTCAACAGTGATTCCGTTCTTTGCAGCATTTTAAACAATATCTGTCTACTGTGATGATTCTGGAGATCAGGAATCAAGTGACTCTTCTTTAGTTCTGATTCCTGATTAGTTGTTCTAAGCTTGGTCTTAAATATAAAATGTTGCCTTCTAAAGCCCAAATGGAAGGCTGCTTTAGTTCTTTACAGATCATCCCTGGATAAAGAAAAGAAAAAAAAAGCAAATACAGTAAATGTTTTGCTCATGAAGTAAGAATGCATAGTGGATTCCTCAATGTTCCATAGTATGTAGACATTTTCCTAGTGTCTTCATTGAAGAAAGGTGGAGAAAGCAATTACAAATGAGACAGAAAGCACAACCAGAGGACATTCCCAAACAATTTTGTAATGCAATGATTTTACTGTTTGTAATGTTTTTAAAATGTTTTTGTTTTTAATATTTCATGTTTTAAATTTTTGCTCTTTGCTCTTAGATTTTTTTTTTAAAAAAACCTATGTTTTAAAATTGTTTTTATACAGTTCTGTAACCCAGCCTGAGATTCTTACTATTTAAATAAATAAAACTAAATTAAATCAAAACTGTCAAAATCAATATCAGGGGGGAAATGAGGAGCCTTCATAAAGAGTATTGTGTGATACATGAGATCAGTTTATGACTATGCATTTCTAGTGAAAAACTCAAAAGAACCCTTCCAAGGGCATTCAAGAAACAAAATGGCCACCCCTTTGAAGCTGTTGGGACAAAATAGACGCCTCCATCATGCAGGCAGGGCAAAATGGCCATCCGGCCCTCAAGCTGACTGAAAGAGCATGACCCGGACCCCAACTTGAAAAGATTGGGTATCCCTGCACTATATCTATTGCTCATTCCTGAAAGTAGAATGAGCTTGTTCTTATAGTTCAAACTTTTAATTGCATACTGGCAAACATTCCTCATTTATCACATACTGATCTTTACTGTCCCTTCTCTTTTTGAAACATGAAGTCTAGTGATAGGCAAACTGATAGCTACACACACACACACACACACACACACACACACACACACACACACACACACACACACACACACACACACACACACACACACACACACAGCTTTAGCCAGGCAAACAAAGCTAGCGGTGTGATCCATACACAAAACAAACGTAGCGAGAAGGCGATACCTTTATTGGATCACTAAAAAATAAATTAATCATTGTGTGAGCTTTCATGATTCAAGATCACTTCTTCAGGCAGGCAGGCATTTGTTTCTTGTGGATAGGACAGGAAAATTATCACTGAAAGTCCCAAACATTCATGGTATGATGAATGCGGAAAAAGCAGCAGGATGTATGATAGCCTCCAAGCCAGGTGTCTGCTTATTGCTCTCCCATGGCCTTTGAAGCTGTAAGCTTCCTTTTGTGGCCAGACAAAGGCAATACAAACTCCAGGGACCCTCCATCAGGGCTCCATTAGGGGCTTTAGCAAGGTTACTTTACTCAGACTATCCATCTATTCAGAGAAAAGTGACTTCTGGTCATAGTTGGAGATGCCAGCGACTGATTGACCTGTGATGCCAGGGATGGGCAGCGGTGGCCTTTAGATGAGGCTGAAGTATAGCATCCTCCATGTCTTACCTGTGCTAAGCTTCTTAGGGCAGATGAGGATTGCAGGCAAACAACCTCTGAAAAGCTAATTGTTCGTACTCATTATGACAATGTGCTAGTCCAGGCACTTCTCCTATGGCTTTTCTGCCACACTACTTTCCTTCTGTCCTGGTATCATACCAGGACAAAATATGAGAGTTCTCAGGTAAGAAGTAGTGGTTGGATTCTGTGCAATCTGATGGATGTCATTTCCTTTCCGTTCCCAAACTTTTCCAGTTTAGTGCTCTGGCAATGTCTCCAGCAAATTTCACTCAAAAGAATTAACTGCCACCATCCTCACTGAAAGAAGATGCAATGTAAAAGCCACAGGTCACTGAAGCAAGGGCACCTGGTTTAGTATCAGAATTTCTCCTTTCACACATCCAAACAAGCACTGGAGTAGATTTTACAAATTTTAATTTTAAAAAAAGATGGGGTGGGGCGTGGGGGTGTCCACACACACATGCAAGAGGGATAATTAAGGAGAAATAGAATAACTGCAAATACTACAAATCTGCCAGGAAGGTGTTAGACATCCTTTTCCTGTTTTCCATTCCACAGGTTGGGAAAATATTCACCAGTTTATGCCACATAGTCCAATTCCTTGCCATTGATCTCATATGACAGGGGAGAGCAGGTGTGGTCAAACTATGACCCATGGTTGGACCTGGCCCATGGCACAATTTCATGTGGCCTGTTGCCACCCTCACCATTCCCAGAAATGGGCGTATTTATGAAAGCTGTAAAACATGCCTATTCATGCGTAAATGCACCCGCACCTGCGGTTAACACTGCCGTAAAGCGCATTTACGACAATGTTTACGGTGTGAGGAACCACATGTCCAGCCAGCAGTGTGAAAAGTTTGGGAACCCCTGGCAGTGGTGGGCATCAGCAGGTTTGCACCAGTTCACCAGAACCAGTAGCAGAAATTCTGGCTGGCGCCACCCATCCAAGTTTTGAAATAAAGTAGTCCTAATTTGGGTGCTTTTCCCCTGGCCACGCCCACCATACCACGCCCACAGTGTGGTAGTAAAGACTTTTTTTTAGCCCACCACTGACCCCTGGGGTAGATCAAAGTGCCCAGAGGCAATCACAGTGTGGGGCATAATCCTGTACAGATCTCTCACATTAAATCTAGAACTTATAAGGTTAAATACAGTACATTGAAATTAAAAAGAAATGACAAGACTTGTACTTTTCTATACCTTTCATATGCTGTAAAAGCCCTGTTGTTCTGCCAAGGCTCGAGACTCTTTCCATATGATGCATTCTCAGACACAATTCACAGCAGTTCAAGACCCAAATGCTGTGTGACGGAGTGAGCGCCTGTCTCTATCCCAGCTCCTGCCAACCCAGCAGTTCGAAAGCAAAAAATTGCAAGTAGATAAATAGCTACCACTTCAACAAAAAACATAACAGTGTTACAGATGTTTGGTGTTTAGTCATGCCTGCCACATGTCCACGGAAACATCTGCAGATGCAGACAGTGCTGGCTCTTTGGCTGTAACGGAGATGAGCACCGCCTCCTAGAGTTGGACACGACTGGCTTTCGAGCAAGGGATATGGTTTAGGTATTAAATTTGCCCTTTGTTTCCTCTTGATCTCGTCATTCCCCTCTTATATTGACAGAAGGTTTATCAGAAGCCAAAGAGCAGCTGTAAATCTGTTTTTTAACCATATATGGTCAACAATATATGCCTCTATGAATGGCCAATGAGTCCTGGTGGTGCGGTGGTTAAACTGGTGTACTGCAACCCAAACATTGTGAGTTCGGTCCTGATAGGACCAAGGCGGACTCAGTCTTCCATCCTTCCGAGGTCAGTAATATGAGTACCCAGCATGTTTTGAGCAAAATGCTCATTACCGGTAAACCTCCCATAGAGTGCACTAAGTGCTATGGGACAATATATAAGTGTAATTGCTATTGCTATCGGTGGTCATAATACTTCAATTCATCTGTGTTTAGCATTTGAACATGTCCCAATCCATATGTGGACCTTCTTTCCATTTCTTTTATTTCTTTTATTTCTTTCCATTTCTTTTATTTCTTCATTTATATGGCAACCTGTACACTGCTGGGGACTGGTTATTGGTTTATCCTGCAGTAGAATACTCTGGGTGGTGCCTGGTGTTTGGACTTCAATTCCCAGAAGCCTAAGTCATTTCCCCAAAGCACTGATCAGCCAATGTACTGACTTAGGCTTCTGGGAATTGAAGTCCCCCTGTGGGCTGTGTACCCCTTGTTGGGAACCAGTGCTTTAAACTAGTGACTTTTCATAGGAAAAATCAACAGAAGTTTATCATTGCCACCTTTTATGCAGTACGTACTAACAAAAGCGAGCTTATGTGTCACGGCTATTGGTTCTTCCACCAGTGCAACCTTCAGCCATATTGCTGCCCAGTAGTTACCTTGAGGGGACTGCGGTGGCTTCATGGTTAAGACACTGAATTTGATGACCAGAAGGTTTGTAGGTCAACAGTTCAAGACCCAAGTGCCCCACGATGGACTGAGTCCATCGCCCTCTGTCCCAGCTCCTGGCAGCCTAGCAGTTTGGAAGTAAGAAACTGCAGATAGATAAATAAATAGGTACCACTTCAGCAGGAAAGATAACAGAGTCCCTTGTGCTCTGGTGTCTAGTCATGCCTGCCACAGGACCATGGAAATGTTTTAAACGCAAATAGCGCTAGCTCTTTGGCTATAAACGGAGATGAGTACTGAACCCTAGGGTCGGATACGACTGGCTTTTGAGCAAAGGCAACCTTTACCTTTACTAGTTGCCTTGAAGAGGGTGGATGGGATGGCTGTCTCAGCTGTGACCATGCTAACTTGGGTGACCCTGCTAGGAATCCAGGCTAATAGAGTAGGTCTCCTGTCAGCTTGGTCCTCAAACTCCACTGGCTCACTCAAGCCCTTTCAGCACGTTAAGGTGGAGTACACAGAAAGAGCTTCCTTGAAGATTGTGGTATTCTTGTACCACAATTGGGCATACCCTTGTAAGAGCAGCCTTCTCACACTAGGACAGGTGAAAGGAACTGCAGAATGAACTCACTAAACAGTGCCTTCATTTTGGCAGTTTCACATCTGCCAAGACATGGAAGAAGCAGCATGTTGAAGTGTGCATCAGAGGAAAGAGCTCTTTTACGGGAAGAATGCAGGCCAGGTGAGTCAGGGCCAAGGTTGTTGATCTTCCCCAAGAGAAGGGAGAAACTTCCGGAAGAGATAACCTATGAGTGTGAACCCCATGCAGTTCAAGGAACTATAAAATCCACTGGGTGTGAGTAGGTTAATTATTGTGGACGAGGCAGCAGTAGAAATGGTAGGCCAGAAGTTACAACTAGGGTCATATTTCTTACTACTTTCAGTTAAGGGCTATTTAGATGATCGTTTTCAAGATTTTTATTCTTTTGTTCATACGGATGTGCTGCAATGTACAGAAGGATTGTGTAAAAATTTACTTATAAGACCTTTAAAAATATAAAGAAAGGACAGATTAAATAAAACAATAACTTGGAGTCATTATTCAGCGAGGAGTCCACACAATGGTAGATATCTCCGCAACGACATTCCACCTGTGCAAATGGCCCTCGAAAATGAAGTCCATCTGTGTGCAGGGTTTTTGTTTGTTTAGCCATTTGGATATCACGTCACCCGCTGGCTAGGCTTTCACGTTGCCCAATGGATGTGACAGAGGGTGCTTTGGAGTCTTAGTCCCAGCCTAACATCATTGACAAGTGATGGGCAACACTGCCTAATTCAGGAATTCTCAACCTGTGGCCCACTAGCACCAATATATATGGCCCACCACTACCTCCACCACACCAGGAAATGCCATGTGCTGGAGGAAGGCCAAGATGGCCATCCAGCCCCCCGAACCTGTCTGAGGGAGCGTTACCCAGCCCCAGGCTTAAAAAGGTTGAGAACTCTTGTTAGACTGCTCAAGCCCCCACGCCTCGACAAATCTCTCACCTAGCGGGACAATATCGGAATAAATATAGGGAAATACATAAATATATATAAACACGGAAATAAATAATTTTCAACCAGAATTGTGCCATGTCAATTGGATTCTCTCTCCCCCTAACAAGATCTTCCATGCACACTAGGTGCAAAAGACTGAAGGAGGTTCACCAGTCCACCTTTTGTTCTTCTTTTGTGTCCCAATCAAACCCTGGACTGCCAAAATGAAACCGCTTTCTTGGCGTTGTCATTGGCCAAACTTAAGTCCTCATCGGTGCAGGTTTCTAGTAGCAATCGGCAGACCAGGAAATACCAAACAGTATTATGGCCAATGTGAATCTGCCAGAAGCACCAAAATTGTACATTTACCTTAGAACCAAATCCACCTAGTCCACTTCAATCCAGAGTTGGAGCCAATAAGCACAGTATAAGGAAAGCCATTTCAGTTCTAAATTTGGGACCTGCCTGAATCCGGTCCATAGCCCTAATACTTACTAGCCTGAGAATGCTAGAAATGCTTCTGAATAAATCAATGGAGAGCTGCCCTGTTATCTCACCAGTTTAAAGGCACTATCCAGAGTATTCTACTGCAAGATGAACCAATATAACCAATCCCCAGCAGATGTACAGGTAGCCACAAAAATCACTAGTAAAGAAATGTCATCGCAGAGATGTCTACCAATGTGTGGTCTCTTCGCTGAATAATGACTCCATCAAGGTATCTAAGGTAAAGAAATGTAAAGAGGAAGCAAGTATGCATTGGGATATATTGTCCAAATGCAAACATGGAAGAATGGTAGGATTATGAGCTGTTGACCATAGATGGCTAAAAAGGTACAGGTGCACATATTGTTGGCCATATATGGTTAAAAAACAGATTGAGAGCTACTCTTTAACTTCTAATAAACTTTCTGTCAATACACGGGCGGAAGTATGAGGTCAAGGGGAAACAAACTGCAAATTGGCTGGTAGTGGATAAATAGCACCAGGCAGGAGGAAATGGAATTACTTACCGGGACCACTTTGGGATTAACCACAAAGCCAAGCTCGGCCAGCCTCAGGTAAGTGTAAGAACAGGGCTGAATAGCGTAGCATTCTGTACAGATTCTGTCTCTTGCATCCATCAGCTCCTCCTCTTTGGCCACTTGCAAAAAGTGAACATGCAGGTGAGATGCAATATCTTGCAGGCTCAGCTAAGGGACCCCTGGAAAGGGCTTTAGCTTTAAAGCAACCATCTTGGAAACTGCAAGAAGGAAGGTTGTGTCTTGCAGTTCAGTCTGGTGGTTAGTTTGTGCCTTGGAGTCTATCCTGATTTGGTCTGGAGCTATTATTTAACTTGGATCCTGCCTAATTGATGTAAGCAACACTCAGCCATTTTTAAATTTTATATAGCACCTTGCCAGGAAAATTAAAAATATTTTTGCAAGGAAAAGAAAACAAATTGTGAAAAATGCTCAGCACCTCCATAAAATACTGAACCTTTGCACTAATATAGCTGATTGTGCATGCCACGAGCTGAAAAAAGTATATGACATGTTTGGAATTACTACAGAAAACCCAATTGGTCTTGCTGGCTGAGAAAAAAGAACAACAAATATATATGGAAGAAGATTGGGCTTATTTGCAGCTACCTGTATGCCATGTAGTTGATGGGAAATATATTGAGTTTAACTGTACTAGTCTGGCCTAAAGTGTAGGGTTAGGTGCAATGTCATCACATTTAACTGAAAGAATATTATATTGTTGTCCAAGACCTGCCTATTTAAAATTAAAGCCTAGTAGGTTTGATATAATTATTTCCTCAGAAGTATGCTCAGAAGTAAAATCTGAATAAATTGATTTTATAAGACTTCTTGTCTGAATTATTCAATGTAAATCTACATATCTGTATGCAAACAAAGTAATGGCCATTGTTCAGTGTAGCCAGTTGCTAGTAGAGTAGGGCCATTTGAATCAATGGTACTTATACAGGAGTTGATTCACCAAATCCCCTTGTACTCATTGGACCGACTGGTGTTAATTACTAAATTACTATTACTTTTTCCTAGGCAAAGACTGAGGGTAAGATGTAGCATGTTTGCAGTGCAGATTAGACATCCCAGAGTGGCTGAGATGAAAGCTTGATAAAGTTACCTTAGGGTACTACCATTCTCAGATGGTAGGTTTGTATTTTAAATGCAAATATCCTAGGGTTAATTGGTCCTTTCCCTGCTCAAAGCAATGCAAAAGCAACCACACTTCTATATCGGCCCATAGCGCTTAGTGCACTCTCTGGGTGGTTAACGATCTAATTAACATTTTGCTCCCAACATACTGGGTATTCATTTTACTGACTTTGGAAGGACAGAAGGCTGAGTCAACCTTGAGTCATGGTCAAACTCACAACCTTTTGGTTACAGGACAGCATTTTAACCACTGCACCAACAGGCCTGACACCTCTGTTCGCCCTGAAATTTTTTATTGCTGGAATATGGCCAAATGCATGTCTTTGCTATACAAAACCAGATCGGTTAGAGCACTTTGTTCCCACTTTGTAGGAGGCATCTTTATGATGTACAGTAATACCTCATATAACATTAGTATCGAATAACACTAAAATCGCATAACATTAAGGAATCTGGGGGGAAGAATTGCATCAGATAACATTAAGATCCTATGGGATGCTTCAGATAACAACCGCTAAAGCCTGTGTGGTTACAATGTATCTCTATGGATCCCATAGGATTTTAACATGCATCAGATAACACTAAAAATCATGTAACACCAAGACTTGTGGAACCAGGTTTTAGTGTATATGAGGTTTTACTGTACAAGTATTTTTCCTTAGATCTGCCAAGAGATAAACTATCGACAAGGAATGAAGATAAAGCGAAGTACAAATGGGTAGGGCGCTCCCTGCCCCATCCCAATCAAACACTTGAATGCCAAAATGAAGTAATTTTCTTGGCTTAGTTGTTGGCCAAAATTAAATCTATCCTGCCCCATAGTGTCAGTGGACATTCTACGTTGCACTAGACTTTGATCAAGAGTCATAGGAGGGGCAGGATGTGTTCTTAATCATCTCAGAATGCAGGACACACAATAGCAGGCTAAAACTACAAGATAAATTCACTTGAAATGGAATATTGATCAAAATTTGGCACTCCAGTTCCAATATAGATTAATTGAAGACTTTGACAGTTGTTAATTAGAAAATCAGAGTAGACTAAATCAAATTTAATTTTAACAATTGTTGGCAGTCAGCTCAACTTTGTCCTAGATCTCCTGCTTGATGCCTCTACTCTATTTGGTGTTTCCTTTAGATCATCTCAAAATGGCCGATGAAGAGATTGCCGCTCTGGTTGTGGACAACGGCTCTGGCATGTGCAAAGCGGGCTTTGCAGGAGATGATGCCCCCCGTGCTGTATTTCCCTCCATCGTGGGGAGGCCCAGGCATCAGGGGGTCATGGTGGGGATGGGTCAGAAGGACAGCTACGTGGGAGATGAAGCTCAGAGCAAGAGAGGAATCCTGACCCTCAAGTATCCCATAGAACATGGCATAGTCACCAACTGGGATGACATGGAGAAGATCTGGCACCATACTTTTTATAATGAGTTGAGGGTGGCCCCTGAGGAACACCCGGTCTTGCTTACTGAAGCTCCCCTGAACCCAAAAACCAACCGGGAGAAGATGACACAGATCATGTTAGAGACCTTTAACACGCCAGCCATGTACGTGGCCATCCAGGCGGTGCTGTCCCTCTACGCCTCTGGACGTACCACTGGGATCGTCATGGACTCTGGAGATGGAGTCACCCATACAGTTCCCATCTATGAAGGTTATGCCCTTCCCCACGCCATTAAGCGTCTAGACCTAGCTGGCCGCGATCTGACTGATTACCTCATGAAGATCCTGACCGAGAGAGGCTACAGCTTCACCACCACTGCTGAGAGAGAGATTGTGAGAGACATCAAGGAGAAGCTGTGCTATGTCGCACTGGATTTTGAGCAAGAGATGGCCACAGCCGCTTCATCGTCTTCTCTGGAGAAGAGCTATGAGTTGCCAGATGGGCAGGTGATCACCATTGGTAATGAGCGCTTCAGGTGTCCAGAAGCCCTCTTTCAACCTTCCTTCTTGGGCATGGAGCCAGCAGGAATCCATGAGGCCACCTACCAATCTATCATGAAGTGTGACGTTGACATCCGGAAGGACCTGTATGCCAACACGGTGCTCTCAGGAGGAACCACCATGTATCCTGGCATTGCTGATAGGATACAGAAGGAGATCATGGCTCTGGCACCTGGCACCATGAAGATCAAGATTGTTGCTCCCCCTGAGCGCAAGTACTCTGTGTGGATTGGGGGCTCCATCCTGGCTTCTCTTTCCACCTTCCAGCAGATGTGGATCAGCAAGCAAGAGTATGATGAATCTGGCCCCTCCATCGTCCACCGTAAATGCTTTTAACAATCCAGATGACCAAGCTCTTTTGGAATATCTTTAGCTCTTTTGCAATATATTTAACGGTGATTCTGTTCTTTGTAGTATCTTATTCATTAAACATCTGTCTATTGTGATTTGAGGATTTTCGATAATGTTTCTGGAGTTCAGGAATCAACTGAATCTTCTTTAGTTCTGATTCCTGATTAGTTACTCTAAGCTTAGTCCTGAAAATAAAATGTTGCTTTCTATAGCCCATATTGTGGGTTTCTTGTGTTTTCCTTGTAGTGAGCCACATTTTTCCACTGTCTTCATAAAAGAAAGAGAAAATGGCAGGTTATTAATGACATAGAATAAAACAAGATGCAATAACCAGAGGAAAGTTGCCAAGAGGAAACAAACATTTGTATTGTATTTCAAAATATGATTTTAATGTTTTAATAGTTTTTGCTTTTGTTGTTCAGTCGCACAGTCGATTCCGACCCTCTGCGACCCCATTGACCACTGTCCGCCAGGCACTTCTGTCCTCCACCATCCTCCTCTACTCGCTCAGCTCTGTGCCCATTGTCTCTACAATACCATCTAGCCATCTCATTTTGGGCCACCCCCTTTTTCTTTTGCTATTTGATCTTAAAATGGTCTTATTTATTTTATGTTTCACATATGTTTTTATACATCTTTGTAATCCACCCAGAGATCCTGTGATATAAGTTCTGGTACCTATGGTTTGTTGTTGTTATGTTGTCAAGTTATCTCTGACGTATTGTGATCCTGTGAATCAACGCTTTCCAAGATAGCCCTATTCATCTCTTGCAGACTCAGGCTTGTAGCTGATAAATAAAAACTAATAATTTCAAAAAACCCTTCTAGGTGACTTGAGTGGTCTAACTAGGCAGTGTTCCCTATCTCTTGTAAATGATAAAGTCACCAAACCGTTCTCTGTTGGATCCCTTGGGCAAGGTGAAAGCAGAGGGCACATGTCATGGTCTGCCTAACCAGTGGATGATATGATATCCAAATGGCTAACAACAACAACAACCAACATGCCAATGGGCTTAATTTTTCAAATCCATTTGCATGTGCGGGATGTTGTTGTGGAGATGTCTACCAATGCACGAACTCCTTGCTGAATAACAACTCCAAGGCATCCAAAGTAATTTCAAAACTACCAAAATTAATAATGGGGGGCGGGGGAGAGGAACCACCATAAAATCTGTATCAGTTCTCAACCTTTTTAAGCAGGGGACCGGGTCACGCTCCCGGTGACAGCTTCGGGGGCCGGATGGCCATTTTGCCCTATCTGCACCACGTGACACTTCCTGGTGTGGCGGAGATGGTCTACATGAAATGGCTCTGCAGGCTGCATTCGGCCCACAGGCCGCAGGTTGAGAATCCCTGATCTATATTATACTATGTGGCAATTGGTGCAAGAACCAGAAGGTCAGAAGTTCGAGACTTCAGTGCTTCACGACGGAGTGAAGCTCCCCTCTCTGTAATAGCTCCTCCCCACCCAGCAGTTCAAAAGCAAGAAATATCAAATAAATAAATAGATACTCCTTCAGCAGGAAAGGTAACAGTGTCTTGTGCACTTTGGTGTCTAGCCATGCCTGCCACATGACCCCAGAAATGTCTGCATAGACAGCGCTGACTCTTTGGCTGTAAACAGCGATGAGCACCGAAACCTAGAGTTGGATGCGACTGGCTTTTGAGCAAGGGAGACCTAAAGCCTGTGGTCTCACAAACCTAGGGACTCTTTCCATATGGTACATTTGCAGACATGCATCCAGACGGAATCTCATTCGGTGATTTTTCCGACTTTTATAGTGGTAGCAATATTCTACTTGTCAAAATCAGGATGACCTACTGTACATATTATGTATCTTAATTTACATATAATGTAAACTTTACGTGTGGAATGTTGCCAAGTTTCTTCTGCATTTTGACCCTAACATCCTATACCACTGGAGGGGCAGAGGCTGAGGCCCCAGCTCAGGGGACGTGGGCCCCAGATGTGGCCATAGTGAGAAAAAATAGAGGCTTCCTATTTGTAATGGCAGCGTGGAATCTGGGTCACACGAGGGTCTCCATGGGCACTGGGTGGCATCCTTAAGGTAAAGGTAAGGATCACCCTTGCTCAAAAGCCAGTCATATCTGACTCTAGGGTTCAGTGCTCATCTGTTTATAGCCAAAGAGCCAGTGCTGTCTGCATTTGCAGATGTCTTTGTGGACATGTGGCAGGCATGCCTAGACCGGAGTGCACGGAACACTGTTAACCTCCCCACCAAAATGGTACCTATTTACCTACTTGCAATTTCTTGCTTTCAGGAGCAAGACAGCTCCCTCCCTCATGCAGTCCCTGGGAATCAAACTCTGACCAGCGAGTTCAGCGTCCCAACCACTTGATCCACCACTGACCTTAAGACCCAGGTAAACGCTTACCTTAAGAACCAGCTTAATGCTAGCCAATGGGGTTATCAATTTGCAGAGGGGAAAAACTACCTTACCAAAAAGAAGTTACATCCCCACCAAGTGGTCACAAAATGATGAGCGACTCTTATGAGGACACAATTTAGAATGGAGCATGGGGGGGGGGAGCTGGTTGGCTAAAGAGAACTACAGGCTGCAACATTTTGTTGCAGATACTAGTTGAAATGATCAAATGCTATAGGACCTACCCTTTCCAAAGCAGTGCCCGATGGAGGGGACAGAGTAGTGGAACAGGATTCCGGAGACCTGTTTGACGCTCCGCTTAGCCATGGAAGTTCAGTGTGTATGTGTGACCATTCCAAATACTGTATATATATTACTTTGTGACTGCAAAAAAAGGTTTATGCTATTTTCGATTACATTAACAGAAGTGTAATATCCAAGACCTGTGAGGTAATAGTCTTCCAATTGGTACTAGTTAGGCCTCATCAGTTTAAGGATGTCAACAAACTGGAATAAGTTTGCACCACCATAAGTGTCTAACACTAAACCTGGCAGTATATAAAGATAATTCTGTACTTACTTGGTTATTTGGTTGATCTGTACTTCACACATCTAGTTTGACACGGCGGATCGAAGCATTATCTCCCATGAGATTTTATTTACAATAAATTCGTAAGGACAAGGGTGACCAGGGTACTGGAAATCAATTCTCTAGGAAAGACTTGAAGGAACTGGGCGTGATTAGCCTTGAGAAAAGGAGACTGGGGTAGTGGTGGAATGGTAACACTTTTCAAATACTTGATAGTCATGAAGAGGGCTAGGATCTGTTCTTGATCATCCCAGAGTGCAGGACATGTAATAATGTCAAATTATTGAATAATATAAACTGTAGAATACAGCTATTAACAATTGATACACACACACACACACACACACAGTAATACCCCGGATAACGCGAGTACCGTATAGCGTGAAAACCGCATAACGTTACAAGATTTTCGGAAAAATCTTGTATCGAATAACATGATATTTAACATTATCTGATATGTTCGTTCTTAGCAGCAGGGTGGCTGGAAAGCTGAACAGGGTTCTCCGTTCAGCTTCCCAGCCACCCTGCAGCTACGGAGGCAGGGGTGGGGAGGCTGGAAAGCTGACGGGGGGCTCCCCAGTCGGCTTCCCCAGCCACCCCGCAGCTGCGGAGGCAAGGACGGGTGGCTAGGGAAGCCGACAGGGAGTCCCCGTCAGCTTCCCCAGCCACCCTGCAGCTGTAGATCGGGTCCTCTGATCTCTCTGGAGCAGGCAGGGGACACGATCCAAGCTGTTTCTGGGCTTCCCCGACGTCCTCAGCCAGTGCAGCAAGCCAAAACGTCAGGGTTCGAATCCCGACATTCTGGCTTTCTGCAGCCTCCAGGGAAACAGGGCTTTTTTTAACATTGTGTGATTACCTCATGATATATATTTATTGTGGGGAGATTTTATAGAATTTGTCCTATTGAAGGTCAGATGCCAGTGAAATAATGTATTTTGGAGAGAAGTGGGGTAATTAACTAAATAGATCAGGGGTCGGCAACCTTTTAAAGTCAGGGGCCAGGTCACGCTCCCTCAGTTGAAGGGGCAGATTGGTGTTCCAATACTTGCTGTAAACCCTGCCATAAACATGTCCATGTCTGTTGTAAACCCAGTGGCAGCAGTTGGATCGAGGGCGGGGGCTAGATTTGGCCCACAGGTTGCTGACCCCTGGAATAGATGGTGGTAGTGACAAGTTTGTATAATAATGTTATTATGTTTGCATTTGGTATACTGATTTATGTTTTACGTATAAAAAGGAGAAACAAATATATATTTATTATTCCATCCTGAAGTTTTATTTTTGTTTTCCAGACATGCAAAGCTTAGAGAAGCAACTTTTATCAAGATCTTGCTCTGTGATGGAAGATTAGGACAGTTGCAATAATACTGAATGAAAGAAGGCACAAAACATTAGCAGGAAGGAAAAGATGATTTTTTAAAAAATCAAAGATGAAGAATTTTAAGGAGCAGACAGGCAGGCTAATACTCTCAGTGATAAGAATCAACACATAGCATATCACAGAACAGCTGATCCAGTAGGAAAATACTAGCGGTTAAAAAACCATGTTAATTTTCTACCTAGATATGACAACAAAGACACTCAAAAGCATTTACGGTGGACGATGGATGGGCCAGATTCATCATACTCTTGCTTGCTGATCCACATCTGCTGGAAGGTGGAAAGAGAAGCCAGGATGGAGCCTCCGATCCACACAGAGTACTTGCGCTCTGGAGGAGCAACGATCTTGATCTTCATGGTGCTGGGGGCCAGAGACGTGATCTCCTTCTGCATCCTGTCGGCAATGCCAGGGTACATGGTGCTCCCTCCTGATAGGACCGTGTTTGCATAGAGGTCCTTCCGGATGTCAACATCACACTTCATGATGGAATTGAATGTGGTCTCATGGATGCCACATGACTCCATGCCCAGGAAGGAAGGTTGAAAGAGGGCTTCTGGACACCTGAAACGCTCATTGCCAATGGTGATCACCTGCCCATCTGGCAACTCATAGCTCTTCTCCAGGGAGGAGGATGAAGCAGCTGTGGCCATCTCTTGCTCAAAATCCAGCGCGACATAGCACAGCTTCTCCTTGATGTCCCTCACAATCTCTCTCTCAGCGGTGGTGGTGAAGCTGTAGCCTCTCTCGGTCAGGATCTTCATGAGGTAATCAGTCAGATCACGGCCAGCAAGGTCTAGACGCAAAATGGCGTGGGGAAGAGCATAACCTTCATAGATGGGGACTGTGTGGGTGACTCCATCTCCAGAATCCATGACGATCCCAGTGGTACGTCCAGAGGCATAGAGGGACAGCACCGCCTGGATGGCCACGTACATGGCTGGCGTGTTGAAGGTCTCAAACATGATCTGTGTCATCTTCTCCCGGTTGGCTTTTGGGTTCAGGGGAGCTTCAGTAAGCAAGACCGGGTGTTCCTCAGGGGCCACCCTCAACTCATTATAAAAGGTATGGTGCCAGATCTTTTCCATGTCATCCCAGTTGGTGACTATGCCATGTTCAATGGGATACTTGAGGGTCAGGATTCCTCTCTTGCTCTGAGCTTCATCTCCCACGTAGCTGTCCTTCTGACCCATCCCCACCATGACCCCCTGATGCCTGGGCCGCCCCACGATGGAGGGAAATACAGCACGGGGGGCATCATCTCCTGCAAAGCCCGCTTTGCACATGCCAGAGCCATTGTCTACAACTAGAGCGGCAATCTCTTCATCGGCCATTTTGACTTAATCTAGAGGAAAACACCAAATAGAGTAGAGGCATCAAACAAGTGATTTAGGACAAGGGTGGACACTAGAAATCACATGTCTCAAATAGGTGCAGGCGTTTCTGTGGTCATGTGGCAGGCATGACTAGACAACAGAGTGTACGGAATGCTGTTTTACCTTCCCACCGAAGTGGTCCCTGTTTATCTACAGTACTGTACTTGCAATTTTTTGCTTTGGAACTGCTAGGTTGGCAGGAGCTGGGACAAAGGTGAGAGCTCCACTCCACCCTGCAGTCCTCAGGAATCGAACTGCTGACCTCCCACCTTCCAGTCAGCGTCTTAGCCACTTGAGCCACTGCAGTCCTCATAAATGTTAATATCATTGGTCCCCCTCCCCTCCCCTCCCCCAAAGTGAACCCTCCTTTACTGAGATCTTGATGCAGTCACCTTTTCCTCCCTGTTTGGTTCAGAATCAGCCCCTTGAGGCATTAAACCTGCCTGACTTCCACTGCAATAATAATAATAATAATAATAATAATAATAATAATAATAATAATAATAATAATAATAATAATAATAATAATAATAATAATAATAATATATGAATATATATGAATTTCTTCTTTGGTAAACCCATGGCAAACTTTGTTTCCTTTTAAATCTAGTAGTGCAAAACTGCAGCCTTGAAATGGGAACGCTAAAGCCGGGTGCAAATATTAGGAAGGCTCGGTTTTAGGACGAGAGGGAAGGTGCTTACCTGAAAGCAACACAGCCGCGCTATATATAAGAAGACAGCCCGGCGGCGCAATAGAAGACAACGGAGACCCGCAACTCGCGCGCCTGATTCGTTTTGAAACGAGGCCCCGCCCCGGCGTCCCCGCGCGACGATTGGTCGCCTTCCCCACCGGCTCCGGCTTCCTCATTGGCCAAGACGCGCCAGCGGCTCCGACGTCACAATGCAAACCCACCATTTTGTGAATCGCGCCTTTTCTGAACGGGCGTCCGCCGCCGCGCTACGTTTGGCAGCTCCGGGACTGCGATTCCCAGAATCCTTTGAGGCAACGGAGCGGGCGGATTGGTCCGTTCTCTACCCTATCTTTCCCGGCGCCGGTGGTTCTTTTTTTTTTTCCCTTTTTGCCCCCGCAGAAAAAGGGAGGTGAACGTTCTTTCCTGCGCACTACAACTCCCAGCATGCCTCGCACGGGCTCAGGGAAGCGCTTCCGGCTGGACGAAGGTGTTGGTCATAAACATCCAGGTACGGGGGAGCCTCCTAGTAAAGGGTTTTATTGGGGGGATTTCTAAGGGGAGGCGAGGCTTGTTATAGGGGTTTTGTCCCCCTTTTTATTGTTATTATTATTATCTTCCTCCTCCAGAGGCAGAGGAGAACCGTGTTAGAGGAGGCAGTGAGGTCCAATGGTTACAGTCATGGCTTCTTGCCTACCTTTGAGGGTGGGGTTTTTTTTTTTTGGGGGGGTGGTCTCTGGTCATTTCTAGTCTAGTCCTCACATTTTATTCTCCCCCTTTCCCCTCCCGAGCCTTGGTTCCCAACGTGGGTCACACGCCCCACGGGGGGGGGAGTTTGAATTTTAAAAGTTGGGGCCATTTGGAAGCTTGTTTATTTAGACCCAAGTTGAGGGATGCCTTTGAGATGTGGTGCTGGAGGAGAGTTTTGAGAGTCCCCTGGACAGCGAGGAGAACAAATAGGTCAATCTTAGATGAAATTAACCCTGACTGCTCCTTAGAAGGTCAAGATGAAGCTTAAGTAGTTTGGACATCAAATGAGAAGAGAGGATTCGCTTGAGAAAGCCTTGATGCTGGGACGGGTGGAGGGCAAAAGAAGAAGGGGACGGCCCAAAATGAGATGGCTAGATGGTATTGTGGAGACAATGGGCACAGAGCTGAGCGAGTTGAGGGGGATGGTGGAGGGCAGGAGTGCCTGGCGGACAGCGGTCCATGGGGTCATTGCAAAGGGTCGGAATCGACTGTGCGACTGAACAACAAAAGGGCCTTTTAGGCTTCCTTCACGTGAATAGGAGTTCACTTTTTGAATAATCAGAATTATGTCATGAAGGGATCAAGATTTTAGAGATGATGATTTTGGGCATGGTGCAAAAAATGGTTGGGAGCCACTACTCCAGAGGTTTTCGGCTGAATTAAGGGGCTGGGCGGAGACAAGTTTTCCCTCAGGTGTCCCTAGACTACAGCTCCCATTCGCCCCAGACAACACCGCCATCCATGGAGGATGAGAGGGCATGTAGGTCTTGGAGCAGAGCTGAGAGACCAAATGTCACCTTGTTTGGTTGTCAGGTTGTTATTGAAGAAAGCCACGTCCCTACACCTTGGTGGTGGTGGGGCTATTGCTGAGATTGTTTCTTTTTTCCCCCACCCCTTTCTTTCATCCTCACACCAACTTTGCAAGGATGGGCCTCATGGAGCTTGAGTTCTCAACCTTTTTAAGCCAGGGGCCTGGTCACACTCCCTCAGACAGCTTCGGGGTCCGGACGACTATTTTGCCCTTCCTCTGCCACATGGCGCTTCCTGGTGTGGTGGAGGTGGTGGTGGGCGTGGGCCCACATGAAATGGTGCTGTGGGCCTCTTCTGGCCCATTGGCCGCAGGTTGAGAATCCCTGTCATAGAGGAAAGAATCCTGTGTTGGTCTTGAATTCAGGATTTTTGTCTTTCCCCCTTTAAAAAAAAAAAGCAATTATTTTTAACACATAAAGAGAAAAAACAATAATAAAAATAACAAAACTATCATTGCATCAACAGAAATGTGCACCACCACCCCCGGGACATTATCCATCTTCTTCCTACTATCTGAACATAACTTTTTCTTTGATATCTTTATCCCCTATTTTCAAAAAGTGATATGTTGTTCTGGTTTTACGCCTTTAGTTTTAACTAATACATGGTTAATAAGCACTCCTCATAATGTTTTTGTCTTTCTGTCCAATATCTTGTCTACAACTTCATCATTTAGGCTCTAATAGGTAAATCTCCTTTGCTTTCTTTGGCCCTAGTTTTGGAAGTGAACTACAGTAGCAGGTTTTTTTTCTGATCTCATTTTTTGTTTCTTGGAATGTGTTTCCCATCCCATAATGGCTTAACTCATAGTATACTTACACCAGCAACAAAGCCAAGAAAGTGGCTTCATTTTGGCAGTCCAGGGTTTGATTGGGACATGAAAGAAGAAGTATACTTACAGGGCAGAACACAACTATTGTATTCCTATTTAGAAGAAAAAATAATTGTCAGTTATAATAAAATTCATATGCGGCATAGGTTCAAGTCAAAATTCAGGTCTCTCCACCCATTTTCTTTCCTTCTACATATTCTACATATTCTACATATTTTACAAGCCAGTGCCATTCTAATAAGAATCAGTTGAACAGTGAGTCAAGGTGCAACAACCATTGTGGAACTTGTGATCAATTTATGTGCTGTTTTTTATTCTCATAGATTAGAATTAAACAAGCTCATGAAGGGGAAATTGAACTTGGAATGTTTATTAGTTCAGTAGTTCATATATGTACACACAAGCATACAGAATTCTTCCCACAGAACAGATGGCGATAGTTGATCTTTTGGGAGACCATATCATATCTAGACCTAATTGTCCAGTCTTTTTTTTTTACTTAACTTTCTCTCTTTTGAGACCCTTTCCACAGTCCAGATGGTAGTAGACGACCTTGAGGGGCGGGGAACCCTTTTTACTGGAGGAAGTCTGAGGTGGTACCTGTCTCCTTCCCAGCTTCTGTGTTAGGAGTAGGTATTCTAGCATGCTTGAGCTGTGTTTGAGCTCCAACTCCTGGTATTGCTAACCATCAATGGTGTTGCTTGGGCCTTTTGAAAATATTAGTCCAAAATATCTGGAGATGCCAGATTGTTTACATGTGCTACATGTTTACATGTGCTACATGGAGATGCCAAATTGCTTACATGTTCTACCTTCAGGTTCAGAGGCAGCATTCATTGAACACCAGTTTTGGGTTGTGGGGAGAGGGGGAACTGTAAGGGAAGAAAACAGTTTTTACTTTCATGTCCTTCTTTTGTGGTTGTCCCCTGCAGGAAATGGAACTCTGACCTGGATCTGTAAATTTTCTTTTGCTTGTTTTTCTAGATTCCACTTGGAACGCAGACTGGGACCTTACAACATCAAGTCCGCCACAGGAAGCAAGCACCATGTCCTTGTCTGAGTGCTACATTGCTGTGAAGCTGGCTGATCAGCCGTTGGCTCCCAAATCCATTTTGAAGCTGCCAGAAACAGAACTGGGAGAATGCCCCTTGGGAGGTTGTAGCATCTCATACCTGAAACAGCTCATCACGGGGAAGTTGCAGGAATCTGTCCCTGACCCAGAGCTCATTGGTAAGCTGCTGGTATCACCATGGCTTGGTGGTGCCATAAATACTTGTAATGATGTTGAAAGTAACTGGCAAGTACCGTCAGTATCTTTAATCTTTTTCTTGAAAGTAGTGGACCGTATTCTTTCCATTTTTGGTTAAAGTAAATAAACTGCTGTTGTTGCTCACTCCTATTTATTATATTTATACCCTGCCCTTCTAGGAGATTTTCCTACTCTGTGTGGCTAACAGCACAAACTCTTACATTAAAAGCAGTCACACATTTATACATACATACATACATACATACATACATACATACATACATACATACATATATATAAATACCAGAGTAAAATAAAATAAGTAAAATAGCTGGTGTCTGAGGGCACAGAGGATCAACTAGCTGGTTAATTTATTGCTAAAGGAACCACACCCTGGAAGGCCTCCTTGAATAAAAAAGTTTTTAATTGTTTTTTTTAAAACTATCCAGTGATGGGGCCTGGTGCAGCTCCACCAGTAGTGTATTCCACAGTGTTGGTGCTGCCACTGAAAAGGCCCTATTTCTGGTTAAATATTTTTGAGCCATCCTCAGGGTTGGCACTTGGAGCTGTGCCAACTGTGATGAATGGGTGGTTCAGGGAATTGTTCTGAGGGAGAGACCTAACTGGACATGGCCAGGGTTAAAATTCAGACCTCCTGCTTGCAAAATTTGAACAGTGATCCTTTCCCTTATTAGTGTTGTTGAGGAAGAGAGTATCTCATATGTCTGTTCAAAATGTAAAACTGGTGTCCACTCATGTGTAATCCACTATTAAAATCCTGTGCTATTTTTTCAGATTTGATTTACTGTGGTCGTAAGCTGCGGGATGACCAGACCCTGGAATTCTATGGTATCCAATCTGGTTCCACGGTACATGTCCTCCGGAAATCCTGGCCTGAGCCAGAACAGAAACCAGGTAAAGTTGTTACTCTGGCAGAGCTGGTGTTTGTCTTTCCTCTGGCTAGAAAGAGAAAGGAAAAGAATATAGAATACAAACAACTGCCACTTTACTTTCAGCTTTGCATGTTTCATTGTCTTGACCAAATGGCATTAAGAAATCCATCTTTCCCACCCATTGTGGGAAAAGCAGAAATACTCAGCCTAAGTTAAGTAGGTTCTTTGGAGAACTGGAGCAGGCGTTGTATTTATGGTTCTTAGATATACTTATGCAGCCACAAAAACATAGAATTGTCTCTTGTCTTTAAATTGAAAGCAGGGATTTTTCTGAATATGGAGTAGCTTTACTTGCAGTTTTTCCTTCTGTTCCGAAGGACTGACCTTCCATGTTCCAGTTTGCATTCTCCCTTGTGATTTGGGAAGTGGTGGGTGGATCATTTGATAGTTTGGAACTTGAACTCTTAGCATCCTTAACTACTGGCCATGCTAGTTGGGGCGTTTGGGTGTTGAGTTTAAGATCTGGAGGAGCAAAGGTACCTCATTGTGCTTTATTATACTAGGGAGACCTGAGACCTCCTTTCATTCTGTGGCTAAGAAGGAATTGACGTCTGTTAAAGAAGAAGAATGGTCATATTTGTTGCTCTAAGAGAAGTGAAAGGCCTGCTGTTTTATCAGTTGGATAATTCTGATACTCTGGATACACAAGGGTTTATTACTCTATTGTCTTTGGTTCTGTGGTCACCATACCTCCTATTTTGTTGAGAGACCAAACCCAGCACAATCTTAATAGTGTGCCTTCCTCAGACAGCAAATGCTGAGGGTGGTAGAAAGATTTGCCTTCACTGTAGAGAGGATGCTCTTCCATAATTGAGGTTAAAGATGTGTTCCTGTTACTCTCTGACAATTAGACACCCCCCCCCCCTTTTCCTTCAGTGAAGGCAAAGGCAGGGATCATAGAATCACAGAATCACTGAGTTGGAAGGGGCCTTTTAGGCATCGGATCCAACCCCCTGCTCAAGGTAGGATTCTGAACCATAGTAGATATGACAGATGGTTGTCCAATTCTCTCCTGAATGCTTCCAGTCCAGAGCTCTCTTCTTCCCCATTTTGTCTTCACAACAAGAACAACAACCACAGCCCTCTGTGACAGGTCAGAATTGAGACCTTTTGGCTTTCCCAAGGTCACCCAGTTAATTTTCATGGCTTGGTGGGGACTAGATTCTGGATCTTCTAAATCCCAGGCCACTGGTCTCAACGCATTACCAAACTGGTTCTCTTGGTTTAGAACTGCCTCTGCAAGCTGATCTAGCACAGTGTCTCCCAAAATTTGGTTTTTGTACTTCAAATCCCAGAAACCTACTGGTAAGCCAATTCCCCAAAGTACTGATCAGCCAATGTACTGACTTAGGCTTCTGGGAACTGAAGTCCACCAGTGTTCCACAGAACATAGTTTGGGAAAATGATGATCTAGCGCCTGTTACACTCTAGCATTCCTTTACAATCAATTTCATACTCTGTGCCTGCAATGCTAGAGACACCTCAGATCTTGGAATTAATAGATAACCGTAGCCAGGGCTACATAGATTATCCTTGCATTGTTTTTTGCTGAGCTCCGGTCACATTTAATGGCTTGCTTTTCCTGTCCCCAGAACCAGTGGATAAAGTGGCCGCGGTACGAGAATTCCGTGTCCTGCACACGGCCTTGCATAGCAGTCCGGTCTTCCGAGATTCAGTAAGTGTTGCTGGTAGCGCTTCTTTGTCCGTTTCCTGGGACTGTGGGAAGAAATCCTGTGGCTGGAGTCATGTAGATGATATAATGTGGGCAGCAGATTGCTGCAGGGATGAAGCCAGTGTAAATACTGGCTGAAATCCACTGGTAGTTTACGGGTAGAGTAGGCCCATTGAGTCTGTGGGGGTTTGTGAGTCACTTCCTCTATATATCCCAGTATCTTGGCACTCCAGGTGTTTTGGACTTCAATTCCCAGAAGCCTAAGTCAGCACTCTTACTGATCAGGATTTCTGGGAATTGAAGTTCAAGAACACCTGGAGTGCAAGGTTCGCCGTCACTCTCCTAGTGGTTCAGTGGGCCTACTCTAACTGATGTATTGCTAGATTTCAGTCATTATCTGTTGCTTACTGGGTCATGCAAACAAGAGTGGAACAAGTAACGTCTATTCCAGGCTGTTCTTGGACTTCAATTACCAGAAGCCCAAGTCAACACTCCTGCTAATCAGGGCTTCTGGGAATTGAAGTTTAAAAACAGCTGGAGTGCCAAGATTCGCTATCATTGGTCTATGCTGACTTTGTAACTGGCAGCAGTTCACCCACCTGTAGCTATGCCATAGGATTTTGACCCTTAAAGCATATGTAACGGGTTTGGCTTCAGTGTTGATAAGCCCTGGTGGCACAGTGGTTAAACTGCTTGTACTGCAGCCAGAATGTTGTGAGTTCAAGCCTGACTAGGACTCAAGGTTAACTCAGCCTTCCATCCTTCTGAGGTTGGTAAAATGGGTACTTAACGTGTCGGGGACAAAATGCTAATTACTCTGAACCATCCAGAGTATGCACTAAGCATTATGGGGCAGCATATAAATGTAACTGCTAATCTCTCTCTTTCCCCATGCAGGTTTTCAAGATGCTGGGGAATAAGGAATCTCTGGACCAGATCATTGTTGCTACACCAGGGTTGAGCAGTGATCCAATTGCTTTGGGTGAGTACAGCCACAGAGGGCTTTGCATGCAGGCAAGATGCTGAAGTCATTTATTCAGTGGGCTTCGACTATGTTAAATAACTCTAAGCAACAGGATTTGGGCCAGCTTTTATAATCTACAGAGTTACATGCTGAAACACATTTGCTAGTCTTTAAAATCCAGTCTGGCCAGGTTATCCTGCTATGGTGATAGAGTAGACCATATTGCCAGCGACTCAGTGCCGAGTGTCAGGCGGCAGTTAACTAACTTGACAACCCTGAGGACTAGCAGCTTGGGTGCCCAAGTCCATAGGGAAGGGTGAGGGTCCCCAAGTGGATTAAATCCCACTTGAATCCATCTTGATGGAGGGCAGGAGCTTCGCCAATACTGGCCTGGGCTGAGGAGGACTTTGTGTGCCAAAAGGGCTCTGGACCAGAAAGTGACTCGGGGAGCTGGATCAGTGATACGGATGTCATGCTGTGATGCAGAAGGCAGATGAAAGGCCACTGCATTATATTCACAGGATAGTCTTCATGGCTAATTACCATGAGGAGCGCCAATATTCTGATTCGGATATGGCAGAAGAAGACAAAAAGTATCACAATATTTTTGTTTTTTCTGAAACAGGCTAACACAATTACCTCTCTTAACACTGTTATTTCCCTCTCTATCAGGTGTCTTGCAGGATAAGGATCTTTTCTCTGTCTTTGCTGACCCAACAATGCTAGACACGTAAGTTTGCTAAACAGCACAGACCTGAGTCAGATATACTCAATAATCAGCTATTTCTTAGTAAGAGGAAGGAGTTGTATTAGTAATCCTTGACTAATGCAGAGTTCCCATTCTGGCTTGTATTCCAGACTTTTGTCCTGTGTCTGGTAGATGTTGCAGCTAACAACAGCAGGAGATACCATAAATTCTAAGACCTACCATGGATATCTGAAACCATGGATAACAACAAACCCTATGTTTAATACATACCTGAGTCATAGAAGTGGAGGAGGGGTTTCAAATGCCTTCTTTGTTCAGATCTGGCCCATGGGCCATAGTATATAGGCACCCCTGTTGTAAACATTACAGTGCAGAGAGTGTCTCTAGTGGCCAGACCAGGTAATGCACCATATGTGTGTTAAGGATTTTTTGATCAAGTATTTTTAGGACAGGTTAACTGAAACCAGATACTGAACCTGCAGATGTAATCGGTGACCTGTATCCCGTAATTTCCCTTAATACTTATAAACTGACAAGGCAGTCCATCTTTCTACCATTTGGCAATTTCAAATTAAGCAGCTAATAGCAAAAATATTATGTCTTTGTACAGAAAATTCTATTGAGATTGGTGGCAGGGATACAACTCAGCCTTATTGTCATAACTCTTTCTAGGCTCATCCCAACCCATCCTGCTTTGGTGAATGCCATTGTCCTGGTTCTCCACTCTGTGGCCGGTAGCACGCCCTTGCCCACTGGTGAGACGTCCTCACGTAGCATGCCTTCCAGCTCCTATCGGGACATGCCAGGTGAGTGCCATGGTCCAAGACAAGAAGAGGGACAATGTTAAGAAGCATACAGTATCTTGACTGTCTGTGTAATTTTAAGAGAAGTGTCTGGGGAGCAAAGGCAGTTTGCCAGTGGAATGACACATCTAGAGAAGGTGGAGATTTGCAAGCAGAGCTGGGGCAGCCACCAGCTGAAGATATTTTAGCTTTGGATTGCTGGCATTGAGTGGAGGTTGGACTATTTGGGCTCCTATATATGTTTTTGGACTCTGCACCTCCCGTCAACCCTACCCAGTGTAACCAATTGTGAAGAATTCTGGGAGCTGCAGAACAAAAATGTCAGGAGGTGAACTGTTCTTCGTCCATTACTGGCCCAGATGACATCTATAGGTGCCCACATAGGGAAGGTGGCATTCAGTGGTATATTTTTAGATATTCTCAACTTTATCTTTTGTCCCTTCTGTGTTGTTACACGTACATAATGAGATCTGAGTTAGGACTAGCCTTTCGTTTCATTTTGGTGTCTTCTTCTGGACAGGTGGCTTCCTCTTCGAAGGTCTCTCCGATGACGAAGATGATTTCCATCAGGTAAAGTGAAAAGGATTAAAAAGTAGGGTTGGTGTCTGCGTGGAAGCAAAAGTTTAGAAACTAGAATGACCAGCATTACACAGTTGCCTTTTAACGTTCTCACAACGTATGTGGCTCATCTCTTCCCTGCTTTGTTCTCTTATTCTGGATGGAGAAAACAAGAACAGATTGTGAAGAGATGCCAAATTGGGGAAAAGGGGCAGTCAAATGGCCTTTGAGATTTAATGTAAGCAGCTGTCCAATAATGCATAGCTAAACACGATCGTCCTGACTTCCCAAATATAATGAGGCAATAGGTGGAGGTTGTTCTTGCTCGAAAGCCAGTTGTCTCTGACTCGGGTGCAGTGCTCATCTCTGTTTACAGCCAAAGAGCCAGCGCTGTCTGCGTCACATTTCTGTGGATGTGTGGCATTCATGCCTAGACACGGGTGTATGGAGCGCTGTTTACCTTCCCAACGAAGTGGTCCCTGTTTTGTCGACTGCAACTCATGTCTGAGAAGGCATTTTTTCCTGAAGCAGGAAAAATGTCATTGGCATGAATTTGTTTAAGGAGGATCCCAGCTTGCCATGAAGTGAGCCACGTACTATGATCACAGAGACATCTCCTGTGGAAATGAGACATGCAGGATTTAACACCGGGACTGTAATGGACTGCCGCAGCCTTGAGGATATGGACAAGGTGCCTATTTATCTACTTGCAATTTCTTGCTTTCGAACTGCTAGGTGGGCAGGAGCTGGGACAGAGATGAAAGCTCATTCCGTTGTGCAGAACTCAGGTCTTGACCTGCTGACCATCCAGTCATCAAGTTCAGTGTCTTAGCCACTTGAGCTAGCAGCTGGCCAAATGAGGTCTTGGATTGGGACTTGGATTGGGATTGTTAAGTGAGGCGACCATTCAGAGAAAATTCTCTTTAAGCGAGTTAGTCTCTAAGCGAGGCACTCTTTATGCGAAGTTTTACTTTATTTGGAATATTGGCATATATTTGTATCAGCTGTATTGGGCATGTTGAATCAATATGACGTGCAGCTTGTCATTCCTAAGTGTTATCATTCGCTTTCAATTTGCTGTGGCTGTACAAATTAATGGTCTCCAACAGTCTGATCATTAACTGGCGCTGATGAGGTTTTGCCAGCTTCCTTGATTGGGTAAAGCTCTTTCATGTTAGATCTTTCATTTTGCTTCCTCTTTCCCCAGCTATTGTCTTTTCCAGTTAATCTTGCCTTCTTACGCGAACAGTTGATATGTGGCTTTGTTTTTAGCTTCTAGGCCAAATTTTTCAATGATATTTGGTTCTGCTTTATTCCCTATTTCTCAGTTCCAGTCACTCGTGATTATCAGCACATCCTATTTTAATGTGTGATCAATTCCCTCAGGGAGACGTGCATAATAACTTTCCAAGTTCCCCCTCTTTACTCATTGTAGTCAGATCACAGATATGAATGATTATGGTTATTTTACTCTAGACTCATAGAATAACTAAGGGGTCTTTTAGGTCAGGGATTCTCAATCTGCAGCCCAGCCCCCCCGGCTTAAAAAGGTTGAGAACTCCTGTTTTAGGTCATCGAGTCCAAACCCCTGCTCAGTGCAGGAATCTGAATCATAGCAGATCTGACAGAGGGTTGTCCAATTCTCTCTTGAATACTTCCAGGGTTGGAGAACTTGGCCCCTCTGGAAGCAGTTGGTTCCACTGTCATACTGCTCTAACCATTAAGAGGTTTTTCCTAATATTTAGCCTACATCTGGCTTGCTGTAGTTTGAGCCCCTTACTCCGTGTCCTGCATTCTGGGACGATGGAGAAGAGATCCTCCTCTTCCTCTTTATGGTTATCTTTCAGGTATTTTAAGAGTTCTATCATATCCCCCCTCAGTCTCCTTTTCTCAAGGCTAAACATGCCCAGCTCCTTCAGTCTTTCTTCATATGGCTTGGTTTCCATTCCTCTGATCTTCCTTGTTGCCCTTCTCTGTACCTGCTCTAGATTTATTTGCATCTTTCTTAGAATGCGGTGCCCAGAATCGGACACAGGACTCTAGATGTGGTCTGTTTAGTGCTGAATAGAGAGGGACTAAGAGTACCTCTCTGGATTTGGAGACTAGACTTCTGTTAATGCAGCGTAAAACAGTGTTGGCTTTTTTGCAGCCATATCACACTCTTGACTCATATCTAATCTGATCTACAACAATTCCTTGATCCATCTTAATTGTAGTATTACTGAGCCTAGTATCCCCCATCTTGTAACTGTGCATCTGGTTTTTATTCCCTAGGTGTAAAACTTTACATGTATCCCTGTTAAGTTTCATTCTGCTGGTTTCAGCCCAGTGTTCAAGCCTATCAAGATTTTTTAAAAATAAATCTGCTCCTGTCTTCCAAGGTATTAGCTGTTTTACCCTTTTTATGTCATCTGCAAATTGGATGAGAATTCCCTCCACCAATTCATTTATGAAAATGTTGAAGAGCACACAGTCCAGGACTGAACCTTGTGGCACTCCACTTGTTACCCCCCTCCCAGCTTGAGAAGGAACCATTAATAAGAACTCTTTGAGTAGGATTCTGTAACCAACTGTATATCCACCTGACACTTGTGCTATCCAGGCCTCATGAATCAGAATATCATTACATCCACAGCATTCCCGCTGTAACAGCAAACCCAATGGATACTATTCAACTGCCCTTTGTGTTCAATCACACTTCACTGATTGGTTTCCCAAAGCCACATAGTTGGCCTTTGTGAACAGACTGGTGCCTGAGATAAGATCCCTGATGGATTCAGTCCCTGATGGTTGCGGAGCAAGCTTAAAAACCATCCATTTTATGACCGCGGTCATAAGCATAAATGTTTCTCTTTCCCTGCAGAGCACCAGGACAACCCCTTCAAGCAGCACCTCCGGGTCACGCCCGGCCTCTCTTGGCTACACTGGGGCAGCAGGACCTCGGCCCATCACTCAGAGTGAACTGGCAACAGCCCTGGCCCTGGCCAGCACTCCAGAGAGCAGCTCTCACACGCCGACCCCTGGGACGCAGGTAAAAGGAGAGGCTAGCGGCTGTGGTAGAAATAAAAGCAAAGCATTTTAGCACTTAGTGCACTCTAGTGAGGTCTCTGGCAGGACTTCTGTGCAAGAAGCAGAGTTTGAAGAAGTTTCTTCCTTAGGAATACAGCTCCCCTACACACTCAACTCTCTTGGCCATGGAGCTTTAGCCTAAAGACTGCACATTTAAAAACTCTTGCCACTTCACCTGTGTGCTAAATGTTGTTAGTGTTGGCCACATCAAAGGATGTTGCAAATTATCCAGAAGGCATCCCCTTCAAGAGAATAAGCAGAGCGGTTAAATAAGCAAAGCGGTTAAAGAGACCCAACCACATCCTCTTCCTGGTCAGTTAACCATGGCATTGCATTACATCTTTATGGCGAAAACCCTGTCAGAAGTGGGCTGTTCCAACCAACTTAGCAAACGTTTTTCACTTCATGAACTAGCCCTGGGGTGGCTAACTGTGGCCCTCCCGATGTCATCTCTCACAGTTATCCGGGTTAGCGCAGGCTGATGGGAGTTGAAGTTCAGGCGATACCTGGAGGGTAAGAAGTTGATGAAGCCAAAGTACTTTGGACACCAAATGAGAAGAGAGGATTCAATTGAGAAGGCCTTGATGCTGGGAAAGGTGGAAGGCAAAAGAAGAAGGGGGCGGCCAAAAATGAGATGGCTAGATGGTATTGTAGAGACAATGGGCACAGAACTGAGCGAGTTGAGGAGGATGGTGGAGGACAGAAGTGCCTGGCGGACAGTGGTCCATGGGGTCATCACAAAGGGTCAGAATTGACTGTGCGACTGAACAACAAAAAAGTTGAGAGCATCTTTCCCCCACCTACTCCATAAGGCAGTGATGGCAAACCTTGGCACTCCAGCTGTTCTTGAACTTCAAATCCCTGTAAATCTACACAAAAGGGTTTACTACGTGTGTTCTTGGAATTCCAATTCCCACAAACCCAAGTCTATGAATCCACATGAATGGGTTTACTGCACATACGCACAGTAAACCCATTCGTGTGGATTCACAGAGATTTGGGCTTCTGGGAATTGAAGTCCAAGAACAGCTGGAGTGCCAAGGTTCGCCATCCCAGCCATAAGGCATGATGGATGCATTTCACTGGTTGAAAATGCCTTGTCTTGGCCAGCTTTTACCCTCAGAAAGACCTGGAACAGAGGAGAGAAGATTAAAAGGGTTGATGGCTGATTTATGTTCAGTGGTGATTGCTTGGGAAGTTCTCACTGATGGTTGTTCCAAGTCTGATGTGTCTTAGCTGAATCAAGGTGCAATTCTACTTAGGAGGACTCATAGACATCCTACCTGCTACATCTGAGCTGTGGGAAGCATTGTCTTCTTACCAAGCTTCCATCTGCAGGTTCTACCTAGTAGCTGGTGTTCGTTAGTTTTGGCTGACCCAGATGCTGAGCTTTGGCACAGCTGGGAAGCCATGACTGGTTTCTTCTTCTTAGTGGCAGCTGGGTTCTCTTCTGCTTCTCCTCCTCCTCCTCTAGGGACACTCTTCAGGCACCTCTCCGATGTCCTCCAGTGTCCAGTCTGGAACTCCCATCACAAATGACCTCTTCAGCCAGGCTTTACAACATGCCCTGCAGGCCTCCGGGCAGCCAAATGTGCAGGTCAGTAGTCCTTCCTATCCTTTCACCCTGTTTGGGGCAAGACGCTTGGGTGATGCCTCCTGGCTGACAGCTGTTCTCAAGACAATGCCCTGTGCAGAGCAGCAGTGACAAATGACCTCGTGGATAGAGGAGAGATACATGACTTATTTATTTATCTATTTATATTTGTATTTGTTTATCGCCCTCCTCCCCGAAGGGACCCAGGGCGATTTCCAACAATTTTAAAAACACTTAAAAAATTAAAAATTTTAAAAAGCTTAAAAACTTAATTAAAAGCTAGGCATTATAACTTGGACGTACTGGGGGTCAAACCATCTAACTGGCTGGGGAAATTGAACCATCCACTCCCCAGACCAGACCTGTCAGCCAGGTTTTCACTCCTTTCCTGAAGGACAACAACTCTGTCTGCAGGCATAGCTCTATCGGGAGGAGGTTCCACAGGGCCAGAGCGGACACCGAGAAGGCCCTCCTTCTAGTGCCAGAGAGGTGCGCCTCTCTGGCTGATGGCACAACCAGAGAGCCTCTCCGGCCCGCTCTGGTGGGACGGATGGATGTCCTTGGGATGATGATGTGTCAAATTATTCTGGGTTGAAAGGATTCTTGTTAGAGAAACTCTGCTCAGGGGATGCCCGAATGAGGCTCCTTTCATGTCCCTAAGAGCTTTCTCCCCACTGAAGTGCTCCTTATTTATCTACTTGCTGTTTCTTGTTTTCAATCTGCTACATTGGCAGGAGCTGGGACAGAGATGGGCGCTCAATTCCACCATGCAGTGCCCAGGTCTCGAACTGCCAACTTGTTGGCCTTCTAGCTAACAAGGCGAGCTTCTTAACCACTGAGCCACTGCAGCCCCAGGGTAGAAGCTTTCTTTACCATGTTTTTTTCTTTGCCTGCAGAGCCAGTGGCAACCTCAGCTGCAGCAGTTGCGTGACATGGGCATTCATGACGATGAGCTCAGCCTCCGAGCGTTGCAGGCGACCGGTGGGGATATCCAGGCGGCCCTGGAGCTCATCTTTGCAGGAGGAGCTCCGTAGCGTCTCTCTGAAAGGCCTTCGTCCCTCCCCCGTATCCCCAGAAAGTAATTCTCTATCCCTGATTCCCCCCTTCGGTATGGAACTTTTTATTGGATGCTCGCCATTCATTGCATTGTGCTCCATCCTCTCTCCGCGTGGAGCATCCCAGGCTCTTTCCCACCCCAACTTTTCCTCACTGAATCACAGAGGAAGACCTGGAGCAAAAAATGGTGATAAGACAGGATCACTCTTATCTTGGAGAGACATTTTGTCAAGCAGCCGGAGCATCTGCCAAGCCAGTGGTGGTGACCCTTGGCACTCCAGCTGTTCTTGAACTTCCAGTTCCCAGAAGCCCAAGCCCCTGTGAATCCACACAATTGTGAATCCACACAATTGAAGTTCAAGAACAGCTGGAGTGCCAAGGGTCGCCATCACAGCCCAAAGGACTAAAGCCAGAGAATCTGAATGCCTGCTTTACGCACTATAGCAGTAAAGGCTCTCCAGCTGTTCTTGGAGTTGAATTTCCAGAAGCCCTGATCAGCAGGAGTGCTGACTTGGGCTTCTGGAAACTGAAGTCCAAGAGCACCTGGAGTGCCAAGGTTAGCCATCCCTGCTCTAGAGAGTCTTAGGCTTACTGTTTTACCTGCTCCTCCATTGCCTTAAAGAACTGGCATGCTTTCTCTTCCTTGTGTTACTGGTTTTACAACTGTTGACTTCCATGTTTCTGTTAAGTTTGTCTGGATTCATGGACCGTGGTCATTAAAAGCTTCCCTTCCTTCATGGTCTTGCCTTTCTGTGTGTGCTATCATTTAGGGCAATAAGAAATGCCACAAGTAGACCGTTAGAGCTGCAAATATGTTATTGTTAAGAGAGTATTTCTCCCCTTGATTTTAAGTTTGCAACTAGAGGCCCGTTGAGAACAGGTGGTTGGGATTCAACTTCCCTACTGCAGCATTTGGTAGAAAAGCCAGTCTGTGTAGCCCTGGGCAAGCAGCACAGTCCTGAGGGACCCCAGAAGGAGGAAATCTTCTGAATACTTCATATCCAGGAGGTCCTGGCGAGGATGCCCATAAATCAGAATTGAGTCACATACAGTTGTACCTCGCTTAAAGAGCATAATGTGTTCCACAGGATTGCTCTTTAAGTGAAACACCATTGTAAATGACCAATTGTGACTTCTTGAGGGGCGGGGGATTGCGAACCCCGATTAATTTGTTAAGCGAGTTTTTGGTTGGTTTTATTTGTTAAGCGAAATGAACATTCAGAGAAAATTCTGCTCTTTAAGTGAGTTACTCTTTAAGCAAGGCACTCTTTATGCGAGGTTTGACTAATTATTAGCTATTGTTTTGTGCCGTCAAGTTTGAAGTGACTTCTGGTGATCGTAATCGGGCTATCAAAATAAGTAAGATATTTAAGGAGTGGTTTTACCAGTTCCACATTCCCCAGTGAGTTTTCCGAGAGCTGATTGAGGATTCGAATCCAGGCCTCTTGAGCACTAGCCTGACACACACTACAACACACTGGGTGTGTTAGACAGCAAGGGGCAGAGTTTCTACATACTATAATGGGTTCCCAACCTAAGGCCCATGGGCCAGATCTGGCCCACAGTGCCATTTCATCTGGCCTCCCAATCCTCCAAGGGCATTGGGGAAACAAAATGGGCGTCCCTTTGAAGCTGTTGGGACAAAATGGCCACCACCACCCCATTGTGCAGGCAGGGCAAAGTGGCCATCTGGCCCTCAAAGCTGACAGAGAGCATGACCCGGCACCTGGCTTGAAAAGATTGGGAACCCCTGGACTATAATAACAATAACAACGAGCTGTGTAGACAATTGTGTTTTATGATGACCATTTCCAGGGTTTTCTAGGTAGAATTGAGATGTTGACCAGTCTCCTCTTCTAGGGAAATCCTGGAACTGTGTAGCTTGCCCACAACCACTCGGGCTGTTTCTAATTGCATAAGGCACTGTGGAAAATCAAGTTTCCAATATCCTCCAGAATCCTCGTGAACTACCAAAAATGTAAACGGCCCCAAAGAGCAACATTGGAAGTGGTTTTGGTATTTATTGATATTTTTCATGTTCAATGGTACAGGAATGCCATGTGATACTTATGAGAAGTGAATTAAACTTTCTTCAGACATCTCTGCCCTCGTGTGTGTTCTATCGTATGTGGAAAGGCCACAAGTGGTTTTTTATATTCTTTCAACTGTCCTGTAGTCAATAGTGTATCTGATTATAAACCATGTGTAAGAGAGCCGGTCAATTAGCATCACTTACACAAGTAACCTTTCCCTGTTGTATAACAAAATAGTTTTCTGTTCCCTGCTTTTTATTCTTACATGGGAATTTAGTCTGCACAGAGCAACAGATTAGGAGTTCCATGTGGTCCGAGGGCTACAATTCCACCTGATTTAAGGATTAAAATCGAGACGCCCACTTTAGCGCACTGCAATCCACGTACAGAAGGACTATTTTATTATCTCAGATGCTTGGATGGAACTCTGGCAACGTCTGTCTCCGTGGCTGTGGCAGATGGGAAGCCACTGTTCACATAGGGATGTAAATCCTCTCCCCAATGTGACTGTCAAGAAGACGAAACCATGGACCACATTGTATCCAGGTATCCATTATGTGCGTTTGGAGGCACAGTGGAGGACTTGCATAGTGCCACAGATGAAGGCCTTCAGTGGCTTTCAAGCCTGGACGTGGAACTCTAGGAACTTGAGATGGTCAATTTGTGCTTGCTGTAGATATCAACATTAATGTACACAACCACCATACGATAAATAAATAAATAAATTTAAGGATTTAAATTGGGAGTTCTCAACCTTTTAGAGCCAAGGGCCAGGTCACACTCCCTCAGACAGCTTCGGGGGCCAGACGGCCATTTTGCATTTCCTCCACCATATGGCACTTCCTCGTTGGTGGAGGTACTGGGGGGGGGGACATGAAATGGTGCCGCGGGCCACAAGTTGAGAATCCCTGTCCAACTTTTTTTTAAAAATTGTCAGAAATATATCATTGGCCACTAGAGGGTGGAATGGGGCTTTTCATTTTAAAAATCCTGCTTTTTGTAAGAATTTGGTGGGCGGATGTCACACGGGAGCTGATGAGACCCTCCCAACGTCTGGGAATTGCTATATCCAGTTCCCAAATCTCTGGAGAATGCCAAACTTTGTCATTCTCAAATCTGGTAAAGGTTGTCCTTGCTCAAAAGCCTATTGTATCTGACTCTAGGAATCGGTGCTCATCTCCATTTACAGCCAAAGAACCAGCGCTGTCTGCTTCTGCAGACATTTCCATGGTCATGTGGCAGGCATGACTAGACACTGGAGTGCATGGGACGCTGTTACCTTCCCACCAAAGTGATCCCTATTTATCTACTTCCAATTTCTTGCTTTGGAACTGCTAGGCTGGCAGGAGCTATGACAGGGATTAATGAATGAATGCTTATTAATTGATTAGTCTTATAAATAACATAACAGAAGAATTAAAATCTGTACAATAGAATGGAGTGCAATAAAATACAATAAAAATAGGGATGGGAACTCACTCCGTTGTGCAATGCTAGGGTCTTGCACTGCTGACCTGCCTACCTTCCAGTCATCAAGTCCGGTGTCTTAACCACTAAGCCGCTGCAGTCTCAATTTAATGCTTTGCAAAGCAATACACATCTACAGAGGCCGGCAAAACAATGAAGATGGTTTAAAATTGCCACAGTGCAACACAACCGCAATGGAGATGATTATGGCAGGGACCTTTTGCACAGGACAGTATGTGCTTTGTTGCACAGTTTCAGCCTGTCCTCTCTGTCTCAGCTGCAAATGCCTGGATTATTCCATATTGTTTTATCCCACTTCTGTGCCGTCCCTCCTAAGAGCCTTTCAAGGTCTCTGCAGATAAAAGTTTCCATCATGCGCTGTGTTGAGTGTTTGTCCCACAGCTTTTGAGCTGCATCAGCCCTGGCTAATTGAGATGAAAGTAAGCCTTCTGCAATCTTATTCATCCAGCTATGGCTTGTGGCTTTCTCAGGGTGACATTCCATCGCTCGAAACAATGAAGGGTGAAGTAATTCTTCTCCCTTGTCCCTCCTTGTAACCCTTAGGCCAGGGTTTCGCAACCGAAGGCCTGTGGGCCAAATCCAGCCTGCAGTACCATTTCATATGGGCCATCCACCCCTCCAAGGGCATTTGAGAAACAAAATGGCCACCCCTTTGAAGCTGCTGGGACAAAATGGCCACACACCCATCATGCAGGCAAGGCAAAATGGTCATCCGGCCCTCGAAGCTGATCCGGCCTATGACTTGAAAAGGTTGGGAATCCCTGCTTCAGGCTGTTTGGCTTTCACCCAGATCTTGGAGAAGTTATTCTTTATTTCGTCACTAAGACGCTGACTGGGAGGCAGAAGGTCAGCAGTTCGATTCCCGAGTACTGCAGGATGGAATGAGCTCCCGTCTCTGTCCCAGCTCCTGCCAACCTAGCAGTTCGAAAGCAAGAAATTGCAAGTAGATAAATAGGGACCACTTCGGTGGAAAGGTAACAGCGTTCTGTGCGCTCCGGTGTCTAGTCATGCCTGCCACATGACCACGGAAACGTCTGCAGAAGCAGACAGCGCTGGCTCTTCGGCTTAGAAACAGAGATGAGCACTGACCCCTAGAGTCAGATACGACTGGCTTTCGAGCAAGGGAAACCTTTACTAGAATATAGCCCAATCTGAGTGGAGTTGGGTTTTTTTTTTCCCATTATGCGGGGTATCGCCAATATGATTCACATAATGAAAAAATTAATATAACGAAGGGCTCTGTGGAACTGAGCTTTTTTACTATACTGTGTACGGGATACTACAGTATTTAGGTTTACAGAGTAGGTATACAGCTGCCTTTCCACCTTGTCTGACTCTGAAGTTTGGCTCTCTTCCACCCTTTCTGTCTTTCTGCTGTTTAGATCAGAGATTCTCAACCTGAAGCCTGTGGGCCAGATGTGGGCCAGATGCAGCCTGCAGCACCATTTCATGTGGGCCCCCCACCGCCTCCACCACACCAGGAAGTGCTAGGAAGGGCAGAATGGTTGTCCGGTCCCTGAAATTGTCTGAGGGAGCGTGACCTGGCCCCTGGCTTTAAAAGGTTGAGAACTGGTTTAGATAAAAGTGTATGTCCTTCTCTCCGCCCAGAACAGGTTACGATAATCTCTTCTTCCAGTCAAGCAGGGTAATACCGTAACTACCTGTGGGATTTTGCTGGTAACAGCAAAGAACTCCCCAGCTGAGGTCAGGGAATGAAGAGTTAGGCCTCACACCGATTTGTTACGTCCTTAGGGTGGCTTTGGTTTTCCTGTGGGAGAATGATAACCTTGGGAATCTCAAGGACCTACCTCAAAGAGTGGTTGTGAAAGAAGAATGATGCTAAGCATTATTCAAATATAAGACGGGGGAGTATGCTAATAAACCTGAGAGCCAAAAATTAGGTCTGGTTTTGAACATTTCCAGGGTAGTCCTACGTGGATAAGTTCTTGTAAAAGATTTAGATTTAGGGTAGTGATGGCGAACCTTTTAGAGATTGTCTAAACTGCAACCCAAAACCCACTTATTTATCCCGAAGTGTCAACATGGCAACAGGGGAGGGAGGGAATGCTCCCATTGGGCTGCTGGGCAGAGGGCGGGGTGAACTTTGTGCTGGGGGGAGGGAAGAAGTGCTCCCATTGGGCTGCTGGGCAGAGGGGCGCAGCGAACTCAGTGCTAGGGCGACCACAGAGAGGGCTCCAAGTGCCATAGGTTCTCTGACATGCGTGCCATAGGTTCGCCACCACTAATTTGCAGCTTCTGCATTTCAAGATAATTCTGTCAGAGTACATTTTGATCTGAAGTAACTTAACATATTTCCTAAGCGCAGGAGCTCCAAAGAGGACTGCAGGGAAAATATCTCTATTAACTGCTTATATGAATGTCTTAAGATTTTTTTTCAGCTACTAGAAATGTAGCTGTTCAAGGAGTGAGTGAAGTGTAAGGTTAACGGGTCTTAATTGCCCATTCGAGACCAATGGCTATGTGACCCATTCATAGAATCAAAGTTATGGGTTTCTAGCATTTCCCAAAATGTTCTGCAGAACGCTGGTGGACTTCAATTCCCAGGAGCAAGTAGATAAATAGGGACCACTTCAGCGGGAAGGTAAAGAACATTCCGTGCACTTCAGTGTCTAGTCATGCCTGCCACATGTTTACAGAAACATCTGCAACCGCCATCAGTGCTATTTTGGCTGTAAACAGAGATGAGCACTGAACCCTAGAGTTGGATACGACTGGCTTTTGAGCAAAGGAGACCTTTGCCTTTTATCTTTACCTATAAGGACAAAAAGCTGAGATCAAGAAATAAAGAAAACAGATTTTTTTTTACACATGGCAAATGGAACGTAAGAAGGATGCCGAGTAAAGTTAAAGCAATGCACTCTTTGTATTGCAAATGGGTTAAGTAACAACTGACAATTTTGACATTTAGGAACTACCACCAGACTGAAAGTCACATGAGACTGGAAGGAAGAGGGGGTGGGGGTGATGGTTGACATCAACAGTGTTCCTTATTTTCCAGTCTTCCATTGCCTGCATTAATACTGCTGTTTACTGCAGTGGCTCAAGTCACTAAGACGCTGACTAGGAGGCGGAAGGTCAGCAGTTCGATACCTGAGTACTGTAGGACGGAATGAGCTCCCATCTCTGTCCCAGCTCCTGCCAACCTAGCAGTTCGAAAGCAAGAAATTGCAAGTAGATAAATAGGGACCACTTTGGTGGGAAGGTACACAGCGTTCCATGCGCTCCGGTGTCTAGCCATGCCTGCCACATGACCATGGAAACGTCTGCAGAAGCAGACAGCGCTGGCTCTTCGGCTTAGAAACAGAAATGAGCACTGACCCCTAGAGTCGGATACGACTGGCTTTCGAGCAAGGGAAACCTTACGTAGTCAAGACCAGCCCCACCTTTTTAGCAAGAGGGAGATGTGAGCCAGATTCAAGGACAACTTGAAGGGGTGCCCAAACTACGGCCCATGGGCCAGATCGAGTCCCCAATGCCAATTCATCTGGCCCATGAAACCCTCGTTTATCACGGAAGCGGAAGTAAAACACGTCCATTTGGCTTCGTGGGCTGGATGAATTGGCATTGGGGGCTGGATCCTGCCCATGGGTCATAGTGACCGCCCATGAACCACATGACTGGCCCATGGCCCAAAATGTTTGGACACCCCTGCCATAAAGCCTCCAAGTTTCATTTCCAAGTTGCCCCACCCCAGGTGCAGCTCTCACCTCTCATCTCTTTGAATGCCAAAAGTAGGAAAGACAAATGCATTTTACAACCTTAGAGAAGAGCTATGATTTAGCAGTTTCTATTGCACAAGATTCCACCCCCCCCCCCATCCCATCCCCATTTATAAGGCTGATATGCCCAGCCAAGATTTGGATGCTCTTCTCAGGATCTGAGGCAGCTTGGCATTTGCAGAATGAGTTCTCCAGAGGCAGCTTTGATACTGGCAGGATTAAGTCCACAGCCTGGAAGGCAGCTCTAGTACTTGCAAGATTATACCCTTACCCCGCTGCAGCTGTTAGGCTCCACCTGAGAGCCTTAGAGAAGGTTGTGGACCATTACAAGCTCCATCTAGAGGCCCTGAGAGGATGAGCTAGAGAAGAGCTGGCCGTTCCTCCTAAAAGCTATCTCAGCAATGAAGGTCACTGGACTTGCTTTTGCTTGGCTTCTGCCTTGCTTCTGGTTTTTGCCTGTTTCCTGTTTCCAAAGACTTCCTGTCCTGATTCCTATGGACTTGTGTCATATCTAGCCTGGATCCTTGCACTTTGAACCCCATTCTTGCCCTGCTCCAGCCCATGAAGGGCTCACCTGCTCTCTCAATTGCCAGACTTCTGACTCACTTGGATAATGCCTTGTTGCCCATGCCATCCCAGTCCAGTATCCCTTGCAACTTTGAGTTTCATTTTGGACTTGGACTCTGGGCTGTGATATGGTTACTATTTGGTCCATTGCCTGGTTGCCTTGTGTCCTGGTGCTTGTGTTCCTTGCCAGCCACTCATACCCCAGACCAGGGGTTCTCAACCTATGGCCTGTGGGCAGGACCAAGCTCACGGCATGATTTCATGTGTCCCCACGTTGCTGCCACCACTGGAAGCAGAAATGGATGCGTTTACAACACTTGTAAATGCACCTGCGGCTGTCATAAACATGTTTTATGGTAATATTTATGGAAGGGGGAACCACCAGTCGGTCCCACTCAGCTGAGGGGGCGTGGTCTAGCCTGCGGCATAAAAAGTTTGAGAACCCCTGAGTCAACCTTGATCCTGGTCAGGATCGAACTCACAACTTTTGGGTTGCAGGACAGCTGTTTAACTACTGCACCATCAGGACTCTGCAATCTGGCCTCCTTCAAAGGTTGTTTTTTTTTTTAACTAGACCTCCTATTCGCTATTCCTGACAACTGGGATCTAAAGTAAGTAGAGTAGGTCAAGCTTCCTTACCCCTGTGTTAGAGCTTATCTAGTATACAGTACAGTACTTTATTTCAGCCTTGTGTGAGGCCAAATAAACCCAAGAATCTGCTGCTCTTAGAGTTGGCTCCAGCCACGGGGTGTAACTGTTTCAGAAGAATTCCACACAATTTCAGGAAAAGAACTCTGCAAAATAAGAGGCATTTTCAACAACATGGAGCAGCTTTGAGAAGCAGGAGGTCAGTTCCTGTCTCCTACTGGCCCAGCTTCGGCCTGTGAATCCATTGTCCCCTGGATTCACATCCACTGCCAAGGTGACAGTGCAATTCATAACAATTAAGCATGTCACGAGTTCACCCACCTTTTCATGGATCACAACAGGTACCCATCATTCAACGGAGGGTCAGGAGAGTGCAGGACAGAAGGATGGGCATGGAAAATCAACCCTTCCTTTTGGAGACCCAGAAACACTCAACTGTATCACAACAAAGGAAATGGCCTCACATTTGCTCATGCCTGGTGAATGTATGTCATCTTCCAGAGAATGCACGTATCCCTCGAGATAGGCCATCCATCTGTAGTGTTGTCCAAGTTTGATCCCAGAATAATACAAACTCTCCCTGTTATATGCATTCATGCCAGAACTGACTTATAGGGAGCCTAATAGAGGCTTACAAGGTAAGTGAAAACCAGTTCTACACCTCATAGTCCTGTCTGGTTGGACAGTAATGGAGTAGACCGTACAGTAATGGAGTAGACTGTACAGCCAGCAACTCAACGTTGAGTGTTGGGTGGCGGCAAATAACCTGACTCCCTAAAGGACCCAACGGCTACGGGTGGATGAGCCTCTTCTAGGTGTGGTGAAGGCCACCTCGGTGGAGGAAATGCCACTGGAAACCATCATATTGGGCCCAACAGCAAAATGAGCAGAGGGGGAACCACTTTCTGATTCCCATTGGTCATGGAGACAGAAGAGGCCATGCCAGATGGACTGCCTGTGAAAGCACACCTTGTCCATATCTTCAAGGCTGCAGCAGCCCATTGCAGACCTGGTGTTAAATCCTGCATGTCTCATTTCATACTTGCCACAGGAGACGGCTCCGTGATCATAGTGCGTGAGTCAATTCATGGTAAACTGGGGTCCATCATAAACAAATTCCCCCCAATGGCATTTTTCCTGATTCAGGGGGGAAATGCATTCTTGGATATGAGTTGCAGCCAATGACGATGACCCCCCCCTGCGAATTTCCGTGGCTGAAAGGAGATTCAAACCCAGGCCTCCTGAATCTTAGTCCTCCTCGTCCTCAACACTGCAATTCAAAGGAGTCTTTTCACCTCCTGTCTATTTTCTTTATTATCTAGTATTAATGACTGGACATAACCAGCAGGAATGCCTCCGTGTAGTTAATCTTGGTCTATTTCCAGATACACATCCTTACGCATTCTTTCAAAAGTGCCTTTCCAGGTTCTCAGTCTTCTGGTTTCTTAATTGTAATCTTGTCTTGTTAAATGAACATATCCTGTTATTCGCCCCTGAAATCTCAATAATAAGGATTTCAGATGCTCTTTGGACTTTAAGAGAATAATATATGTTATTGAAGCATCCTGTTCGCTCAGATAGTCAGGCCCATTTATTAAGCATGTCTTCCATTTTTTATCTGTTTCATTTCCTTTTAATTGTTATGCCTTCTGGGATCATTTTCTCTTCCACTATTTAAAACTTCCTCTGTTATCAGGTCCTACTTTATCAAAATCCCAAAATTCAGAGGAAAAAAAAAACAGCGTGGCACCTTAAATACTAATTCATGTGTTTTAATAAAAGGGACTGTGGTGGCTTAGTGGTTAAGACGCTGAACTTGATGACTGGAAGACTAGCAGGTCGGCCATTTGAGACCCAAGTATTGTATGATGAGTGAGCTCCTGTCTCTGTTGCAGCTCCTGCCAACCTAGCTATTTGAAAGCAAGACATTGCAAGTATATAAATAGGGACCACTTTGGTGGGAAGGTAAACAGCATTCCGTGCACTCCGGTATTTAATCATGCCTGCCACATGACCATGGAAACATCTGCAGACACAGACAGTGCTGGCTCTTTGGCTTATAAACAGAGATGAGCACTGAACTCTAGAGTTGTATACAACTGGTTTTTGAGCAAGGACAACTTTTACCTAACTACAAAGTGGACTTGAACCATGAAACTTCACATTTAAATACTGTACGGGAGTTAGTCTTTAAGGTGCCACAACTTTTTTTGTCTTTACTCTCTGATATGCTTGGCCAGATTAACACAGCTACCACTTCAGAAAGTTCAGAAGAGAGCCACTAAATGGGAAATGGAAACAATTGATGGTTTTTGCTGTAGCTTCTCGTCCTGTGAACAGGGGCAAGAAAAACAAATTGTATAAGAGAAAAGAAAAGAGTATAATTCTTTGAAATCTTTTTTTGTGTGTGGTTGATCTCTCCCAAACAATAATCCCAAATTGGGTTTTCAGACTTTTAATTTAGTTTTCGTCTTTCCTTTTTCCGCTTTCAGGACCCAATGAAGCTTATGACATAAATCCAAAAAACAATGTGTACATTTAAAGACACCAGGCGCAAATCTTTAGCCAGGCAGTCTTTTGACAACTGGCGGGCTACCAAAGTACGAGCTTTTGCCACTTTTTGTTTTGATGGTGTTTTAACTATAACATTTGTTATAGTTTGAAAATTTGTTTTCACCGTGTTTTAATATTATAACTCACTGTCCTTGTGAGCCACCTGGAGCCCCAGTTTAAATCAACACAGAAATGCATGCAAACACACAAAATAAAATAGAAAACAAAAATAAAAACAAAAAAGGAAGAAAAGATAAACACCAAGCACCCTCTCACACAATGTTCCAAAGTCTAGATGAAAGGGGGTTATTCTACTGCCCTTCTAAATTGCAAACAAACAACAGACTTCCCAGTTCAAAAGAAAGGTTGATTTGTTTGAACAGCTGCTTTGATAAAACCCCAATTCCTAACTAAGCTTTCTCCCACCCAATGTCCTCTAATTGTGTTGGAGCAGAAAGAATTTTTTATCATCCCTAAGCAACACAATCCTAACCCTTTTAAAGAGAAGATCGAGCATTAAGATATTTAGTACAAAGTTACTGCAAAAAAGAAAAAAGAACTTTAAAAATGCATGTGCTGGACTATGGAGGGGAAGGTTTCTTTATCATCTGTTACATGAGGAATAATTTAAACTGTGGGACTGCGGTGGGTCACTGGTTAAGAAACTCACCTTGTTAGCTGGAAGGTTGGCAAGTCCCGAGTTTAAGACCTGAGTACTGCATGATGGAATGAGCACCCGTCTCTGTCCCAGCTCCTGCCAACCTAGCAGTTTGAAAGCAAGAAATTGCAAGTAGATAAATAGGTACCACTTCAGTGGGAAAAGTTCTCGGGAACATGAAAGGAGCCTCATTTGGGCATTCCCTGAGTGGAGTTCGTCCAGCAAAAATCCTTTCAACCCAGAAAGCACCTTTGTGTGCTTCTGACATGATAATTTTTTTTAAAAAAACTGTTAAGCATATCAGAGAGTGAACAAAACAAAGCAAAAAGACAAAATACCATTTTGGCACTTGAAAGACAAATTGTTCAAGTCCACTTTGCTAACATTAAAATACAGCAGTTACTCTTTAGAGAGCCACGATGTTTGCGCTGTGTTGTTTTGTTGAATCTCTGATAGGCTTGAGACACAAACTAACAAAGCTGCCATTTTTTTAAAGATTAAATTGTTAAGTCATGACACAATTGGCCCTTTGTTCATTTCTTTACTGATTGGTCCATTTATGAAGCAAACAAATCTCTTTGGAGGCTGTAGCCAATAAATCGGAAGAAAACTGACACTTGGAAGAGAAGCAAAATGAAGGAACTAGAAAAGAGCATCAAGTGTAAGGCTATGTCATTGTGGAGACCAAGACTATTCCTGATTATTGTGTTAGAGTGTGAAAGCTGGACACGAAAGAAAGCTGATAGATAACTTTTTTTTTTGATTGATTTGAAATATGGTGTTGGAGGAAAGCTTTGAGGATTTGGCTGCCAGGAAGATAGACAAGGGAGTCCTAACACAAATCAATCCCGAACTGTCTCTGGAGGAAAAAATGATGATAATAATAATTTCGTGTGAGAAATTATTCTGGGTTGAAAGGATTTTTGCTGGAGAAACTCAGCTCTGAAAACGCCTAAATGAGGCTTCTTTCATGTCCCCAAGAGCTGGGACAGAGATGGGCACTCAATTCGTCATGCTGTACTCAGGTCTCAAACTGCTGACTTGCTGGCCTTCCAGCTAACAAGGCGAGCTTCTTAACCACTGAGCCACTGCAGCCTCTGCCTAACTTAGGCTGTCCTACTTTGGATACAGCCTGGGTATGTGCAAATTGCCTGTGGCTACACATGATGAATTGCCTGCAGTGGCTTAGTGGTTAAGACATTGAACGTGACGCTTGGAAGGTTGGCAGGTCAGCAGTTTGAGACCTGACGGAGTGAGCTCCTGTCTCTGTCTCAGCTCCTGCCAACCTAACAGTTCAATAGCAAGACATTGCAGGTAGATAAATCGGGGTTACTTCGGTGGGAGAGGTAACAGCATTCAGTTGTCTAGTCATGCCTGCCACATAACCACAGGAGCATCTGCAGAGCAGACAGTGCTGGATCTTTGGTTATAAACGGAGATGAGCACTGAATCCTAACGTTGGATACGATTGGCTTTAGCGCAAGGGCGATCTTTACCTTTACACAAGCTGGTTCTCCTTTGGGGAGGCAAATTCCTGACCTCTTAAGCACCACTATACTTTTCCCACCTGTTAAATTATTGTGTGTGTTTGTGTGTGTGAGAGTGAGTGAGTGAGAGAGACACGGAGTGAGCTCCCGTCTCTGTCCCAGCTCTTGTCAACCCAGCAGTTCGAAAGCAAGAAGTTGCAAGTACAATAGATAAATAGGGATCGCTTTGGTGGGAACGTTCCCTCCACTCTGCTGTCTAGTCATGCCTGCCACATGACCACGGAAACGTCTGCAAACGCAGACTGCGCTGGCTCTTCGGCTATGAAACAGAGACGAGCACTGAACCCTAGAGTCGGATACAACTGGCTTTTGAGCATGGGAGCCCTTTACCTTTAACTTATTGGGAGAAAGATTAGTACAGTAAAACCCCAAGTTACGATGGGGGTCCGTTCCAACAGCCTCCGATGTAACCCGGAAAAAAATATGTAACCCTGTGTAAACCGGGAAAAATACATTAAAATCTTGTAAACCGGGATAGCATTTCCCTAGGACTTGCCGCTGTAAACCACAGCAAACTTAACCCAAGGTAATACAGTATAGTACACACACGGCGGGGTACGTACTGGCTCCTCCCTCCGCCCTCTTCCCGAGACGAGGCGTCCTTTATAAGGCATCCTGTATTTACGCGAGCTCAGATGTGCCATTTATCGCCTAAGCACAAAACCGAGACGGGACCCTGAGTTCTCCCTCGGAAATGGGCTCTTTCTTTCTGTTTCTCATGTGGGCCAGTCAGCTGTTTTGTCCATCAGCCACGCATGGGAGGGAGAAGCCCAGAATCATCATCACCTCCTCCTCGCTGGGTAAGGCGGGATGAAGGCGGGGTGGGGAATCCCGCGACGGAGCGAGCACTGCAGCCCAGGTCAGGTCGCCTCTGGACATCATCGGCGCGTGAACTGGATCGGGAAGCCTTAAAACCCGCTCGCTTCGCCGTCCACTCGGTTTTAGCCGTAGTAAAGGTAAAGGTTTCCCTTGCTCGGAAGCCAGTCGTATCCGACTCTAGGGCTCAGTGCTCATCTCTGTCTCCAAGCCGAAGAGCCAGCGCTGCCTGCTGGTGCAGACGGTCACGTGGCAGGCACGACTAGGCACCGGAGCGCACGGAAGGTTGTTTACCGTTCCCACCGGAGTGGTCCCTATTTATCTACTTCTATTTATCTCATTCATTCATTCACCTACTTGCAATTTCTTCGTTTCGAACTGCGACGTTGGCAGGAGCCCTGGGACTAAGACGGGCGCTCACTCCATCCTGCAGTACTCGGGAATCGAACTGCTCACCTCCCGTCTTCCATTCAGCGTCTTAGCCACTTGAGCCACTGCAGTCTCTAGTTTTAGCCATGGCGGGCGCAATTTTTTCTCTCTCTGGGAAATCTTTGGGCTGGCTTTCTTCTTCTCCTCTTGCTTTTGAACTCCCGGGGGAGGGGGCTATGTAAAAGAAAAGCGGGAAAACCCCGGGAGCTTAAAAAAAGAAGAAGATAAAAATCAATATAGTGTATCTACAAGTTGCACAGTTCGACTTTAAGGTAGACGTAGTATTTGAATTCCTTGGGGTGGAAATCGCTCGTTTCACAGCTACTGCCTTTTAATAGTTTTTGAGCAATGTGGGAAGGGAGGGAGGATATGATTTGGCTCAAGAAAAGTTTCAAAAAGATGTCAGATCTGCGGTGTTCTTTAACTATAGCTCCTTGTCTTGACGCCCCCTCTCCTTTGCTAAGTTGCACCCTGCGTAAAAGCCACCCTGTTTTAAATCTTACCCAAGAACTCTTTCACGCAGGGCGCACAAACTAAGCGCATGGTTAGTTTCCCCCTTGTGCAAGTCTTTCGGTATAGAAAATCCGATTAGACAAGGTATGAGCTTGGCTGAGATCCTTTGCGTGATTACTTGGAGGTAAATCCTACGAAAGTGGTGGGGCTTGCTTCTGAGTAAGCCAGTGTAGGAAACAGGCTGTAACTGCTCCATGGACAGTTGTGAACGCAGGTCTGTAGTTTAATATTGGGTAGAGAAAGGGGACAGTGATGGAGAAAGCAAGGCTCATTGTATTTACCTAGGAGTAATGCTCAAGTGGATAAGACGCTGACGGGGGGGGGGGGGCAGCAGGTCAGCAGTTCTGATACCTGAATACTGCAGGACGGAATGAGCTCCTGTCTTTGTCCCAGCTCCTGCCAACCTATCAGTTTGAAAGCAAGAAATTGCAAGAAGATAAATAGGGACCACTTTGCTGGAAAGGTAACAGCATTCTGTGCACTCCGATGTCTAGTCATGTCTGCCACGTAGCCACAGAAACACTGGATCTTTGGCTATGAAACAGAGATGAGCACTGACACCTAGAGTCAGATACAACCAGCTTTTGAGCAAGAGTGACCTTTACCTTTAATATTCACTGGATTCCAAATGTACACTTATATATCGCCCCATAGCCCTTAGTACACTCTGTGGGCCATTCACAGAGTACTGTAATTAGCATTTTTCCCCAAACGTGCTGGGTACTTATTTTACCGACCTCAGAAGGGTGGAGGGCTGAGTCAACCTTGGGTCCTGTCAGGATCGAACTCTCAGCGTTTTGTCTGCAGTACAGCATTTTAACCACTGAGCCACCAGGACACTGGCTTGTTTTGGGATTAACTCCCCTCACAGGATGAATGGAGCGGCTTAAGTCGTAGATCAACTAGGGAACACCCAGAAATGAAATCTGGGATGAGATGTATAAACTGGCTGGCTAGTCAGGTTTTATGAGAATCGGTGTAAGGTTAACGTATTGTCTTGCAGCTGGGGAGAAATAGATTCAAGTTCCACTTCAGCCATGACATTCATTGGGTGGTCTTGGGAGAGACACCTACTTGCTCTTCTTGGCAATATCACAGGGATATTGTTGAGGCTCAAGTACGAAGAGAACAGAGTAGGGCGTCTTGAATTCTCGGAGCTAAGAGTGCTCCATATGAAGTGATGAAAGAATGGGCCGGTTGTGCAAATTGTTTTATTACAACTTTAGAACAGACCGTAGATTGGAGCAAAATCAATGTGACAGGATGAATCCTTTAGTGTTCATAGAAGATAATGCGGTGTTTGTTGCTCTGAATGTACTCTTCAAAAGAAGGATGAGGTCAAAACAAATAAGTCTGTGTGGTGTGAGCGAAACTTAACAATGTTCTTGTTATGTGCCAGTAAGTCACCTCCGATTTATGACAACTTTGCACATGAGTGACCTCCCAAATGTCCTGCGCTCAGCACTCCTGTTCCACTTGTAAACACAAATCTGTGGTTCTTTGAGGAAGTCAACCCAACTTATATTTGGTTTTCTTCTTTGACTACCTTCAACTTTCCCCTCCATTATTGTCTTTTCTGATGAGTCTTGTCTACTCATGATGTGCCCAAAGTAGAACTGGCTGAGTTTTGTTATTTTTACCTCCAGAAATAAATGGGCCTTGATTTGCTCTAGGACTCTCTCGTTGGTCTTTTGGGTAATCCAGGGTATCTGGAGAGGCCTTTCATGCAGGGCACACAAAAAAACGTAAGCCTGAGCAAGGCTATTAAGCTTTAAGAGGTCAAGAGGTTTTTCTTTTCCTACAACAGTTTAGTGTAGCTGTCAGGAAATAGTTGAGGCCTGCTATATGTCGGGAGTGGAAATACGGTTCTTCAGATTTTATTTAACAATGGCTCCCATTAGCTAGTTTAATGAAAGGCAAGGGATGATGGAAACTGTAGTATAGGGAACACAAAGAGAGAGAAAATTAGGGAGCTGTGATATAGAAGAGAGAAACATATTCAAATTTTTGACCTCAGGAATAAATGCATGAACGAGACCTCAGAGAAATGTTGGCTATCTAGATGAGGTAAAAGAATGGTAATGCTACATCAGAATTTCTCTGTTTAAGCCTTATAAGACATGCACATTTCCAAACAATGGTCTGAACATCTCAAAAGGAACCCATATTCAGCATTTCAAACAGGCTGTAGTTACAACTTTCCACCCATCAAGGATGTCTTATTTGTTGATTAAGAGGAAGCAATGGTTCTCCATTCCGAATCAGCATAACATCCAGTTCTGTTTTGCTGATGTTGATGAAGAACATACGAACAGGTCAGAGACTTCTGTAGTTCACTATTTTGTGGTCACTTTGACAAAAGTGCATGACAATATTCTGATTAGCAAGATAGCGAGGTGTGGCTTGGGTAGCACAAGTGTCAGGTGGGTACTCAGCTGGTTACAGAATCATACTCAGATTATTGTTATTGATGGCACCACCTCAAACTGGGAGGGAGTCACAAATGCGCCTGGCTGGTGCTCTTCAACAGTTTGATTAATAATTTGAATGAAGGTAGTCCTCGCCAATACATTATAAAGTGTAAACAACATCCTTCCATTCTGTTGTTTTTCATAAAAACAATGGCATTCTGTATTTCCAGTTACGTTTTTGGAGTTTATAGAACTTGTGTTGTATAACCGCTGTCTGACTTTCTTCCTAAGGAGTTAGTATATCTAGTTTTACAACGACTTTGCTTTGTAACATACTGTATTCTTTTCTGAAGCTTTATATCAACAAGAGAGACACATTGTGGACAGAATTTTTGGTTACTATTAAAGAGTTTTCTTTAATTCAATCATTTCTAAAGAGGACCATTCCATTGCTCATTGTTCCCCTTTGCTCAGGCTTTTCTAGATCAAAACGAACCTTAAGATAGTGGGTTTTTAGGTGTGTGCTGAGTTGTCATTTTGGGCACTAGAATTTCCCCATTTCCAGCAGTAGCACCTCCCAGAGTTGGACAGCAGATCTCAGCAGACTCCAGAAATTTCCCAGCCAGAATTATGGGAGCTGGAGTTCAAAAACACAGATCTGTCCATCTATACTGGGTTTGAATCTCTGCGCCTGCATATGTTCTGGATTTTAATTCCCAGAATCCCTTACACCCAGGAGCCCTAGTCAGCAGTGCCATTGGGAAGAAGGTCTAGGTCAGTAATAGCCAACCTTGGTTGGCACTCCAGGTGTTCTTGGACTTCAATTCCCAGAAGCCCTGATCAGCAGGAGTGCTGACTTGGACTTCTGGGAATTGAAATCCAAGAACACCTGGAGTGCCAAGGTTAGTCATCACTGGTTACTGAACTCCAGCCATGGGGTCTTCCACTGGTAAAGCATGTGCTCTGCTGTCAAGTGATATCTTATCCTATCAGCAAGCACTGGTATGCATGAAATTTCCATGCTAAATTATAGGTGTAAATAATGTATTGGCGAGGACTACTGTAACATAAGCAGGCATGCAATATATTTCCCTCTGTGGAGAAGGCTCTTAAGTTTTTTCCATGCGTAGTCTAGAGAAGAATTCTGGAGAGCTTAAAAGTGTGCATGCTTTTATGGCACTTTATCTAGTTGTGATAAAAATAATACCCATGTACTAATACCATTATCTTGCATTTTAGTCACACATATTTTTGAAGATCTCTCTGTGGTCACAGTCTTGTGCCATTTGCTTACCACTGATTAACATTCCAATTAATAAATATTGGAACATTCCAGTAACCACTAATCAGAAGAAAGGATTGTAGCAGCTGCTTTAATGTCTTGGTGTAACGGTTTTCTTGTTTTGTGGCGATTGCCAGTTCTTTGGTACATTTTGGTGACTGCTCGCCTGTCTACCATTTTATCACATTCTCCTTGCTTCCCTTCTTGTCAGATGATACTCTGTTACTCAGCTAATGGATTCTGTGGCTTTTTGACAAAGTGTTCCATTCATTCCTTTTCTTCCTGGAAACCCAAATGGATTATTGTTAACTTCCCACAAAGGGCCAAGGAAATTTCACAGAAGAGGTGTGGAACAGAAGACACTATTTGATCAAATAGAAGAGACTTTTGTCAAAGATGCCAACTGAATGTAGGTGGGGGAGCACACCTCTCATTGAACCCCTTCTATGTATCATGGCATCTTTTGCTCCAAAGTTGAGGCAGATTTTGGGAAATGGCCATTTCCCTCTCTTCGTGAGTATTGTCTTGAATCATTTCTATTCTCCTCTCCAAACCGAGGGCTTGACTTGGCTCATGACTTAACGAGTCTTATATCTGATTTTTCTCAGGGTCCTTTTGTATTCTAGCACAAAACAAACTAGATATGAACAATGTACTCAAGATAAACGTGGTACGGAAAAACTCTGGCTTGCATATGTTCCAGACAAAGAGGTAGAGAATGTAGTCGAAAACAATTTCTGGTAAATATCAGGTCTCAAAATTATTTGCTAAGATTATATTTACAATCTTCCAAAGTACAGTAACTCTGTTATGTAAGAAGAATAGAAATATTTTGTTTTGAAAAAGCTAAAAAAGACTGGAATGCTATAAACCAGTACAAAACATGCTCAAGTAATGAGCAAACCACGCACCCATGTTATAAATTATCCTGCTTTGTGTTATCAATAGTAATGTCTCAATGTGGCCTTAGCATCTGTAGTAGGTATACTGGCAAGATATGCCTTGTTTCATACTCACATGGTGCCTCCTCGTGATACGGAGGTATTTATATAGCAATGTAGACTTGAAGTGATCTAGTCTGTCTACCCCTTTAGCAGGAATTCTAAAGCATCCTTGACGGATCCAGCAGTGATCCAGTCTATTCGGCTCACCTGGACCAAAAGAGAGTCCACCGCCTTTTGAAGTAGCTGATTCTACTGTTGACCAGCTCTTACTTCCTGTTGTCATGTAGTTCTTCCTAATGTAAAGTCAGAATCTTCTTTCTTATATTTTGAGTCCAACAACTCAGATCCTACCTGTGGAGCAGGAGAAGACAAGCTTTCTCCATCTTCCAGATGTGGCTTTTGGAAAAACTGAAGATGACTCTCAAAGCATGGTTTCATGTTCAGACCATACCCAACTCACCCAACCGTTTTTCTCAGGCTTTGTCTTCAGGTCCTTTATCATGGTGGCCGTCTCATACTCTGGTACCTGGAACCATACACACAATTCACAGGATTTGAAAACAAGTGCCACTCACTCAGTAAGATTATTTTTGGACATCTGCTAAAACGGTGGAAGTGGGATCTTAACTTTGGTAGACAGCAAAATTAGAACTCTGCAGCAAACACAACAAAAATGAAAAACTTGACATATTGTGATATCTATAACATTAACAGGTAAAGGTCACATTTGCTCAGAAGCCAGTCGTATCTGACTCTGGGAGTGGGTGCTCATCTCCGTTTACAGCCAAAGAATCAGTACTGTCTGATTCTCAGACATTTCTGTGGTCATGTGTCAGGCATGACTAGACACCAAAACGCACAGAACGCTGTTACCTTTCCTGCCAAAGCAGTGCCTATTTATCTACCGGCACTTGCATTTTTTTGGAACAGTAGCCGTGTTAGTCTGTGGTTCAGGCATATCAGAAAACAAAACAAAATAAACAAAACAAAATAAAAAACACTGTAGCACTTTAAAGACTAACTGCTATATTTTTATTGTTAGCTTTCGTGGATCAAGTCCACTTCATCGGAAAGAGAGTGAAACTTACAGGCATGGTTTTTATACCATGAATTTGGTGTATAAAAACGATGCCTGTAAGTTTTCTGATATATCTACTTGCAGTTTCTTGCTTTCAAACTGCTAGGTTGGCGGAAGCTGGGACAGAAATAGGAGCTCACTCTGTCACACAGTTGTCAAGCGTAGCATCTTAACCACTAACCCACCGCAGCCCCTTTACGTCACTTTACATTTTTAACACTTCAGACTAAAATAGTTGATTGCAACTCAAAAAAGCCCACACAGACATAAGCCTGTTTGTCTTTAGGTTGCTATAATATTTTTGTTTTTTTGTTTTGTTGCTGAAAACAGAGTAGCATGCCTGCTTTCTAAAAATGGATACGTCTGAATGGCATTTATTCCCAAAGGAAAAAGATCAGTCCTGCCCATGGTCATTTAAAGGAAATCAGTATTTCTATTCTTTTTAGCTATTAATGGTTTCTAATTCTTTAGTTGTCCAGGATATTTTAAAGACCTTACGCTCTCTGTTTCATTGCTGTAAGCTTTAATGCACGTTATGTAAATGGCCTGAGGATGGTTAGGTAGAAGAGAAATATACTTTATGAATATTTTAATAATGGAGCTTGTTTTGTTTTCTGCATTCCTTTTAAAACATTTATCTCATTAAACCACCATCAGAGAAACCTCTGGAACGCCTTCTGTGCAAGATTTTGTTAAAGGTTAATGATGTTTTTGGTGTCCATTTCCCACTTATCTTTTCTCCTGGCATAGGAGAACAGGGAGTTAACCTTGCCTAGTACATCTTGAAACAAGGACACATTCCAGAAAAACATACCAAACGCAGTGTGGGCGCCTGTTTTTTTTTTAGGCTGCTTTAAAAGGATGTTTGGGAAACATTTTTTGCTTACAGTTTTAAATCATTTGCACCATTCCTCCTAGTAGGAGATCATAGGAAGGCTAATTTTTGAGGGGGATAAGGGTAGATTACATTAAGTTGCATCTACTTCAAATCCTTTGATCAGTGGTTAAGAAGCGCACCTTGTTAGCTGGAAGGCTGGCAAGTCTGCAGTTCGAGACCTGGGTACTGCATGATGGATTGAGTACCCGTCTCTGTCCCAGCTCTTGGGGACATGAAAAGATTTATTTATTTATTTAGATTTATTATCCCACCCCAATCAGGCAAACCTGATCCTAGATCCTCATTTGGGTGTTTCCTGAGCAGAGTTTCTTCCACAAAAATCTTTTCAACCCAGAATAATTTTTGACAGAAATTATTATTATTATCAATGATGGCTTTAACCTTTAAATATCTATTTTCCATGGCTATGTTCCAGGTAGTAGGCAGTCAAAGCCTATTATGGTGTACCTGAATTATCAGGATGCTTAGGAACTAGTCTGGCCCGAGATTCCTTGTGACAAATAAGTAACTTGGAATGTGCATTTCCCCCACTTTGGGTGCAATGCCTCAGTAGCCCCTCTGTTATGGAGGGACTTTACTTTACAAAATGGCTATCCCTTTGAAGCTGTTGGGACAAAATGGCCACACACACACACACACACACATCGTGCAGGCAGGACAAAATGGCCATCTGGCCCTTGAAGTTGACTAAGAGAGCATGACCCTGCCCCTGGCTTGAAAAAGTTGGAAACCCCTGACGTAGAGTTACGCAAAAATCCTTTCAACCCAGAAAGCACCTTCATGTGCTTCTGACACAATTAAAAAAAAACCTTTGCTAACAGTGTTAATAAGATATCTTTAAAGGATGAAAGATGGTACAAATTAGGGTCAAAAAGATGGTAACAATTTACCAGGAGAGATCCCAGAGCAGATGGATGGATTCCTTTGAGGTTAGATAATTGGGCTAAGCCAGTTGAGCTGATCAAAATGCCTCAGAGTTTTTGGGTGGCTTTCTTCCCACGCTAAAATGCTTTCCCCACACACCCCAAACCAAGTCCTGAAGGTAGATTACTCAGCAGTGTGGTGTTCACCACATTATTGATATTTAGATGGACAGTTGCCTCTGTGGTAGAGGACGTGTCATGCTTCTTGGGAAGGAGGTTTGGAACAGCTGAAATGGACAGAAACCCATTGTTTTGGATGAGACATTTTCTGTGTTAAACACATTTATAGACAGTATTATTTTGTCATCTTTGTGCCACCACCTTGGTGGTAACCAATGGGCATAGAGGGAAAAACTGCCTATTACATCCAGTGATTGCAGATCTATCATTCTAAGAATAGTTTATCATATGAGAATGATCACATCTGAGGTGGCCAGAGCGAGAGTTGTTGTCCTTTAGCACATAACAATTTCTTCCCTTCTTGCAAGTGATAGGATATTTTCTCTTGTCACTACTATGTGGGGATGTGAAAGTATAAAAGCCTTTATAGAAGAGTGACCAGTTGTCTCAAAAGGGACCTCTCCTGGCTGGGTGCAGTTGGCTTTCCTAGGGTGTGAGAGCATCAACATGTTTCCTTCCATTAAACAGCATTATTTACAATTTGGAATTACATTGCTTGTCTCTCTCATATGGAAAAGGCAGTACCAGGCCAGATGCCGTTACTTCTTCTTTGACGGTTCCTCTAATGAAACACTGTACTCCCTAAAACAGGACATATGGAACATCTACACCAGGGGTTCCCAACCTAAGGCCAGTGGGCCAGATCCAGCCCGCGTCACCATTTCATGTGCCCCCCTTCAAGGGCATTTGAGAAACAAAATGGCTTTCCTCTTTGGAGCTATTAGGACAAAATGGCCACCCCCATCGTGCAGGCAGGGCAAAATGGCCGTCTGGCCCTCAAAGCTGACTGAGAGAGCGCGACTCATCCATGGCTTGAAAAGGTTGGGGAACCACTGATTTTCTCCTTCTCTCTGCTTATAAGATACTGAAGGATCAGTTTATTGCTTGTTGGGAGGGAACATTTGGTATATGATCTCTCTGTGTGTCTTTTGTGGGAGTAGAGACATAGTTTAGAATAAAACCATTGCCTATTGTTCTTGAGAACTCCCAAGAATTTTGGTTTGGAAGGAGATTGCTTTTGACTGAAAGACTTAAAGTTCTTTGTGATGGACTCTCTCCCTCTTCCCCGACGTAACCCCAAAATAACCTTTGCTTGGCAAATGGACTGGAAAGACAGCATTATGTCCACTTCTCAAATTTGCTGACCATTCTGTTTTCCATTCGTTCATTTGCTCCCAGATTAGAGAAAGCTTCATTGCAAATGACTCCAGGGTGTGCATGACTGCAAATGGTGATATTCTCGGTTGGCAGCAAATCTGGCTCCTAATCATAAACCCTTTCTGAGGGCCTCCTGTTCAGGAGAACCTGCATAATTTTTTGGCTGCCCTAAGAATGCATGTGCTATTACTCCAACACTATGTGTGTGTTCGTTTCCCTCACAAAATAGAATAGGATAATAGCCAGCATTTTGTAGCTGCGAAACATATTTGCACGTTGTATGTTTTCTTAGCCAAAGGGGAGAACCAGCTTGAATGCTACTCTGGGTTGTGTAATATCAAATGGGCAGTCTTTCATTACTCTGTTGGATTTAGGCCAGGAAGAGTCAAAAATCACATGGTAGCTTGGGACGCCCCCCCCATCCACATTCATATGATATCTAACAAGTAATTTGCACGTACTGTAACTGTAATGCGCACATAACCACATTTTAAGGAGACGCACAGCTGCTCCATAAAAAACAAGGGTTGAATTAGCGTAATATGAAGCAGAGAGTTCCAGCGTTGTGTAAGTGAAGTCGAGTACGTTTGGCTGCAAATTCCAGCATTTTAACAAGATGCTGTTTGAATTCTTGAGTATGCACAAGCCTAATGGTAGAGCTGGCCCTGAATGTCTTTTGGTGCAGTGGGACAATACTCATCTATGCCATTTTATATTCCCTAGGACAGTGATGGCGAACCTTTTAGAGACCTGAGTACCCAAACTGCAACCCAAAACTCACTTATTTAACACAAAGTGCCAACACAGCAACAGGGGAGGAAGGAAACGCTCCCATTGGGCTGCCGGGCAGAGGGTCAGGGTGAACTCTGTGCTAGGGGGAGGGAGGAAGCAGTCCCATTGGGCTGCTGGGCAGAGGGTCGGGGTGAACTCTGTGCTAGGGGGAGGGAGGAAGCACTTCCATTGGGCTGCCGGGCAGAGGGGCGGGGTGAACTCTGTGCATAGGTTTGCCACCGCTGCCCTCAAATGTGCCATAGAAAGGAGGAATTATTTCCTTCTGTCAAAATTAATTCTGGTGCTGAACACAGAATGGAAGGCTCAAAATGAAATCCAATCCGTATCTTGTTCAATGTTTATGCTTCAGTTGTGGAAGTTGCTGCAGCAATCTGATAAAGTGCCATTGGCCTATGCCCAGACACACAAGTAACACCTTGTCAGCTTGGCACAACTGCTCCTGCGGCTAGAATGCTCTCAAACTAAATATTGAACAGGATAATAACCAGAGGAGGAAAATCCAGGTGGTGGCGAAGATATTTTTACGTGAAGGAAAAAGCCCATTCTGGTCAAAAAGGCCACTGAATTGATGCTTGAATTACCAGGGCTGGGTGATACAGTAGGTGAGTTTGTAACAAATATACAGCAACACAAATGTGACTATTAATGAACTAAATGAATGGTCCACATCCAGTCTCTGCCCGAGATGTACACATGACCAGTTGGGTTGTTGGCAGTGGGCCTAAATGAGTCTATGTGAGCTACAAAGCATGTCACTTTTGACAAACAAGGTGATAAGTTGTCTTCCCATTAAGATTAAAAACTGACAAAAGGGTGGAATCATTTTTCCTCCCTTCCTGACCAAGTTGCTTCTATGCTTCTAGGGATGTGGTTTTGGAGAAATGCGTGCCTTTGAAATGGCACGGCTTTGTAGGTCAGAAGTCATTGTGTTGACGTGAGACTCTTAGGTCAGAGTTGGCGGCACAGACGATCTGGATAGTACTGGTGACATTTATGGGGTGGAGAACACAAGCTAGCAAGCATGAATGAATACGATAGAATTGGCTTGGCTGTTGGGAGGGGAGGAAAAGATTTCTAAGCCTTCTGTTCTGGGATTCCCTGCCCTGCTGAATATGGATTTTTGAAACAAATAGCAGAAACTCCCAGTGTCCTTTGACCTTTATTTTCCGTGCTTACGGAATAGCGAGGAAATAAATTGCTGGCATGTGGCAGATTTTCTGTATGGGCGATTGATCTCCTTTTGACTTTTGTCCCAATTAGTTTAACTGTCCCCTGTTTTCGTTTTCAGAGTGTCCATATTACTAAACAAAAGGTGCTGTGTTGTTTTTTTTAAAACTGACATTTGTTGGGGTGGAGTAGGACTCTCATCTGGAGAAATGTGGGCTTTTGTTGCTGCACGGACAAAGATACACGTTCCACCTATATTTATTATCGATCAGTTGATTGATTACATTTGTATCCCAGTTTGATTTCAGCTGGAATTTAGGACAGGCTGCAGCAGGGATTCTCAACCTGTGGTCCACAGCACCATTTTATATGGCCATCTGACAATTTTATTATGGGGATTTTAGATATTTTAGATTTGAGTTTTTGTGATTTTAAGATGTTTAGTTTTTGGAGATTTCAGTATTTTTATGATGTTTTATCCATACGTATGGATTGTTCTAATGGGTTATGTTGGGGTTTCTTGTGTTGTAAGCCGCTCGGAGTCGCCTCGGCGAGGGGGAGGCTAAACAAGTCAAATAAAATAAAATAAAATAAATATAGCCCTACCGCCACCTCTACCACACCAGGAAGTGCCATGTGGTGGAGAAAGGGCAAAATGGCAAATTCAGACAGTGCTGGCTCTTTGGCAATAAATGGAGATGAGCACCAAACCCTAGAGTCAGATACAATTGGCTTTGGAGCAAGGGAGACCAAAGTCAACTAGATTTTCTTTTCTTTTTCTTTGGCATGATTCCCTTTCCCCAGAGGACAATTCTGGCTCTGAGCCCAAGTTTGTTGGCCATAGAAATCACCTTCTTGACTTTAGCTCAGTTATCACAGTTGACCTGAGTTAACCCAGTCTGAGTAGGTAATATCAAGGCTAAATAGCAAAGCACCAGATTACACCACTTTTGAAAACTCCTCCAGACATTTCAACTTGGCAGGCAAAAGTATAAAACTGGAAGGGTGGGACATTCCAGTGCAGAGATGACTGAGAGAGAGTGATGGAAATAGAGGCATCCATCTAGGAAAGATGAAAAAATAATTCTTCTTCCTTCTCACTGACTTCAAAACATTTCCTCTCTCCCATTCTCCTATGTCAAGTTTCTCCCTCTGTCTGCTTGGAACAGACAGAACAGGAAAAATGGGCTAGAGAAGCAAACAGGCAGTTTTGGTTTTTTTTTGTGATTTGGTCCTAAGGATGTGGGGATAAACGAATCTTGCTCTTGCATGTCTGTTGATCTAATTCAGGGGTCAGCAACCTTTTAAAGCCAGGGACCAGGTCACACTCTCTCAGGCATTTGAGGGGGCCAGACTGGTGGTCTTAAATGCATCCACAGCTGTGGTGTAATCCCATGGGCCTTAGATTGCCTCTGGTGGTGGTGGCAATTGGAGTGAGTGTGGGGGCCTGATGATTTGGTGCCTCAGGCCGGATTTGGCCCATAGGCTGTAAGTTGCCAACCTCTGCTCTAAGTGGCGCAGGTCTTGCCTGCATTTTAAGAGGGGATGCTCTGGGTAGATCTTAGAGATTCTCAAAGGCCCATGGAATGCCGGATGGAGTGATGACTTCCAACTACTTCAGTGGAAGATGTAACAATGAGGATTTCCCTTCCAGATAATTAGGGAGTGACTCATGGAGCGCAAGAGAGAAAGCTTCAGTTGCCTATTGCTATAATGACAGTGTCTACTCTCCAGAGAACTTGAATACACGGCAGCCTTGCATCATAAGGTCTAATGCTCTGGTGTTTTGGAGGTGTCTGTTTCCATAGAGCTGGGCTTTAAAAAAATAACCCTCATGTCCTTTCCTTAGAGATTGAGCAGACTGTGGTTTTGTTTTGTTTTGGAAGGCAAAGTTCTCTAAAAACAGAATTGTAAACAACTGGATGTAAAACAGGAAATCTGGCTTCTATGTTTCAAGGATGGTTTGGAGTTTATTTCTGTGCTGCACAGTTTTAGCAAGGCGGAAGAGTTTTACTTTTAACTGTCCCGTATCCATCTTATGGAATCCAGGGATTTGTAGTTTGGTGAGCGACTTTTTATCCTCTGCTAGATGTTTCTTGGACCTCTCCTGAACTACAGCAGAGAATGCCAAGTACTGTACCTTGCTCAACTACAAATCCCACAATGCTGTCAGGTCAAACCTGGACTCTTAACGTGTCATGAAGCTGCTATAACTGTCTACTGTGGAAGCACTAGGACAGATGTTCCCATCCTTTTCAAGCCAGGGGCCGGATCACGCTCTCTCAGTCAGCTTCAAGGGCCAGATGGCCATTTTGCCCTGCCTGCACAAAGAAGGTGACCATTTTGTTCCAACAGCTTCAAAGGGTGGATAATTTTGTTTCTTAAATACCCATGGAGGGGTGGGGTGGGGGACACAGATGAAATGGCACTGTAGGCTGGATGCGGCCCATGGGCATTAGGTGAGCTGAAACATGACCACCATGCCAGATCTACTCCAAAGTAGACAAGTGTCACGCCACGCTCCAAGGTAGCAACTGGGCTTTGGGGGAAAATAAATGCTTAAGGATGTACAGTATTGTCTACCCACAGGTAATGTTGGTCAGAATGAGAAGTGAGCATGGAGAGGAAGGCTGTATACAGAGGGGGCAAATAAATAAATAAATACACATCCCATGGGCCTTAGATTGCTCAATAGTGTATGGATTGTAGGTAAAATGGATGTGCATAGCATGCCTTCCTTCAAAAAGTAAGACATAGATAACATCTTTTAAATCAGATATACATTTTTTGGGCATCGTCTGTATAACCTGTTGGTCAAGTATCGGCCTTTGCTGTTCAGGCCTTCTTGTCTTGCTGTAGAGATGCTGCCCTTGAGCCAGTGCTGCATAGGAGTGTCAACAGAGGCCTGGTGATTCAGGAGGTAAAAGTGTCACAGCCAAACCCTGGACAAAAATAGTTTGAGCCACCCCCTCATTTCCCCCTTTACACCTGATCTGAGAGATACCTGAAGCCAGGAAAGATTCCTTTGGTTTTAGTCAGGCTTCCTGTGAGTAAAAGCCTTGCATTGAGGTCAGAGTTAATTCTTTGAAAGAAGGAACTGTGTATTTATTTATTTATTTATTTATTCATTCATTGTATAGCCACCCCAATGGACATGCGACTCTGGGTGGCGTACATAAAATTCCCAACGTTTAAACCATAGAAACCCTTAAAATTCCTAAAAACACTGAAAAACTACTGGTTTTTCCTGATTTGCTGGATGGAAGAGGAAGAAACAAGGTTTGGCAATTCTATCTCTCCCTCCCTCTCTCCTTTTCTTTTTTGCTCCAGGTAAATTGCAATCCTACACCTTTACTGGTTTGTTAAGGAGTCTGGATTGCCAAGCTAGGAACAAGTACGGAATTGCCCCAAGGAGAATTCCAGAGGGAACTGGTTTTCTATTTAGAACAATGTGAATGGGCAGTTTTCTGAAAGCCTGCTATGGGTCTAGTCCAGCGGTTCGCAACCTCCGGCCAATGGGCTGGATCTGGCCCACAGCACCAAATAATTTGGCCCCTGACCTTGCTGCAGCTGCTGCCGCTGCTGGAGTCAGCCGTGGACTCATTTACGGCTGCATAGACACATTTATGCAGCCGTAAATGAGTCCGCAGCCATCGTAAACTTGTTTACGACAGCCGTGGGTGGATGTGTTTTATGGTACCAGTCAAGCCCGCTCAGCTGTGTGAGGGGGCATGGTCTGGCCCACGGCTGGAAAACATTGAGAATCCCTGGTCTAGTCTAATCTGCAGGTCAAGTAGAGGCTGACAGTCTGAGATTCAAGATTGCCGTTTTAAGAGCAAAAATACAGGTTATTAGACTGTTCCGGTCCAATAAGGTGGTGCCAAAGGAATTTATGTTTAGAGGGGAGGTTGGGATTTGTTGCTTCCTTCACAAAATTCACAGTGTGGTGGGCAAAAAAGATTTCTGCTTTTATTCCTCCAAATTGTGAAAAATCATTGGCTTATGGAGGTCAGCCCTAGAGTAAATCATAACTCACAGTAATCAAGCTTTCCGGTATGTTTGCCCTTATACTCTTTTGTCTCCTGTTTTCTCATAAATGAGAGAAAAGTCAAGTTTATATGTCTTCCTGTTATAAATGGTAGTGCTAAAATTTTTAAGTTTGTGACAGATCAGAACGGGCAGATAACCGATTGCAAGTAGTGCAGTTACCTATGACCAGTTGTTTATTGGGAGTAAAGAATGTAACCAGTAGTTACAAAATAATTTTCAGGTAATTAATTTTGTTCTGATGCTCAGTGTGGTGCAGTGAGCTGGAAAGAGTGACAAATAAGGGCCCAGGAGACCTGAGTTTGAATCCTCATTCAGCCATGGAAACTCCCTGGGGATGTAGAACTGGTAAAACCACTCCTTAAATAATTCACCTTTAATGCCTATAGAAAGCGCCTCCTTGAAGATTGTGATAACTTTGAACCACAATCTGGTGTAACCTGGTAATAATAATAATAATTTTGTGTCAGAAATTATTCTGGGTTGAAAGGATTTTTGCTGGAGAAACTCTGTTCAAGCCTCAAGGGATGCCTGAATGAGGCTCCTTTCATGTCTCCAAGATTTCCACCCTACCAAAGTGGTCCCTATTTATCTACTGGTACTTGTAATTTCTTGCTCTCGAACTCAGGAGCTGGGACAGAGACAGGCTCTCAAACCATCATGCACTTCCTGGGTCTCAAACTGCCTACTTGCTGGCCTTCCAGCTAACAAGGTGAGCTTCTTAACCACTGAACCACCGCAGCCCGTAACCTGGTAACGGCAACCTTGTGTTGACGGCTAATCTTTCTCACACTAGGTTAGGTGAAAGGAACTGCAGAATAAACTCACCAAAAGATGCCTTCATTTTGATAGTTTCACATCTGGTCTAGAAGAAGAAGAAGGCTAATTATAAGTCACTTCCTACTTGACACCACATAGCCACGACAGTTCTGTTCTAAATTTGGACTACTGTGGCTAGAGTCTTCTCTATTGATCTAACTTTAGTTTTCTAGCTAAGGTTCTTTGGAAAAACCTCTAGAACAGTGGTTCCCAATTAGTTTTTTCTACATACCACTTCAAGAAAGACCTCAAACTTGCGTACCCTTTATTGCAGGAACGTTAAATAAAAAAATGAAATCAGGTGTATTTTATATTTATTATCATCAAAAGACATTCTAATGACAGAGAACACATGTTTCATTAATGTGACAAATTTGCGAACAGGCAAAAAATTGAATTTGTCCTTCTGTATTTGAAGTAGGTACATAGTAGAAAACAAATTAAACATTATTGCTTTGTATTGAAATTTACAATGAAATTAGTATTAATGTAACTTAAAATCTAGAAAACAGAATCCACGAACATGCTTACAATTGAAGCAGCTTGAATATTATTTTTATTTTCTAAACATCATTACGTTGTATTGCAGTTTATAGTGAAAGTGCAAATTTAAACACAGTTTTAAAACATTATCTTACTGTTTACTGAGGTAGGTATATAAGGCTGATCGACGCAACACGGTGTGACAGATATTTATTAATTCACAATTAAAACAACACAATGAGCACAGCAACACGCTCATGCGACATAAACCGAACTGACTGATTGACAATGACGAGCAAATAGGCGGCCGCGATCGGGTGACGCAAAACGTGCCATGTGGTAGGGGAAGGGCAAAATGGCCGTCTGGCCCCCAGAGCTGTCTGAGGGAGTGTGACCTGGCCCCCGGCTTAAAAAGTTTGAGAACTGAGTTAAGGTGTGATCGCTCAGAGAAATAGATTGCATTTTGTTGAGAAGTCCAGTGAAATCCTTGATAGGGCCAGATTTGAACCTGGGAGGGCCAGAGTTGGTTCCTGATCTCTGCCCTTAAGGGAACATTTTGGACAATGTCCTTTAAAAAACAAAACCTGATATTTATCTCTTTTGCTTTTTTACAGGGGAGAAAAGATTCTCGTTTGGCACCCTTGAGAGCCATATAGTTCTATACCACGAAGAGGGGACACCTTCTGTGTACGTTGGAGCAGAAAGCAAGCTTTACTACCACAACTTTGACAACTCCACAACAAAAAAGGTAAGGAGATTTAGCTAGGGCAACATTGACCATGGAAACACACGCTTAGATTGTATACTTTTATAGTTACATTTTAAACTCCAAACTTCAAATCTAACCATGGGAAATCTACCCAAAAAACTAGAAAAGTGCTGAATCTCACTTTGACTAATGTTCTCGTGGGTGCATCTTCCAAATAATCAGTTCTCTCTTGGGTTCGTCTGGAAAAATAGCAAAGTGACTAATCTCCTTGCTGCAGCTACATGGGATGGGAAGAGCCTGTCTGTCTTGAATGATGGAAATGTTACATCAAGCTCATGAACTCAAGAGACTGTGGCATAGTGAAATACTCATGCTTAAGATGATGGATGGATAACCACTACTAGCCTTTTCTAGGATGCTACGTTCCATAGTTTGAAAAAGTTTATTTTCCCCTACAATGCCCAGATTTCACCAGTTACCATAGATCAGTGGTGGCAAACCTATGGCATGCTTGCCAGAGGGGCCACTCAGAGTCCTCTCTGTGGGCATGTGCGCTGTCGCCCCAGCACAGAGTTTGTCCCACCCATCTGCCCAGTAGCCGAATGGGAGCATTTCCTCCCTCTCCCCAGCACAGAGTTAGCTGTGCCCAGTAGCTCAATGAGAGCGCTTCCTCCCTCTCCCCAGCACAGATTTCACCCCACTCCACTGCCCAGCAGCTCAATGGGAGTGCTTCCTCCCTCCCCCAGCACAGAGTTTTCCCATCCCTCTGTGGCGTGGATGGCAGCCTGTTGAGTTTGGGCACTCGATCTCTAAAAGGTTTGCCATCATTGCCATAGATGCTGCCCTCATTGTCTGTGGCCTTTGGGGAGTAATCGGCCAAAATGTATCTTTGCTAAGACCCATTTCTCTCCCATTCCTCTGCCGCGACCACTTCCTCATCTGTTCTGACTGTCAGCAGTCTGTGGTTACCAAGAACGGTTAGTCATTCCTACTGTTCTTTTTTGAGACATTACCCACCGAAGTTTGAGAGAAACTTTTGCAAAGTAATTTTGGTAAGAACATTATGAACCATCACTTATCTTTATGAATTCAAGTAGAGAGATTTCACAAAGCATGGAGGCAGGAAGCATAGATGCTGATTAATTTATTGAGCCAAGACCATTCATGGTCTTCAGATCCTAGCTGTTAAAAATCTGACTTCACAACCCTGAATATGCAGCCCACGTTAGTGGCTGGTTTAGATCAGGGGTTTGTTGTTGTTATTCACAATCCAAGAATGTGATTTTTCTCCTCCTTTTTCATTTAGGAATCTTTTGAAACAGACAGAGCACCATCTAATTGCGGAAAAGTAAGTTTGGAGGAAAAGTGTTAGTTGCTGTCTTATTTCTGTTATTTCTTTCTGTCTCGTGAAATACTCTATTACTATATTAGTTAATTTAAATCCCACCTTTCATCCGATGAGCCCAAGGTCGGTCTCTCTCACACAGAGAAAGATTGGATTGCCAGTGTGGACACTAAACCTCCAATTCAGTCTGCAAACTCAACGCGAGGGCTTGTTACAATTTCAGTAACTTTTTTAAAAAATTGGGCATGTTTGAGAGCTTTAGGGGCAAACGTGCACCCTGGGACCTATTGTGGCCCCACCTTTCCACCACTGCGAAGAAGCACCTAAAAACAAAACTACAAATTGGAAAGCCGTCACAATTTCTATCCTGCCCCATAGCGCTTAGTTAGTGCACTCTCTGGGCAGTTCACAAGTTAATTAGCATTTTGCCCAACGTGCAGGGTATGACAACAGAAGGATGGAAGGCTGAGTCAACCTTGAGTCCTGTCCAGGATCGAACTCACAATCTTGTGGTTGTAGTACAGCATTTTAACCACTGTACCACCAGAGGGTTTAAAAAAAAAAAAAACTCTTAGGAGTGGGCATTCAGTCTCCATACTTCATTTCCTGGGCCTGATTGGGATTTTGACCATCTTGAGATCAGAAGTGCAGCCTTTCCAAAGAGTCAGCCGCCCTCGTTCGCAGTGTCTCTCACAGTGTGGGAATCAGCTTGCGGGCAGCGGTGGCTCAGTGGTTAAGAAGCTCACCTTGTTAACTGGAAGACTGGCAAGTCGGCGGTTCGAGACCCAGGTAGTGCATGATGGATTGAGTGCCCATCTCTGTCCCAGTTCTTGGGGACATGAAAGGAGCCTCATTTGGGCATCCCTTGAGAGGAGGTTCTTCCACAAAAATCCTTTCAACCCAGAATAATTTCTGACACATAATAACAATCAGCATCACCATCACCATCATCACCATCACCCACTGGATCTTTTCAACAATCTTCTTTCTCTCTCCTTTTCTTTCAGGAGCATGCCAAGAACTATCTTACACTCCTGGAAAAATATCAGGGCAAATTGTTGATCTGTGGCACAAATGCCTGCAACCCTACATGCTGGAATTGGGTATGGAATGCGATGTGGCACTCCGAATGTCTTATCTTTCTGCTTGTCTATCTTGTTGCATGAGTTCCCTCCAGGACTGGCACTACCCTTGGGCAGAGGGAGATAAAGACCTTAGATGGCAGATGCTGGGGAACAGCAATTGCCATCCATAGACCGTATTTCCCAAACTCACTGTTCATTCTCCTCTCTTGGAGGACAAGCCTATGGTATGACACATGGACTTTCCATGCCCCTAATGTGTCCTGCTCTATTTCACTCTGTCCTAGCAATCCAAAATCTCACATGTCCTCAGCTCAGATGAGAATGAGATTTTCCCCTTTTCTCAGATGGTGAAATATTTTCTGTGTCAACTGGAGTTTTCATATTTGTGAGAATTTCCCCCCAAATTATGCAATACTATAATAGCTGCTGCTTTCTGGCATAGACCTTTGAAAAGTAAGCGTATTGGATGAGTTGCCCTCATCTTTTTTGTCAATCAGTTAGAAGCATTGTCATATGTCTTGCTGGACATCCTGCTACGGTAATGGAGTAGACTGTACAGCCAGCGATTTAATCCCAAGTGTTGGGTGGTGATAAATAACCTGACTCCCCAAAGGGACAAATGGCTGTGGACAGATGAGTCTGCGGACGATTCCGGTGGCAGCAGCTAGAGCGAGGGCAGGGGCCGGATACGGCTAGAGGGCCGTAGGTTATCTACCCCTGGCTTAAATCAAAGACAAAGAGGAATTTAACAAGTGTTTTTCTCATGCATGCTTTAAAAGTAGCTATCCAAATTCTGCTGGGTGTTGGAGGTTTGGAACAACTTCTACCAACCTTGCATTGTATTTTTAATTCTTCTGTAGGAAAATGGAACTAAGAAGACAGTCATGGATGCCCAGGGCTTGGCCCCCTTTGTCCTTGACTCCAATGCCCTTGTTCTTGTGGATGGTAAGCGCGAAGAGTCATTTGCCTGGTTTGTGTGAGATTTGTTGCTTGGGAAGAGGTTTCTACGATGTGCCCATTTCCTTATACAGTAACTGGAAGGGAAGGATGTGAATTTTAAAAATCTGGGATGTGGGAGGCAAAGAAGCTGGCAAATGTGTTCATCCATGCAAAGATCTTCAGATGCTCAGTTCTTAAAAGCTTAGCACTGAATCCCTGTGTATTTCCATTAAGTATCTGCTGTTGGCAAGGTGGATTCTTCTGTTCTAGAAAATAAATATCATGAAGAATGTAAAAATCCTGTTTTTGTATTTATATAAATCAGATTGATAATACTTATTCCAAATAAATGTTGGAGATGTAAAGTTGAAGATGGAACCTATTTACATTTATGGTGGCATTGTAAAGAGAGAAGCATTATTTGGGGAAAAATATTTGATGAAACCAGTAAGATATGATCAACAAAAATTTGTATGACTCCGAAAAGGGAGTTTTTCCAAACTCTCCTTGTGTTGACCTTTCTTTCTCATCCTTGTTCCTTCTTTCTTGTACTCCAGGTGATTATGTCTATTCTACCATCAAGAAGCATCAGTACAACGGCAAGATCCCTCGGTTCCGTCGGATCCTGGGTTCTGCAGAGCTCTACACCACAGACACGATGATGAACAGTGAGTGTTGCGTGAACAATTTGTGGAAGGATTAAACCTGGGGAACTACCCAATGCATCACTCAAGACTCTTAGCCACAATGCAATGCTTTGCTTCTCCCTACTTTGCCCAGTAGAGAAGAAGCACGAGGCTTAGAGGAAGTTCTCCAGTGTGGAATAAGGACAACCTTTGCCTTTGAGAGAGTAGCTCAGTTACGAAGCGGGTACTTTCTGTGCAATTAACGCAGTGACGGCCGAGTTCCTGTAATGTGTGGGAAACCACAATAACTAGCCTCAAGCGATACAACTTTCCACTCAGCGAGTCCTGGCAGAAGGCTTTCTCTCTCCAAACTCATTTAGAAGAGGAGAGTCTGCCAGGACCTTTTCCAGTTCACAGTCCTTTGTTATGGCTTTTTATTGCTTTCTTCTCTTCTAGGACATCCTAATCGTTCTTTGAAATTTTTGAAGTGGTAGCTATGTTAGTCTGTATTTCAAGCGTCATCGTCATTGACTGCGCCTCATATCCAAGAATGCATTTTTCCCCGAAGCAGGAAAAATGCCATTGGTGTGAATTTGTTTAAGGTGGATCCCAGCTTGCCATGAAGTGACCCACACACTATGATCATGGAGTCATCTCTTGTGGCACATCTGAATAGAAACATGCAGGATTTAACAGTGAAACTGCAATGGACTGTCACAGCCTTCAGGATATTATCAAGATGTGCCTTCATAGCCAGTCCATCTGGCCTGGCTTCTTCCACCTCCATGACCTTTGGGAATAAGACTTCCTCCTCTGCTCATTTTGCCATTGGGCCCAATAGGATGGTTTCCAGTGGCATTTCTTCCACTGAGGGGGAGCATCACCCAACCTAAAGGGGCTTGTCTGCCTGTAGCCGTTGGCCCTTATAGGGAGACAGGTTAGTTAACTGTCATAGTGGGTCAGTACTTAAGAAGCTCTCCTTGTTAGCTGGAAGGCTGGCAAGTCGGCAGGTACTGCATAACAGATTGAATGTCCATCTCTGTTCCAGCTCTTGGGGGAGATGAAAGGAGCCTCATTCGGGTGTCCCCTGAGCGGAGTTTCTTCCGCAAAAATCCTTTCAACCCAGAATAATTTCTGACACGAAATTATTATTACCGCCGCCTAACACTCAGCATTGAGTCGCTGGCTGTATGGTCTACTCCATTACCATAGCAGGATGTCCAGGCAGATATCAAACATAACAGCGAGTAAACAATAACAAAACAAAGACAAAAACCATTGTGGCACCTTAAAGACTAATGCCTGTATTTTTAATGCTAGCTTGAATTTGACAACTGGAAGGTTGGCAGGTCAACAGTTCAAGACCCACAGAGTGAGCTCCCATCTCTGTCCCAGCTCTTGCCGACCTAGCATTTTTAAAGCAAGAATTTGCAAGCAGATAAATAAACACCACTTAGGTGGGAAGGTAAACAGTGCTTTGTGCACACCGGTGTCTAGTTGTGCCTGCCAATTGTCCATGGAAACGTCTGCAGACGTAGGATCTTTGGCTATAAACAGAAATGAGCACTGAACCCTAGAGTGGGATATGACTGGCTTTCAAGTAAGGGCGACCTTTATCTTTACCTTTCAGGTACAGAGGTACACAATAATACCAGTCACGGATCTTCCGTTATTGCTGGTTGTAAAAAGCCACACTGGTTTGTAAACTTATCTGTTACATACTAACTAACCAAGTCTCACTCTTATGTCTAACTAAGTGGATTTGATCAAAAAAAAAGTTAATATTAAAATACAGTAGTTGGTCTTTACAGTGCTACAGCGTGTTTCTTTTTATTCTTTCTGTTTTGTTTACTCTCTGATATAATTTCCTTTGTTTCCTACTGTGACGAAGTTTGTGCAGCTGGAGTTTTTCTCCCCTGGTCTTGGGGAGGAGGAAGGAAATGAACTCTTGAGGCCTGCGGGAGCTGTTAGAGGATCCCTCGCCCCACACTTGCTCTGAAATACGATGTGGGACTAAGTGTGTTTGGTGGCTGGGGCAGTTTGAGGAGGAAATGCAAATTGAAGAGGTGAAATTAAAATGGAGTGGAATTTGGAGAGCATGACCGGCTGGCTGCGTCATGCTGTTGCAATTTGCCATTCTGATTGTTAGGGAGGTTTCCTCACGGACAAGGGGTGGTGAAATAGAAACTGCCTAGTTTTGTTCCTTTTGCAAGCTCTATGCCTTTTGCTGTTTGAGACCCGAAGCCTTCCTTCAAGATGTACATGTGTGTGTGTGTGTGTGTGTGTGTGTGTGTGTGTGTATTTGGCCCCGCCCACAATGTCATGATGTCATGACATTGGCTCCGCCTGTGATGTCATGATGTCATTGTGTTAGCTCCGCCCACACTGTGATGACATCACGGTGGGGTAGTAAATTTTTTGACATCCCACCACTGGTGATAATGATGTACTTTTGTGGCTCTCCAGAGAAGAGGGATTGCAAAATGGAGAGATTAAGTATTCCATCATGAATTACTGACAAACAAAGATGCTGAAAAGGGGTCTTTTCTGATCCCACTCTTCACATTTCTTTAGTTCATCTGCCCTTCATCAAGTATGGGATAAAATTAGGAGCTACTTGTCTAACTAGGGGATAACCAGAAAAGGGAGCAAGATTTCTTTCTGTTCTGTTTCTCAAAATTTGCCGCCGCCCCCCCCCCAAGCTCTTAATAATGGCAAAGCTAGGCCTGGCTAAGCCTCAAACCCTTCCAGTTTAAGGCTTTCCTTCCAGCTAAGCTACATTTAGATGTCTGTAAAATGTAAGGTGAGGAATTGCCACGGCTTAGTGGTTAAGACACTGAACTTGACAACTGGAATGTTTTCAGGTCAGCAGTTCGAGACCCCAGTGCTGCATGGCAGACTGAGCACCTGTTGTCTGTCCCAGCTCCTGCCAATCTAGCAGTTCGAAAGTAAGAAATTGCAACTAGATAAATAGATACTGCTTTGGTGGGAAGGTAACAGCATTCCGTGCCTGCCACATGATCACAGAAATAACTGCAGATGCAGACAGTGCTGTCTCTCTGGCTGTAGATGAAGATGAGCACCACAGCCTAGAGCTGGATATGACTGGTTTTCGAATAAGGGTAACCTTTACTCTTATTTACATAAGGTGAATAGAGAATTATGGAAGTCCCAAAAATCAGAAAATGACATTCCAAATAGTATATGCATCAGAAGCAATGCACCATTGGGTGCCAGTTTTTAGGATAATGCTGACGGCCCAAGCTATCAATGGCTACTGGTCTTCAAGCTCATAGGAGATATCTGAGATCAGAGAAGGAATACGTCTGAAAATCAGGAGAAACAGTGGGAGGGTTCTTGGGTGTAGGTCCTGCTTTGGGTTTCCTAGGGTTATCATGTTCAAAGGGCTGGAATGACTTTGGGTTTGACCCAACATATCGCACATCATTTGTTGCTTATTTGCAGAACCAGTGTTTGTTAAGGCAACGATAGTAAAGCAAAACCAGACGTACGATGACAAAATCTATCTCTTCTTCCGAGAGGACAACCCAGAATGGTCAAGGAATTCAGTGGCCCCAATGAAGATCTCCAGAGTGGCCCAGTTGTGCAAGGTGAGCTAGTGATAGAGTCCTTGTGGTGCAGGCGTTAAACTGCTGTAGTGCAACCAAAAGGTTGTGAGTTCAATCCTGACCAGGGATCAAAGTTGACTAAGCCTTCCATCCTTCTAAAGTTGGTAAAATGAGTATCCAGCATGTGGGGAGCAAAATGCTAATTAACTTGTGAACTGCCCAAAGAGTACACTATGCGCTACAGAGCAGTATATAAGTGTGTGCGTGTGCGTTCTTTGCTTTGCTATAGGGAGGCTCCTCCTCCTTTGATTCCCCCCTTCTTCTCTTTCTCTCAATCTTTCTCCTTTCCTTGCATTTTCAGTGGTTGTATGGCTTGCAATGAGCAAAGAGGAAAATTTCCTTCTTCTAGGATAGGGGTGTCCAACATTTTTGGGCTGTGGGCCGGTCGCATGGTTCAGGGAGCTGGTCACTCTGGCCCAGGGGCCAGAACTGGCCCCCATCACCAATTAATCCAGCCAGCGAAGCCCTCATCGCTCCTGGAAGCGGAAGTAAAACACCTGCATTTTACTTCTGCTTCCAGGAGTGACAAGGGCTTTGTGGGCCAGATGAATTGGCGTCGGGGGCCAGATACAGCCCCCAGGCCACCCCTGTTCTAGGAAAACAACTCTTCTGGAGAAACATGCAGCAACTGGCTCACATGTAAATTGTTTCTCTTTGTCTCCAGTGCCGCAAACCTGAAGAATCATAATCTTAAAGCATTGTTAAGTGAGGAAGGATGGGATGGATTGTGGTCAGCAACCTTGTCATGGAAGACTTTGACTTGTGTAATGCAGATGTTAAGTTGTCATCAGTGGTCAACCTTTGGCCCAGAACAGCTAATTGCCAACTTGGCTGACCCAAAGTTTTCTATCTTTTCTCTAAAGGGAGATAAAGGAGGCAGTGGTTCCATCTCAGCTTCCAAGTGGACAACCTTCTTGAAGGCCACTTTGCTCTGTGTTGATTTTGCTACTGACCGGCATTTCAACTACCTGCAGGATGTCTTCATTTTTAAGTCCTCTCTCTGGTCACAGACAAAGATCTATGGACTCTTTTCAAATGAGTGGTGAGTAGGAGCCGTGCTCCTCAACTTTTCACAAATGAACAGTGGGCTTCACTTGGACCTTCTCGGTGTACATGGTGGATTCTGGTTGAGATGTACCTTGGCTGTGAGACACCTGGAAATCAAGAAACCTGTGCCAGGGTGTCATAACCAGTCGCCTTACTATTGGGTTGTTTTTAATACATGAGTGGAAGTTCTTAATATGTCCTGAGGGCCACTTCATCCCGGGAGGCCACATGCCCATGATGAATGGGGTCACAGCCATGGGTAGGCAGACCCAGAGCCAGAAACCATACAGTTTTTTCTTTGTATGTTGTCAGTCTCTCCAGTATTTATTTATTTAATTTATGTACTGCCCTGTTTCAATGCTGAGTGTCAGGCGGCGGTTAACTAACTTGGCAACCCCAAGGACTAGCGGCCTTGGCGAAGTCCACAGGGAAGAGTGATGGTCCCCAAGTCGATTAAATCCACTTGAATCCATCTTGATTGAGGTCAACAGTTTCATCAATACTGCCTTGGGCTGAGGAGGACTTTGTGTGCCCAAAGTGCTCAGGACAAGAACGTGACTCGTAGAGCTGGATCAGTGGTACAGGTGTCATGCTATAATGTGGAAGGCAGATGGAAGGCCACTGCATTATATTCTTAGGGCAGTCTTCATGCTTGATTGCCATGATGATTGCCTATATTCGGAATTGGATACGACACAAGAAGAAGAAGACTGCCCCATTAGGTCAAGCACTACTCTGGGTGGGTTTACAGATGAATACTTGAACCCCACAAAACCTACATAAAAACTCCCATCTCTGCAGGTCTCAAATCAAGGACTACATATAGGAATTATGCATATACCTGGTTCCCTGTATTTGAGGAGTAGTGAATGCTATCCAGCTAAGTGATGCAGCCTTAGGGGGCCCCCCCCCCACTTATCTCTAAAACAAGGCTGGGCATGAACATCTTTCATGAACTTTTGGAACTCTTATATACAAATGTTCCTGCACTAGCCACAAGAAATTGGTACATGCCTGAAGAAGTGATCTTGAGTCACAAAAACTCATCTAATGTTTGATTTCCCCAATAAAGGTTATTGCCTTGTTCCTGCAACGATCTATTAAGTCACAGATCTGCCTCTGCAATGTAACGTAATAACGGTAGCTTCTTACTTTTGAACACAGGAACTATTCGGCTGTTTGTGTCTACTCTGTTGATAACTTCAATGAAGTTTTCCAAAAATCGCCACTCAAAGATTACACTGGTGCATCCCTTGCTGTGAGGCCTGGACAGGTAAAGGACATTGGGTAGAATGTTTGTAGGGAAAGTTTGAAGACATCTCCCCTGCTCCCTGCCAGTAGAGCTTTGGTCCATCCATCCAAGAAGTCATGAATCATATACAGTAAAACACCGGATAACGATTGGATCAGATAACACTAAAATCGCATAACATTAAGTAATCTGGGGAGGAGAATTGGATCGAATCACGTTAAGGTCCTATGGGATGGATCGGATAACAACCGCTAAAGCCTATGCAGTTACAATGTATCTCTATGGAGCTTTAACATTATCCAATCCATCCCATAGGATTTTAACATGCATCGGATAACACTAAAAATCGGCTAACACCAAGACTTGTGGAATCAAGTTTTAGCATTATCCGGTGTTTTACTGTACTAGACTGAGAAAGCAGGAAGTAGCCGTATAGATGAATTGTTCAGTAGAGTCAGATACAACTGATCCTAGAGTCAGATACAACTGGCTTTTGAGCAAGGGTGGCCTTTACCTAATATATAATCCTCATCCCTTTTCAGCTGTTCTGCAATTGCAAATATTTTTGAAATAAAAATGGCTAGTTCTTACAGTTTTGATAAGTTTGCAGATTTAGTACACAGTGTCTGGTAGAAGCAAAGCTGTAGGATAGTTATGGAGCAGGAGGTCTTATGGCCTACAACTGCCTTTACCCCAAGGAAACATAACCAATGGTAGGGGATTGTAGGAGCTGTAGTCCAATTTATTTGGAGGGCCAAAGGTTCCTGCATCCCGGGTATGACTTCTTGCCAGTCAAATTCTGTGACAACAATCGTGTGTCCTTCTTAATAGTGTCTACAGGGGGACGAACGTACACCCCATGAGACCTTCCGAGTGGCTGACAGCTACCCGGAGATGTTGCAGAGAGTGAGAAAACAAGCCATCTTCTACGCCAGGCGTCACTACCGGCAAATGGCAGTCCACCAAGTCTCTGGGGCAGATGGGAAGCCTTACAACATTCTCTATTTGGCCACAGGTAAGGTACTAGGCACTTTTACTACAGGTGTGATGGAACAGGAGCAGGTCTTGGGCTGCTGCTGAAACAGATCAACTGAGAGTCCTGTTCTGCTTTTAAGGATCATTTTAGCATGAGCTTTTATGGAGATAGGTGGCTTTCTGGATTTTGAACGACAAAGTCTGAAATTCTGGGAGTGGTAACCTAAAAGCCCTAATCTGTAGACATCCGCTGTCCCCTTTGACCCATGGAATAGAATATTAGGGCTTCATATATGCCTTGAATATCTTGGGTGAAGAACATCTTTTTTTCTGGAAAGTAGAAGGCAAATTTGGAGAACTTACCAGGGGCCATACTTCCAAGCAAAAAGATGAGACTAAAATGTAACTTGTGTGTCTTTGCACAAAGTAGTCGTGCCAATAGCATAAGATTAGGACAGGTCTCTGAATATTTCAGAATGGAAAATCTGTGTGAATTCTGGAACCATCGAATGATGATATAATGGGCAAAAGAGTGTGGCCATCTGGGATTCCCCTCCCTTGGGCTAAGTTTAGCCTCAGGGCATGAGATTTCTCTGTTGTATATGGGAAAAGTCAAAGGATACTGTGTGTGTCTATGTGCCGTCAAGTCAATTCTGACTTATGGTGATCTTTTCCTGGGTTTTCTAGATAGAGAATATATAGAACTGGTTCATAGTCCCTTCTTTTGGGCACACATTGTAGAGCTTGATCAAGGGAAGCAGAGTGAACTCTCAGGCTCTGTAACCAGATTCCTAAACCAATGAGCTGTCCAGCCAACTCAGATGATAACAGGAAAATGCAAGACTAGAGCACTGATTAACATAAACAATTACCATAAATCTCATGGCAATAAGGAAGGCGTATGCTAAGTTATCTATTGTCTCATATAGTCTGCTGAGACGTTTCACGTTCATCTTTCACCCCACCCTGATGCCTTTGCGATGACTAAAACATTCCCCATTCCTCCCAGCTGAGAAGCTTCTTGGGAATTTAATTTCATAATAATTGCAGCCAGAGAAGGCTAGTGATTGATTTTCCAAAAGGACAGTGAATATGCATTGGGTTTTAATATGTGGTTTCCAAGGAGCTATCAAGGTGCTGAATCATATGGGTATAGCATATGATGTAGCTCCTGTAGAATGCAGGCTAACATTACCATTATAAGAGCCACTGACTTTCACTGTTAATTGAAGAAAGCTGCTTGACAATCTAGACCAGTGATGGCAAACCTTGGCACTCCAGCTGCTCTTGAACTTCAATTCCCAGAAGCCCTGATCAGCAGGTGTGCTGACTTGGGCTTCTGGGAATTGGTCCAGGAACACCTGGAGTGCCAGGGTTTGCCACCACTGGTCTAGACCAGTGATGACAAATGTTGGCACTCTTAGCTGTTCTTGAACTTCAATTGCCAGAAATCCTGATCAGCATTCCTGCTGATCAGGGCTTCTGGGAATTAAAGTTCCAGAACATCTGGAGTGCCAAGGTTCACCATCACTGCCATAGAGTAATGTCATGCACTCTGAGTTTGATAGCTCAGCCTTGACCACTCAGTGAATTGACTACTCAACTTCATTACACTTAAGCCCCAGGAATAAACTTCATCTGAAATAAGAGCTTCAACGATCCAAGAGAGGGGGAAAGAGGAAGATGGGGAAGGATGGGGTCAAAAGGATAACTGGAAAGAAGAAGGGGAAGGACAAAGTGACAAGTTTTAACTATTTCCCACTTTCTGAAATAGAATGCTCTATTTAAACAATCCTAGAATTTACTCTGCTGAGCTATATGGACCTCTGTTCTTCCCAGCAAATATTGGGGCTCTGATTCCATTACTCTCATTTAATTTTTCTATTTCTCCTCTGCCCCATCCTTTGATGTAGAGAAAGGAACCATCCACAAGGTATTAGTGCTGCCAAAAGAGTCCATAAACATCTTGGAGATCCAGCCATTCCGATCTTCTGCCGTCATCCAATCCATGATTTTGGACAATGCTACAGTAAGAAAGATTTCTATGTGGTGGGGCTCTGATGATCTCATGCGGTGTGTTTCCAAACTAGCAGAGCCAAGGCCCAGGAAATATATACACAGTACTGTATATGAAAATGTTGCCTATATTTCTATGGGTGGAGGGGAGGTGGTACTGGGGAGAGGGGGGATGGGACTGGCCAGCTTGGTTTAACCTCCCCAGACCTTTTCACAAGAAGGTCACTGGAGAGCAGAGCCCTAGTTTTGCGCTCTTCTTTGGTTCTGAGTGTTTCTGAGCCCCATAGCAAAGTGGGCCTATGGTCCTAACTGGGCAAGGCAGAAAGTTGAGTTGTTTTGCCCTCCCATTTTGGCCCTGAAATCTCAGGTCATCTGATGCTGCTGACCCATAATACTTAGTCTGCAATGTTCCAAATAGGGCCATGATGACTTAGTGGTTAAGATGCTGAGCGTGATGACCAGAAGATCAGCAGTTCCACAGTTTGATACCTGAGCGCGGAGCGATGGAGTGAGCTCCTGACATCTCTCCCAGCTCCTATCAACCTAGCCGTTCGAAAGAATGAAATTGCAAGTGGATAAATAGGTACCGCCTTGGTGGGCAAGGTAACAGCATCCTGTGTGTTTGGGTGTCTAGTCATGCCTGCTACATGACCATGGAAACATCTGCAGATGCAGACAGCGCTGGTTGTTTGGCTGTAAAGGGAGATGAGCACCACCACCTAGGTCAATAAAGGTAAAGGTCACCCTTGCTTGAAAGGCAGTCATATCCGACTCTAGGGTTCAGTGCTCATCTCTGTTTATAGCTGAAGAGCCAGTGCTGTCAGCGTTTTGCAGACGTTTCCATGAGCATGTGGCAGGCATGCCTGGACAGAACACTGTTCACCATCCCACTGAAGTGGTATCTATTTATCTACTTGCAATTTCTTGCTTTTGAACTGCTAGGTTGGCAGGAGCTGGGACAGAGACAGGCGCTCAAACCGTCATGCAGTACCTGGGTCTTGAACTGCTGATCTGCTGCCTTCCATTCAGCATCTTCACCACTTGAGCCACTACCTAGAGATGGACATAACTGGCCTTCCAGCAAGGAAGTTCTTGACCTTGACCAATGTTCCAAATAGTCTCTAAGTCCCATGGCTTAAAAGCACATGTTGCAGTGGTTGCTTTCTCCATTTCCTTTGCAGAAGAAGCTGATTGTGGCCTCTCTGAGTGAGGTAGTCCAGATCCCTCTGGCCACGTGTGGGGCATACCAAAACACTTGTGAGAGCTGTGTGCTGGCACGAGATCCCTACTGTGGCTGGATTGAGGGGAAGTGTGACTCCATTTATCACCAAGGGCAGCATGGAAATAGGTATGTCCCTCCAGTGTACCTTTGTAGCATTGTACCTTTTTACTCCTGCTCTGTTGTATGTATTGTTTTATCTCTGCAGTCCTGTGCATGTTTTAAGGATTGTATGGCAGCAGAAATTTCACAGACGTATTTATTACTTCTTTAGCCAGGCAAAGTCTTTTTGTACTCGATCTTTAGCATGTTTGATGTGAGCCAGCCCATGGGAAGGGTGGCGTGCCAAAGCGTTCTGTAGAAATGATGTTGACATTCTAGAATGTCTTCTTTTTAAATATGTGTATGATGTAACGTTTATCTGGCCTTTCAACCTCTCTCTTTTTAGGACATTCTTACAAGCTCTGACTCATGATATCCCTCCAGATATTTGTTCCTCTTCAAACCACACCAAAGGTAGGGCTGGCAATTTTGTTGTCCTTTCTAGTCTTGGGAAGGACCCAGTTGGTCAACCTAGTCATCATATGCCAGCAACGCTATTGGCCTCGTCAAAGCACGGCCAGAATCTTGCTGGTGTTTGTGTAAGATTTGCACAGTTTGTCACGTATCCAGTGGAGAAGGTAGAATGTCAGCACTGCACTATCCAGAATATATTGCTGCACTGGCTGAAAAATTGGACTTGATCCACAAAAACTCAGGGATTGTATAATTTTCTTGGTCTCATCATTGCTATTGACTGCTACGTGTATCTGAGTATACATTTTTTCCTGAAAATCATTTTTGGGGAAAATGCCCTTGGCGTGAATTTGTTTAAGGTGGATCTCAGCTTGCCATGAAGTGACCCACACACTATGAACCATCTCCTGAAGCATGTATGAAATGAGACATGCAGGATTTTACACTGGGACTGCAATGGGCTGCCACAGCCTTAAGGATATTGACAAGGTGTGCCTCCACAGCCAGTCCATCTGGCATGGCCTCTTCCGCCTCCATGTCCATTGGGAATCTGAATAGTGAAGTGGTTCCTCCTCTTCTCATTTTGCCATTGAGCCCAATAGAATGGTTTCCAGTGGCATTTCCTCCACTAAGGGGACTATTACCCCACCTAAAGGGACTCATCCGCCCATAGCCGTTGACCCCTTTAGGGAGTCAGGTTATTTACTGCCGCCCAACACTCAGCGTTGAGTCACCGGCTGTATGGTCTACTCCACTACCGTAGCGGGATGTCCGGCCAGACGTTTGTCTTGGTCTAATAAAGGTGTAATAACTAGTGTGGTATAGTGGGTAGAATGATGGAGCATGATTCAGGAGGCTTGGGTTTGAATTCCTGCTCAATCCACGGAAGCTAACTGGGGATGTGGAATTTGTAAAACCAGTCCTTAAATATCTCACTTACCTTGAAAATCCTATTATTTGGGTTTTTAGAAGTCAGGTCTGACTTAGCAGCACTTAGCTACAAGAATACAATAATGGTATCCCCAATAATGATGTTGTGTTGTACTGTGTTCCATGTTATTACACACCACCATGCTTCTCCAGCATCATGTTTTCCATACCCCTCATTGTTGTGCAGCTGGATGTTTAGCTCACTGCTTCTTCTTCCTTTCTTTTCTCCAGAAGACACCACTAAACTCCGTGAGAATGTCACCGTAACACTGCAGTCCCGCTATTATCTGAACTGCACCATTGAATCCCACCATGCCAATTACACTTGGTTCTATAAAAACCAGAACATTATGCATTGTGATCCTGGACACCATCACTGTATCCACTTCATTGACAACATGACGGATGACCTGTATGGCACCTATTCCTGCATTGCCCAGGAGGACAGTTTCAACCGAACGCTTGTGATTGAGAACTTAGTCAAGCCCTCTCTTCAGACTATGATGGTTAAGAGCAAACTGGAGAGTGACCAGGCCACCACCATGTCCTTATCTTTCTGGCTGGGCCTCCTGCATATGGTAGCATTTGTGTTGGTCATCCAGTAGAGAAGGACTGCCTATTTGACTTTCCACCATAATTGATCACATAGTGCCTGCCAAACATGTCTCATCTCCCACTTTTTTTGGTGATTCACAAGACATTCCCCACCTGAGAAGGTAGACCCCTTACAGAAGGTGGACATTTTCAAATTTAATTATTGTCTGGCTTTGTCTGCCCCCATTTCTGAGCAGTGAGAGTGGAAGCTGAAGTTTGTCGACACCAACAGCTGATAGTAGAGTGGGGACACAAAGAGAAAGTTGTTCTGTTCTGTTGAGCAACAACTTTCTAGAACAATGTTGCATAGCACGTGGACCTCCTGATGTTTTGGACTTCAGCTACCAGAAACCCAGGCCACATCAGCTAATGATATGTGACTTGGGACGCTGAAGTCTAAAACACCTAGAAAACTAAAACTTGACAACCCACCTTACAAGAAGGTTTCTGGACAGAAGCATAGTTGGTATCATGAGGGGAAGTTCTGATGATAAATGAGAATCAACTAAACTAAGGGAAGCGAAGATGTCATCTTACAGATGTGATTGTACTTGTTCAGTGTTACTGACTATCAGCTGTATGTACTAGATATCATGGAAGTTTGGACTCTAGAATATCTGGAGGGCCACCCTTATCTAAACCAGATGGTATGAAATATCTAGTAGGACAGAGGAGACAACTGAACTTTAGGGCAGCGTTCCCCAACCTTTGGTTTTTGGGCTTCAATTCCCAGAAGCCTAAGACAATTCCCCAAAGCACTGATCAGCCAATGTACTGACTTAGACTTCTGGGAATTGAAGTCCACCAGTGTTCTGCGGAACATAGCTTGGCAAACACTGGGTCTACATCATGTATGGGGAATTTGTGACCTTCCGAATGTTGCCAGGCTGCAACACTCATCAGCCCTAACCAGCTTGGCCAATGGAGAGAAGATATGCAGCCTAACTCATTTGGAGAAGTACATATCCTTCAACACTATTGTGCTTTTTTTTTGGGGGGGGGGATGTTTACACCATAGGGTGTGCACTCAGAATCACTGAATAGTTAAAATAGCATTAATCTCTATGAAGTGATCCTCAATGATCGTCCTGCTCTCTCCGTGCTCCACAGATAATTGCCCTGTGGTCCATTAGCAGGCAACCTTTGGTCTGTTTGAGCCATATATCAACTCCTATATATCAAGCCCCTGCTCCAGGAGTTCTCAGATAGCTCATGTGTTATATGTTACAATCTCATGTGTGAGATGTTACAACTGGAGCAGAGCTGGAAGAAGGCCTTCTACAGCTAGGTCACAGATCTTCAGCGATCCTTTGTCTTGTGGTGGGAGGATATTTATTTATTTATTGCATATACTGTATTGTTTTTTTAAAACAAAAGATTCCTGGTCAGTTGTTTGGATGGAAAGTGCTTCGGGGCAAATTTAAAGAGAAATGTGATAGACGCTCCATTCCAAAGACTGAAGTATGAAAGACGATGCAAAAGAGTCACAGCAGCAAAAAGCGAAAGGTCTAGTTAGATAACAGTGTTGCCTTGATAATGCTGCTCCAAGCTACTGAAAAACAAACTTCCCTGTGTGATGTTACATGAAGATGAAATGTAGAGAAGGGGGGATTGGCGCCTGTCTGCCCAAAAATACAGACATGCACACACGGAGAGATGCGCAGATGTAGAAATATGAACACGGAGACGTAGACATGAACAGAGCAATGTGCTCAGACAGACAGACAAACATAGAAATGCGTAGAGAAGCTCAGGAGACGCACTGAAACAAAGCAATGCTTTTAGAGGAAGACATATAATATGCACCGAAATGCTCAGTGAGGCATGCACACAGAGACGTTCAGAGGTGCTGACAGAGAGACACACAGATGTGGAGAGAGGCAGAGGAACAGCTACCTATAGAGCAGGAATTCCCAACCTTTTCAAGCCGGGGGCCGGGTCATGCTCTCTCAGTCAGCTTCGAGGGCCAGACAGCCATTTTGCCCTGCCTGCACGATGGGGGTGGCCACTTTGTCCCAACAGCTTCAAAGAGGCAGGTATGTTGTTTCTCAATTGCCCTGGGTGGGGTGGGGACCACATGAAATGGTGCTGGGGCCGGATCTGGCCCACAGACCTTAGGTTGGGAATCCCTGCTATAGAGTGTCCATGGGCTTATCTAGGTTTGTTAGCTTTTCAGCAAATTCATTTCTCCTATTAGCAAAATATCTTTTTATGATTGAGATTCAAAATTCAACCACTGGTGATCTGCAAGTATGTTCCAAGCCTGTGCTCATAGTTTGTTTTTAACTCCTGGGACCCCTGATTTTATACCATCTGTTGGAACTTGAGATGTGTCAGAGTGGGTCAAAGGTGTCAACCCTTAGCAAATAATTCCTTGGCATCAGGGCCACCACAGAGAAGGTCCTGATGGTAGGTTTTGCTGATATAATCTGAGGAGCAACATCCTCAGCTTGTTTTTGGGGTGAGGGGTACCAGGCTTTGGTAGCAAGTGTTCAACATCCTCAGTTAAGATGACCAAAAGATTTTGAATGCACATCCATCACCTTAAGCGTGTCGTTTGAGAAGAGCTTACCTCAAATTTTAAGTGTCAGCTGAAATTGGCAGGGCTTGTCTGTTTGGTAGATGGATCCGGCAGTCGGCTACAAGATTTATAAAGAATGGGATGTTGTGAAGACAGAGCAAAGGCGGTCTTAAAAATAGGAACCCGTGGAGTCTGTCTTGATTGAGCAAGTTACATGTTTTGGCACTGGGTCAACAAACTGGTGGCAGACTTTTTCTCCCAAACCTTTGTGTATATTTAATTGCTGAGCGGGAAACAACTGAGCTATGCAACAAAATTAGCTGGAGGAGTTTATTTTCCACCATGTGACAATTGTGTGGGTCCAACTTTTAGCTGTCATTTCTCCCGATGTGTCCTTCCCCTGCCTACGACCGCATCTGCCTGAGCCTAAGCTGTGAAATATAACCTGTGTCTTCCTTTTAATAGCTCCCCAAGGGGTTGGTTTTGCGTCCATCTCTTTGCCTGGAAGCTAAGGGAGACACACTTCTTTGCACTACAATTGTCGAGGTGTGGTTTTAGACTTCCTCCTGGTTGCTTTCTGTTTCTTAGTCCCTCTGTTGGTTTCTTCTCTCCATGCACTTTATTGTACAGACGTTTGATGAAGGAGCCGGTCCATGTTCGTGTGCTATTTGTATGTTGCACTGTTGCGCATGTATTTTCAAAAATCGCCTTTTATAATAATAAAGCATAGTCCACACATACAAGAGTGTTGGGTTTGATGTTTCTTGGGTGGGACCAGCCGGAAGTTCTACTACCAGTATGGCCATACCGGGGCATACTGGCTGAATCCCACCACTGGGGTTTTTCCCCTATCTGCCTACTGTCCCACCCTACTAGTAAATCACATACCACTTTTTTGGGTGTGCCCTCCAACACTTATGGCAAATAAGGTCACCATTTTAGCTCTACAAAGAAAGGCACTCTTCCCCAATGACTAGAAATGGGGTGTATGATATCAGGGAGACACTCTAAGCCTCTCTTTGTCAAGGGAAATGAAATACACCGATACTGGCCTTGTAACTTCCTTCTTGGAACGGTGATGCTTTCACAGTTGGTATTGTTGGAAGACGACATGGTCGTAGGATATTATTGGGAATTCCCAGTCATATAAAAGGGACTTCCCCCTCACACCTTGTTTCTGCCGATTGGTAGGGCATGGGGAATACCATCACTTCCCACATTTTGTCTAAAACTGCCCTAACCCAACCTTATAAGAATTGAACTAGATTCTGAGAATCCTTGTGGCTGGATTTGACCCTCAGACTTCCCATTTCACTTATTTTTTTTATTTCTAGTTTTCATTCCTGGTGGATGTGAAATCTGTTAAGATAAGTTTTCACTTTGTGATGTAACAAACCCAGGGAGTCAATTATCTACATTTGACTATAGGAGGGCCAGTCAACCCCACCAACTTTCTCCTGAAGTCGTTGCTGCCTCAAGTTGCATGGGAATCCCATGCAGATCTACTTTAGAACAAGACCCTTCAAACATTATGAGACCTGTGAAAAGACATGACTATTGGGTTGCACTGTTAAATATTACTATTTAAAGCAGGGGGTCCTCAACCTTTTTAAGCTATGGGCAGGACCACACACTCCGGACAACTGAGAGGACCAGAAACGTGCCCCCCCTGACATAAACATAGTTATGACAGCCAGAGGTGCATTTTACAGCTGTTGTAAATGCATCCACTTCTGCTTCCTGTGGGCCGTGGGTGTGGGCCGCATGAAATGGGGCCGAGGCCGGCCCACAGGCCATAAGTTGGGAACCCCTGATTTAAAGCATCTCTTTAAGCAGGGGTTCCCAATCTTTTCAAGCCGGGGACCAGGTATTGCTCTCTCAGTCAGCTTCGAGGGCGGGACGGCCATTTTGCCCTGCCTGCATGATGGAGGTGGCCATTTTGTCCCAACAACTTCAAAGGGGTGGCCATTTTGTTTCTCAAATGACCTTGGAGGGGTGGGGGCCACATGAAATGGCACTGGGGGCCGGATCCAGCCCATGAACCTTAGGTTGGCCTTAGAGGAATGTCTTCTGCTTCTGCTTCTTCTCTTCCTCCCTTCATGTTCGAGTGTTGCGCAATTTCACAGTGCAATGTTTCCAGATCAGAAGGATTGTCTGGCCCAGGGGACGCCTGAGTGTACATGCAATGATTCCAGTTCTTTGGAGAGGCTCCTTCTATGTCTCCTGGTGAAATATTTAAGGAGTGGTTTTCCATGCTCTCAGTGAGTTCCCACGGCTGAGTGGGGATTCAAACCCACGCTTCTTGAGTCCTAGCCCATCACCACCTACCCACTGCAATAGATACCATTGGGATGCCTGTTCAGTTCTTTTCCTGCTCAGTGCTTATTGTGCCAAGCTAGACACAGGTGGCATTTTAAATCTGGCCACTCTGCCTTTAGGAGTCTTCCTACCTTTGTGTTTTCCTGAGCCTTTTGTATTAATACCTGCCATTTCTGCAGGTGATTTCCAGCCCCTACGTGACTACAGCCTCGGAGACTAGGAGCCAAATAAGGAAGCACATGAATTGGTTTCATACATTTAAAAATATATATAAATAACAACCGTAGAGTGAGAGATCACAACCACAAGCACTACAGTCCCAATTAAAATTATTCCACCCACCCTTTCCACAAAATGACAACGAAGTCTGAACCACAGCTTCCACTGTTGGCATTTTGTTTGGGACAATCGTGTGTGTGTGTGTGTGTGTGTGTGTGTGTGTGTGTGTGTGTGTGTGTGTGTGTGTGTGTGTGTGTGTGTGTGTGTGTGTGTGTGTGTGTGTGTGTGTGTGTGTGTGAGAGAGAGAGAGAGAGAGAGAGAGAGAGAGAGAGGGAGAGAGGGAGAGAGGGAGAGAGGGAGAGAGAGTTAAATTCTTCCCTTGCTGTACCCATTGTGGTCCTTCTTATCTCCTCTGCCCTTTATGCTTTTCTTAAAAATGTGACCTGATTTTCATGCATTGTCTAGTGCTGTGATGGTGAACCTTGGCACTCCAGCTGTTCTTGAATTTCAATTCCCAGAAGTGTACATGCAGTAAGTCCATTTGTGTGGATTCACGGGGACTTGAGCTTCTGGGAACTGAAGTTCAAGAACAGCCGGAGTGCCAAGGTTTGCCATCACTGGTCTAATGAGATCCTTTATTTACACCTGTCTAGGAAGTCAGATTTCTTTGGGCTGTTAGCGATGCGCACGGAGGACTCAAAACCTCCGTTCACAAGTGGCTTCCTCTCCCATTTCATTGGCAGAGCTGGCCCTATCATCATCATCATCATCATCATCATCATCATCATCATCATCATCATCATCATCATCATCATCATCAGTATCAGTATCAGTATCAGTATCAGTATCAGTATCAGTATCAGTATTATTCCAAATTTATATTGCTGCCCACTCGCTTTGGTGACTCAGTAATTGGAACAAGGGCTTTGGCTCAGGTTGCACATTTTGGGAGGTGGCAGCCTGGGGTTTGAGGAGGACACTGGTCCATGTCCTAGTCATAGAACAGGAAGGGGTGCAGGTCTTTGCCTCAGGTAGCACAATAACTTGGGCCACATCTGGCGCTAGCTGGAGTTGGCTTCTACAGGAAGGTGCTGTGAGCCATGTCTATGTATGTGAGTCACCCTGAGGTGGACAGTGAGTAAAAATAAAAGAAACATTTTGACGGAAGGCATTCTCTTAGCACTGGAAGGAAGCTGGGTTTATGATGAAGCATTAATACTATGAGGATGATGTCAGAAAGAGTCAGTAATTCCTGCCTTCAAGGAACCACCTGCTCTTAAAAGGATCAAACCTTTATGGAGAGACTGCTGTATCTTCCTGTCATGCAGATAACGTAAGCTGTCTCCTGGGTCTGGCCCAGACGCAGGAAACCAGCATGCCAGAACTGTGCTTGGCATAGTTTCCTTCGTGCTCACATTCAAGAGCTATTTTTAAAGCCAATGCGTGTAAGAAGAAAGCTTTATCACCATAGGTCAGTGATGGTGAACTTCTTAGAGACCGAGTGCCCAAACTGCAACCCAAAATCCACTTATTTATCTCAAAGTGCCAACACAGCAACAGGGGAGGAAGGAAACACTCCCATTGGGCTGCTGGGCAGAGGGGCGGAGTGAACTCTGTGCTGGGGGGAGGAAGGAAACGCTCCCATTGGGCTGCTGGGCAGAGGGGCGGAGTGAACTCTGTGCTGGGGGAAGGAAGGAAACGCTCCCATTGGGCTGCTGGGCAGAGGGGCGGAGTGAACTCTGTGCTGGGGGGAGGAAGGGAACACTCCCATTGGGCTGCTGGACAGAGGGGCAGGGTGGTCTGTGTTTGGGTGACCACATGGGTGCCCACAGAGAGGGCTCAGAGTGCCCCCTCTGGCATGCATGCCATAGGTTCGCCATCACTGCTTTAGGTCATACTGCAGGTCTGATTAACCCAGGCATGGCCAATGGCGTTGCAGTTGGACCACATTTCCTTGGAGCCCCAGGAAACATAGCCCACTAAATCTCCCTTCATTCAACCACATCTAGAGGACTACGATGGCTTGCTCCTGGTACAGTCCAAAGGTGGACTCCTCCAGTCATTAGTCAACTACAGATCCCATCATCCCTCACCACTGGCTATGCTAGAGGGCAATTATAATTTTAAAAAACATCTGGAGGGCACAGTTGATCTAGATCAGGGGTGGCCAACCTTGGTGCTCCTGCTGTTCTTGGACTTCAGTTCCCAGAAGCCCTGATCAGCAGGTGTGCAGAAAGGAACTGCAGAATGAACTCCCCAAAAGGTGCCATCATTTGGCAGTTTCACATCTGGACTAGACACGGAGGAGGAGGAAGAAGCAACCTTGGCTCTCCAGGTGTTCTTGGACTTCAGTTCCCCAGAAGTCCTGCTCAGCAGGTGTGCTGACTTGAGCTTCTGGGAATTGAAGTCCAGGAACAGGTGGAGGGCCAAGGTTGACCACCAGTGTATGCATAGGAAATTGCACAAGCAGTTTTCATAATTTTCTGGCTGTTCTGTTACACTCCTAGGTGTACAATTTTAGTATAGACAACTAGTGTAACAAAATACAATTTTGGGTTTATGTGTACAAAGCTAATAGGACACTAATCCCTGTGTTTTACTTGCATCTTTTTGTTATTTCTGTTATTGCTATCAAGTTGCTTCAGACTTCTAGTGAACTAGGGTTTTTCAAGGTATGTCACGTGTCAAGGTATGGCTTAATATTACCACTTCCTCAAGCATTGTTGAGGGTACACAAGAGCAAAATCAAATTAGATGATGGAGGAAGGAGCTCACTGGACAAGTAACAACTTTAAAGGAGGGTATGGTTGAGACCCATCAAAAATCGGCAGACACTAATAAATTATTTGTGAGAGGAACTGACATTTATGAAATGGCTTATGGGACATCAAAAGCAAGAGGTGTTGCAACCCTTATATCGGAAAAATTGGGTTTCACTGTGATAAAATCCATAGCTGACCCAGAGGGGAGATATCTAATAATTAAGGGGAGGATAGAAGATGAAGAGATAACTCTTGTAAACGTATACGCCCCGAATACCAATCAGGCAGAATTTTTAGAAAAATTAAGAATAATTTTACAGAAAGAAGGAACGAGGAATATGATTATTGGGGGGGATTTCAACTTGTTAAGTTCCGAGATTGACACCACAAGTACTAAGAAGAGGAGTAATAAATATATTTTAAGAGACTGGACAAAATTAATGAACATAAAAGATGTATGGAGGGAACTCAAAGGTCAGGAAAGGGACTATACTTACTATTCCCAAGTTTATGATATGCATTCAAGGATAGATTATATATTTGTAACGCAAGGGTTATTGAAAAACATAGAAGATATTAAAATAGGGACATTTAGAGAATCAGATCATGCCAAGATAAGTATAGATATAAAATTGGATGAAGGCGATGGGAAAAGATATGTTTGGAGATATGATTCAAAACTATACAAAGAGAATAGCACGAAGAAACAAATTATGGAAAAATGGGATGAATATTGGTCATGGAATGATAATAACGAGGTCAGCTCAGGAGGGGTATGGGACACAATGAAAGCGATTTTCAGAGGAGAATCAATAAAATTGAGTAGTTGGATAAAGAAACGGAACATCAATAGAACCCAGGAATTGGAAACACAATTAAAACAACTTCATCGGGAATACATAAAGGGTAAAGATCAGAGGGTATTACAGCAGATACAGAAAGTAAAGAAAGAATTGGAAGCCCAGGACATGGAAAGGGTAAAAAAAGATTTGATATTTTTAAAAAGAGAATACTATGAGCACAGTAATAGAAATTCAAAGTTATTAGCAAAAGCAGCGAGGGATAAAAAGAACAAAGGTCAGGTGGGAGTATTGGTGGATGAGAAGGGGAAGAGATGCAATAAAAGGAAAGAGAAAGTGGAAATAATAGAGGCTTTTTATAAAGAGTTATACTCAAAGAAGCAGGTAAATTTGAACAAATTGGAGGATTACTTTAAAAAATATAATTCTTGTTTAATAACAGAAGAACATAGAAATATGATGGAGGAACAAATATCCGTAAAAGAAATTGAGAAGGTAATTAATAAATTAAAATTGGATAAAGCGCCAGGAGAAGATGGGCTTCCCGCTGAATTCTATAAGGATTTTAAGCCTTGGGTTGTTCCGAGACTACACAAATTATTTAATGGGATTTTAGAGGGAGAATCAACACCCGAATCTTGGAATAGATCTATTATCGCATTGATCCCTAAGCCAGGGAAAGACTTATATAAAATAGAATCATATAGGCCGATATCCTTAATTAATCAAGATGCCAAAATTTTTTCTACAATAATGGTGACCAGGCTAAATAGCTTCATAGCCAAATACATAAAAGACGATCAAGCAGGGTTTATAAAGGGTAGGTACATGTCAGATCTTACAAGGAGAGTAGTGGATTTATTAGATATAGCTGAAAGGCAAAAGGATAGGGCAAGTTTTTTAGCCCTGGATATTTTTAAAGCATTTGATTCTTTGCAATGGGCAACAATACATGAGGTAATTAAACAATATGGATTTGGGGACAAATTCCAAAAAGTTATCAAGAACTTATATAAACAGGGAATAGCAATAGTGAAATTCAATGATAGCTATACAGGAGAAATAAAACTGGAGGCCGGAACTAGGCAGGGCTGCCCATTGTCGCCCACGCTATTTGTTTTGGCTATGGAACTATTGGCGAATTTAATACGGCAAGATAAAGAAATTGTTGGAATTGAAGGAAATAAAATAAGTTTGTATGCCGATGACACACTAATCACAATTAAACAACCAATACAAGGAATACTAAGGATTAACAAACACTTGAAAACTTTTGAGGAAATGACAGGTTTAAGGGTGAACTGGGATAAGTCTGAGATGATTCTAATCAATGGGAGTAAGAAGGACGAAGTAGAAATAAAGCAAAAATTTAATATTCAAATTCCGGATAAGGTGAGATATTTAGGGGTAATACTTGCTAGGAAAACTGGGGAACTTAAGGAATTGAACTATGGAAAACAAATGAAAGAGATAGATAAAAAGATATTACAGTATAATAGGTTGAATTTGTCGTGGTTTGGCAGGGTGGCAATGTGCAAAATGATGTTGTTACCTAAATTAAATTTTTTATTTGATGCTCTGCCAATAAAACACACAGAAAAAGAATTGGAAAAATATCAAAATACTATAAATAGATTTTGTAATGGGAAAAGAAAAGCAAGGATACCTAAGATTCTGTGGTATATATCGCAAAAAGAAGGGGGATTGGGCATTCCGAATATTAGCAAGTATTACAGAGCCTTTCAATTACGAAATGTTATTAAATTATTAAATAGAGAAGAGCCGATATGGGGAAAATTAGAAACAAAAGAGTTTTTTAGGAAAGGGAAGGCATTCTTTTTATGTGGTGATAAGGATAAAAAAATGAGGATTCAGGGCAAGATGATAAGAGCAACAATAGAAGAATGGAACAAGGCAAGAAAGGAACTTATTCCAGGGATCTCAATGGTTACAGAATTAGAAGATTTTAATAACTTTCCGATAAAAATAGAAGGTAGGATTAAGGATATCTTATCAAAAAATGGGGTCTCTCTGTTGAAGGATTGGATTAAAATTTGTAGTGATTTGGAGAGGAGAAAGGAGCTCTATCTGCAACTGGAGTTGGATTGGTTTAAAGTCCTCCAGATAAATAATTGGAATAAGAAATTTCTTCTTGAAATGGGATCAGACAGGGAGCTTACAGAATTTGAAACATTGCTGGTCAAATTGAGAAAAGGAGACATAGGTTTAAAAGGGATAGTTAGTCAAATATATAAAATTTTAAATAAAGGAGGGAAGGCTCAACAAGTATTGAAAGATAGTTGGGAACAAGAACTGAACATAACAATTAATGAGAAGACTTGGGGCAAAATGTGGAGAAGACGTATCATGAGATCTATGTCGGTAAGAGTGAAGGAACATAACTATAAATTAATTTGGAGATGGTATAGAACCCCAGTAAAACTGCATCTAATGTACAAAGAAGTGAGTGAAAAATGTTGGAGATGTAAAAAAGATAGAGGCACATATGAACACATGTGGTGGTCCTGTGAGGCTTTGAAGGATTTTTGGGGAAAAATAGAGGCTGAAATCAAAAATATATTGGATTTGCAGGTTGAACTGGGTCCAAATACAATCTTGTTAACTGAGATGGATAAATATAAAATGAATGAGGATAAAAATGAATTGATGGCGATAATGCTATCAGCGGCCAGACAATGTATTGCTAGAAATTGGAAAAATAATGAAAACTTACAAAGAAGGAATTGGTATAATGAAATGTGGGATTTGGCACTCAACGAAAAGCTCACTTGGGAGATAAATTTTAAAAAGGGTAAAGTAACTGGTAATAACTTTTGGAGGACTTGGAAACCTTTTATTGATTATGTAACAGTAAAGAATCAGGGCATACCCCCTGTATCTGAGCAAAATGATTTTTGGAAAACATAAGTAAACATAAATCCCCGGACATTGTATATATCACAAGGGTGGTTTTAAAGATAAGAAGAAAAATTGAGATAGAGAATAACATATTTTGGCCATGAGGTGATAGATGGAAATATTGTTTGAAGATTGATGTAGTAAACAGTGTTTTATAATGAGGTAATAATCTTTGATGGATGTTTATAATGCTGTACTGTTATATATGAGAGATTATATTTTCCTTTTTGAATTCTCTGTTTAAACTCTTTAGTTATGTAATTCATTTTGTTTTATGTATGTGTCTTGTTTTGTATTATTTTATATACCCAATAAAAATTAAATAAAAAAAAAAAAGCATTGTTGAGGGTACACAAGAGCAAAATCAAATTAGATGATGGAGGAAGGAGCTCACTGGACAAGTAACAACTTTAAAGGAGGGTATGGTTGAGGAACTCAACCTCCCCTACGTCACTTTGGAGGACCCTGAACAGGCTGAGGGTTGGAGTGCCTAAATGTAAAACCAACATGCTCAAGTGGGGGCTGCTGGTGGACAACAACACACTGTGTGAATGTGGAGAGATACAGAATCCGGCTCATTTGCTGGTTTTCTGGTTACTACCGGAAACCTGTACTGATGAGGATATAAATTTGGCCAATTACAAAGCCAAGAAAGTGGCTTCATTTTGGCAATTTAAAGACTGACGTGGACATGAAAGAAAACAACTTCTAGTGAATGTATGTGGCTGTTCCCGGTTTTGAACTGAGGATGCCTGAGTCCTAGTCTGACACTTGGCCTTCTATCCCACGCCAGCTCTAACCTGCACTTTGTGTTTGAGAATAATGACTATTCCTGGCCTAGCCTACAATTGCTTATTGTCTGCCAGAGTTCCTGTTACTATTATGAGGCACACAAACAAGAAAACAATAAAATTAGCTTCAACATTGTTTAAACCTTAAGCAATTAAACATTAAAGCACCGCTCAAGGTTTTCCTTTTTGTGAAACGTGGCTCCTTAAATACAGTGACCTTGACTAAGGTTGGCAACTCCCATTGTGAAATTTAATGATGAAATTTAACAAAGATAAGTGCAAAGTTCTACAGTTCGGGGGGGGGGGGGGAACGGGGACTCCAATGTACAGTCACAATATGTGGGATTCTTGGCTTAGTAATGCTACAAGTGAGAAGAACCTTGGAATTATTGTAGATCACAAGCTGTGTATGAGCCAACATTGCAATGTGGCTGCGAAAGGAAGGAAGGAAGGAAGGAAGGAAGGCTATTCTAGGCTGCATTAGCAGAAATATAGTCTGTTATATTAAATCTTTTTCCACAAAGATTTAATCTTATGCAGAGTAACAATCAGAGATAAGGTTAGCAATAAGGAATTACGTCAAAGAACCGGATTGTGCGGTGTGGTTGATGAACTCTATGTGGCAAAAAGGAGATGGGCAGGCCATTTCACCAGCCTAAAGGATAATAGATGGACCTGTTGGTTAACAGGCTAGATGCCAAGGGACTACAAAAGACCACAAGGCAGACCCCGAAAATGATGGGATGAACCGATGGTAAAGCTGTTCAGTCAGAGATGGAAACAGAAGACAAAGAATAGAACATTTTGGTGTTCGATTGATTAGCGCTTAAATAGATAAGCAACGATAAATAGATATTGGATTGAATATTGGCTTAACCTTGCCAACGGTGACAAGACATGCATGGGAAATGTTGGATTATTGTAGGTTATTGGCTGGTCCTTCTGACAGATTAAATCCAAAAATAGTTGGAGTGTCAAAAGTTTTCCAGTCCTATGACAGGACATGCTCAGGGCTAGAATAGCTGCGGCATTAAATAATCTGTTCATTGAATTTGCAGTGTTATTTCTAAAAAGCAGGCCACCTAGCATACATCGTCCTGACAAGAGATGGGGAAATGTCTGTTATCAGATTCCTAGCTATTGTCCATTTTTTGGCTGGGCTGTTCCAATACTGTAGTTACAAGGGAAAGGAAATTAGTGGAAACCCTACAATGAAAACCAAAGTGAATGAGAACTCTGCCTCATTGGATTTTTGCAGCTCTGCCTCCAGGAAAACCGCATACTGGTATCTAGTGGTTTACAGTGTGAAATTCCAGGTTCTGCTGGGATGGGATAAAAGGAATGGCATTCTTGTGCCCCATCTGATTTGATTTGTGCGCCAGGTACAAATTTTCTAAGCCACCTGATATGTTTTAATACAAAAGAGGGGGTATAAAATGAATACAGTATAAGCAAGCAGGTTTCACTAGAATCCAGGATGGAGTATAGATTCATGCCAATGTCTAGATTCATGCCAATGTGTCTGAATCAGGCTGATTCAGTTTCAGGATTTGCCATCTGTCTGGCTGTGTTGTACAGTCTCAGTTTATAACCCCCAGGGATTTACTTCCATGTGGTTTGCTTCCTCCAACCTAATTATCCTCACCAAAAGGTGGTAGGTGACTCAAAGGGCAATCTGGATGAATAAACAAAGGGAATGTGCAAGTTTGATCAATCATCACTTGTTTATTCTTCATAGATGCCAGCCTTATATTCTGAAATGAGGGAAGTGTAAAATAATAAGACTAATAATAACCAATGTGGACATCCTGCTCACACCTTTCTTGATGTCCTTTGTGTGCATTGTACAGTTGGTAAGTAGAAACTTACCCCAATGACTCCCTTCTTCCTCATCCCATTGAATGAGGAACTCATTGGCCTAGACCAGGGGTACCCAAACTTTTCAGGCCATGGGCCGGTCATGTGGTTTAGTGGGCTGGTTACTATGGCCTGGGGGTTGGTTCCGGCCCCTGATGCCAATTCATCTGGTCCAAGACGCCCTTGTTGCTCCCATTGTTTGGGCACCCATGGCCTAGACGCTCCCCTGTTTTCTAAGACTAATGCTTATGTCAGGTCTACTTCCTGATCTATGTGAATTATAGTCAAAGTATACTCTTGTATGCCCTGTTACTGGGCCTCAGTAGACATCATGATCTTGATCAAGAACTTTCAGAGTCCTTCTCTACCACTGTTTCCAAGGAACCTTAAGCAAGAAATGCCAGAAGGCAAAGATGCTTACCTGGAATCCTCTGAGATCTTTTTGTACCTCCCTGCCCCAAATACCCCAAGGTACTTAGGTGTAGATCTCAGTAAGGCTACTCTGTCCTCTCTGATCTCAGCTCTCTCCTACTTATCCTAGACTAAAGGTGTGACCACACTTTCTTCATTCATGTCAGACACACCACAAAACATATCCAGTACTCGACTATAAGCCTAGTTTTTCAGTCCCAAAAATGAACCCTAAAAAGGGGAAATGGCTTATACTCGGGTCAATGACCACGAAGATCCCAAGACCACATCAGATTGAGACGTGCCAAAAATTAATTAATTTTACCATATTTTCATGTATTTTGATGATTGAAACTCACTAACAGCTGCTGCATTTCCCACCCTCGGCTTATATTCAGGTCAATCTATTTTCCTGGGTTTTCAGGTCAGAATTAGGTACCTTGCCTTATATTCGGGTCAGCTTATACTTGAGTATATAGGTAATTTTTTTTTTAAAAATCCTTAAATATGATGCAAAGTGAAAAGGTGAAGAGAAGTGGCCTTTCAATGGGAATTTGGGATGTGAATGCCATACTTCCTTGCAACTATCCTAGAAAAAGGAATGTGGAAGAGACCTGAGAAATCCCCGTATCTCTCATTCTGATAAATGTTCCGTGAAATCTGTGCTTAATGGGTTGAAACCCCAACTTCTTGGCTTACACCCACACAGTGCTGCCATGTCATGAAAGACTGGTCTGAGATATACTTCCCTCTGGAGTCACACTGATCCAGGAACCAAAACCAAATGACTCCTTCTTTTCTTTCACAATGACGGGGCTCTTTCTGACCAGTGGCACTCAGAAAACCAAACAAGGGATTTTTAGGGTGTGTGTGTGTGCTTTCTCTTTTTCTTTTCTTTTGAACCATTTGCTTCCCGATTTCTAGACAATGTCTATTGGCTTTCTGACGCACCCAGGAAGTACAAATGTCTTCCTTTTCCGTGATTACAGAAAACCATCTTCAGTTTTAGGATCTAAGGCACATTTGCCTCACCCTTTGTAAACAGGAAGGAGGCAAACAAGGCAGGTCTAAAATTACACGGGACTTCTTTGAGAGGGAGTGGAGTAATTGAGGATGAGTAACTTTGCCAAGACAGAGTTACAATTATCAGGCATTTCTTGCTATCGATTTCCAGACTGCCAGCTGTGGCTATTGGGTTCCACCTGTAGGGTTTTTCTCCAGTCTTGTGACAAAGTGAAAGCCCATAAAATCCCAAACATTATGGTATTTTCTCCCCAACCCTTGTAAGGGCTGAATGTGACCCTTGACCTTTTAAAGAAATCAGATGATGCTGTCTTCCCTCTGATTGTTCTGTCCTCCTCGAATTTAACCACAATTCTCACATAAAGGGACTGTGGTGGCTCAAAGTGGTTAAGACACTGACCTTGAAGGTCGGGGTTTTATTCCCGGGGACTGCATGACGGAGAGAGCTCCTATCTCTGTCCCAGCTCCTGCCAACCTAGCAGTTCGAAAGCAAGAAATTGCAAGTTGATAAACAGGGACCACTTCAGTGGGAAGCGTTCTGTCCACTCCGTATCTGTCCTCCCGAGTCCCACGTATATGTGGAAACATCTGCAGTCGCAGATAACACAGGCTCTTTGGCTATAAACAAAGATGAGCACTGAGACCTAGAGTTGGATACGACTAGCTTTCAAGCCAGGGTGACCTTTACCTTGCATGAACTAGGACAGGGATCAGCAAACTTGGCTCTCCAAATGTTCTTGGACTTCAATTCCCAGAAGTCCTGATCAGCAGGCATACTGACTTGGGCTTCTGGTAATTGAAGTCCAAGAACACCTGGAGAGCCAAGTTTGCAGATCCCTGAACTAGGACAGAAAATGATTTTGTCTGGGAATAATAGACTGTCCCAAACACAAAATATTTGAGGGTACTTTGGTCTTGAAAGATCCATTAACATCCATTCACTTTACAAAAGACTTGTTCTCAATTTATTGGTGAGGACCGATCCCTTGGTCCGAATATTTGTACTCTTTCTACTAGGACTTGGGCTGGCACTGGGAACCATGAGGACAAGTCCCGGTCATGCATCATGCCTGTCACACTCAGCATTATTTGTACATCAGGTAGGAAATGAGTGGCACTTCAAATCACATTAGCATAGCCAGAGGGGAGGGGAGCTGATATCCAAAGGGTTCCATATCCCCCATTTCAGACCCTTATGTTCAGGGGTTCCCAATCTTTTTAAGCTGGGGGCCGGGTCACGCTCTCTCAGTCAGCTTTGAGGGCCAGATGGCCATTTCGCCCTGCCTGCACAATGTGTGTGTGTGTGGCCATTGTGTCCCAACAGCTTCAAAGGGGCAGCCATTTTGTTTCTCAAATGCCCTTGGAGGGGTGGGGAGGGGCACATAAAATGGTGTCGTGGGCCAGATCTGGCCCATGGGCCTTAGTTTGGAAACCCCTTCTTATGTTAGTGACTTTCAGTTCTCTCCCTCTGCCCTAGGTCTTTCTACATCTAATTAGTGCCACATTTTCAAGGTCTGATATTTCAACCTTGCCAGATGCAATGATGGCATCCTTCCAATTGCTTCCTTTCTGTCTTGATACGGTGAAGGTCACTTCCCATTAGCGGAAACACATGGATTCCTGAACCCTGAATTATGAATATAACATCAAATGAAGGGGGAGGGGAGAATCAGGTGAAAATGCAAAGATTATATCATTGAATTATTTGCTCACTGTCAATCTTTAGACAGGACTCTGGAACAGCCACCCAAGCCAATGCTGCAGAATGGGATCCTGAATGTAGTCTGGGTGTGTACCACATTTTGAAGTAAAACCATTCAAATCCCCTTCTTCCCACCAAAAAGAGACCACTGAGTCCAGAGACTAAGGGTCAAGTTATACATTACAGATGACATTTCATTCTAATCTGAAACATGTATGTATTCAGAGGTGTCATTCCAGCGGATCTGCCAAGAGATGAGACTTGCAAATGAAGCCTAATCACACTGCAAGCTGATTTGCAAGCAAGGGTAGGCATAAAAAGCTGTGTCAACCAGATACTTTCTGCAGCTAAGGAATTTCTTTATTTACCTACATGTTCTGTGTAATGTGTAGTTTGACGTGAACATCAGCTAACAGCACCAGTGTATTTGATTTGATTTGTTTCAACACAGAAACCTTCTTCTTTATTTGCAGAGATTGTTGAGATGCTTTGACGGTACTGTATTTGGCTAAGCAATCTTTCTAAAACTAAGCAGGTCTGGATTTGGGCACTGCATAGATGGAGGACTATCTGAGACCAAATGTACATAAGGTAGAAACACCCATCCTAATATGGAGGTGATCTCAGAAATGAAAATAATAATAATAATACAGTTGTACCTCGCTTAAAGAGCATAATGCATTCCACAGGATTGCTCTTTAAGCGACTTTGCTCTTTAAGCGAAATACCATTGTAAATGACCAATTGTGGGGGGGATTGCGAACCCCAATTTATTTGTTAAGCAAGTTTTTGGTTGGTTTTATTTGTTCTGCTCTTTAAGTGAGTTACTCTTTATGTAAGACACTCTTTACGTGAGGTTTGACTGTAATAATCATGATTTGGATTTCAGCCAGAAAGATTCAGGGAACTGCAATTCTAGCATGTGCCAGTAGTATGGCCCTGGGTAGTTTGTGGACTAGTTTCAGTTCTATGCTGGTCTTGGACCGTAATAAAAATTGATTTGATTTGACTAGTTTCTGTGGATTATAAATGCATGCCAGATCAGTAAAATGCAACTGGAGATTAGCCCAGGGACAAATGTTTATATAGTACAGTATGCTGTGGATCGTGTCTGCTCCCTAGTGGCACATAAGAAAAAGGTGACTGCTTGGAGATGGAAGAAAAAGTAACTACACACTAGGTCAGGGGTGCCCAAACTAAGGCCCGGGGCCCGGATGTGGCCCCCAGAACCAATTCATCCGGGCCATGAAGCCCTCGTCACTCCTGGAGGTGGAAGTAAAATGTGCCCGTACATTCATTCCCCTAACATTCATTCTACACGTGGCATTCATCCCATTATTACATGATACAGTCAAACCTCTACATAGGAATTTAATTTGTTCCTCGAGGTTGGTTGTATCTTGAAAAATTCTTATCTTGAATATCCCACAGGCATACATTGAATACATTTCCCCATAGGGATGCATTGAATTTTGTATCTCGACAAAAATCCTATTAAAAATATGTATCTTGAACCTGAAATTTTCTGAGATTTCCAGATCTATCTTGAGTTATCTCAAGGTTTGACTGTATACTGAGATTTTAAGGAAGGAGTCTCTTGATCCAGAGACCATACAGAATGAAGGACGTCAGGGTAGGAGGATGGCAAAAGGCCAGGACTAAGTCTAGCGATGGTCGGCTGTGATCTGTTCCCAGAGGCGTAGCAAGGGGAGGCAAGGGGTCGGCCCGACCCGGGTGGCACTTTGCGGGTGTGTCTTGATTAGCAAAAAGTACTACATTGGGCTCAGTTTTACCAGGTACAAAATTGATTTGAAGTATTATTTTAAACCTTCCTTCACTGGTCATTTATTTTCTATCAGTCTCTGTATTGCTGCATCCTTCTGTGTAGACATCTGGGTGGGTACATATCTCTAGGAAGATCTGAACCATGAGGTGTTATGTATTCCCAGTGTTGCTATGGAGTTGACACTTGGACACTGACCAAAGCATCTGAAAAGAAAAGATGTTGAAAAGTAGACCTACCGCTAGCTGCTAAGGAAATCATGGGTTGGCCGTGTGACTAATGTAGGCATATTGCACCAGATGGATAAAGAACAATAACTGTTTAAGACCATTGGACAAAGACGGCTCCAATACGACATAAAGCACAGGATAGGCCAACTCGTTATGCAAGAGAAGATCCTTAGGAAGAGAAGCCCTGGATGTAGACAGACTTCGTGGCTGAAGAACCTGAGAGACAGATGTGGAATGTCCTTGGAAGAATTGTTCTAAGGAGTTAAGTACAGAAAGACTATCACAATATCAAAGTAGTGGGAATCAAAAGTAGCTTTCACAAGCAGCTTTGCAATACCTTATGCTCTGGACATTTGAAGGTGAGTGACTAGACATTTTTGCTGATAAGATGGCCAACTCTTGAATTGTATAAACAAGAGCAAATTGTGCAATCCAAGAAGCCACCGTCTGATAAATACTTGGGGCGCCCAGCAACGAAGAAGACTGGTGACAGAAATGAAAGAAAAAGACAACCAGAAATAAAAGGGAGTTATCCAAAAGGTAAATTTCCAAAGAAAAGGGATTTGTGCGTGTAAATCACTCCACGTGATCAAAGCAGCCAGAGAATCCTGCTTACAAACACAAGCCTCTGTGCAAGGACTTGTTCGCTGACAAAAAAAGCAGCAATTTGTTCTATTCATGTCAAATTCTTGGTTTGGTTGTCCCTTTATGGCAGGGGTGCCCAAACTATGGCCTGGGGGCTGGATATGGCCCCCAGTGCCAAATCACCCCGCCCGCACCTCCCTTGTTGCTCCCGGAAGTGGAAGTAAAACACACGGTATACTTCCACTTCCTGGAGCGACGAGGCCAGTGCAGGCCGGATGAATTGGTGTTGGGGGCCAGGATGAATTGGTGTTGGGGACCAGGTGTCTGAAGGGCTATTCTCCAGTATCATATTTCAAACAAATAATTTTGGTTCTGTCAGCTTTCTTTACTGTCCAGCTTTCACCAATACATGGTGACCAAGCTGCAAGAAAGTTGATGATCCATTCCCATTGAAAACAACAGGAATAAAAAAAAATCATGGTGGCATTTAAAACAAACCTCTTGTTTTCATGGATACATGTGTGCACACAAGTACACAAAAATGTTAGAAGATCTGAAATGTAATCGTGCCACATCAGTTACCTCTTGACTTAATTTTTATTTATTTATTTATTCGGATTTATATTGCCGCGCACTCGCCAAGGTGACTTAAGGCACCTTACAGTCAAAACAGCAACAGTACAATAAAAATTATAAAATATAACCTCACAAAATACAAAACACAACCAAACCAAAACACAGACTAACTCCCCTGAGGCTGTTGTTGTTGACCCAGAGGAGTGGGCAAGGTCCTCAGCCACTGCTAGGCCATGGAGTCTTCTCCCTCAGGCCGTTGTTGTGGGCCAGGAGGAGTGGGCGATGTTCTCAGCCACTGCTAGGCCATGGAGTTTTCTCCCTCAGGTCGTTGTTGTGGGCCGGGAGGAGTGGGCGATGTTCTCAGTCACTGCTATGAAACATCTCTTTTGAGATGTTTGAAATTGTTTTTAAAAAGATTATGTGTCAGATCAAAAGAATCTCAGATACAAATAATCCCAATGCTACCTTGTGTTCTCTTGTTAATTGGTTAAATGTTACAAAACTCTGAATTCTTTCTCTTAAAACAGGAGTTCTCAACCTTTTTAAGCCAGGGGTCAGGTCACGCTCCCTCAGACAGCTTCGGGGGCTGGATGGCCATTTTGCCCTTCCTCCACCACATGGCACTTCGGGGTGTGGTGGAGGCAGTGGGGGGCATGAAATGGTGCCGTGGGCCACATCCGGGCCGCAAGTTGAGAATCCCTGCCTCAAAACAATAGAGTGCACCCTCAGGAATGAATAAGTTTGTATTTATGACTGTTTGTTTGCTCCTTCCTTCAGTTGTGTGTCTTTTAAACTTAAATAAAACCTCCTTTAAAAAGGGGGCGGGGTGGGGGTAGAAGTGGGTTGGATCCAATTGTACTGGAATAGTAGCAGTAACTTTACTGGGTGACAGAAATCCTTGACGGTTCAGCCCTGCTGTTATAGTAGGCTGATCCTAACCCATTGCTTCAGTTTCAAGGACTTGGCCTCTAGAGCTGGTTGCTTGGAATTCTCTGATTCCTTTTTTCTCATTTCCTTTCCTTTCCTTTCCTTTCTCTCCCTCACCCCCAAATATCACCATGTTGGCCAGATATCGCCTCTTCATGCCTGGCCTGTGTGGCTCAAATAGTTTCAGGATCTCTTCTGGGGCAGATGACTTGCCACCTTCTGCCTGCCACAAGGTCCTTCTTCACACCACTCACGGTGAGGTGTACTCCTCACCGCTTGACGGGAAACTGGCTCGGCCGTTTGATGAATTGCCAGGCAACTGGAAAAGCAGCTGGTTCAACCTGTACCATTTCTGGAAGGCGGGAGGCTTCCAAAATGTCCACCACATGATGACAAAGAACTTCCAAACGTTTGGCCCTATATACAGGTAAGGAACTTTCCTTTGCTGGCTGTTTCCTTCTGTCTTTCAGATTGTGTTCCTCTCATTCCCTTTCTAGTTTTGTTACATTGATCTAACATAAGGGTTCTCAGCCTATGGCCCATGGGCCAGATCTGGCCCATGGTGCCATTTCATTTGGACCTCCGCCCTCGTTCCCGCCAGAAGCATCAGGAACAGCCCTAAATGCACCCGTGGCTGTCATAAAAACATTTTTATGCATTTATGATGGTTGTAAATGTGTATACGACAGTCTCGAAAAGGCAGCGTTTACAGTGGGGGGAATCACCCGTCAGGCCTACTCAACTGTCTGAGGAACCGTGACCCAGCCCATGGCTCCAAAAGGTTGAGAACCCCATATCTAACATTTCAGTGCCATTGCTTCAGCTGAGTAATGGCATGTGTTTCTTTCAAGGTTGTGAGACTGGAAAATAATGTTCAACTTGTCTGTCTCTGGCCCTTTACTCTATTTATTACGCCAACATGGCAAAAGGCTAATTTTGGCTTTGAAGTATATTAAAAAAAAGATTCATCTATGAAAGCCTCTATAGTTCAAGATCTGTTATAAAGTGTGTGTGTGTGTGTGTGTGTGTGTGTGTGTGTGTGTGTGTGTGTGTGTGTGTGTGTGTGTGTGTGTGTGTGTGTGTGTGTGTGTGTGTGTGCCTGTCCCCCGATGGTCAGTGTTCAAGGATGATGGGAGCTGTAGTCTAACAAGAATTGGGGGCTGCAGCATCTATTCTCTTGATTTAGGCACTTACATGCGTCAGTGTGATTCTACATCAGGGGTTCTCAAACTTTTGAAGTTGGGGGCCGGGTTACACTTACTCACTCAAACAGTTGAGGGGGCCGGACTGGTTCCTCCCCTCATTTACGGCTGTCGTAAATGCGTTTACAAAGGCCGTAATTGAATCCATGACCGATTCTGCCAGTGGTGGCAGTGGCTGGAGTGAGGGTGGCGGCGTGGTCGATTATTTGGCATTGAGGGCCAGATTTGGCCCACGGGTGGTAGGTTGAGAATCCCTGTTCTACACCTTTTATTTGATTGTCCCCATCTCCATTATGTGGCATGACTTAGTATAGTAGTTCTCAAGATTCAGCCCATCCAGCTAGATCCAGCTTCTGTTCTTAGAATCCCTGGCTTGTTAGCTTGGGCTTCTGGGAATTGAAGTCCAAAGCATCTGGATTTGCCAGCTATGGTCTTGGTACATAGAGGTTGATAGAGCCCAAGTTTCATGTGCTGAAGGTCCCAGGGGGCCAAACAATTCTGCTAGGTGGTCATGTCTTCCTTAATCTCTTGAGCAAATGAAGTGATAATAAGGCTTTCAAGTTGTGCCAATTAGCATAAAAGCTTGTCCGAGGATGAGGAAAATAATGATGGAAAAGACTTTTCTTTTTCCTTGATCAGGTCCCTGCATATTAGTAGCATAAATGGGAAACCTTCCTTCTGTAGAACACCTGCGGTTTTGGCTCAGCTGGGGCTTCAATGGTTTTCATGTCCTTCCAGTAAGAGGTTTTTGGAATAGTAGCCGTGTTAGTCTGTGGTTCAGGCATCTCAGAAAACAAAACAAATAAAATAAAATAAAAAGCACAGTAGCACTTTAAAGGCTAACTGCTATATTTTTATTGTTAGCTTTCGAAGTGGACTTGATCCACGAAAGCTAACAATAAAAATATAGCAGTTAGTCTTTAAAGTGCTACTGTGCTTTTTTTAAATTTTGTTTTGTTTTCTGAGATTCCAGTAAGAGCAGAGTCACCTTTATTTAAGATTAGGTCCTTGATACCTGCCAGAGCACCTCTTCTTGACAAATCATGCCCAGACTATGTGTTTTTCCCAGTCAGAGAGACGTGGGGGTCCTCATTGCCAAGGGAAGTGCGTAAGACTTGCACGAGGAATCAGTCCTTTTCGGTGGTGGCCCCATCCCTATGGAATGGACTTCCAACTTACATCTGTTGGGTTCTGCTTTATGCAAGCGAGATAATATGCAACCTTTCAAGAAGGCATTTGGAAATTTGTTGCTTGTTATTATTCTGCCTTTTTTTGTATTTTTTTGGGGGGTCTTTTTACCACCCAGAGTGATGATCTGGTTAGGTGGGTGGGATGTAAATTGAAATACTGTAATAACTAAAAATAAAATTATCATTTCCATGGCTGCAGCACTAGGGCCAAAATGCAGCTTGTGGATGTAAATATCAGTTAATCTTTCAGAACAAAGAGGAACCAAAAAAGAAAAAAGAAAGAAAAGGAAGAGATGATTATGATACAAATGCTCCTTCTAGAACAGGGGTTCTCAAGCTACGGCCCATGAACCGGCCCGTGACACTATTTCATGTGGCCCATGTTGCTGCCTCCACCAGAAGCAGACACATTTACGACAGCCATAAATGCGCCTGTTGTAACTGCATTTATGACAGCTGTGGATGCATTTTATGATAGTATTTGTGGTGTGAGAACCGCCATTCTGACCCGCTCAGCTGTCTCAGGGGCCGTGGTCTGGCCCACAGCTTTAAAAGGTTGAGAACCTCTGTTCTAGGAGAACCCTAAGATAAGCACAGGAGAACTTTCCCTGAACTTTAGAGTAACGGCAGATAGAAAGAGATGAATAATTCATTTCCTGTTCTGGTTCTGGCTCTGTTGCTTTTTCAGGGAGAAACTGGGCACCTACGAGAGCGTCAACATTATCGATCCCAACGACGCGGCGACACTCTTCAAAGCTGAAGGTCTGTACCCTGAGAGGTTCCAGGTCCCCCCTTGGATGGCTTATCGAGACTTCCGCAGCAAGCCTTATGGAGTTCTTCTCAAGTAAGTGCCAAATGCTTATGGAGACGAAAAGCCCAATTCGCTGTGTCTGTAATTCCAGGTTGCTATCTTAACGAAATTAATGTGTTCTCCAGGACATTTCTTACAGTAAAAATGACTTAAACTGAATTTCCCACCTGTGTTTTTAGAAGTCCAAAAACCCCTCCATGGAAGGCATCTTGACATTTTAGAAAAGGAGGAAGAGCAGAAAACTAACAAATGGCTGTGGTTTAAAGGGACCCCAGAGGAACTGATTTAGATCCAGGGCTTGAGATTTCCCTCTCTGTCTTAAATAGAAAAGGAATTAAAGGGCAACTTTTGACAGGCTTACTGTGGACTAGGTTTGCCAATAGGGTACCCCGTACCAGAAATTGCAAGTAGATAAACAGGGACCACTTCGGTGGGATGGTAACAGCGTTCCATGTGCTCCGGTGTCTAGTCATGCCTGCCACATGACCATGGAAACGTCTGCAGAAGCAGGCAGCGCTGGCTCTTCGGCTTAGAAACAGAAATGAGCACTGATCCCTAGAGTTGGATACGACTGGCTTTCGAGCAAGGGAAACCTTTACCTTTACTAAAATGTATGAGAGGATCCAGCCGACAGTCCCATCTTTTGGATGAGCAGTTTGGGTTATGAACCACAGTTCCTATTATCCCCTAGTGCCAGTGATGGGATGTAACAGGTTCTCACCAGTTCTCCAGAACCGGTAGTAACTTTCCCCAGTGTCCTGGAGAACCGGTTGCAGCTTTTGGGAGGAACCACCTTCGGGGCTTACCTTTTCAATGGTTCCTCCACTGCACATGGTGTGCATGCACGCCTACAGTGCTTGGCGCGTATGCACAGCCTCCTTGCTGTCCTCCCAAGAGGGGAGGAGGAAGAGAAGCTGCTAACCTGAAACTCCCTATAGCCTGCTCCCCTAGATATCCTAGAGAATGGGTTAGGCAAAGACTTAGTACCTAACTTCTTTAACTGTTGAAAAGTTGAAAAGTGCCAAAATGAAGCCATCTTGTGGTGTGTTCATTCTGTAGTTCCTTCCATCTGACCTAGTGTGAGAAAGATTAGCCAGAATAAGCTTTAAGCTCTGGTTTAAAAGCTCTGGTTAATTTGTGTTGTGGGTGGATGGGTGTTTAGGTGAGTGGGTGTATTTTAATTAATTAATTAATTAATTTAATTTATTTACAGGTTTGTGTTGTGGGGGGTAGGTGTGTGTGTGCGTGCTTATTTTTTATATTATTTTTAAATTTGTTTTCTTTGGCCCCGCCCACAACATCATGATGTCATGACATTGGCTCCGCCCATGATGTTAGCTCCGCCCACACTGTGATGATGTCATGGTCGGGTAGTAAAATGTTTGACATCCCACCACTGCCTAGTGCCCATGGATTCTGGGGGTTGTTGTCTCTCAAAGTAACTTTCCCAAGCTCTCGACAGATGAGCAAACAAAGACCATGAAGCGATAGCATCAGGTGCTGCCTTAATTCCTTTTCTCCACTTGGCCCCTAGATGTCTGAATCAGATTGTGTGTGCAACACATTCCGTTTTGTGTAGGTGTGGAAGGTCTGGAGCTGAAAGCCAAGGAAGTCTGCCTAGGTTTCCAAGGAAGGATGGGATGCTAACCTGCCTCCTTTAATTCTGCTAGGAGTGGAGAGGCCTGGCGCCAGGATCGCTTGGTTCTCAACAAGGAGGCCTTGTCCCTCAAAGTGATGGACAGCTTTGTGCCTCTCCTGAACGAAGTGGGAGAAGATTTTGTCAAGAGAGTGGAGACGCAGATCAAAAGAAGCCCGCAAGGGAAATGGACGGCTGACCTGTCCAACGAGCTCTTCCGTTTTGCCCTAGAGTGTGAGTCAGAAGAGGGAAAGGAGAGAAAATCGCATTGCAAATCTTGGTAGAGTTACTCTTTGGGGGTCCTAGAATTACCCTGCTAGTGGCAAGGATCAGCAGAGGATTCTGAGTGTGAAGTGGTGGAGAGAGGAGAGAATGATAATTACAGTTGTGGTGGGCATGGAAAAGTTACCACAAGTCCCAGCATCCTCTAGTGCAATGGTGGTGAACCTATGGCACGCGTGTGGGGGGGGCACCCAGAACCCTCTCTGTGGGCATATGCGCAGTCAATCCAGCACAGAGTTTGCCCCACTCCTCTGCCCAGCAGCCCAATGGGAATGCTTCCACCCTCCCCCAGCACAGAGTTTGCCCCGCCCCTCTGCCTAGCAGCCCAATGGGAAGGCTTCCACCCTCCCCCAGCACAGAGTTTGCCCTGCCCCTTTGCCCAGCAGCCCAGTGGGGTGGGCACTTCCTCCCTCCTCTGTCTGGGGTAAGGCAGGCGGCTTATATGCAGCACGAGGGTGCGGCACGGCTGGCAATTTTGTCCTGCCTGCATGGTGGGGGTGGCCATTTTGTCTCAACAGCTCAAAAGGGGTGGCCATTTTGTTTCTCAAATGCCCTTGGAGGGGTGAGGGGGACACGTGAAATGGTGCCATGGCACATATGGACATTTTCTTCTTCTCCTTACACACAGCTGTATGCAATGTCTTGTATGGCATGCGCCTGGGACTCTTACAGGATTTTGTTGACCCTGAGAGCCAGCAATTCATTGATGCCGTTACCATAATGTTCCATACTACTTCACCGATGCTATACATCCCACCGAAATTTCTACGCTTGATTAACTCCAAGATTTGGCTGGACCATGTGAAGGCCTGGGATACCATTTTCACCCATGGTGAGCTTCTTCATTGCCTCTGGAGACCTGCTGTAGCAGAACCATTTGTTCAGCGTAGAAGGCATCTGGTCTAGCTTAGACTATGGTTGAGGCAGAAAAGACTGGAGATCAGAATTTGGAAAAGTTTCTCTCCTTCTCTTTCTGTTGGATTTTACCTTCCAGGATATGCTAACGACTAGCATGAGCACTAGCCATGTTCATTGCCAGAGTCAGGGAGGTGTAGGGGTTAAGACGCTGAACTTGATGACTGGAAGGTCGGCAGGTCAGCAGCTCAAGACCTGAGTGCTACACGACAGAGTGTGAGCCTGTCATCTGTCCCAGCTCCTGCCAACCTAGCAGTTTGAAAGGAAGAACTTGCAAGTAGATAAATAGGTACCACTTCAAAGGGAAGGTAGCACTGTTCTGTGCACACTGATGTCTAGTCTAGCCTGCCACATATAGGCAACATTCCCTATAATCGACTGCAGTAGAAATTGCATGTATGGGGAGAAGGTAGCAAGCGTATTTCTATGGGGCTGCCGCCTCTGCTGAAATTGTGCAATTTTGGCTGTACAGTATTGCCACATAATTTCTCCTTTCTGTCATACCAGCTGACAGGTGTATACAGAATATCTACCGGGACCTCCGTTTGAACCGGAAGAATGCCGACGAATACACAGGCATTTTGTCCCACCTTTTAATGCAGGATAAACTGCCTGTTGAAAGCATCAAGGCCAACACAACAGAGATGATGGCAGGTGGGGTGGATACGGTAAGGGGGAGAAGTGCGAAGGTCTTGCTCTGGAAACCTGTGACAGTATCTTGGGATGTTTGGCAAACATGGTCTCTTGTGCGTGCAGTTTATCAGGGGCGGGGACAGAGCTAAAGTGAAGTAAGAAGTTAATTAGCAAAGAGGAAATATTATTATTTCTTCCCTTCATGTCGTGGTTTAATGAGTAAGGCGCTGAGCTTGATGACTGGAAGGTCGGCAGGTCAGCAGTTCGAGACCTGAGTACTGCATGCCGGAGTGAGCTCCAGTCTCTGTCCCAGCCCCTGCCAGCCTAGCAGTTCAATAGTAAGAAATTGCAAGTAGACAAATAGTTACCACTTTGGCGGAAAGGTTCCATGCAATCTGGTGTCTAGTCGTGCCTGCCACATGTCCATGGAATCGTCTGCAGATGCAGACAGCGCTGGCCCTTTGGCTGTAAACAGAGATGCGCACCACCCCACTAGAGTTGGACAACCAAGGGCAACCTCCACCCTTCCTCATGTGCAACGAGAAGACAAGCAAAGATTTCTCATCCTACTCTGTATCTCTGGAGAACACGATGGAGGGTGTCATTGTGCTTTATGTTCTGCTTCTGGCTTCTCTTGGGCATGTTGTTTGGTTGCTGTGTGAACCCAGTAGAGGGCTTGAAGTGATGCTTTTCAACGCCTGCTCTTCCCGGTGTCCCCTTAGACCTCTATAACTCTCCAGTGGGCCATGTATGAACTTGCAAAAGCACCAGACATTCAGGAGCAGCTGCGGTCAGAAATCTTTGCAGCCAAAGCATCTACCCAGGGCGATATTCCGAAGATGTTAAAATGTGTCCCGCTTGTCAAAGGTACCATCAAGGAAGTACTAAGGTAGGGGAGGTGTCTTCCTTTCTACACTGGAACCATTCATTGATTTGTTATGTTTAGTAATTTGTGCCATTAGTATTTCATCTCTGATTTGTTATTTTTATAGCACTGTACTTCTAATTCAGGCACTGTAAACTGTTTTGAGATCAAATTGTTATATAGTAAAATGAAAGTCTGGCCTGGTTATCCCTGAATGCTAATAGAGTAGACCAGCGATGGTGAACCTTGGCACTCCAGATGTTTTTGAACTTCAATTTCCAAAAGCCCTGATCAGCAGGAGTGATTGAATTCCTAGAACATCTGGAGTGCCAAGGTTTGCCATCACAGGAGTAGACAATGGTGCCAGCGACTTAATGCTGATTGAGGACTAACGGCTTGGGTGGCAAAGTCCACAGGGACGTGTGATGGACTCCAAGGGTATTAAATCCCACTTGAACCCATCTTGATGACAGGCAACAGCTTCATCCATCCTGGCCTGAGGCTGAGGAGGGCTTTGTGTGCCAAAAGGGCTCAGGACCAGAAAGTGAACTGTGGAACTGAATCAGTGGTACTGGTGTCACACTGCGATGCAGAAGGCAAATGGAAGGCCACTGCATTATATTGTTCCCAAGCAATCTTCATGGCTGATTGCCATGATGAAAGCCAATACTTTGGAATCAGGTATAGGACTTGAAGAAGAATATAGTAGAATAAGAATAATGAAACAAAATAAATAACAAATGTCAAAACAGAGAATGTTAACACTGAACTAGCAAAATCAAAGGCACAAAACCCAAAGACAACATAATAGAAACAGAACAGAAATATGACATGATAAAATTCATCATCATTAGACCAGACTAGACTAGACTAGATTTTTTTATTGGACAATTTTTTTTTGGAATAGTGTCTGTGTTTTAGGCATATCCGAGAATAAAACAAAAATGCTGTAGCACTTTAAAGACTGTTATATTTCAATGTGACTTGATCCACAAAAGCTCACATTCAAATATAACAGTTTGTCTTTAGAGGAATACAGCGTTTTTGTTTTTTCTCTGATTTATTGGCCAAGTGTAACAAACACACAAGGAATTTAACCCTGGTTCCAAAAGCTCCCAGTGTTCTGTCTGGTCAAAAATAATAAAACAGTAGCATAACAATTAACAGAATTAAGCAGTTGTCTACAGGAAAATGTCCCAAACAATAAAAGCTGGAACCAACTGCCACAAGAGGTGTTGAGTTCTCTAACAATGGAAACATTCAAGCGAGAATTGGACAGCCATCTGTCATATCTGCTTTGAGATGGACTAAAAGACTCCCTTCCAACTTAGTTCCTCTATGATTCTATGGGCCATTTTAGAGAGCACTCATTCATCAAGTGACTGTGGGTTAGAGAAAACTTGATTTGTATGTAAGAATCTATGAATTGAATCTATGGAACAAAACGGGGGAGGAACAGACATCTTTAACGATGCTTCTTTCGTTTGCTTTCCTCAAGGCTCCATCCAGTTGCAGTCACAGTACAAAGATACACAAGTCAAGAACTTGTCCTTCAGAATTATTTTATCCCTTCCAAGGTGAGTGCTATGGAATGGTATTTAATTCGGTACACAAGGAAGCCACTTCCTTGGCTTGGTCGTCGGCCAAACGTAAGTCCTCATCAGTGCATGTTTCTGGAGGTTACTAATTCATGGTGGCTTTGTGGTTAAGATGCTGAGCTTGACAAATGGAAGGTCGACAGGCCAGCAGTTCAAGACTTGACTGCTGTACGATGGAGTGAGCTTCTGCCTCTGTCCTGGCTCCTGCCAACCTAGCAGTTCAAAAGCCAACAATTTATTTATTTATTTATTTACATTTTTATACCGCCCTTCTCGTTGGGGCGACCCAGGGTGGTTTACAACATCATAAAAGCATAATAAAACCCAACCCAAACCCATTGTTAAAAACTTCAAAATTACAATTATAAAATTTAAAAAGTTTTTACAATTTATAAAAATCCACAGGTCCCAATAATAATTGCAAGTAAAAATTGCAAGTAAATAAATAGGTACCACTTTGTTGAGAAAGGTAACAGCATTCCATGTGCTCCAGTGTCTAGTCACACCTGCCACATGACCACGGAAACGTCTGCAGACACAGATAGCGCTGGCACTTTGGCTGTAAACGTAGGTGAGCGCCGCCCCTTAAAGTCAGGCCTAATCCACGAGGTCACAATAACTTAGAAGTGTCTTGATGGCACATAATAATGGTAGTACAGAATTAAATGTATTGTTTAGGAAATGGAGAGTGCTAAGAAGTTAATGCAGCCAGTTGGAATGAGGACTATTATATTCCTGGATTTTAGCTTCAAGGCAACAGAGGCTGATAGTTTGCCTTTGAGTTACTAATCCACTTATCTGCTTAGCCTCAGTTCTGAGCTGCACTGTATCTTGAAAGCCTTCCAGCACCTTGACCTTCCCTCCCCACCTTATACCTCCTTCTCCTGCATAAGTTCAGCTTTTATCAGCATCCTTGTGACTCACCTTCCCCATATCTCCCTCCCACCTGTTCACTTCCTACTGTTAATGAGTCTTGCTCATGGGAAAAAGTTGCATTGTTTCTTTTTTAAAAGATGTGGCTGGGTTATGATGATTTGAGACCCTGTTTTGATTCTGTAAACCTTGCAGTTGCAATACTGGTCCTGCCGCATCGAGTCCCAGCCAGCATCTCAAAGGCCATGGCCGGAATGGCTTGAAGATTTGGGAATTGTGTTATCCACAAATACGTTTCTCAAGGTCTAGATGAATCCTTTAATGCTAGGAATTCTGAGATGAGTAAAGGAAACCACAGTGGAGCAAACCCCTAGAGCACAGCTCGTGAATTTGTGGTTCTGCAGGTGTAGCTAAACTCCAAATCCCATCTGCCCAGGCAGCCTGACGAGCAATAGGAGCAGTTGTTCATAAGCACCACCATGTTCTAATGTAAAGTATTGGAGAGTGGTTTGGTCTTGAAAATGGAGTTAAGGGCCATTACCTTTACAAAAGACCTGCTCCTCTTTTGTTGATATAAACCAGGGGTCAGCAAACTTGGTCTCCAGATGTTCTTGGGCTTCAGTTTCCAGACGCCCTGACCAGCAGGTGTACTGACTTGGGCTTCTGGGAATTAAAGTCCAAGAACACCTGGAGAGTCAAGTTTAAGGACCTATGATATATAGACCAATGAAACTGCCTGCATTTTGGGGGATCTTCTAGAAAGTGCTTGATCCTTTCCTCTTCTATGCATGTTCTGTGGACTTTGGTGCCACATGTCCACAGAAATGTCTGTAAGCGCACACAGTGATGGCTCTTTGGCTATAAACAGAGATGAGCACTGAACCCTAAAGTTGGATATGAGTGGCTTTTGAGCATGGGTGACCTTTACCTTCACCTTCCCTCTTCCTCCTTTTTATTTACAGACGTTAGTCCAAGTTGGCATATATGCAATGGGTCATGATTCTAGGTTTTTTGCCAAACCTGAGCAATTCAACCCAGAAAGGTGGTTGAACCATAACTCCAAACACTTCCGACTGCTGGGGTTCGGCTTTGGGCCACGCCAGTGCCTTGGGCGCAGGATTGCCGAGCTGGAGATGCACCTGTTCTTGATTCACGTGAGCTTGAGTTTTGCTTCCTGTGATGGTTCCTTGAAAAGTGGGAACTTTTGCCATCATTTCAGGTACCTGGGGAGTAGAGTTTGAAAATGTTGCCTTTTTGAACTATAACACTTAGCAGGCACAGGTGCCTGTGTGACTCTGGAAGTTGTAATCATAAAGGCAGCATTCCCAGGCTCTATGGTTAGATGGTACATGACTTGGTGGGTTATGACATTACTTGCATGTTGATACTGTGCAGAGCAGGGAGTGCCCCCCCCAACACAGGCAGTTTATTTTATTTCTCCCCAAATGATCCTGATGAAAAGGCAATAATTCTGTTAAGATACCAGAGGCGCACAAAAGGTGAACAAATTCTGGCATAAACTTATGCCTTTCTGCAAATTCTGGCACAATTCTGCAAATTCTGGCACAATTCTGCAAATTCTGGCACAATTCTGCAAATTCTGGCACAATTCTGCAATTATGCAAATTCTGTATAATTGTGGCATAAGTCCAGAGTATCAGTTGCATGTACAGTAAAACCCTGAGTTACATAAAATTCAACTTACATAATGATTCTGTGCTAAAACCATGTCCTAATTTACATAAATGTCCTGATTTACATTAATTTACATAACACGATTTCCTATGGGTTTGCTTTGAGTTACATAAAAATTCATTTTTCCTATGGGTTTACTTTGATGTACCTACAAATTTCATTTTTCCTATGAGTTTGCTTTGAGTTATGTAAAAAAAATATTTTTTCCTATGGGTTTGCTTTGAGCTACATAAAAAACCTATTTAAGCAAAAGCCTACGGAATGGACTTTTTATGTAAGTAGGGGTTTTACTGCACTGCCATCTTGCATTGGAACTACCTCCTCCATCCATGAAATGCAAAATATTCTGCTAGGGGAAATTATATGAAAATGTTACATTAGTTGGTTCCCTCCAAATGTTTTGGGTGATAACTCCTATTATTCTCAGGTAGAAGGGCTGAAAGGAGTTTTGAAGTCAAGGATGCTTCTGTAGACGGTGGCAAAGCCAGTCCCCAATTAGAGTGTCTTGACAACTTAAAATCGAAGTGGCTATAATATTTTCTTATTGCCTCCCCCCCCCCCCCCGGTTCTCCATGATGCCTGTTCATCCATCTTGGTGTCCAGATGCTGCAAAACTTCAAGATTGAAACTAAGAGGGGAGTGGACGTCGGGACTACTTTCGATCTCATCTTGATCCCTGATAAGACCATCTACTTGACTCTACGGCCTCTGGACTCCCACCCATAAGCAGGCAGACTCTTTAAAGACTTTGGAAAAGATAAGCCTGCCAGCACTAATTTCTGCTGGTGGGGTCCACAACAGTGGTGGGCATCAACAGGTTCGCACCGGGTCGCCAGAACCGGTAGTAGAAATTCTGGCTGGCCCCACCCATCCAAGTTTTGAAATAAAGTAGTCCTAATTCCGGTGTAATGTAGGGCTTTCCCCTTGTCCACACCTGCCATACAATGCCCACAGTTTGGTAGTAAAAAATTTTTGAGCCCACCACTGGTCCAGAAACAGCTTGTGACTGAATTGTACAAATAAGGAAACAGCATGAAACGACATGATGGGATGGGGGAAGGTCTATATGTAATCTGACTGTCCCATACGTATCCCATAGTATGTGATTTAAACAAAGAGTAGAGAAGATGTTCCTTTGTTAGGACCAAAGTGGGTGCTTCGGAGCATAAAAAAGAGTAATTAGTTCAAAAAGGAAGACCACTGAAAGAGATGTGATTGGACTGCATTTCCCATTATCCTAGTTGTTGATTAAGCTGGCTAAGGCTGATGGGAAATGCAGTCCAGCAGTGTTGGGAGGGCAATGGTTTATCCATCCCTAGTGCCACCTAAAGGTTTTGCTTCCCCCATTGTTAGTACGAGGCCTAGGAGAGCAAGGACCCTTCCTTCCTAAGAGTATTTGGACCACAAAACCCATCAGCCCTAGTCAATTAGGATGAATATCCAAGAGGGCCATTGCATTTTCTCTCTGTTTCGGTATTAAGGACAGACTGAGCAAAACATCTGCCCTTCTTTAGAGGGCCAGGGAAATTACAACCTGGATAATTACCCTAGACCAGTGATGGTGAACCTATGGCAGACGTTTCATAGGGGGCACTCACAGCCCTTTATGTTGGCCCGTGCGGCATCACCCAGCACAGAGTTTGCCCCACTTCTCTGCCCAGTAGCCTAATGGGAGCACTTCCTCCCTCCCCCCAGCACAGAGTTCACCTTGCTTCTCTGTTTGAGCACTCAGTCTCTAAAAGGATCACCATCACTGCCCTAGACAATTACAAAGTGTGGGTCAATTATTTAGAGCAAAGGTAACCCGTAGCTGGATAGTGATGCTGCTATATACTGCCTTGTGTGTAGCTTATCTCCCTTTGAAATGTGTGTTCTGGGGGTTATTGCCTATCAAAGGTCCAGGACTTGAAAAGAGCTTAGGTGAGCAAAAAGCAGATAAGAAACTAAAGAGCCATTGTTTAAGGATTTATAAGCATAACAGTCCTCTCCCTGTGCTGTGCTCAAATGAGACAGTCTGGGCTCATTCATTTTAGAGTCATTAGAGGATGGGGGAGGGACTAAATTACATCTAGTGCACTCCCCACTATCCAAACACCCAAAGCGATTCCTTTATTTCTATAGTTAAGTGGCACACCATGCAGGCAAATGAAACACTTTCCCTGCCCCTCTGCAGAGGGACAAAGAAAGTGTAATTGTTCCCCTCCTTATTTTCTGATCATTGTAGTGTTGTATTGGTAAGGAGAGGGGGAAATATGTTTCCCTGTTTCCCCCTTTGATCACCATTCAAAGGCATGGCTTCGACAGAGGTTCTAAAGGAAGTGGTTGGGGCACTCTAACTTCTACAAAATGTGAATGTGTTGCCCCCAGATCAACCCTTCGAGAGCTGGAGTGAGCATGCTAAATGCTCATCAAGATCTGATTTACAGGAATGAATTGTACAATATAGTTAACATATAGATTTGAAGCCACTGTCGTGTTTTGCTTCAAAGCTCCATGCCTGTTCAACGAGACTTGCAGATGAAGTTTGTGTTTACTTCGCAATGGTTAATCACAAAGTGAAAGCAGAGAGTTGAGGAAAGCTCATATTAGGAAAATCATGTGTCTTTAATTTCCTAAGGGAGCTTCGATTCATAGTAACTCAGGGGTTTCCAACCTAAGGCCCGTGGGCCGGATCTGGTTGCAGTGCCATTTCATGTGTGTCCCCCTCCAAGGACATTTGAGAGAGAAAAATGGTTACCCCCTTGAAGCTGTTGGGACAAAATGGCCACCACCATCCTGCAGGCAAGGCAAAACGGCCATCTGGACCTTTAAGCTGACCTGGCATGGAAAGGTTAGGAACCCCTGTGGTATCTTTATCACCAAGTCTGAAGGTAATATAGTGACTGTAACTGGTAGCCACGGAAATATTCCTTGCTGAACTTGTCTAATTCTCTGTGAAACCTGTAGACTCTGAATAAAAGCTTTTTGTTTATCCAGAACTTCTCGCCATCCTGTGCTGGTAAATGACCCTTGCATTTAATATTATTGGGATATGAAGAAAAACTTCTTTTCCACCCCCACCCCCAATACCATACATCATGTTATGCACTTCAAATGAGTGAACGAATGACTCCAGTTTCACAAGGGCAGTTAATCCATTCTGGGTTTTAGCCTGAACTTTATGTAAGCAACAAAAATCAGCTGTTTTCCATCTATTAAGGCTCCAATCCTTGTCCTGAGGCGCTCAAAGGCAAAAGAGAATTCCTTGGGAGCCACGGAACCAGAAATGAAAGGACAAGAAGATTTCAATTAATCTAATCTAGAACTCAGGGACTGCAGTGGCTCAAGTGGCTAAGGTGCTGACTGGAAGGTCTGCCGGGCAGCAGTTTGAGACCCGAGTACTGCTAGGATGGAATGAGCTCCCATCTTTGTCCCAGCTCCTGCCAACCTAGCAGTTCGGAAGCAAAAAAATTGCAAGTAGATAAAAAGGAACCATTTCGGTGGGAAGGTAAACAGCACTCCTGTGTCTAGGCATGCCTGCCACGTGACCACAGAAATATCTTCAGAAGCAGGCAGCGCTGGCTCTTCAGCTGTGAAACAGAAATGAGCACTGAACCCTAGAGTCAGATATGTGGCTTTCGAACAAAGGTGACTTTTACCTTTAACCTAGAACTCAGGTGAAATGAGACGATGAAGACGTATTTCCTGTGATTAATTCAGCTACAGTCAAACCTCGCATAAAGAGCGCCTCACTTAAAGAGTAACTCGCTTAAAGAGCAGAATTTTCTCTGAATGTTCGCTTCGCTTAACAAATACAACCAACCAAAAACTCGCTTAACAAATAAATCGGGGTTTACAGTACCCTCCACAATTGGTCATTTACAATGGTGTTTCGCTTAAAGAGCAAACTCGCTTAAAGAGCAATCCTGTGGAACGCATTATGCTCTTTAAGCGAGGTACCACTGTACTATGAATTTCCATCTGAGATACATGCCCCAGTAATCAGACTTGTAAATTAAGCTCCTGTTTCTCTTCCACTAGAGAACAGTTCTATACAAACTAAAGCACGCTAAACAGAAGATAGCCAGCTGCAGAAAAATCGCATGCACTGACCGATAGATTCCTTTCCAAATTAGAGAGAGCACATTGTTTTAAAAAGTACAAAGCAGATAATTTTGCTCAACCCAGTGTTACGTAATGGATGATGAGATAGCAGTTCCTTTTATTTTCTAGAAACAGTAGCTGTGTTAGTTGGTGTTTCAAGCCTATCAGAAATTAAACGCAACAAAAACGTTGTAGCCCTTTGAAGACTGACTGTTATATTTTGACGTTAGCTTTCCTGGATCAAGTCCACTTCCTCTTCAAAGCGCTAGCTACAACATGTATCTTTTGTTTATTCTCTGAAATGTTTTATTTTCTAATTATGGCAATGAACCTTGTGCTCCACAGGAAAGTCAGACAGGCCTGGCTTTAGAGGCAACACTAAAAACTTGCAAATGTACTTTTTAAATGACAACTGCCACAATCCCCCAATGATCCTTCAGATATTGCAAAGCATAACCTCTGGAAGACCAAACTAGCACGATTAATGTTAAGGGATTAAAGGGGCTTGGACCATGCATAATAAAAAATAAATTCCTGGTGATCTTGCAAAGAAGGGCAAAAGTGGCCAGATCTCATTGTAACTTCTTAGGGAAATCAGATCCCTACTCAAATCCTTGAGGAAAAGGTATATAACCTGTGGCATGTAATTTTTATTTTATTTTCATTTCTATGACACCTTTCTCCCAATTAAGGGGTCCAACATGACTCACAAGTTATTTTAAAATCAAACTGGCTATAATAATAATAATTTCGTGTCAGGAATGATTCTGGGTTGAAAGGATTTGTGCAGAAGAAACTCCACTCAGGGAAATGCCCAAATGAGGCACCTTTCATGTCACCAAGAGCTGGGACAGAGACAGGCACTCAATCCATCATGCAGTACCCGGGTCTCAAACTGTTGACATGCCAGCCTTCCAGCTAACAAGGTGAGCTTCTTAACCACTGAGCTAAAGCCTACTGGCTAAAATCAGAATAAATGATGACACTAAAAAACAGTGAAACATACAATAGTATTAAAACAATTTATTTTGTAATAAATAGCTTGTCCTAATATAGTAGGGAGAATGCCATCGGTCTTGCCTTTCTATGGCAGGGAATGAAGATCCTGATGCATCTTGCGATGTGCCAGAGAATTCAGAGAAGACTTCTGAGAAGCAGAGAAGAATAAAAGTCAACAAGGGACTGGAGACATTGGTCTCACTTTTCAGATTTGAGGGTGGCAACTCATCAAAAACGAGGACACAGACACCCAAAATGCAGGTCAAAAAAGAGCACAGATTTGCATACACAGATTTACTAGGTCACCCTTGCTCGAAAGCCAGTCATACCAGACTCTAGGGTTCAGTGCTCATTTGTTAATTTTCATGGACATATGGCAGGCATGCCTCAACACCGGGGTGCACGGAACGCTATTACCTTTTCCACCGAAGTGGTCCCTATTTATCTACTTGCAATTTCTTGCTTTCGAACTGCTAGGTTGGCAGGAGCTGGGGCAGAAATGGGCGCTCACTCCATCGCACAGCACTCGGGTCTTGAACTGCTGACTTACAGACCTTCTGGTCATCACGTTCAGCATCTTAACCACTAAGCCACTGTAGTCTCATCATGAAGGAATATACACAGGTTCAAAAACAGACTTTTAAGAATGAACCTTGGGTGAAATTTCTCCTGGATTCCATTTTCTAAAACAACTCTCCATTCCTTCCCATTATTACCATGGAGAAATCTGTGAATGCTGATAAATTCCCACTAGAAACGAACTGGGAGGAAAAATTAGCCACCAGGGTCTTGTGTGGGACAGATTCTCCCATCTCATTGCTTGTGGGGAATTAGGGTTACTGAGCTTCTGAAATTGACACATGCTTTCCATTTGGGGAAGCCTAGATGCTTTAAGCAAGTCTGGCCAGGCTATCCTGCTATGGTATTAGAGTAGACCATACTGCCAGAGAGTCAACAACCTGACAACCCTGAGAACGAATGGCCTTGGCGAAGTCCACAGGGAAGGGTGAGAGTCCCCAAGTGGATTAAATCCCACTTGAACCCATCTTGATGGAGGGCAGCAGCTTGATCAATACTGGCCTGAGGCTGAGGAGGGCTTTGTGTGTCAAAGGGGCTCAGGACCAGAAAGTGAATTGTGGAACTGAATCAGTGGTACTGGTGTCACACTGTGATGCAGAAGGCAGATAAAAGGACACGGCATTACAGTGGAATCCCGTATAACGAACAAAAAATTCATACAATGAAGCATTCATGTGCTATTTGCGATACCCTGCATAATGAAATTTGTTTCATTATATGGGGTTTTGGTTAAGCAAGGTATACCTCACTTAACGAAACCCTGCATAACGAACATTTTTTCTGTTATGCGGGGTATCGCCCATTCGCTTCGCATAACGAAAAAACCGCATAGCGAAGAACGTTATGTGGGGTTCTACTGCGTAGTTGCAGGAGAGTTTTCATGGCTTATCGCCATGATGATCGCCAATATTTGGAATCGGATATGGCACAAGAAGAAGAAGAGGTTCTAAATCTGTTGACTAATAAGGAGTCCTTTCACTGACCTATGAGCTGAGCTATTATTCCACTGGTCTATTGGTTCTTTCCAGTTCCATATATTTTGCTGTGCCTCACTTCCTCGTCCCCTTTGCCTTCCTTTTCGTCCTATAGAGATGCAAGGGGAATATCCATGAGCTAGACTTGCATTACAGGCTTCCAAGGTTGACCAAAGCTAGGAAAAGTTACTTGTCCAGAATGCTCCCCAGCCAGCTTGTGACCAAACAACGAATTTCTCCAAGTTCTGAGTTTGAGCTTTCAGGGTGAATTAGCGTATGTAGAAAGGGAGATTGAGAGACAACATCAAGTCCTCTATTTGCATTTTATGGTTTTAATTTTAAGGAGGAAGGTCTTGCTAGACATTGATGGCGAACCTTTTAGAGACTGAGTGCCCAAACTGCAACCTCAAATGCACTTATTTATTGCAAAGTGCCAACATAGCAACAGGGGAGGAAGGAAACGCTCCCATTGGGCTGCTGGGCAGAGAGGTGGGGCAATTTCTCTGCTGGGGGGCAGGAGGAAGTGCTCCCATTGGGCTGTTGGGCAGAGGGGCAGGGCAAACTCTGTGCTGGGAGCAGGAGGAAGTGCTTCCATTGGGCTGCTGGGCAGAGGGGCGGGGCAAACTCTGTGCTGGGGTAACTGCACGTGTGCCCACAGAGAGGGTTCCCGAGTGCCATCTCTGGCACACATGCAATAGGTTCGCCACCACTGTCCTAGAACACACTGTTCCAAAGTTATATTTGGTGTAACTAAAATCAGTTTTGTGCCCAGTGTGACTCAACACCCATCATTACCGATTGCATTTACAACCTTTCTCTTCTGCCAATAAGATCATATTTTGAATCCTGTCTTACTCACTATTGTCTTCTCTTTCTCCTTCTCTACCACCCTGTGGCCTGGTGGCGCAGTGGTTAAACTGCTCTACTGCAGCCAGAACATTGTGAGTTCAATCCTGACTTGGGCTCAAGGTTGACTCAGCCTTCCAGTTTTCCTAAAGTGGCCATCGCAGGTGGTAGATGCTCAACATGTGGAGGATGGACTGCTGTCCGCTGCCTCACCTGGGGCACCTCCATTGTTCCCTTGGGTCTGGGGACAGGTGTGTGAATGCTCCAGGTGCAGTGGAGGACAAAGGTAAAACCCTGGAGTAAGATCCATCTGCCAGGGTTTCTGTGGTCATGCAGAAGGCATGACTAGATGCCAGAGTGCATGGAACACTGTCACCTTTCCTGCCAAAGTGATACCTATTCATCGACTTGCAATTTCTTGCTTTCAAACTGCTAGGCTGTCAGGAACTGGGACAGCACTTAGGTTTCGAACTGTTGACCTGCCTCCCTTTCAGTTGTCAAGTCCAGTGTCTTAACCACTAAGCCACCATGGCCCTTACTGTGCTACCTACTCACCAGCAAATAATCCTGTAGTATGAAAGAAGACGGGGAGCGGGCGAACCCGTGATCTTGCTCCAGAAGGCGTGAGTTGTAGCCCTGCTTCTCTCTGCCCCATCTTCTGGCTGATTCCTCCAACTGTGGCAGAGTGGAAACAACACTCAACATAATGACCAGCCAGAACTTCCCAGGCTCACTCTTTTGAGAGTGGATTCTGACATGCATGTAGACCAGGGGTTTTCCCCCTTCATCTTTTGATGTGTGCCATGTCATCATGGGGACTGTGGGAAATCCTAGTAACAGCATTTCTCTAGTGCTTCTGGACATGGCTGGAGGTTACCAGCTGTAACATTAACGCATCCAGAGGTCACCAGATTTGGGGAAGGCAACAATAGACAATGGGTGGCTTCATCTTTGACTGAGTTCACTTCCAGAATAGCTGAACTCTTCTGAGGTGGCTCACAGGAGATGCTTTTAGGAGAGGTTCTCATCAGGGGACTTACCTGGCCTTCCAAAGCACGGATGCGCGCCTCGGCCTTTTCCAGTTTAGACATGATTGAGAGTTTTTCAGTGCTAGCAGAAAATGTATCCTGGAAGGAGCAGATTTGTAACATAACACACAAGAAGCATCACAGGAGAGGCCAGAAGAAGTTCTGGGAGGCAAAGAGCCCTAGAACACAGGACACATCAAACTGTGAAGCTCACCTCTTTCCACCCATCCTGTTTTTCTCACCCCCAAATTGGGATGATTCTAGCGTAGCCATGTGTCCTCTTTCAGAGAGGACATTCTCCCATTTGGAAAACTTCAACAGCACTTCCTTCTTCTGAAAGGGATCTCTGTCTGAAGGACTATCCATTTTGATCATGTTTTAGTGCAGGAGCAGTCAACCTTTTCAAGCCAGTTGTTGGGTCACACTCCCTCAGACAGCTTTGGGAGCTGGACGGCTATTTTGCACTTCTTCCGCCACATGGCACTTGCTGGTGTAATGGAGGTGGTGCCCCCCCCCACATGAAATGGTGCTGTTACCTGAAAGTAACAGTGCCACAGGCCGCCTCCGGCCCACAGGTTGAGAATCCCTCCTTTAGAGATCAAGCATCAGAAGGAAAGTGACCGCAGACTTTGAAATTGCCCATCTGTAGTTAGAAGAACTGGCCAATAGCTCTGATTTCTTTCAAGAGAATATGACACACAGACACGTGAGTTGGAGCATCTTACCGGCAATGCTTGCTGCTGTAGTATGATGGGAGAGCGGTATGAGGAAGACTTGCCCAGTTCATCACGCAGCCTCATGTTCTCCATCATCAAGGTGCTGTAGAGATCCTTAGACCAGCTGTCTCCGGGGCCTGGAGGTAGGTAAGACAAAAGAGGCTGAGCACAGGGAAGCCCTTTGCAGGCACAAACAAAGGGGAGAAGCACACTATCTCTGGGAATGCCACAGGCATGCAGGTCACGAACTGCCTTTCCATTGTTTAATTGGTGCTTTTAGCATGTCCCTGCATGCAACTCATATCGGCAAATGTATTTTCTCCTGAAGCAAGAAAAATGTCACTGGGTTGAATTTGTTTAAGGTGGATCCTAGCTTGCCATGAAGTGACCCACAGACTACGGTCTCGGAGCCATCTCCTGTGGCACGTATGAAATGAGACATGCAGGATTTGACACAGGGGCTGCAAAGGACTGCCGCAGCCTTGAGGATATTATCCAGGTGCGCTTTCACGGCCAGTCCATCTGGCATGGCCTCTTTTGCCTCCATGACCATTGGGAATCAGAGTTCCTCCTCCACTTATTTTGCCGTTGGGCCCAATAGGATGGTTTCCAGTGGCATTTCCTCCACTGAGGGGGATCATCACCCCACCTAAAGGGGCTCATCCGCCCATAGCCATTGGCCCCTATAGGGAGTCAGCCCCTAAATGCAAGACCAACAGGCTCAAGTGGGGGCTGCTGGAGGACAACAACACACCGTGTGAATGTGGGGGAGAGACAGAATCCGGCTCATTTACTGGTCTGCTAATTGCTGCCAGAAACATGCACTGATGAGGACGTAAGTTCGGGCAACAACAAAGCGAAGAAAGTGGTTTCATTTTGGAAGTCCTGGGTTTGACTGGAACATGAAAGAAGAAGAAGAATCTGGAAGGCTGCATGTTCCCTGGCTGTAAAGGTAAAGGTTTTCCTTGCTCGAAAGCCAGTCGTATCTGACTCTAGGGGTCAGTGCTCATCTCTGTTTCTAAGCCGAAGAGCCAGAACTGCCTGCTTCTGCAGACGTTTCCATGGTCATGTGGCAGGCATGACTAGACACCGGAGCACATGGAACGCTGTTACCTTCCCACCAAAGTGGTCCCTATTTATCTACTTGCAATTTCTTGCTTTTGAACTGCTAGGTTGGCAGGAGCTGGGGCAGAGACGGGAGCTCATTCCGTCCTGCAGTACTCGGGAATCGAACTGCTGACCTTCCACCTCCCAGTCAGCGTCTTAGTGACTTGAGCCACTGCTAAAATATTCTAGAGAGGATACCGTAATAAAATGAGTTCATGAATGAAGAATCATTTTTCCTTCGCCTTCTAACGGTCTGAGTTGTTCCCAGATGCCCAGATGGACTGGATAGAAATTGGAAATGTTCCTCTTTTAAATGCTGTAACTTCTCAAATGCCAAGCCTATTTTTCGCGGCTCTGTTCTAGACAGCAGCAAGGAGACCAAGTAAGCACCAACTCTATAAGAAAGAGAGGGGCAGCAGTCCGCTTACCTTTTGCTTGGGGTAGGTCTGAGAAGTGACCTGAATCTTGGAAACGGTCCTTCACCTGCGCTTCCAGCATCCGCTCCATTCTCTCGATCACCTGTCATGGAAAGCAGCAGGTAAGTTCTTTCCTCAAAAGGAAGGGACCATTTCCCTACCTTCTCTTGAGCATCTCCCAGAGCAGGGTTGACCCTCTGGGGTAGGGGTGGTCAACCTTGGGTGCTCTTGGACTTCAATTCCCAGAAGCCCCAGCCAGCATACCTTGCTGATCAGGGCTTCTGGGAATTGAAGTTCAAGAACACCTGGAGCACCAAGATTGGCCACCCCTGCTCTGAGGTCTAGAACTCGGGTGGAACAGAAGGGGAAGATAATTTCTTGCCCCGCCCTGCTGTTAGGTAGCCACCTCCAGCAACAGAACCAAAACAGTCACAGAAGGCAGCGACCTGTGCGCTGTTTCGTTTGCCTTTATTGTATTTTTGCTACTAAGGATGGGGGAAGAAGCATTTGTAGGAGTCTTTGCCTTGAAAGTCCAGCTTTCAATATCACCCACTTTGAATCAGTAATGTGGCCATTTGGCTCCTCTAACTCAGACAGGCAAATCCAGGAGGGAGTCAACACCTTTTATAGGTCACTTTAAAAATTGAAAGTGCCTGATGAAGTAACCTTTTAGTTACGAAAGCTTGCAAAGTCTTGAATTTTTAAAGTGGCCTATAAAAGGTATCGCCTTCTTCCTGCATTTGTTTGCTTTTATGCAAGGTCACATGGCTTATCTGTCTGGCCAGACACCCCACTATTTCATGGCTGCAGTCACCATCTGCAGTGATCTTAGACCCCAAGAAAGCACAGTCTGTCACTGCTTCCCTTTCTTTTTATGGCTACCCGACAGTGAATTGTGTTATGATTCTCATGTGTGAGATCTGTGATCTTTTACCTTTTCTTGCTGTCTCACAGCGTCTTCCAGAGCTTGCATTCTGGAAATCTTGGCCCTGTATTTTCTCAGCACCATTTGCTGTTGTTGATGCACTCGTTGAAGCATCACCATGTCCTTTTCCCGGTCATTTTTCTAGGAGGGAAGAAACCAAAGGCAGTGAGAGAGGAAGGAGGCCACAGCAAAAAGGACAGGAGAAGAGGTATGGTTTTTGCACATAGGAAAAATGACTAAGTACAGCCCATAATACCCTCACCTTGGGTGAGGTAGGGTCAGATGCAAGATCTGCTCAAAAAGGTAGGTAGAAGTCTATGCCAGGGGTTTCCAACCTAAGGCTTGTGGGCCGGATCCGGCACCATTTCCAAGGGCATTCGAGAAACAAAATGGCTACCCCCATCTTGCAGGCAGGGCAAAATGGCCGTCCAGCCCTCAACGCTGACTGAGAGAGCGTGACCTCCCCCCCCCCCCGGCTTGAAAACATTGGGAACCCCTGGTCTACGCTGTGGCTTACTTACTTACCCGAATCAACTCATTTTGCAGTTTTTGCACCCGATCCTTCATCTTGGCCATCTCCTGTGCTCTGGAGGACAGTTTCTGCTTCAGGGCCACTATAAGGCACAACAAGAAAGACACAACTTCATTTGAGCAAGCCACTTGCTTCTAACCCAAATGGATTCCTTTTTAAGTGACCTTAAGAGACTAGTTACTTCTTTGGGAAGAAACTGCCAGAATCCCACCTTCCCCCAGCAACATCGGCGAGGGAGATTTTGGGAGTTGGCGTCCAAAAACCTAGTATCCTCAAGCTTTACACGGTTCTCAATGTTTAAATCTGTGGATAGATGAAGTTGTGTTATGGCTGGCCAGTCTGATTTGACATGGAACTGCTGCAGTCCAGAGGTGAGAGCTCTATATGTCCTTGGACTGTAAATCTCATAATCCCTGACCATTGGTCATGCTAGGTGGGGATGATGGGACCTGGAATACAATAACATCAGTAAGTCCACATTTTGCAAATCAGGACTCTTTGAAGAAATTATGTTCATAAAAGAAAAACCTTGTCAAGTAATCTTTCTGTTATTGAGAGGCGAGAAAAGTCTCATCTAAAGCAGTGATTCTCAAAGTTTTCTGGCCGCAGGCTTGACCACACCTCCTGGGCAGCTGACTGGGCAAGTCACGTGGTCCCTACCACCAGGAAGCGGAAGTGAAATGTATGCCATGCATGTGCAGAATGCATTTATCAGCAGTTATAGTGCCTAGCTTTTAATTAAGTTTTTAAGCTTTTTAAAGTTTTTAATTTTTAAAAGTGTTTTTTAAATTGTTGGAAATCGCCCTGGGTCCCTTCGGGGAGGAGGGCGATAAAAAATAAATAAATAAATAAATAAATAAATAAATAAATGCCATGCACGTGCAGAATGGATTTATCAGCATTCTGCGCATGCATGGCATGCATTTTACTTCGGCTTCTGGGAGCATCAGGGGCTGGATAAATTGGCTTCGGGGGCCAGTTCTGGCCCACAGGCTGTAGGTTGTGAATGTGGAGCACCACAGTCCCTTTCACTACTGCTCCTCTGGTCCCTGCACTTAATTCCTCTGGAACGGAGTGAGTAAAAAGCAGGCAGAGGATGAGCCTCCTTACGTATCCGGTCGACGATCTCTGCCTTGGTCATGGTATCCAGATCAATGTCTTGAAGCAGGGCCCGCCCAACATCCTCATGCATGGCGAGGTTGTGCCGGAGGTCACTGTTCTCCGCTTCCAGGTTGCTGACGTGACGACGCAAGGACAGGATGTCATCAGCCATTTTTTGCAAGGCTGCCCGGTAATTGTCCGTCTCCTGGCAACCCAGACAACGAAAGAAGGACATGGTCATTCAACAGGGAGTGAGACCCATTCCTTTTTCTGTCCTACATCTTGGCTTTTGGAAAACAGGCAACAGAATCATGTATTAATCCAGCATATAGTCTGCTTTTTTTGCTACCCATGGTGTTTGGAAGCAGAAACCAAAGCATCTCGACCGATCAAGCAGATCTAGCAGGTCAGGATGTCAACTTTTAGCACATCTTAGGTTTTATTATTTAAAGAAAGGTGAGATACATGACCAAGGAGCATGCAGTCACTTATGGTTTTTGGAGGACACCAAGGTGGAGAAGAAAGGACAGTAGAAACTAGGGGTGTCTAAGCTCAGCTGAGTAGTGAGACACACAATCAAGGTGGAAAGAAGTACCGGTATTTAGCTAAGCAATGCGCATTTATGCTTCCACGAGATTGGGTAACACCTGTCCCCATTTTGACAGGCTACGAAACTCTTAGACCTGACCACATCATGCTACATACATAGGGTTGCCATGATTCTCTCCCACAAAACCGGGACAGAAGTATATGTGCCCAAACTTTTCGGGCCATTGGCCAGACACATGGTTGAGCGTGCCAGTCATGTGGTTCCTTCCACTTGGAAGCGAAAGTGGAAGGAATTTCACATAAGAATTTCCATCGTCTGTAGGACAAATGTGCCCTTCATCAGCCTGGATCGACCCCTCTTTGGTTGGGCTTCTCTGTTCTCAGAACAATTTCTATTTCAAACACAAAATTTGTATAACTATGCCCAATATCCTGCTGCTTAGTGAAGTAAAGTTGCATTAGAGCAGGGGAGTCCAAACTATGGCCCATGGGCTGGATCTGGTCTGTGACGCCAATTAATCTGGCCCATACAGCCCTTGCCGCTCCTGGAAATGGAAGTAAAATGTGTGTGCGTGGGTGCATAATGTGCCTGTGCATGCACATAATGCTGCCATATATCACCCACAGCTGTCATAAACATGCTTACAACAGCCACGGGTCATTTACAATAATGTTATGCACCCATCCATGCACATTTTACTTTCACTTCCAAGTGGAAGGAACCCCATGACTGGCACGCTCAACCATGTGTCTGGCCAATGGTCCAAAAAGTTTGGGCACATATACTTCTGTCCCGGTTTTGTGGGAGAGAATCATGGCAACCCTATGTATGTAGCATGTGGTCAGGTCTAAGAGTTTTGTAGCCCATCCAAATGGGGGCAGGTGTTACCCAATCTCGTGGAAGCACAAATGCGCATTGCTTAGCTAAATACCGGTACTTCTTTCCACCTTGATTGTGTGTCTCACTACTCAGCTGAGCTTAGACACCCCTAGTTTCTACTGTCCTTTCTTCTCCACCTTGGTGTCCTCCAAAAACCATAAGTGACTGCATGCTCCTTGGTCATGTATCCTCCTCTTACTATCTCACCTTTCTTTAAATAATAAAAACTAAGATGTGCTAAAGGTTGACATCCTTCTTCCAGCTCCTCCTCACTCCTGTTGACTTCTCTAATCTCTAACGTTCTGGAGCAACCTCATCAGGTCAAAGACCTATGCCTCGATTCCCAACAATTTTGCAAGCATCTTTTGCCCACCCCCTCTTCTAACCTTGGTGGCACTGCACCCCCCCCCAACCCCTGCCTTCATGTTTCACTTCTACGGGCTGTTTTGCTTCCCTGTCATCCTGTAATACTGCAGTGACTGACCTTGCTGTCTCATTCCAAACTGCCGCTTTACGCCTCCCCCCCCAGTCAACTCTGAGCATAAAGCAAGTGCTTCCCTGACAAAGAGGCTCCCCGTGTCACGGCCATAGGCTTCATTTCCCGTTAGCCTCCCCATCCGCCTCCAGCATTAATAAATGAAATGCTGTTTCTTGCATTCCATGGAGTCACAATAATAACTGGATTGGAAGGAGCCTATGAAGCCGACGAATCTAACCCTCTGCTCAGTGCAGGAATCAAAATCAAAGCAGCTCTTGTACATTATTGTCCAATTTTCTCTTGCATGCCTTCAGCGTTGGAGCATTCTCCACTTCCTGAGGTTATTGGTTCCATCATCATGTTGCTCTAACAGTTATATTCCCCCCACCCCAATATTGTGCCAAAATAACTTGGTTGATTTTTAATACTAAACAACCTGGTGTAAGAAGCTTAGACCAGGTTGAAATAAGGCACTTCCTTAAGCATGTAAATGACTGCCGATGGTTTTATACTGGTATTCTATAGGAGTATTTTCATAAGTGAGGAAGTTTCCTCTAGTAGATCTCGCAAAGAGCAAAGCCCTGTCCTAAGCCCCTATTGCCCAGTCCTTTATTTGCTCCAGTGGGGAAATGTGAGGAAATGTGATCAGGAAATGACCTGAGGTTATTCACAGATTCAATTACTGTATTTTCGGGTGTATAAGACACACCCTGTTATTACTAAAATAGCTCACTAGGTAAAGGTAAAGGTCACCCTTGCTTGGAAGCCAGATGTCTGACTCTAGATTCAGTGCTCATCTCTGTTTCATAGCCGAGGAGCCAGCACTGTTTGCGTCTGCAGACATATCCGTGGTCATATGGCAGGCATGACTAGACACAAAAAGCTGTTTACCTTCCCACCGAAGTGGTCCCTATTTATCGACTTGCAATTTCTCGCTAGGCTGTCAGGAGCTGGAACAGAGACGGGAGCTTGTTCCATCCTGCAGTATTCGGGTATCGAACTGCTGACCTGCCGCCTTCCAGTCAGCATCTTAACTACATGAGCCACTGCAGTCCTAGAGGCCACTATATACAGTGCAAGATGCACTCAATTTTTCCAGTATATTTTAGGGAGGGGAGTGGGTCTTATACACCAGCAAATACACTAATTTAATGGCAAAAACCTAAGTGTGTCTTTTGGGGAGAGAAAACTGGACGACAAGGCAGCATTGGTGGCATGTGCCCAAATGCCACAGGGCAGTGCCCTCACGCCAATCTGCAGAAGGAAGCAGAGAACTCGGCCATCTGCAAATAGAGGATGATGCACTGAGCAATAACGTCACCCTGCTTTGGTGGTTGACATGAGATGTCCTTCGCCAGTGGGCACAGCATGTTCCCTGTGTCTGATGGGAGGGAGGAGGTGCTGATCAAGGTTGGGGCCATCATCACCCACACCGGCGCATTTTACTTCCACTTCCAGAAGCGAGGAGGGCTGCATGGGCCGAATGAATTGGTGTCAGGGGCTGCATCTGGGCCCCCAGGCCATAGTGACTGGCTCCCTAAACCATGTCACTGGCCCATGGACCAAAAAGTTTGGGCACCCTTGGGATAAGGGATTGGAGGAGTTAAGTCTCCAAAAGGGATCTTCTAACCACTTGTAAAGATCAGAAAGTCTAAACCTCTTGTTTTTGGTCAGTGGAAACACTGGCTGGGGGGGAGGGGGGTTTGGACCTGAAGAGGAGAGAAAGCCATGACGGAGCTGTCTCTGTGCCAAATCGCTGACCTCCTAGGCTCCTGGCCTTGCCAGGCCTGGCCTTCAGCGGGTTGTCAAGAGATAAACCCAATTTGTTTGTTTACAGAGCAAGGAGACAGATTGCTTGGAATCCCTTGGGAGGGGTGCTTCGGCTCCACGCGTTCTTTGGAAAGATAAGTTGTTCAGTAGCATTACTCCAGAAGACAAAACCCCTGGCGTCAGAGGAAGAAGGTCTGCATTATCAAGGGAGGCAAAAGTGATGCACGTTCTAGGACAGGCTGAGCCTATGTCCTGGCCCTGAATGCAGGAGGTCAACCATGCATTCACGGCCAGATTAAGTATGGTGGACAGGAAGGCATCCATCCATCGTCATCCAAACAACAGGACAGAAAGGGACTGCAATTTGCATAAAAGTGTGTATCCTAATGTATAGGTTCAGGTGCAGACTTCTTAAAGTGCCATATCTGTTCCGAATATTGGCTATTATCACGGCAATAGTCCTTTTCTTTACTCCTTGGAACAGTTCTATAGAGGACATTCCACACCAGTTTCTTATGTTCTTCAGCCACAAAATCCATCTACATCTTTCTTCCCAAGGCTCTTCCTTACTATAACTAATTGAAGTATTCTGTACTTTATGTTGTTCCTCAAGGTATTGGCGATTTCTTTGTTTAATGGTCTTAAACAGTTCTTGTTCTTTATCCATCCAGCGCAATACGTCTACATTAGTCACATGGTCAACCCATGATATCCTTAGCAGGCATTTGTAAATCCATGTTTCAAAAGCTTGCACAGACAGGCATAACATATTAGTAGCAAATGCATGAATGGATTAAGGAGGCTCTTGATCTTCTAAGCACAGGAGTGTCTTCTCCAACTGACAGCTATTTCGTCAAGTGTCTGCACCCCTTACAAAGCAAGATCTGCAAACGATCAGGTTGTCTTTGTGGACAGAATGAATCCTTTCCTACTCAGTTCTGGGTACTGTGCTTAAGACAAACAGAAAGCCATCTGTCAGATCTGCTCTGATTCGGATTCCTGCATTGAGTTGGGGGGTTGGACCCAATTGGCATTAGGGACCTCTTCCAACTCCTTTATCCTATAATTCTGTAGAAAATGCCCTTTGGATTCCAGGAGATGTTCTCAGATTGCTTTTCCTGCAGTTTTTCTTCTTTGCAGACGGGGGCAGCATTAGACTTCTGACAGAAAAGTCTTCAAATACACACACAAGTACCTCCCCTCCCCTCCCCTCCCCTCCCCTCCCCTCCCAACAAGCAATTATTCTGTTTCTTCCTTCAGTTTTTGAGAGGCCAGGTAAGTTTTGCCCAGTATGAACCAAGCTTCTGTGACTACCCACTGGACAGTTCTGTGGGCTGAAAGGAAATCTATTATTTCCTCTCAACCTATTCTGATTTCTTTCCTATTACGAGAAGTATTCTGTGGGTTGGTAAGGCCAGTGGTGGAGAACCTATGGCAAGTGTGCCAGAGGTGGCACTCAGAACCCAATCTGTGGGCACCCATGCAGTCACCCCAGCACAGAGTTTGCCCTACCCCTCTGCCTAGCAGCCCAATGGGAGCGGTTCCTCCCTCCCCCCAGCACAGTTTGCCCTGCCCCTTTGCCCAGCAGCCCAATAGGAGTGTTTACTTCCTCCCCTGTTGCTGTATTGGCACTTTGTGATAAATGAGTGTCTTTTGGGCTGCAGTTTGGCCACGCGGTCTCTAAAAAGGTTGCCATCACTGGTTTAGGTTAAGGTCCTCCTCCAGATTTCTCCCTCAACGGCTGCCCAGGAGCTATGGCAGTTTGCAGACTAAGAGTTGCATAAACCCATCCCAAAAGTTGCTATCCAATAAAACAAAATGGCAGCTGCCAAGATCAGATGCTACCAGTGGAAAAAGGAAGATACTGAGTTTTCTTACCATATCCTGGACCTCTTCAATGATTGGCCTGTCAAAGGTAGAACAGTATGTCAGAACTGCAGGGAATTCTCTTCATCGCCCACTCCCAGTTCACTGGGAAAGGCATTAACCATCAGAACAGAAATCTGGGAATATTTGCTTTAAAAATAGGTACCACTTTTGTGGGGAAGGTAAACAGGCATGAGATAAAATAAAGCAGGGCCACTTTGCAGCTGATAAGGGATCAGTTGTAAGACAGATTTTACCTATGTTCCAATCTATGATATGATTCAGCTGCAGGCAGAGTGGTAAAATCCTAATTATGTATGATCCTTCATCAACTGGGAAACAGTCTCCCCCAAGACCCATCAATGCAATGGCATAACCAGCCACTTTACAGCTGATGGGGAAGCATGTGAAGCTGTTGTGGAGCTGATGTGTTGCTGCTGAAAGAGCAAAATACTATAGTGGCATGAGGATCGTGCCCAACAGCATTTTGCTCCTCCACCCCTTGGTTTCAAGAAGCTTTGAAAAATCTAGTGTTTTAAGCCAGTGTTTTAAACTCTGAAAAAACTAACCATGATCCATATTATATCAAATTAAGCCTTAATTTCCCCTAGAAATGGCTAAACTGAGGTTATTATACTTTGCTAAATCATGAGAAGACAAGAGGGGAAGGGCAACAAAAAAGCGGAAGGCAGTAGGAAAAGAGAAAGACTTCACGTGAGATGGATTGACTCAGTAAAAGTTATGGCTTTTAGTCTGCAAGAGCTGAAGAGACTTGTTCATAGCTCCTCTTGGAGGTGCTAAATTCATACGGTTGTAAAGGTAAAGGTAAATGTTTCCCTTGCTCGAAAGCCAGTCGTATCCGACTCTAGGGGTCAGTGCTCATCTCTGTTTCAAAGCCGAAGAGCCAGCGTTGTCTGTTTCTGCAGATGTTTCCGTGGTCATGTGGCAGGCATAACTAGACACCGGAGCGCACGGAACGCTGTTACCTTCCCACCGAAGTAGTCCCTATTTATCTACTTGCAATTTCTTGCTTTCAAACTAAGTCAGAAATGACAGGGCACACTGGGGTTACTCAGTATGCTTGTTTTAGAGCTAACATGTTCATTTAAATCAGGTGTTCTCGACCTTTTAAATCAGGTGTTCTCGACGCTTCCTCAGACAGCTTTAGGGGCCAGACGGCCATTTTGCCCTTCCTCCACCACATGGCACTTCCTGGTGTGGTGGAGGAAGTGGTGTGGACCACATGAAATGGTGCCATGGGCCACATCCGACCACAGGCTGAGAATCCCTGATTTAAAGTTACTTTTTAGTAATGTTTCAATCCTTCAGAACAGAAGAATATCCCCTTAGATCTCCTGAGTAACATTTGGAAAGTGACGAGCAAATAATACTGTCAAGTATTAATATTAGTAGTAACACTATTACAACACCACTGTACCTCTCATGCTGATCTTCAGACAGGACGTCGGCCACAGCTTCATGGGGTGGTAATTGATCTTTTGCTAGCTGCAAGACAGAAAGCAAGGTGTCACACAAACAACTAGGGCAACTGAAGAGGAGTTATGAATATCCACACTCAATCTCCAAGGAGTTCCGGCTCTACTCTTAGGAGTAGGGAGGCAACCCCTAAGTACATACTGGGAACCCAAAGGGGCTCTTGTCTGATTGTGTCTTCTGAACTGGCTGCTACAGAGGAGCATTTGGCAAGAAACTTTGCCAAAAGAGAGAGGGAAAGCCAAGGATTCACGGCCATTTTGCATTGCCTGCATGATAGGAGTCCCCATTTTGTCCCAAAAAAGTTTCAAAGGGGCGGCCATTTTGTTTCTCAAATGCCCTTGGAGGGGTGGCGTGCCACATGAAAAATGGTGCCATGGGCTGTATCCGGCCCATGGACCCTAGTTCGAGAACCCCTGGTCTACAGCGTGAAAATAGACTGAACCAGCGATGGGGAACCTTTTCCTGTTGGAAAGCGGCATTAATTTAGCTGAAATCAAATCAAATAAAATCAATCTTTATCATGGTCCAAGACCAGCATAGTACAGCAAGAAACAGAAGTTAGAATGAGGGTGCTTAAAATATATTTCAAGCATTTCTGCTCAGAACTAAAGGAGTAATAAAATTAGCATTTAAGATTAATGATGCTACAACTACTACTAACCAGTGGTGGGAAGCCAAAATTTTTACTACCACACTGTGGGTGGAGCCAACATTGTGAGCAGAGCCAACATCAAGATGTCGTGGGCGGAGCCAATGTCATGATGTCATGGGCAGAGCCAACATTGTGGACGGAGCCAAAGGAAAAAACCCATTAAAATACAAATTAAATAGACATGAAAATACATAAAAATGCACATAAAAATGCATAAAAATAAATACACATTAAATAGACATTAAAACACATAAAAATATAAATTAAATACACATAAAACATAAAAATACGCATGCACAGCGGGGGAACCGGCGAAAAAGTAAGGCCCCGAGGTAGTTCCCCCCAAAAGCCACTACCGGTTCTCCGGGGCACTGGGAAAAGCTACTACCGGTTCTGGTGAACTGGTGCAAACCGGCTGCTGCCCATCACTGCTACTAACCCTATGAGGTAGCACTGATATTTTATTTAGCTGTAATCAAATAAGTCTGCATTCAAGAAACTTCAACTGAATACACTTTAAAACAGGGGTGGCCAACCTTTTTATGTCATGGGCCTGACCACACCCCCAGACAGCTGAGTGGGCCCCCTGGAAGTGGGCGCATTTAAGGCTGTCATAAATGCACTCACTACCACGTTTATAACAGCTGTGGGTGCGTTTGCACATGCGTGGGCGTGTTTTACGACTGACACAAATTCACCCGCTTTCACTTTCGGGTGTGGTTGAGGCAGCGACAGGGCGGATGGAATGGTGTCGTGGGCCAGGTCTGGCCCAACGGCCATAGGTTGGAAACCCCTGCTTTGAAATGTACATTATTTTGTCAAAATCTAACTACTGTGGACTCAATACTTTCGAAAAATGAAAACTATTTGATAATTTCAAAGTTACTAAAATAAAAATATAAAAGAGAAAAAATGTATTAATAAAAATAAAAGGATTTGCTCTGTAAAATTTAGATTCAGTCAAAAGGCCACATACTTAAGGACTTGAAAGGGTATAAGACCTGCCGCCGCCCCCAACGAACTTCGGCTCCTCGTCCGGTCCAGCCTGGAGAGTGAGCCCAGCTGTTGCGCGGCGCGGGCAGGCGGCTATAAGACCTGCTGCCGCCCCCAACGAACTTCGGCTCCTCGTCTGGTCCAGCCCGGAGAGTGAGCCCAGCTGTTGCGCGGCGCGGCGCGGGCGAGCGGCTATAAGACCTGCCGCCACCCCCAACGAACTTCGGCTCCTCGTCCGGTCCGGCCCGGAGAGTGAGAGACGCCAGTCCTGCTACTACCGCCACAGCTGAACCATGGCCAGCCACTCCTCCAGATAAATGTATATTTATTAATTGAAATATTTATAAGGGATGAGGACTTTTCCTATTGCTTTGTACTGTATATCCATGATTGTTTTTGTATTTCTTTGACTGTACTGTATTTATATTTTTTTAATTATTTTTTATGAAGGTCTTGTCGACCACATTGATTGTATTATACTTGTTATATTGTATGTATACTGTATTATGTTTTCTATTGTAACATTGTTACCCGCTCTGGGTTGCTTCGGCAAGGAGAGCGGCATATAAATTTGAATTTAATAATAATAAATAATAATAATAATGTGGCCTTATAGGGCTGTAAGTTTCCTACCCCTCAATTAAACTATGCTTTTTCTTGCTCCTGGATTTCTCTGGGTTAAGGACAATGGGAAAAGGCATCTAACATTTTAACACCAATCCGCCCAGAGTTGGGTTTTTTAATTGAATTGAATTGAATTTATTGAATTTATTACCCCGCCCCACTCGGGAAAACCCGACCCTGGGCGGCTTACATCATGATAAAAATAAAGGTAAAAGATAAAAACATATAAAATCGTAAAAGTTTTAAAAGTTATCTGAAATTAATTAATTAATTTTTACCCGATTGGGCGGGATAATAAGTCGAAGGAAATAAATAAATAAATAACACAGTTGTAGGGTTGAAGCATCCGAATATTTTCAGTGGCAAGAGCCCTGACATCATCCACCACTATCCCCTCTGATCCTAATTGAAACTTCCCTCTGATATTGCTGTAAATAGTACAGTTATCTGGGTCCAAAATGGATCTCCCCGCAAACAACGATATACTTGTGTCTAAATATTATTTGCCTTCTTTGGTGGAAAGTATTTTGGACTGGCAGACTCTCTTTGTCTGTCTGTCTGTCTGTCTGTCTATCTATCTGTCTATCTGTCTGTCTGTCTGTCTCCTTAATGCTATTCTACTTACCTACCTACCTACCTCTTTAATGCTATTCTATCTATCTATCTATCTATCTATCTATCTATCTATCTATCTATCTGTCTGTCTGTCTGTCTGTCTGTCTGTCTGTCTGTCTGTCTCCTTAATGCTATTCTACCTACCTACCTACCTCTTTAATGCTATTCTATCTATCTATCTATCTATCTATCTATCTATCTATCTATCTATCTATCTATCTATCTATCTATCTATCTATCTATCTATCTGTCTGTCTGTCTGTCTGTCTGTCTGTCTGTCTGTAACATACAGGCACAAACTCCTACACAGAGGTTGCAAGTTCAGTTCCCCCACTGTGCTTCCAGATCGAAGAGCCATCCTATATAGCAGGGTTAGGCAATCTACAGCCCGCAGGCCGGATCTGGTCCGTGGTACCAAATCAACTGGCCCACGCCCTCGCTCCAGCTGCTGCTGCCAGAATTGGCCGCAGAGTCATTCATGGCAGTTTATGAGAGCCGTGGGCACCACCAGTCTGCCCCCCTTCAACTGTCCGAGGGGAGTGTGACCTGGCTCCAGACTTTAAAAGGTTGGAAAGCCCTGTTATATAGCCTCGGGAAGGCTACACTGTCCCAAGAGCTCTCCCCAGAGGAAAGGAATGGTAAACCACTTCTGTGTATTTTCTACCTAGAAAACTCTGGAAAGGATCATTGCAAGTCAGATTTGACTTGATGGTGTTACTCGGAAAAAACGAGAGAGGATGAAATCTAGCCTAGACTGAGGGACAGAAAAATGCAGAAAGGGTTACATGTTGGGAAAACTGCAAAAGGCCAAACTGCAAGAAAGTATAATTTTAGAGATCTACGCTTTGCTTAGCAAATGCAAGAGATGTAATTTGTTTTTTTAAAATAGATTTTATTGAGTATTTTAAAAGGAAAAAAAAAATAGTAATATAATGAAAAAAAGATACAAAAATCACATGAACATAATAGTAAGAAGAAAGAGGAAAAAATAACAATACATAAAATGAAAAATGATACAAATTAATCATTTCAATACATCCACTCTCTTAACCATTGTGTGTGTGTGTGTGTGTGTGTGTGTGTGTGTGTGTGTGTGTGTGTGTGTGTGTGTGTGTGTGTGTGTGTGTGTGTGTGTGTGTGTGTGTGTGTGTGTGTGTGTGTGTGTGTGTGTGTGTGTGTGGCGTTTTACTTCCGCTTCCAGGAGCAATGAGGGCTTTGTGGGTCAGATGAATTGGCATCAGGGGCCGCATCCACACACACACACCCCGCCATAGTTTGGCTACCCGAGGATTAGGGTAATGATGGCATGCAATTATTATAAATACCATTGAGATGAACAGGACTTACTCCTCCGTACAGGAGAAGAGCTTAAATCAGGAGTTCTCAACTTTTTAAAGCCAGGGGCCGGGTCACGCTCCTCCGCCACATGGCACTTCCTGGTGTGGTGGAGGCAGCGGAGCCCCCCACATGAAATGGCACCACAGGCTGAAAATCTCTGGCTTAAATGTTTCCTCTGGAACTCAGCATATGACTAAAGGAAAGCGATCAGGACTGCCTTTCTTCCACTTGCTAGTCTCATCTACTCACTGTGGTTGAGAAAGGTCGGTAATATAACGTCATCTGTAGCTTCCGAGTTTCTGCTTCACTCAAAGCCACACCAATGGCTGAAAGGGGGAAAAGTTCTAATGGGAAGGAAGTTCACCTCTGGGCAGGAAGCATTGGCTTGGTCGTTTGCATGTGATTTCAGGTGCCACCTGCCTGCCTGCTCCCCCAGGTGAACTGGTAGTTCACACCTTGGGATATCTTGTTGCCACAACACACCTCTACCTAGCAACTAAGCGGCCAAGATTTCCTTTGCCGAGGACTGTGGAAAAGTGATGGACCAAAACGTCTCTGAATACAGTATTGCCTGACAGCTGGTTATTGGAGACACTGAACTCCTGTTAGGAAGGAAACAGCACCTTCCAGACAGCCCTTACGTGAATATAGAACAGTGATGGTGAACCTTGGCACTCCAGCTGTTCTTGAACTTCAATTCCCGGAAGCTCTGATCAGCAGGAGTGCCGACTTGGGCTTCTGGGAATTGAAGTCCAAGGACACCTGGAGTGCGAAGGTTCACCATCACTGATATAGAATGTTACTGAACAATGTCAAAAAAGAAACATTAATTTGGGCTGTTGAGGGTTTAAAGAAAGAAATACTTGCACCAAAAGTAGGGAGAGAGAAAAAGGCTTTATTACATATGCATGCAAGCTCCTCTCTTGCAGCAAGAGGGGCAAAAATATAAACCAGGAGTTCCCAACCTACAGCCCATGGGCCAAATCTGGCTCCCAACAACAAATCATCCAGTCTGCGTCGCCCTCGCCACTCCCGGAAGTGGAAATAAAATATGCCCATGCATGTGCAAAACGGTGCTGTAAATGACCCGCAGGTGTCGTCAATGCATTTACGACAGCTGTGGGTCATTTACAATAGCGTTCTGTGCATCCACAGGCATGTTTTACTTCCGCTTCCAGGTGGGAGGAACCATGTGACTGGCCCGCTTAACTACATGATTGGCCCATGGTCCAAAAAAGTTGGGAGCCCCTGATATAAGCAGACAAAGGTCTTTTATAGACCAGGCCTATGAGCCAGATAGATGCATATGCAAAATTCATAACAGTGCAGATCTTGACTTATCTAGTCTTTTGCATAGCACCTCAGTTCTTTGGCCTGCTTCCCATCATATACACAAAAGCATGGGGAGAGAGTGAGGGGGACTTTTTACCCCTAGAACAAATAGGTCAATCTTAGAAGAAATTAACCCTGACTTAGTAGGTCAAATTGTAAAGATGAAGCTAAAGTACTTTGGATATCAAATGAGAAGAGAAGATTCACTTGAGAAAGCCTTGATGCTGGGAAAGGTGGAGGGCAAAAGAAAAAGGGGGTGGCCAAAAATGAGATGGCTAGATGGTATTGTAGACACAGTGGGCACAGAGCTGAGCGAGTTGAGGAGGAGGGTGGAGGACAGAAGTGCCTGGCGGACAGTGGTCCATGGAGTCACAGGGGGTTGGAATCGACTGTGCGACTGAACAACAACAAGTTCACTTAAAGTTCAAAATGGCTTTTCTCCAGCTCCAAGAACATTCATGTGGGTCATAAATAGGGTCCTGGGAACATATCTTGGATTGAGTTCCTTCGCATTTAGCCTACTCCCCCAATCCAAACAATGCAAGTGACTTTAGCTTGTATGGCAAAGTGTTTGATGAGGCACTCAACCATAAAGGCAAATGACCCCTTTCCCTGTTCCTCTGCATAGGGACAGGGAAAGTGTAACTATTCCCCCCTCCCACCTGATTGTTGTAGTAGTGAAAAGGTTAGGAGGATTGTGGCAGAGGAGAACAGATGAGAAGCAACACGTTTCTACCTTTCATCCACCACATCTGCTTCCTCACAGTATTTAGTGCGTGAGATGGCCCGTGCCTATGTTCATTGATAGGGTCAACCCTGGAGGACTAATCCTGATCCCCAACCCGTTCTCTGAGCCTGACATTCATTCCCGTTCCCTTATCTCTGACATTCAGCACCCAACCCCTTGGGCTGGCATTTGAATGGAGAAGAGAAGAAGGCTACAAAGCTCTCACTCACTCCTTGATTCATTGCATCTCATTTCCACATGTGCCAGATCTGTGGGATGCAGAGCACGGCGGCCTGTTTGCTGGCTCAGCTCTCTTCCAATGTTTCAAAGATTTAATTATGTTCTGAGACTTTTCAGCTTTTCAGATGTCTCCATCGCTGACCTTCAACAAGATGCGTCAGTCATAATTTGGAACGACTTCTGTTATGCTTCCTTTGGTCTCCTTCCTCTGGTTCTGGAGCTCAGAAATGTGTTCCAGTGGCCCATCCTGCACCTCCCCTCCAAACAACATGAACTTCTGCCCAGTCCTGACATCAGCTTTGATGTTCAACATCAACCCTTTCACCCTTAGCAATGAGTGGTGGCTTGACTACATGAATGCAACCAACATGGATGTGTGCCGGAATCCAAATCAAAGCAAATATGACTGTGATTTATGACAACCCTGAGACCCTTCTCACTTGTAGCAATACTGAGCCATGTATCACCGTCCCCCATCTTGTAACTGTGCATCTGGTTTTTGTTCCCTATGTGTAAACCTTTGCACTCTCCCTATTAAATTTATTTTGGTTGGTTTCAGCCCAGTGTTCTATCCCAGTGTTGACGAACCTGGGCACGCCAGGTGTTGTTGTTGTTGCTGTTGTTGCTGTTGCTGTTGTTGCTGTTGCTGTTGCTGTTGCTGTTGCTGTTGCTGTTGTTGTTGTTTCAATTTATATGCCGCCCTACTCAGTGCAACCAGTGTTCTGGGACTTCAATGTCCAGAAGCCAAGTCAGCACTCCAGCTGAACGGGGCTTCTGGGAATTGAAGTCCAAGAACAGCTGGAGTGACAAGATTCGCCATCGCTGTTCTAGCCTATCAAGACCTTTTTGAATTCTGCTTCTGTCTTCCGTAGTATTAGCTCAAGGGTTCCCAATCCTTTCAAGCCAAGGGCCGGGTTACGCTCTCTCTCAGTCAGCTTTGAGGGCCGGATGGCCATTTCGCCCTGTCTGCACGATGGGAGTGGCCATTTTGTTCCAACAGTTTCAAAGGGGTGGAAATTTTGTTTCTTGAATGCTCTAAGAGGGTGGTGCCAAATGGTGGCAGGGCGGTGAATCTGGTCCATTGGCCTTAAGTTGGGAACCCCTGTATTAGTTATTCCACCCAGTTTTGTGTCATCTGCAAATTTGATAAGAATTCCCTCCACTCCCTCATCCAAGTCATTTATGAAAATGTTGAGGGGCCCAGGGGTGACCCTTTTGGCACTCCACTTGTTACCCCCTCGCAGCTATTAATAAGAACTTCCAGAGTATGGCTCTCGAACCAACTCTATATCCACCTGACACTTGTGCGATCCATGCCACACCCAGCTAAGAAGCAACAGTAGGCATGAAATCTGCCTGTGTTTTGGGCAGGAAAGGGAACATGTAGGGCCAGGGCTCCTAACCTTTTCAAGCAGGGGGCAGCATCATGCTCTCTCAGTCAGCTTCGAGGGCCGGAAGGCCATTTTGCCTTGCCTGCATAACGGGGCACTCATTTTCTCCCAACACCTTCAAAGGGGTGGCTATTTTGTTTCTCGAAATGGGACCGTGGGCCAAATCCAGCGCTCAAGAAATGGGACCATGGGCCAAATCCAGTGCATGGGCCTTAGGTTGGGAACCCCTGAAGTAGGGTTAAAGCAATTCTCACACATAAATTCCATCAAGAGACAGATATACAGGTGCGAGTCAACTCTGTTTTATTAAGAGCACCGTCTTCCTGCAAATCCTAACACCAGTTACATCACCAGATGCAGCTTCAGCTTGGGTAAGTATCAGTCCATGTCCATTGAAGGGAGAGGACCCATCACTCTCCCTCACTCTAAAGGGTCATCTGTCTCTTTCTTCTGGGATTTCCCTTGCTTTGATGCCTTTCTCAATCGCTTTCCCTTCTTCTTTTTCGACAGGCCACTAATGCACTTCCAATTGCCGCTTATTTCACAGTTGCCCTTAGTTCTCTCATTGAGTGTGGATGGCTTTCTCCTTGGGTTCCTCCAGCAAAAGAGCTACAGACAGCCACAGGTTGATGCTAGCATCCTTGCCAAGAGAAGTGGCCTTGCTTGTCTGACTGGGCAGCCAACCCATCCTTTTGCTACTCTGCTGACACCGCCAAGTATATTTCTTGTTTCTAAAATGGCTCCTTTTGTCTCTTCACCTTCACCTCCCTCCCAAAATCTCCACCTTTACTTCTACCCACAACAACCCTCGCCCATGGCAGTTACACCCTACATTTCAGCCAGCCTCTAAACCAGGAGTTCTTAACCTTTTTAAGCTGGGGGCCGGGTCACGCTGCCTCAGACAGCTTTGGGGGCCAGACGGCCATTTTGCCCTTCCTCCACCACATGGCTCTTCCTGCTCTGGTGGAGGTGGTGGTAGGCCACATGAAATGGTGCTGTGGGCAACAGGTTGAGAATCCCTAACCCAGTGTTTCCTAGCCTTTGATTTTTGGACGTCAATTCCCTAAAGCACTGCTCAGCCAATTTACTGACTTAGACTTGGGTACCATTGACCTAGAGGCTCATATCTCCATTTGTGACATCCATTGAGGGTTTGATTCTCCACTGTGGCTTCCAGGACAAAAGCCAGCCATGGGCAGGCTCCCCAGCCTCTCCCACCATACACTTGTGAATGCTCTACCTAGAAAACAGGTCAGCAGTTCGAGACCCAAGTACTGCACAATGGAGTGTGCTCCTGTCTCTGTCCCAGCTCCTGCCAACCTAGCAGTTCGAAAGCAAGAAATTGAAAGTAGATCAATAGGGACCACTTCGATGGGAAGGTAAACAGAGTTCTGTGCACTCCAGGGTTTAGTCACATATCCACGGAAACGTCTGCAGACGCAGACAGCGCTGGCTGTTTGGCTATCAACAGAGATGAGCACTGAACCCAAGAGTCAGATATGACTGGCTTTCAAGCAAGGGTGACCTTTACCTTTACTAACATCCACATCATCCAAACCTGTTATTTTATACCCTTCAAAGCCCCATGAGTCTTGATTATGCACCGCTATGTACTAGTAAACGACCATACTGGTTCCTTGAAAATGCCCTGTCGCAACAATTGAAGATGGTCAGGCGGAGACTTTCATCAAAAGGATACCCCCTTCCAAGGACTTACACAAAACTACCAAAGGGATCGTATATGAGAGAGAGAGACTCACCATTGAAAGGTCAACGCAGGAGGCTTTGCGGTCTGGAAGAATGATGGAAGGCTGAAAAACAAAATGTGGTTTGCCTGTCATTTCACTCCAAGGATGACCTTCATTCAAAAACCTAGCACAGGGGGTAGCCAAACTTGTTAAAACTCCGTAAACACTGCCGTAAATGTGTTCACAACAGCTGTGAGCACATTAAGGGCTGTTGTAAATGCATTTATGACAGCCGTGGGTGTGTTTACGGCTGTCGTAAATGCGTCAGCTTCTGGCACCGACAGTGCTGGTGTGGGCTGTATTCTGTATCTCTCCACAGTGTGTTGTTGTCTGCCAGCTGCCCCCACTTGAGCATGCTAGTCTTACATTCAGGGACTCCAACCCTCAGCCTATGCAGAGTCCTCCAAGTGACATAGAGGAGGTTGAGATCCTCAGCCATAATCTCCTCTAATGTTATTCCTTGTCCAGGTCCTTCCTCCATCTTCTAATTTAGGTTTGCTCTGTCTTGCATACCTTCAAGAATGTTTGTTCTTACCCTAAAACTCTTCCTGGATCTGAGTCGGCGGACTTGAGGCTCATAGGTAACATCTCTTAAAATGTGTATGCATTTTGGTACCCTCTGTAGAAGCTTGTCTATTTTGACTGATACAAAATCCTGTATCAATTTTTGTCTAAGGAGCAAACACAGTACGATCTATAAGGGTGACCAACTATATATGTACAGGCTGAGAAATTATCATATAATTATCATACAATTATCATTAACATAACATACAAGTTGAACAATGACAACGACAATGACAACGACGACAACAACAACAATAATTTGGTGCTATTTCAAACTAGCTTTCAGTTGACACTCTGAATCTAGTTCATTTATTTGACATTTCCCTTAGCACCCTTTCCTAAACCTTAAAGCAGCCCCGCTTCCATCCAGTGCCACCTAAGTTTTAGAACTACATCTCCCCTTCTCCTTAACCATTGATGGGATGACTGGGCTTATCTGTCTGGGAAGCCAATATTTGTGAAAGTCAATTGTACACTTGAAATTCAGATTACAGGCAGATTAAGAATGACACATAAGCATTTTAAGAAACATGTGAATAAAATACAGAATATCTCCATCAGAACTGGTCCAAAGTCTGTTTCAGAGGGCCTATTCTGAACAACAAAGGCAAGGGGCTTACGTAATAGAGATGAAGTCAAGAAAGAAACAGACTTCTGTAGGAGATTACAAGGGATAAAGGCAAACAGATCAATCCTATGAGAATAAAAACTTCAGGGCTATTGACTGTGAATATGATTAAGACATCAAGGTTAAGGAACAATAGCTCTTTAACAATGGAGGAGGGCAATTCAGGCAGAGCGTGGATTTAAAAACATTCAACAAAGACCTCAACTAAAAGGTTATCAATGACACCACTAAGAAGTGCCACTAAGAAGTGCCTGAATAATATCTGCCAACAGCTGAAGAATGAGGGCGAAAGATACAGGACTTAAACGAGTGACTAGTAGACTTGTCCCTCAAAAGCCAACAGCCATGCAGCCAAACACACACAGGATGAAGCATCACTGAAGTGGGAGGAAACTCATTGTTTGACTAGGACCCCTCACTCAATCTTTGCCCAGATCCATACAGGTAAAGGTTCACTTTGCTCAAAAGCCAGTCATATCTGACTCTAGGGTTCAGTGCTCATCTCTGACACTCACAGTTTTAAATCATTGTTTGACTAGGACCCCTCACCCAATCTTTGCCCAGATCCATACAGGTAAAGGTTCACTTTGCTCAAAAGCCAGTCATATCTGACTCTAGGGTTCAGTGCTCATCTCTGACACTCACAGTTTTAAATCAATCTGTTCTAATTCAAGGGACTATAGTGGCTGAAGTGATTAAGATTCTGAACTTGCTGACTGGAAGATCAGAGTTGGATACCCGAGTACTGAATGACGGAGCGAGCTCCCATCTTTGTCCCAGTTCCTGCTAACCTAGGAGTTCAAAAGCTAGAAATTGCAAGTAGATAAATAGGGACCACTTTGGTGGAAAGGTAACAGTGTTCTGTGCGCTCCGGTGTCTAGTCATGCCTGCCACATGACCACGGAAACGTCTGCAGACAGCGCTGGCTCTTTGGCTATAAACAGAGATGAGCACTGAACCCTAGAGTCAGATATGGCTGGATTTTGAGCAAGGGCAGCCCATTCTAATTCAACCCAAGAGAACATTTGAAGATGATTATTACTGCAATTGGATCCACCCAATCTATACACAAATTTCCAGCTGCCTCCTAAATCTGTGCAATTGTATTAAAACGGCAAATTCTTCAGCTGATAAGGGAATAGCTTGTTTCAGGGGTGGAGAGAATGGAGAAATTGCCTGTGCAGCAGTTTTGAGAAGACAGATCAATCCTGACTAATGGTTTCATCATCCCAAGCCAAAGACTGATTTCATGGGTTGCATTTATTGACCTAGAGAACTGACCTGCCCTATCGCTGGCAGAAATACAACACTGATCTTGTAAGCTTCAACAGCCATTGAAATAGGCCCCTGGGGGCAAGGTGGAATTTCTAGACGTAAAATCAGACCCCCTCCATTTCTAAACAAACACATTTTTTTTCTGATTGTCCTGTTTCACTGCCACCTTGTACCTTTGGCATCAATGACAATTAATTGTCCTTTATCTGATTGAACCAAAGGGTGAACTCGCAAGCTAATTTTCCTTCGTATGTGCAGTCCCAGAGACATGGTCCTTGCTTAGGAGCAAGAGCAAGGAAGAATAAATCTGTACTGGGGATGGTTGCGGCGGTATATTATCCGCCGCTTAGCTATTCAATTTGAGAGTTAATTGGATTGTATCGAGAAACATTTAATCTCAGCCGAGGCCAGTTTAATAGAGATACGCAATTCCCGAACTCTTTCCCCCCATTGAGAAGCAGTGGTTTTAAGGAGGGTGAAAAGATGACCATCGATATGAGGCTATCGTCCCAGCTGCTGGATGCTGATAGGTCTTAAACAAGGAAATGAGAGCCATTGGATTACACTAATCAACGCTCTGAACAGATAAATACGTCTCAGTTCAGACCAGCCCTGTTCAATCTGTTTCTCTGAGATAAGGGGGAAGAAGGGTGCAAACATTCCCTGTGACAGAGAAGAACACAAATTCTGCCAGCCTGGTTTGTGTGCCCTTGCATCTCTCTGCCGGTTCCCTCCTGTTCTGCAACTCGGATGGCTGGGGACCACAGGCGATGGCGGGGGGGCGGGGGGGGGGGGCGGGGCGGCGGCAGCGGCGGCAGCAGGCAGTGGTGGAATGGACGGTGGGGGACACACATGAAAGCTGGCCAGCTGTTTCTTGCAGCTTCTGACTGGGCATGTTCAAAGGTATGCACTACAGGCACAGAAATCAGGCTCAAAGCGTATGGCCGATAAAGAAATAAATCTTGCAATAATGTGCAAAGCGCAAAACCGTGGCTCAGCAGTTAAGAAGCTCGCCTTGTTCACTGGAAGGCCACCAAGTCAGCAGTTCAAGGCCCGGGTACTGCATGACAGATTGAGCTCCCACCTCTGTCCCAGCTCCTGCCAACCTAGCAGTTCAAAAGCAAGAAATTGCAAGTCGATAAATGGGGATGACTTCGGTGGGAAAAAGATCTTGGGGACATAAAAGGAGCCGCATTTGGGTGTCCTCTGAACGGAGTTTCTCCAGCTATGATCCTTTAAAACCCAGAATAATTTCTGACATGAAATTATTATTATTATAGCACAAACCACAATTATATATTTAAAAAAACCACACACACTCAGTCATCAAAAAGTACACCATAAACCAGTGATGGCGAACCTTGTCACTCCAGGTGTTCTTGGACTTCAGTTACCAGAAGTGCAGGAGCAGGATGTGTCTACACCTCTGTCTCTTCAGAGGTGCCCGCTAGGGGTTCAGTAGAGAAAGCAGACATTTTTGGGCTGACATTTTGCACAACCACACCTGTGTGAATTCACCACACATTTTGAGAGTTTCATCCAATCTTTTAAGATCTCAGCACCATTCTGTTTTCTCTCCCCCTTCCCAGACCTTTGGTCCATTTTTATGGGGACTTTCATTCCAGATGCCTGCGTTTTTATCTCAAAGTCCCCCAACTCCCTTGCTTTTAAGAAAGCCAATATCCTCTCCCATCTCCCATGACAGGTGTTAATATAATGTCCTCTCCCCCATTACACATCTCTTTTTCCGAAGCCTCCCATTTCTTTCCATTATTGTTTCTTTATGACTCTTATTTACCATTAGGAGATTACCAGCTTGTTCATTGAATCACTGAACACGGATCAGTTAGCAATACAGCCTCAGGCCTTGCTTTGTTCAGTTCTGATAAAATCAACATCATGATCCGGTTAATGATTAAAAAAAAATACATATTTAAGAATATGTCTCCCTCTAGGCTTTACAACATTCCCACACAGTATATCCTATTTCTTTGCAGTCTATCTGCTTTGGTTTGGCCCACATACTCTCCTTGGCTTAGAATTCTAATTAGCACAAAATAATTTGCGCTTGTTAACGAGCTAGCTACAACAACTCCTAATGAGCTTCTTTCATTTGGGCTGTTAATTAGCACTGAAAAGGTCTGTTTGGCGTACAGCGTTACCAGTAAATCAGGCACCAATCGGCTGTTCCACGACAACAGAAACAAGGCTTTGCCGAGCTGGCAAATTAGAAGTGGTTTTGAAACAGGACGGGTAGAGCAGGAATTCTCAACCTTTTTAAGTCAGGGACCGGGTCATGCTCCCTCAGACAGCGTCGGGGGGTGGGGCGGACGGCCATTTTGCCCTTTCTCCACCACATGGCACTTCCTGGTGTGGTGTAAGCAGTGGGCCCCCCACATGAAATGATGCCATGGGCCGCATTCAGCCCATGGACCTCAGGTTGAGAATCCCTGGTGTAGAGTTTCTCCGACTGTCAACACTCAGGCCCAGTCCTTGCCCAGATCTCATGAAGAATTCTTTCCAAGCTCTAATTTGTAAGATATTAGCTAAGATCCTACTGTACTACAAAATTGAATTGCTTTTGGTTTCAAAGGGGTTTCTGGAAAAGCATTAAATGACTTGCTTGGCCAGCAGAAAACCCAACATTGTGAAGAAATGTAAGCCCAATTCATTTCTTTTCCAACTCTAATCCCATTGAAGAACAGGGGCCAGAGGCTACTTTCCTTCAACAATGTAGTGTTTAAAAACAAAAGGTTTCCTCAAGGAACAATATTCTTTGAAAGTTTTCCAGACTCACCTGAGTCACACAACCACTATAGAAGGGTTTCTCAATGTTTTTCAGCCGTGGGGCAGACCACACCCCCTCAGACAGCTGAGAGGGCTGGACTGGTGGTCCCCCCCTTCCTGGAAATGCTTCCATGAAATGTGTCCGCGGCTGTCATAAACATGTTTTGATACCGTTGACCAACACATTTACAACAGCCATGAACTCATTTATGGCTGTAGTAAATGCATTTACAACAGCCATAAATGAGTCCATTGACGATTCCAACGGAAGCAGCTGGAGCGAGGTCGGGGGCGGGATGGAATATTTGGTGCCACAAGCCGGATCAGGCCCACAGGCTGTAGTTAGTGAACCCCTGCACTCTAGCCGTGGCCCCATTGGGACACTACAGGTCAATTTGCGAATCCAGTGTTATTCAGCCAATGTTGCAAAATCATTACTGTATTGTCTGAAGCACCTAACAGGTATCGCACATGGTGACATATGGAGAGAGGTAGATGCTGACAGTGAAAGTCTCAATGTAACAATATCAAATGCACCTACATCAAATGCTACCATCTCACCCCCCCAGATTAAAATCAAGAGGGAAAATTTCCAGAACATCTGTGAATATTTAAGGAACAGCAGAGAAAGGCAGGACTGTATTACAGGGGGGGGGGGGAAGAACCACCCAACTCTTACAACGAATGGAGCACCAGGAAAATTTAGCCTTCCATGACATGGAGAACTGGGTTACTTGGAAGTCGCTTTACATCAGAGGACATGCATGTAGGAGTCTAGCTTGAATGACTCTTGCAGTCCCGAAATCTGGCTTCATTCTGACCTTCTCCTTCCCTTCATTTCTCTTAGTCTTGTTAACACATTATCCCTGGCAAGCATCCTTCTTCAAAGTGTCATTTACTGGCAGCCAGGAAAAAAGATTGCTGGAAATTCTACCTTGATAATCAAGCCTTGGGCGATAATCGCAGGGGGATTAGGGGCTGGTAAGGCTGCAGAATCGCAGCAGAAAGTTGTAAAAGCAACCCAGCCCTCAATAAATGCTTCAATTTCCTGCCAATCACGTTGGCTTTGCTCTGGCAGCACTGGTTTGGAATACCTGCTAGCTGCTTTTTGACCAACAATAGGGATCATTAGAGCTCTACATGTTTTCTTTAAATCATTTAATGAGACTCTACAATCACATATTAAAACACCACACCACAGAAAATGCATTTTGTCAGGAAAAGATGGAGCGGATTCAGCACTCCAGTTTCCCTTCTGCTACTCTTCTTAGCTAGTCTTGCTGACAACAGGGCAATCACGATTAATTTGCTGGTTAGATTATGGGATGGGACATAAGAAGGGATCTGTAAAATCCAAACCTTGGCACTCCAGCTGTTCTTAGACTTTCACTTCCCAGAAGCCCAAGTCCCTGTAAATCCACACAAATGGGTTTACTGGCACTCCAGCTGTTCTTGGACTTCAGTTCCCAGAAGCCCAAGTCCCTGTGAATACAGACAGTGCTGGCTTTTTGGCTATAAACAGAGATGAGCACTGAACCCTAGAGTTGGATACGACTGGCTTTCGAGCAAGGGTGACCTTTACCTAAGCCAGTGATGGCCAACCTTGGCACTCCAGGTGTTCTTGGACTTCAATTCCCAGAAGCCCTGATCAGCAGGAGTCCTGACTTCAGCTTCTGGGAATTGAAGTCCAAGAACACCTGGAGGGCCAAGGTTGGCTATCACTGACCTAAGCGTTTGTCGTGCCAGTTTCTCCTTTTACCTTTATGGCCCACTAGATGGCATTGTGACAATTTGAAATGAATTAAACAGCAGGTCTGCCATTGCTTTGCTTACTTGGCCTAATCCAGTGTTTCCCAAATGTTGGTGTTTGGACTTCAATTCCCAGAAGCTTAAGTCAATTCCCCAAAGCACTGATCAGTCAATATACTGGCTTAGGCTTCTGGGAACTGAAGTCCAAACACCAGCATTTGGGAAACACTGGCCTAATCCAAATACTCCAGGCTTTTTGCTCCTGCCACCCTTGACCATGCTCAGTTCGATGGCGAGCATCTCCCCAAAGCGAGCAGGGTCAATGGCGGACTTGCAAGACTGGGCTGTAATACTGAGACTCTAAAAACTCCATCATCTGCTAGCAGCCTGGGGAAATGATCTAGCTCAAACTGATGGAGCCAGTCCCTTCCTTGACAAATACACGCTGTTAGACACATTCCAACATTAGGCACACATTTTAGGCCAGTATGACTTGTAATATTAAAAGAAAGCTCCTTTTCTTCTTCTTTAAAAAGTGCAAAGGGAGGGAATCACAAGCTTGGGCACCATCACCACCACTAGAGTATGTTCAGGGTGTAAACAGAATAACAATTGTTATTGCTTATTGTCTATAATGTATTGTGTTTGGTCAATTGTTTGTTGTTTTTTTGTGTTATATTATTTGTAAATATATATATATATATCTTTTTAATCTGTTGTAATGGCAGGAGACTATTCCAGATGGGCAGGATGTAAATGCAATTAAAAAAAATAAATAAATACTGAGTTACCTCATTCTTGAAGGCAACAATGTGTAATCACACTTGTTTGTCCTCCTTGTCTATGAGGTGGTGCAATATTTCTTCTTGGCATTCACAGTTTATGAAATCCGTGAGATCTGATTTTGAGCAAATGGTGAGCACTGAAGCGATACAACAATGTGTTCTGTAGTGTCGTGTTTGGATGGGTTGCTTGCATCTTTTGGATCAACCGGCCTGTCCTTTTGTGTTTTTCATGTTTCTCTGTGTAGGCTCAGCTTTGTGAAGGGAAATTTACAGGGTTCCCAACCTTTACCTGCCAGGGTCCTGACCATGCCCCTTCAGTCAGCTGAGGGCCTGATCACATGGTCAGCACTGCATGCATCTGCACTGTGTTTCTGGCCATTTTCTCCACCTCCGCCGCTTCCCTTGGAGGAGGGAGTGAAGGAGGAACATTTTCAAGCCATTTTTGAATTTTTTTTGCCACATTTTTGCACCATTTCGGTGCAAAAATGCAGCGATTTCGGCACTTCCAGTGACGTCGGGACACTTCCGGCCAGGGACTGGATCTGGCTTGTGGGCCGTAAGTTGAGAACCCCTGGTGTAAACCCTCATTTGTCAAATCCTGGCAGATGAGCACCTGCAAGATTGCTCTTTATACTCTCTCAAAGAGAAGAGAATGAGAACAAAAGGGGCATTTTAGTGCACATTAAGCAAAATTGCATAAAATAATAGTGCAAAGTAATAATGCTTTAATGGATTTAATGCAGCTTGTGCATGATGGCTGCTATTTTGTCGCATGGAACTTTAACAGAGGACATAATCTCTTTTAACAATGTGCTGGTTAGTCTGCTTTTGTGATGTGTGTGTGTCTTTTCTTCTCAAAGGGAAAGAATATGTGGTTGTTTTCTTCTTCCAACATTTACACAAGTTGAGGAAATTTTGGCGAGGAAAAGATAACACTCTATGCTTTGCTCTTTCCTGAAAGCAACACTTGCAAGCGTTGGAAATTTCTAATGGATTTCGTTAAGTAAAGACAGCCTAAATCGATGAGTTCGCACTTATTCTTTACATCCTAGGGTAGTTTTATACAGAAGGAAATGTGTACCAGTTGGTGAAATTGGAACTGGGAAAAAAAGGTCTCATCGCCCTTTCACCCTGGAGGTGAGAAATTTTATGAGTGTAATGGAGGCCACTCATTCATAGGGTCACCATAGGTTGGAGGCAATAACAAAGAATTGATGTGCAGCAAGAATAGAGGACAATGTCTAGGACAGTGATGGTGAACATTTTAGAGGCAGTGTGCCCAAACAGAAGGATGGGGCAAACTCTGTGCTGGGGGAAGGGGGAACGGCATGCATGCCCACAGAGAGGGATCTAAGTGCCCCCTCAGGCACATGTGCCATAGGTTCACCACCACTGGTTTGGGGTCTTAATTCGTGGGGCAGGGAGGGAATCTCACTGGTTGAAGTTGAAGGAGGGAATTCTCAGCAAGAAGTCTGAGAAAATGGCTCAGAATGAGGATTATTTTCTGAATACTTCTCACATCTCTAAGGTTTGAATAAGGTTAAAAGGTATGTCTAACTGAGATATGTGAAACTCTCCCAAGCATGATTCATACACCATATGCTTTCTTTTCCCTTCCCTTCCTCTTAGCACACGCCGTCCATCATGAACGCAAACTCTGGTTTGGTATTTCTGGTACTTGGCTCACAATGGGCCAAGTGACACATCACATTGTACCTTGTACTGATGGCGACCAGGGCTGTCAACTCATTTGCTCTGGTTTCAACCCTAGACATCCTTCTAAAACTGGAGGAAGGGGAAACAGCAGGGCCATTGGCAGCTGGACAAAAGCGGAGCTTCGAAAGCGCCTTCCTAAATTTAAGGCTACGAAAAGGGGGAGGAATTTTCATTATTCTTGCAGAAAAGCAAGAGAAACTGTAACATTTCAAGGATGGAGATGCATGTAGGTTTATGTGTGTGTGAATGTGTTTGTGCTCATTCTCAGAATAAATATATTTTCTGTTCAAATAGATTTTACTGTCTCTTTCTGATTTGTGTTTACAAAAGTTTAAATTCTTTTAAGCCGATAGCTTTTCAACATTGCCATGGTTTTTAATGGAATCTTAATATGATCACTTATTCTGTTTATTCTGTTTTCATCTGCCTTTGTTTTTAATCATTTTGTTTCCTCCATTGACAGCAAGGTGATATAGAAACAATAGTCACCGTCACGATTATAACTTAATGCAGTGATCTGAAATGCAGCAATCAGTAGCAATTCTCTAATTCTTTTTTCATTTCAGAGCATTGCACAATTTAGAACCACGGATGAGTATGAAACACAGGAAATTAAAATGTTAAAACAATTAGTCTGTTTTTGTCCAGAAGTGGGCTCCTTCAATGGCGTTATCTCAGCCATTTACTAGATTTTCTTGCGCACATCTATATACATATAGACATAGAGCCTCCCGTGCTACTTCGCACATCGGATTTCCCAGCATTTAATCTAATTTCGGCGTCCTCCCAAGTGATACATGTTGAATTCAGATCTTGGATCACCGCTCCACACCATGTTATTCAGGAGCACCTGCATTGTCATTTGGCACGGGGGGGGGGGGGGAGTCAGCTCATTGACAGCTTAAGGATACAATTGTTCTCTGTGCGAAAGATGTGACCAGCCAGTTGTAGTCTTCTGCATGTGACGAGATTATGGAGTTTGCACAAGCCACTCTTTCAAAGCACTTCCTCATTGGTAGTAAAGGTAAAGGTTTCCCTTGCTCGAAAGCCAGTCGTATCCGACTCTAGGGGTCAGTGCTCATCTCTGTTTCTAAGCCGAAGAGCCACCGCTGTCTGCTTCTGCAGACGTTTCCGTGGTCATGTGGCATGCATGACTAGACATCGGAGCGCACAGAACGCTGTTACCTTTCCACCAAAGTGGTCCCTATTTATCTACTTGCAATTTCTTGCTTTCAAACTGCTAGGTTGGCAGGAGCTGGGACAGAGATGGGAGCTCATTCCGTCCTGCAGTACTCGGGAATTGAACTGCTGACCTTCTGCCTCCCAGTCAGCGTCTTAGTGAATATGACTGAAATATCCTAGCTATAAGATTCAGTGGAAGCCAATGTGGTGGGGCATAAATTCCATACACATACATGCTATGTTGACTGAATTTCTCCACATTTACAGAATATTTGTCCTGTATCGAAGCAGCCCCATTTTACTTTATTTTTTTAAACATTCCAAGTTTACTTCAAAGTTGATTAAGTCCAACCAGAGAATCCTATCCTTATGGGAGATACTCTTCAACATTCATCCATTCAACAAGGCGTGTTAGTTTTGCTCTCTGTAGGTTTAGCAGCACAGTTTCTATCTCACTTGTTTGTTTATTATAACTTTACCTTTCTCCTGGTGAAGGTATTTATTTCCATACTTCATCTGCTGAAAGTGCAATTTGGGGAAGTTACTTTCTTGGACCATAGTTCTCCAAATCCTGCATCACGCATAACCAAAAGACAAGTTTCTTACAGGATTCTGGGAGTAGTAGTAAAGGTAAAGGTCACCCTTGCTCAAAATCTAATAAACCCATTCATGTGGATTCACAGAAACTTGGGCTTCTGGGAATTGAAGTCCAAGAGCATGTACAGTAAACCCATTTGTGTGGATTCACAGAGACTTGGGCTTCTGGGAACTGAAGTCCAACAACACGTGGAGTACCAAAGTTCACCATCATGGGTCTACTTTATTATCATGGCAGGAATATCTGGCCAGACTTTCTCCCATCAGTGTGTGGAAAAATTACCAATGTGCTCCAGTCTTGTTGAGCATCACAGAGAAAATACCTTGTAAAAGTATGAGATGGTAGAGATGTTACAGCTGAAGAGGAACTGTGGACAGGTTTGGAAAAGAAAATTCGGAGAAGTAGGAGGTTTTCAAGAAACATATTAGTTCCCTTGGAAGCACATTTTTCACACTAATATATTTATGGGCAAATCCTCACACACAACCTCAAGTTTCACTGTAGCACATTTATAAAACAAGCGCAACAGGAACCTTCCAAACTAGCCAGACAGCCATCCACGTCTCTTGAGTCTAATAACAGAACAACACTTGCTCTCATTCAATTTAAACACAGCTTGGGCACTAAATATGGTTAGATTTTTTTTTTCATCGCTTGGGGGTATGAAGCAATGCAAAAAGATTAGCAAGTAGCCAGAAGAGAAAGATAAAAATTAAAGGATGAGGCACTGCACTACCACACTCAGGGGATCAATTTGCAAAAGAAAATAGCAATGTGCAAAAGAGAGAGAAAAAGGTACCCGTCTTGACACTTGAAAAATGCAAAACTTGTGTGGGTTGCTTTTTGTGAAGTTATTTACAGACGTGTGAAGTTTTAATCAGAGATGGGGGAAATGGCTTTTTTTTTTAAAAAAAAACCCTACAGTTCCCAGAATGGCTGTTTTGTGAGTAGCGATCTAAAAAAGTGAATTTCCAAACTCTATTTTTGATGTTTTAAAGGCGCAGATCTGTTTATTCCCCTGTGGAGTTGTCATTAGCTGCTACTCGTATCTGAGTATACATTTCCCCTGGAAATCCAGGGAAAATGCCACTGCCAGGAATTTGTCTGAGGTGGATCCCAGTTTGCAATGAAGTAACCCACACACTGTGATCACGGAGTCATCTCCTGCGGCACATATGAAATGAGACATGCAGGATTTAACACCAGGACTGCAATGGACTGCCGCAGCCTTGAGGATATTAACAAGATGCACCGTTACAGCTAGTCCATCTGGCATGGCCTCTTCCGCCTCCATGACCGTTGGGAATCAGAAAAGTGAAGTAGTTCCTTCTCTGCTCATTTTGCCGTTTGGCCCCAATATGATGGTTTCCAGTGGCATTTCCTCCACTGAGGGGGACCATTTCCCACCCAAAGGGGCTCATCCGCCTGTAGCTGTTGGCCCCTTTAAGGAGTGCCCACAGAGAGGGATCCAAGTACCACCTCTGGCACGCATGTCATAAGTTCGTCACCACTACAATAGACAATGATGCCATCAAGGTGCTATAAAGGTGATGGTGAACCAAGTCAGTTCAGAGCGAGGGAAAATGTTCCCTAGGATGATCCAACAGCTGATTTCAGACAAACAGGTCACTCATTGCTCTCACTCTAAATTGCCTCTGGTCCCACAACCAGCAATCAACATGCCTCGTGAATGTGAGAATAGCTCAATCGCTTGGGGTCTTGATATCGTGGTTGTGCTCCAGCTGACCCACAACAAATCACAGTTCAGTGGCCTTGAATGTTTTTCGCTACAATGTTTAGCATAACATATGTTGGGGGTGGTACCAGCTTCCCTTTGGGCTGCAATGGATGGAGAGGTTTATTGTGCTTTTTTTCTATTAAGCTGTAGTCAAACGTAGCTTGTAGGATAATGAAAGATGAAACAATAATGTTTAAAGGACAGGAGGGGGAAGCGAACATTCTGTTTTATTGCCAGCTTTGTTCCAGCTTGTGGGAAGGAGAAGCTAAAGCTCTTGGAATGAAGAGGCAGAGATTTACATGCAGGCAGCGTCACCAGGATAAGAAGAAGAATATAACTATATCTGTGGGGGAGGAGATGGCTGTTTTCTATCTTTGTAGGAATGTATTGTTTTGGAAGATGAAGCAATGTTTTTCTTAGGCCATGAAAGGACGAATATTCAGCCATAAAGCCGGGTCCTTAAAGGAATAAGGAACAGATGTGGACAGTGATGTCTTTGTTATGGGGAAACATGTAGGACAGAGGGAGATGATAGGTTGACAAAAGGGATGGTATAATTAAGGCGACTGCAAGGGTAGAGGAAGGAGTCCATGAGAAGATGACTTGTTGTTCAAAAGCAATGACTACCCAGCTAATTAATCTAGTCTTGAAGATGGGGGAGGTAAAGCTGAGAGAGGAGCGGCTATTCCTTCTCTTTGCCCGGTTGCCTGTTTGAAGAGCCAGAACTTGATCAGGTCTTCTGGAAACTGAAGTTGAAGAACATTTGGAGAGCAAAGTTTGCTGACCCCTGGCCTAGTGCAAGAGCCTTCATGGGGTAGCTGACCATTTCCTCACATTTCTGGAGCCAAATATAACAAGGAGCTGCTGTGGTACAGTGGATAGAGTTCCAGACTAGGACTGAGGAGATCTGGGTTCAAATCTCTCCTCAACCATCTAAATTCATTTGGGGTAGTAGCCTCTCCTTGAACATCTCATGACCCTTGAACAACTTGTTTGAAGCAGCTCAATGGGACACACAACACAAGGATCTGTGAGGTTGTTGAGCCCCCCAAATTATTGCAAAAAGATCAAAAATGAGGATGAGTCTGAGTGCTTCACTTGCACACATGCATGCACGTGCATGCACGCACACACACCAGTGCCTCGCCCGCCTTTGACAGCTGCGGATCCAACAGCTTCGCCATCCTGACTACCCTCTTTCTTTTTCTCACCCTATAATGGAAGCAGGTCCTGCAGAGTTCTGAATTTGCCACTGTCTAATTCAGACAGCGATCACAAACACATTCATTTCCGCAGCAGCACTGAGCAAGTGGGTCTCTGTGAGAAAACAGTGCACTTTGTGAGGTGTAGATCTCACATTTTATCAAAATGCTTCATGAGCTTTTTACACGCAAGTCTTGTAATCACGCCTCTTCCCTAATTCCTCTCTTTTCTTCTCTCTACCCTCCTGGGCATTTAATAGCCAAGCCATATTGGCAGGTTATTTTAAAAATCCAGACAGATGGGAGTGCATAAAGCCTTCACTTAGCAAGCGATGGTTCTAGTAACCCAACAGCATGATTTTATCAATCGCCGAGCTTTGCTGATGTCAGCCGTATATTCGTGAAGCTGAAAAGTATGGGCTGGAAGGGGGCATGAGGTCTAAAGACTAATGCAGCTCTAATAGCAATGAATTGGCTAAATGGATTCAGAAGTGAACACTCTTCATCATAAGGGAAGCCTTGAAACACATACAACTATATTCTCAAATAAGGATGGAGGATGGTACCTGCTCTGAATACTGGCTCCATGTCTTTTTGAGAAGGATGGAATTAAGGCTAGATGCCCTTCTATGGCATCTCTCTCTCTCTCTCTCTCTCTCTCTAAATAGACTTACAACACCCCACACCTCTAGGTCACTATCCATTTTACTGCTCTATCTGGCAGCACCCCACACCTGCTGCACAAGCCAGGTTTTGCAATCTTTCCTGAAATGATTTTATTCCATTTTATTTCAACTCAAGTAGATACGTTTGTGGTGGTACATTTTGATTGTATCTCGTGTATTTAAACCCTTTTTACCGTGCTGGTCAATGACCGTAATAAAAGCGAATTGATTTGAAGCATCTGTTTTGTTTGGGTTTCCCCCTCTAAAATCACTCCACATCCAGGACAGAACTGAGAAGTTTCTCTGGAAAATCCAATGCCAGATTAGCATTTGCCTTCTTTAGGCATCTACACAGTTCAATTGTTTGCCACTTGTGTATTTCTATGTGACCAGATAATGACATGGAGGCACCATATATTTCCAGAGTCATCTCATCCAACAGAAACACAACTGTGTAGTGCAGTGATGGCTAACCTTGGCACTCCAGGTGTTCTTGTACTTCAATTACCAGAAGCCCAAGTCAGCACTCCTGCTGATCAGGGCTTCTGGGAATTGAAGTTCTAGAACACTGGAGTGCCAAGGTTAGCCATCATGGGTCTAGTGTTTCTCCCTGCTCACTGGGGTCTTGTGGCAGAAGTGGGCAGGAGGGAGCATGGAACTCAAGGCAAGCGAGATACTCACTTCTTGGTGAGGCAAAGCAACCACGCTCAACTTCTGTTCCAGTTTGGAAGGTGGCCTCGTCCATGGCTCTTTGATAGTCCCAAGTTGACCTACCAGTTTTGGATCCAAGAGAGGCAATCCGTTGGTGGTGGATGACGTCAGAAACAGATCTGGCCTCTGCATGTTAAGAAAGACAAAGAACATTATGCTAGCTGCAGGATAGACAGATTGTTTTTTTAAAAAAGGATTTGACGTATTTGTGAATAGCAGGGCTATGAGTAGCTTTTGGCCACAAATTCCATGTTCAGGCAATCTATTATCCATACTCAATTACAGAGCTAAATTGTAATAAAATCTATTGAATTATCTGGAAAAACCAATGGGAACGTTAGAACGAATAATTTTGTAACCAGATCAAAAATTGCATTTTTATCACCTGCAGAACATTTCTGTGAAGAACCTTCTAGTTCAAATGTGATGTGATCCTTGCATTTACCCTGGGGTTCCATCTTTAAATTTTACAGAGACATTCATCATGTACAGAAACATTATATCCCTTTCTACAAGAATCTGAGATGAAATAATAAGAACTGTCTTCACAATCTCCTTGATATTACTCAATGAGCCTTTGGAATGTATCCATCATGGCCGTACAATCTGAGATATAATGAGAGTTACAATTTAGCACAAAGGTAGGCGCTCTCGCTCCAGCCTCCCCAACAACCGCTGCAATTGGCCATGGACTCATTTATGGCTGTCATAATTTAATTTAATTTAATTTTTAGATTTCTATGCTGCCTCATTCGCGAAAGCGACGCTAGGCGGCTTACAGAATATACAGCAATACAATATATACAACAATTATACAATACACATCCAAAGAACAGAAAAGAAAAAGAAACAGCACTTAACAATAATAACGATACAATATCCAATATATAATAATACAGTATGCACAAAAATTACACAATAAACATCCAACAAAAATGGCCCTTAACAGAAGCAATAATCAATACACAATACAAAAATTATGCAATAATCACAAAAATCACAACATATCAAACACCACAGTACAATAAAATATAACAATGCAATAAAAATAACAATGCAAAAAAAAATAACAATACAATAAAAGGTAACAGTGCAATAAAACATAAAAGACCAACACATATGTTGACAACTGTGGCAAAGGGGCCATCATGTCCTGGATCAGCAACCTACCCCTCCTTTAAGGCATGTTTAACTTGCTGTGGTGAACTGCAGCTAATTGATGAGGGACACATCTCAGCTACACAATTAGGCACATGACCAGGCATGTGACTGAGATGTATCCAAGCACTTTGTCAATTAACTGCCCGTGCAATGGTCCTCAGATTAGATGAAGATCTCACAATCCAAGTGTCTGGTGACAAGTACTGTTTTCTGGACTACAAATGCCATCTACCTACAGACCAGGGAGACTAGTAGAGTACCATCAGGTATTGTAGTTCCACTGTTAAAGAGGTAGCAGGTCTTCCAGAAAGTAATAAACGTGGCAAGTCTGCTACTGTGCATACAAGTATACTGTATATATATCTATATATATACACACACACCATTCTCTTATCTGTTATAATTTTATTGTACTGTTGGTGTTTTGACTGTAAGCCGCCCTGAGTCACCTCGGTGAGTGGACGGCAATATAAATCTAAATAAATAAATAAATAATAACCTATCAGGTTCTCTAATCATGATTTGTTTCTTATTAGCAGCAGGACTTCAGCATGATGTTGTCTGGCGATCCCGGCTGTGCGACCATCTCTCCTCCCTCAGCAGGATAGTACAAATCTATTAGGAAGCTGCTCTCTATGAAGCTCATCAGTGGCAACACAAACAAACGACACCAGGCAGATGGTCCTTAACCAAACAGAGGCAGCTCACTAATTGGAGACGGTTCAGCAAAAGCAAACTTCAATCACTTCCCAAACAAGGCCAATCTCTCCTCATTCAGCGGTGTGTCGGGCTGCATACAGCTCGTTCATTTCCTCATAATCTGTCCCTAACTGGCTAAATTGGTTACAGCTGATGGCTGGCAGCAAAGTGGCCTTCCCTATCGGGCACTCCGTGACTCTGGGAGATGCTGTGCCATTACAGCTACCATGAGGAAGCCACCGTAGGCTGCAACCTCTTGGCCCGAACTTGCTCTGTTTTCTCTGAAATCTCTCAAGTCTGGGATCAGGGGAAGAACTGGTGGGAGGAGACAACACAACCATGAATGTGAGGGCACTTCATCACTCCCACCTCATTAACTTCGTCAGGCGGTCTTTCGGGAGGTGGGCTGTTTCATGAGGCTGGGAGGCCTTGATCTTGGCCAAGTTTCCTCAACAGCCCCTTAGCTACCAAGTGGCAGATAGACATGCTCAGGCTTCATGGGTGTTCACAGGAAAATCAACTAAATCAGAGGTGCCCAAAGTACGGTCTGTGGGCCAGTTCTGGCCAGCAGGACCATTCAATTTGGCCCATGCCACCCTTGCCACTCCTGGATGTGGAAGTAAATCATGCCCACACACGAGCGATACGCTGCCGTAAATGACCCATGGCTGTCTTAAATGCTTTTACGACAGCGACAGGTGCATTTATGGTACCGTTATTAGGGGGGTTCAGGAGGGGAAACAATGTGTCACACACATTTATAACATTGGCATCCCGGGTGGGGTGGGGGGGCTGTTAGATCAGGAGGATTTTCGTCGCCACCCCAGCCCTCCTCTGGCTAGGACCCTGATGCACAGGCACATTTTACTTCTGCTTCCAGTGAGGGGAACCGGATGACCAGCCCACTCAACCACATGACCAGCCCACTGCCCAAAAAGTTTGGGTACCCCTGAACTAAATCATGCCAAATGCAATACAGTAAAACCCCAACTTACATATGCCTCGAGTTACATAAAATTCGACTTACATAATGATTTTTGCACTAAAACCATGTCCCGATTTACATAAATGTCCCGATTTACATAACAACATTTCCTATGGGTTTGCTTCAAGTTGCGTAAAAATATATCATTTTCTCTATGGGATTGCTACGAATTACGTAGAAAATTCATTTTTCCTATCGGGTTGCTTTGATTTACATAAATATCATTTTCCTACGGGTTTGCTTTGAGTTAAGTAAGAATCCGATTTACATACAAGCCTGCGGAACAGACTTTTTACGTAAGTAGGGGTTTTACTGTCGTTGTATCCCTTGGCTTACAAATTACACAAAACAGGAGGCAGAGATGGCACCCAAACCGGATAAAAATGATAGGGACTAACTCCCCCTCTCCATCTTTTTTGTCTGGTGAAAATGGGGGCCGCCTGGTCAGTTGAAGCTGGACATGGGCTTTATTTAATTAGCTTTCCTCTTCTAAAGGCTTCTCCGGGTGAAGCAAGTGGAAAAGGACATTTTTCTTTACAAAGACATCCATTTTTCTTTCTCCCTCCCTCCCTCAGTCCCCCTCTGTTCCACTTAGCCGTGGCCCTCCTGGATCCCACTCATTAGCTGTCTAACAAAGCGAGGCCAGTTCAATCCGCTCCCATTTGGTAATAATTCTATCAGTCCCCTATAATTTCCACGACAATCAACCTTTCTAAGGAGGCTGAGCAGGAGGGGGAAGGTGGGGAGCAGGATGGAAAGAAGGCAGAATAATGAGAACCTATGACTTTTCTCTATTCAAATGGCCCTTTATTACCTTAAGTATCTTTTCTCCCACCTCAAAAAAACCCACACACATATTTTTTGCTTTAATGCACATTTTTGGGGAGGAAAGAGAGGCACTTTGTCAGTTCCAACAGGGATTTGGGGGAGGTTCACTCAAGAAACTCTCTTGTGTGCTAGCTGGGCATACTTCTTCTTCTGCCATATCTGAATCCGAATATTGGCAATCTTCATGGCTATCAACCATGAAAATTATCACGGGAACAATATAATTCAACGGCCTTCCATCTGCCTTCTGCATCGCAACATGACACCCGCATCACTGTTCCAGTTCCATGAGTCACTTTCTGGTCCTGAGCCCATTTGGCACATAAAGCCATCCTTAGCTCCAGAACAGGATGGATGAAGCTGCTGCCCTCCATCAAGAGGATTCAAGGGGGATTTAATCCACTTGGGGACCATCACCCTTCCCTGTGGACTTTGCCACCCAAGCCCATTAGTCCTCAGGGTTGTCAGGTTAGTTAACCACTACCTGACACTCAGCGTTGAGTTGCTGGCAATATGGTCTACTCTAATACCATAGCAGAATAACCTGCTATCCACTGGTATTTAGACTGCAGCTGGAAATTTGTGGTGGGGTCAAAGAGATTGACCATGAGGCCTGAAGGATGGAGAGGATTTGGATCCATCTCAAGGTTCACATGCAGACACTGAGTGCAAGATGAACTGGCACCAGGGATTTGGAATGCCATCTCTGAAACAAGGGGAGACTTGCTTTTAAAAAAATAAGTCACATCTCCTCTTTACCCTCTTAAGACCTTAAAACTGCATTTCTCTTTCCCCAAGAGGAATTCTGCCAACTTGATTTCCCCCCCTGTTGTCTACCAGGGCTCAGGTAGGAGTTCCTAAGACCCATAACTTAACCGCATTATCCCTGTGCTGCCTCCGATAAACCACATTTCAGGACCTGCACCCCTGGAAAGAACATCTGCTGAGGAGGACTTAGGTAAAGGTAAAGATCACCCTTGCTCAAAAGCCAGTCGTATCCGACTCTAGGGTTCAGTGCTCATCTCTGTTTATAGCCCAAGAGCCAGAGCTGTTTGTCTGCAGACATTTCCATGATCATGTGGCAGGCATGACTAGACACAGAACACTGTTCACCTTCGCACCAAAGTGGTCCCTATTTATCTACTTGTAATTTCTTGCTTTAGAACTGCTAGGTTGGCAGGAGCTGGGACAGAGACAGGAGCTCACTCCATTGTGTAGCACTCAGGTCTTGAACTGCTGACCTGCCGACCTTCCAGACATCAAGTTCAGTGTCTCAATCACTAAGCCACTGTAGTCCCTGGGGAGGATTTACTTGGATGGAATTCTTCATTCAACTGGAGACACCATGGTGAATGTAATACCCCCAAAGAGAGGGGGAATCATCTTTCTGTATCTTAATCCAGGGGATCCAGTCGTTAGAGCTCTTCTGCTGTCTGAATTTCCCTTAAACAATGACTTTCTCTCTTCTGGAGATACATAAAGGGATCAGGCTATCTCTACCCTGGCTTAAGGAAGCTATTATCTCTCTGCTTCATTACCCCCCCCCCCAACACAGGAACATTAACTGCAATCTATTCTTACCCTACGATGCTGTTGCAAAGATGATTATTATGTGAAGTATTCTGAATGCTCTGAGCAGGTATACAAAAGTTAAGCGTTATCCTCCCACAGAGAACCTACTATTCCATTCCCTCCATTTTTCTGAGCTTGATCTGCTAATCATTAAAAAATGTTTTATAGCCAATGCTCGCTAAACAGGGATGAGGGCTAATAGCACAGGGGCTGCCCTATATTTTAATTAAATATTAGGTAAAGGTAAAGGTTTCCCTTGCTCGAAAGACAGTCATATCCGACTCTAGGGTTCAGTGCTAATCTCTGTTTCAAAGCTGAAGAGCCAGCGCTGTCAGCTTCTGCAGACGATTCCGTGGTCATGTGGCAGGCATGACGAGACACTGGAGCGCACAGAACACTGTTTACCTTCCCACCAAAGTGGTCCCTATTTATCTAGGGTAATTGCAATTTCTTGCTTTCGAACTGCTAGGTTGGCAGGAGCTGGGACAGAGACAGGAGCTCATTCTGTCATGCAGTACTCAGGTATCGAACTGCTGACCTGCCCCCTTCCAGTCAGCATCTTATCCACTTGAGCCACTGCAGCCCCACAAGTAGCTTAGAGTAGGAATTAAAAGCTAGGCACTGATCTTTCAGCAGACTCAGATGGTGTTTGAGAACCTTTTAGAAAGGATCCTCTTATCCGAATGATAGAAAAATCTCTGATTTAGGCTGCGCTCCCTCCAAATGTTGTAAATTACCAACCCGAAACAACTGGAATGGAGGATAATGATAATTAAAGCCCAAAACACCTGGATGACACCAACTTTGGCAACCCTGTTTTAAACCATCCATTTTTCTCGCAATTTATGTTATTTCTTCCTCCCCGCCCCCCAACTCTGTGCGCTTAGCAATCTGTCAGCACCTGTCACTTTAAAGCAGCCACATCACATGACAGCATGCTTAATTTCCCTATTATCATCCAAGATCTCCTTTTGTGTGTTTTTAAAAAGACTAAAATGGAAGAAAAGAGAGACTCGTGTTCCTTGGTTAAAAAACGGTTTGAAGTGACAACGAACATGAAGAAGAAACGAAGGATCAAGACCGTTGTTTCTCTTGGAATTAATTAAATTCCCTCTGAAATGGCTTTGAAAAGCACAGCAGTATCTCCCAAGCTAGAGGAGAAAGGCAAGTGCATGCATGGCAAATGGAAATATGGATTTTGTGTTTGTTGCTTTCGCTGGAGAAAGCCAGAGAATTGACATAGCTCAATGCAAGGCGGAAATCTTATGCTACTAAATTAGGGGTCCCCAACCATTTCCAGCCAGGGGCCGGACATTCTCAGTCAGCTTTGAGGGCCGGATGGCCATTTCCCCCTGCCTTCATGAAGGAGGGGTGGCCATTTTGCTCCAACAGCTTCAAAGGGGCAACCATTTTGTTTCTCAAATGTCCTTGGAGGGATGGGGGCCACATGAAATGCTGCCAGGGGCTGGATCTAACCCATAGGTCTTAGGTTAGGTCTTTCTTTGAAGCAACTTTTCATGTTTTATTTATAAATAAGATATTTGGGTTCCTTTACTCTTGTTCCTGCATAGCATGTGGTTTGGCATCTAGCCTCATCGATGCAACTAGCCTACGAGGCAGCTGAAACCTCTTGCCGAGTCAGGATCAGCAGAAACTGAAGCATTTAAAAAGCAGTCATTGCTTGAACCACAGGCCAGCTCCCAACTATCCAACATCTCAGGCGGTTGCCATCGTTTTGTTTCTTAGGTCAAATAACTCTGCAGTATATCCGTTTACCGCCTGCTAATTTGGAATGGCTGAGTTTTCTGAAGGAGGTTAAACGGTATTACCAAGAACATCCAGTTCCCCCATTGGTGCAGTGGTTAAGGCACTTGGCTTGGAGACCAAAAACACGGGTTTGATTCCCGAAAGCTGCACGATGGGGGACAGAGAGGATGGTCATACTTAGAAGTGTAAATCCACACTGATTTGGCTGGACAGCTCAGTTGGGTGGAGTACCATACTAGCTGTTTGATTCTCCCACTGAGCTCCAGCGAGAACAGCCATCTTGGTGGAGAGCAGCAGCTTCATCTATATTGGCCTGGGGCTGATGACAACTTTGTGCATCAAAAGGGCACATGACCAGAAAGTGACTCACAGAACTGGATCGGTGGTACGGGTGTGACACTGCGATGCAGAAGAAAAAAACGGAAGGCCATTACATTATATTGTCCTCAGGACAATCTTCATGGTTGATCATCTTGAGGATAGCCAATATTCGGAATCAAATACAACACTTGAAGGAGGAGGAAGAGGAAGAGGAGACAATCTAATAATCCAGGAACTAACAAGGCATTTCCAAATAATTTGGATTTTTTGCTTCAATAGATTTCTGCATTTCCCTTTCCAAACAGGTCGATTTTCATGCAGTTTCTAACCTCCTAGCCAGCAGTCAATCTTAGAAGAAATCAACCCTGACTGCTCCTTAGAAGGTCAAGATGAAGCTTAAGTACTTTGGACATCAAATGAGAAGAGAGGATTCGCTTGAGAAGGCCTTGATGCTGGGAAAGGTGGAGGGCAAAAGAAGAAAGGGGCGGCCAAAAATGAGATGGCTAGATGGTATTGTAGAGACAATGGGCACAGAACTGAGCGAGTTGAGGAGGATGGTGGAGGACAGAAGTGCCTGGCGGACAGTGGTCCATGGGGTCATTGCAAAGGGTCGGAATTGACTGTGCGACTGAAAAACAACAACAAGCCAACTGTCTTTGTACCAAATGTCTGCTGGCTCATTCAGGGAGAGAGAAAATTGCAGCTTTCCAAAGGAATGTTTTTAAAAGAAAAACCCAGCTCATTGTAAAGCTGTGATTTGAAACTGCAATGTCTTTTCCAGCCGACACCCCTTTTCATGTGCCGCTTGAAACACATTTATTCTTCTCTTATTGTCTCTGGGCCGATTTGCTGAAACAAGCTTTAAGAACAGAATCAAGAAGCCACGGCTGACATCTGATGTTTTCTTTTCCCCTCCCTCCCTTGCTTGTACATACATTAGTGGTCAGGGAAAAGATGAGGAGGAGGAGGGGAGGACCCACCCCCATTCCCTAGATCAAAACAATAATCAGCTAAATGAATTCCGCAGCATTTTCCCGCATGACTAGGAGTGATAATTTAGTACGGCAGCCAGCTGGAAGGAAGGGGATTAATTCTGCACTTACCAACACCCCTGTGAATAATTCATTGCATGCAGAACCTTTGCAGCTGACCCCCCGGGGCCATTACTCCAAAGTACTTTTCTAGGCATGGCCTGCCCCAGCCACGGGGGACCACCCAGGGGACAGAGCAATGGAATTAACCTGCCAGCTTTAAATGTGGTCCCAGATTAACTCTGAGGTAGAGAAAAGCAAAGGTGTTTGTCACATCACCTGCACCAGCTCTGTCATGCCGCCATCCTACGGCAGGGGTTCCCAACCTAAGGCCTGTGGGCCGGATCTGGCCTGCAGTGCCATTTCATGTGCCCCCCTCCAAGGGCATTCAAGAATCAAAATGGCCACCCTCTTTGAAACTGTTGGGACAAAATGCCCCTCCCCATCATGCAGGCAGGGCAAAATGGCCTTCCAGCCCTTGAGGCTGACTGAAAGAGCATGACCCGGGCCACAGCTTAAAAAGTGCTCATGATGTCCTAGAGTACCAACTAGTACCCCAGCTGGGGAATAGCAGGTGAACTTTCCAGAGATACCATGCTGATTTTTGTAATTTTGGGAGCAGTGGCTAGTGGAGAAATTCTGTTGGTATTTTAACCATCCTTCCTCCCCAATCCACAGCAGAAGGTCTCTAATCTTCTTCTCTCTATCCTTGGCAACATAATTTGAACTGACAAGCTAAAGCCAGTCTCTGGCAAGGCTGAGCAATCTGGCTGTGTGTGTGTGTGTTTTAACACAACCTTCTTTACAGGAATGTTGGGAGGGGGACGCATAGTAGCCTCCTTTGTGAAATGCTGTGCAAACTATTATCTGTATTCATGAAACCACTTGGGGAGAGAGGAGACTGTCCTGTCCTCCCCACATACACACAGTCAGCCCCATGGATGCCTGTTGTTTATATGGATTTCAAATCACTCGGGCAGAATCACAGTTGGGCAGACAGAGAGGAGCTCGATTCTGTGAGGCACTGGATGTGGCCCATAGTGCCATTTCAGTGGGCCCCCATTGCCTCCACCACACCAGGAAGTGCCATGTGGTGGAGGAAGAGCAAAATGGCTGTCTGGCCCCCAAAACTGTCTGAGGGAGTGTGTCCTGGCCCCAGGCTTAAAAAGGTTGAGAACTCCTGTTGTTGGATAATGGGAATTATGGTTCTAAACTGCCCCAGAGACCCCAAATGGAAAAGGATGCTTTGCATTCCAAGCTTTCAATTGTCTACCTAGGGATTCTCAACCATGGGGCAGATGCAGTCCCTGGCACCATTTCAGTGGGCCCCCATTGCCTCCACCACATCCGGAAGTGCCATGTGGTGGAGGAAGGGCAAAATGGCCATCCGGACCCTGAAGCTATCAGAGGAAGCATAACCCGGCCCTCGACTTTAAAGGTTGAGAACTCCTGATCTATCTTTTTCTCCTTATATGCCATTCGCTCTCTGCAAGCTACATGGAATTAAGCAGTGACCAAAAGGTTTTCTATTCCAGCCCTAGAAGAACCATCTGCGACCACCCTGTTCAGCTCAACAGACAGCCCGGATGTTTGTTTGTCCAGATCCAAAAACACCACTGATTTTGTTGGTATCATTTTTTTTTGTCCTACCTCTGAATTGATCAATTGGAGACCCAGCCGGACAGTTGGGGTGCCACCAGATGTGGTTCGCAGCGGGGTATCCTGTGGAACCAATGAATAATGGAGACAGTCAATTGATGGGGTAAATATGAACATTCATTCCAGCCAACCAAGTTGGCTTCTCAAGAGTTAGGAACTGTCTTTGGTGCCAGATTATCTGGTGCCATGATTCCCCAATCTGGCCCATGGCCATAGGTTGCTTACCCCTGAGTTAATCGATAGGGAAATGAAGGATGGAGAAAGCTTGGAAGGAATTCTATGGAGTGACTTCCTATTTCTAGGAGAGTAAGAAAAGGGAGGTGGGGGAAAAAATCAGAATGTTTCTCAGAAAAACATCTCCTGGGGAATTTTCACTCCACCCTTGTTGACGTTCCTCGGTGACCAGTGCCTTACCAAGACCTTCCACAAGTACAGTGTTTAAGAGGTCATTCCTTATAAGACAGCTCCTTTATTCTTCCTCTAAATCTCCAAAAGTTCTATTCCCCCCACCAATAATAAAAAAGCTTTATTTTTTCTGTATTGTTTTTTTTAAAAATATTTTTGCAGTCCTATGTTTTAAAAAGTCTCACATTCTGTATACTATGCATATACTGTACCGGCATTTCTCTGTAAAATGTGCTGGAAGCTTGGGAGGAGATGAAATGATACTTAGAAATGCATCTCTCTCTCTCGTAGAATAAATGTTTCTGAAGATTGTTTTCCTTTGCATTTTTAACTTTTAAAAACTCTGAAAATGTGGAGCAGATCAAATTTGAAACTGACAAGAGCCATAAATGGCGTGTCTTATGGGAAACTGACATGGATGAGAGACAGCATTTCGCGGATCACGTCAAACTGGCATGGAACAGAAATGGGATGCAGGGATATAGCCATGAGCTAGAAATGTTAAATGTCCACCCTGACATGGATGGGGAAAAGGGACTGCGGTGGCTTAGTGGTTAAGATGCTGAACTTGATGACTGGAAGGTTGGCAGGTCAGCAGTGCAAGACCTGAGTACTGCATGATGGAGCAACCTTCCGTCTCTGTCCCAGCTCCTGCCAAGCAAGAAATTGGAAGTAGAAAAATGGGACCCACTTTGGTGGGAAGGTAACACCATTCCGTGCACTCCGGTGTCTAGTCATGCCTGACAGATGTCCACAGAAACATCTGCTGAAACATCGGCTCTTTGGTTATAAATAGAGATGAGCACTGAACCCTAGAGTCAGATATGGCTGGATTTCGAGTAAGGACAACATTTACCTTTGCCTCACCTGAATGGGAAGATTTTCTATCCGAATGCCGCTCCGGCTACTGTCTGCTACCAGCTTCCTGTAGACTCGATTTGTTAATGGCAGCACTGAGACGCCCAAGGGTTTTGACATGCTTTCTGGATCTCCTCCTGGTCCTAATGATTGGCAGAGAGGGATGGCATCTATCAGTTAATCTCCCATTACAAGGCACCTAGAGCCAAAATAAATGTTCCAAATCCTCTTTCCCAATAACCACTAACACTATTTAAGGATGCTTCCAAAGTCATCTTTATCCCAATTTCATCTTTTATTTTAAATTTGCAAATCAACCAAAATTCTTTCCAACTACAGTCAAACCTCAAAACAAGAACGTCTCAACTTAAGAAAAACATGAGATACACCCAGAAATCTCAAAGGGGTGGGGGTGGGGATCAGGTTCAAGATAAGAATTTTTAATAGGATTTTTTCGAGATAAGAAATTCAATGTATTCCTATGGGAAATTATATTCAATGCATTCCTATGGGAAATTCAAGACAATAATTTTTCGACTTGACTAGACTAGATCCCTCAATAACATTCCATTGTAATGTAATTACAATAGCCATTTTGAGAAAGGAATTGTTTACAAACAACTAGCTAATAATAAGTTATTTCCAATGTCTGGAAATCACTCACCATTCTTTTCTATACAATTATTTCTCTACCTTTCATTACTTGCAAGACATTTGCAGCATTCTAGGGCTATGCTTATACTTTGGATGTGTTACTTTTTAAAAATACTGTATAATTTTTGGAATCCTAATGGCTACGCCAACTTGGGAAATCTGAGGGCTACAGTCCAAAGAGTTAACTTTGCCCCTGCCCAGGGAATACGTGGAATAAGATATCAATATCCCAGCCACCTGCCAAAGAACAGGGCTTACCGGTTTTGTAATATTCAATTACCAGGACGGTGTCGTCCGAAAAAGCTGTGGCACCGTCCCTTCCTTGAAACAGGTAGGACGTCTCCCACTTGGGTTGTTCGGGAGGGCCTCCAGGAGGAGAAGCCTGGAGAAAGCAAACAGAGGGTTGGGGAAGATTTTAGAAGATGATGGGTGAGGACTACTCTCTGGTCAGACTGGGAAACGTAGATCTAGTGCTCAGTGGAGATTAGAAGTCTTTCTGCCTCTGAATGGGAGGGAAGGGCCTAAAGACTGGCATCCAGGAAGCAAATAATGCAGAGGGTGATTTTATTTATTTATTTATTTATTTATTTATTTATGCATTTGTATACCACCCTTTTCCCGAACGACTCAGGGTGGTTTCACAACAATAACAAAACACTAAAAGAATCCCACATTAAAATTCATCCATGGCCATAAAACCCCATAAAATTTAGATTAAAATAATTTAAAAGAGTTAAAAATCAACAAGTTAAAACCAAGATTAAAAACAATTAAAATTACACTAAGGGGTGGGTCAGATCAGCCAACAGGCTGGGGTCATCGAATGCCCAGGGCCCCATACCTGCCCTGCATATCATGTGATGGGCCACATGATATGGCGCCACAGGCCGGGTCCATCCCATAGGCCGTAGGTTGCGAACCCCTGCCCTAGGACAAACCTTTTCAGTGGTGGCCCCGTAGTTTTGGAATACTTTACTCACAGAGTTTCCTTCGACATCTTTTTGGCTATAGACAAATATCTTTTTAAAAAGATTTTCCTGCTTAGGCTTTTAAAATAACCTTTTTTAGAACCTTTTTTAAAATAACCTTCCCTTAGGCTGCTGCTGGTGAATGCCAGGTCAGTCTGTAACAAGGCCCCCCTGCTTTCAGATTCCATATTGGGGGTGCGGGCTGACCTGGCATGCATCACTGAAACCTGGCTGGCACCTGAGGACGGGGTTCCTCTATCCGAACTGTGTCCAGCTGGGTTCGGTATTTGGCACCAGCCTAGGGAGAAGGGGAGGGGCGGTGGGGTCGCCATAGTAGCCAGGGAGTCGTTGGGAGTCGTCAGGGCCACGGCTCCACATATTCCGGGCTGTGAGACCCTGCTCCTGCGTTTGGGCCCTAAAGGGCAGTCGGGAATCCTACTCCTATACCTGCCTCCCTGTAGGGTAGCAGATTCCCTGCCTGAGCTCCTTGAGGCGGTCTCGATGTTGGCGTTGGAGCTCCCCAGACTTATGGTTCTGGGGGACTTCAACTTGCCATCATTAGGGGCTGGCTCGGAGGCGGCTCGGGAGTTCATGGCTTCCATGGCAGCTGTGGGCCTGACCCAGGTAATTCAGGGCCCTACCAGGAGCAGTGGTCACACCCCGGATTTAATTTTCTTATCGGAGCTGTGGCAGAGTGATCTGAAACTACAGAAATTAGACATTACCCCTGTGCCATGGTCAGATCACTATCTGGTGACTCTAGACTTCCTGGGGGCGAGGCTTCACCGCAGGGAGGTAGGGCCAGTTAAATGGGCCCGCCCTCGGCGACTAATGGATCCAGAAGGATTCCAGAGGGAACTGGGGTGTTTTCCTCTTGACCTGCAATGCGATTCGTCTGAGGCTCTTGTCAACTCATGGAACGAGAGAGTAACGGCAGCCTTGGATGTGATCGCTCCACTACGGCCTCTCCTTGCCCACGGGCATCGATCATCCCCTTGGTTCACAGAAGAGCTGAGGGAGCTCAAACGGGCAAAGAGACGCCGAGAGCGCCGCTGGGTGAAGACCCGGAGTGAGTCTGATCGAACACTTGTTAGAGCTGCCATTAAAGCCTATCTAGTGGCGATGGGGGCGGTGAAACGACAATATTTCACCGCCCTTATTGCCTCTGCAGATAATCGCCCAGCGACCTTGTTCCGGGTGACCAGGTCCCTCCTTGGAAGAGGGGGGTCTGGCCCTGGTTGGCAGGGATCGGCTGAGGCTTTTGCTGATTATCTGGCGGAGAAAATCGCTCAGATTCGCTTGAAGTTTAATCCCGGCGTGGAAGAGACAGAGCTGGGGTTGACCAGAGTACAGTCTGGCCATGTTATCTGGGATCAGTTCGATCCAGTTGGCCCTGAGGAAGTGGACAGGCTTCTTGGATCTGTTCGCGCCACTGCCTGTGAATTGGATCCATGCCCTGCCTGGCTAGTCAAGGCATCTAAGGCTGTGGCAGGCGGTTGGGTCGAGGCAATTATAAATTCATCTCTGCAGGAGGGGCTTTTTCCAGCACCCTTAAAACATGCTTTGGTGCGTCCCCTCCTGAAAAAGCCATCCCTCGACCCTACGGTACTTACCAACTACCGACCTGTATCCAACCTACCCTTTTTGGGTAAGGTCTTGGAGAAGGCAGTGGCGTGGCAGCTACAGGAAGTCCTGGATGAAGCGGATTATCTGGACCCTTTCCAGTCAGGATTCAGGCCCGGATATGGTACTGAAACTGCATTGGTCGCATTGGTGGATGATCTCTGGCGAGAACGGGATGGAGGTCATCCATCCGTCCTGGCTCTTCTTGACCTCTCAGCGGCTTTCGATACTGTCGACCACGGTATCCTTCTGGGAAGGCTCCAAGGATTGGGGATCCAGGGCACTGTGCTGGCCTGGTTCTCTTCATTTCTGAGGGGCCGGACCCAGTCGGTGTGGCTGGAAGGCGAGAGGTCCAGCCCTAGGCCCCTGCAATATGGGGTGCCTCAGGGCTCGGTACTCTCGCCTCTCCTATTTAACATCTACATGAAGCCACTGGGTGAGATCATCCGTTCCCACGGGGTGAGGTATCACCAATATGCAGATGACACCCAGCTGTATATCTCAGCCCGTGGAGATCCAATTGATGCAGTGGAAGTCCTATCCAGGTGCCTGGAGGCTGTCAGGGTCTGGATGGGGGACAACGGGCTACAACTGAATCCCGGCAAGACTGAGTGGCTATGGGTAAGGGGTCCTGCGCTATCTCGGGAGTTACCATCTTTGGTTCTGGATGGGGCAGTTTTGCCCCAAACAGACCTGGTGCGTAATCTGGGGGTCCTCTTGGACTCACGACTACTGCTCGAGGAGCAGGTGGCAGCCGTGGCCAGGAGGGCTTTTGCACAACTTCGTGTAATACGCCAGCTACGCCCACTCCTAGACCGGGATTCCTTGCTCATGATCACACATGCTTTGGTCACCTCCAGACTTGATTACTGTAATGCGCTCTACATGGGGCTGCCCTTGGTGACCATTCGGAGGCTGCAGCTGGTCCAGAATGCGGCTGCTCGGGTAGTGATGGGGTGCGGGCGTTATGCTCGTGCCTCACCACTGCTTCGGGAGCTGCACTGGTTGCCAGTATGTCTCCGGGTGCAATTCAAGGTGCTGGTTATTACCTTTAAAGCCCTACATGGTAGTGGGCCAGGATACTTAAGAGACCGCATCGTCCCAAGGACATCTGTCCGTCCCACCAGGGCGGATCGGAGAGGCTCTCTTATCATTCCATCGGCTAGAGAGGCGCATCTCTCTAGCACCAGGAGGAGGGCCTTCTCCGTGGCCGCCCCGGCCCTTTGGAACCTCCTGCCAACTGAGTTACGTCTACAGACAGAGCTCCTGCCCTTTCGGAAGGGCCTAAAAACCTGGCTGGCAGGGCAGGTATGGGGGTCCAGGAACATGGGGTCCCATGTTGGGTGGCTGATATGATGGGACAGCCACCCCTCCCTCACTCTTTTAAACTTTTAAAATCTTTTTAAACCTTTTAACCTTTTTAAATCTTTTAAATTTGTGTAAATTCATGGTTTAATTCTTTTTTAATTGACTTTTAAGTAATTTATGAACTTTAAGGTTTTAATTTATGAATTTCTGTAAGCCGCCTAGAGTCAGGTTCGCCTGATTAGGGCGGGGTAATAAATCTAAATAAATAAATAAATAAATAACCTGAATTTCAGTACCCTCGTCTCTGTGTGTTTCTCTGTGTTTTGAAGAAGGCCGACCTCTGCATGGATTATCCTTGAAGCCCTGCTTTGCAAATCGTTAATTGCTGGAGTGACGTTTACCTTTGTTTTGAAATAGCTACTGTGGCTTTGCTCCATTATTGGCCGAGCCTTTGAAGTGTGGTTTTCAGGGCAAAAATATACATCATTTTGGAAAGAGGGGATAAGTATGAGTTAAAGAGATTGCAGAAAGTAGATTGAACACAGTATAGAATTATATATACTGTCCTGCCAGGTAAAGGGTGCACATAGTATTATTGTACGTTGTTGTTGTTTATTTTAATTTATTTTCTTTATCTTGTATTATTAAAATTAATTTAAATTCTTTTCTTTTTTTAAGTGTGGTTTTAAGGCATTTTGATCTAAATGTGGCCAAGGGACTTTTGGCACTGGGGTGGCTGACAAACCAAGCAGAGGGAGAAAGGAAAACAAACAAACAGATAAACACGCTGTATTCACAAACATCCCTGGAAGTTAAATGGAATAGGGAGTGGGGGAGGTATAAGGAAAAGGAGGGAAGAATACCATGACAGATCAATTCCCTCCGTGGATTAATTTGTAATTCAATGGATAAATGCAGTTCCGTGACCAGGAAAATGATTTACGGTATGTAAAACGTGCTACTAGGACAGGGTGGGGAGGGGTGGATGCAGTCGGGCTTCTTGCATTCCTACTGATTGTTTTCCCCACTCCAGGTTGGAGCAAAGACCTCCCTCCTGCTCCCTCTTACTGCTTCCGTGGCTAAATGAAATATATTCTCTGCCATGGGAGCACTTCAACCTGCCCTTTTCATGATTATCCCCAAATCTGAAATGAAGACATAGTTTTGCTTGTCTTGAAACTGTAAACCTATGGCCAGTGGGCCAGACCTGGCCTCCGATGCCAATTCATCCAGCCCCCAACGCCCTCGCCGCTTGGTTAAGGAGTTTGTACTGGCTTGGTTAGGGAGTTTGTTTCTGAGTGCATATTCTTCATGTTCCAAAAATCCTTCTCTTGGTTTAGGTGATGTGCATTTTGGGTGAATGTGTGGGGAGCGTTGCCCTCTATTGTTCTGCTTCAGGCAGCAAACTGTGTTGGGTCATCTCTGCACTGTCTTTGGCATGTCTTCCTGGATAAAGGAAGAAGCATCCAAAATGGATTCCCTTATGTTTGTACAGTTTAAGAAATACGTCCTCCGGGAGAGTCACGGCAGGAGTGAAATATTAACCTAAAGAGGGGAACATTGAAGCCAAGTCCTTTAAACTGTGGTTTTCATTCCTGATGTGACTAATAATTCTCTGGTGAGTTGTGATGCCATCTGGAGTTGGCAGAAAGGATGCCGAATACCAATATGGTGTCATAAATGATTTAAATGAACCAGCTGGGCTGGGCAAATTGATTCCCTTCCCCTCCTTCCCACATACATCTTGTTAGTTTAGTTAAAAAGCTGGAATGAATATTGGTTTTATAGAAGACCTCTAATGCCTGTTCAACGCGATAGAAGAACATTGAGTTCAACGTGGGCCCTCAAATCAGTTCCTGTTTATGGCAACGCTAATTGAGCTTAAAAGGCATGTGACATATATAAGGGGTGGTTTTATCCCTACCAGTGACTTTCTTTATTTGAGTGGGGATTTGAACCCATGACTCCTGAGTCCTAGCTTGACATTTCATCTCAAGGTTAGGCAACCTACGGCTCATGGCGCCAAATCAACCGGCCTGCGCCCTCGCTCCAGCCACTGTGCCACCGGAATTGTCTGCAGATTCATTAATGGCTGTTGTCAACACATTTGTGACAGCTGCAGACTCATTTACAGGTGTCGCAAACCCAGTTACGACAGCCGCAGACTCATTTACTGCTGTTGTAAACACGTTTATAACCGCTGTAAATGAGCCCATGGCTGGTTCCAGTGGCAATGGTGACTGGACCACCAGTCTGGCCCACCAACTGTCTAAGAGAGCATGACCCTGTCTTCAAAAGGTTGACAATTCCGGTTTTATCTGCTATACTATCCTGGTTGTCACTGACATGAGACAAGGCATATATAACCTCTATTGTATGCATTTCCCTGCTGCCCCTCTACCAGATATTTTATGTTTGGGGGGCGGGGGCGGCAGGTTGCATGTGGTCTGAAACAAGCCCTTCACTTTCACTTCCAACTCATATGCAAATACTGACTGGCTCCGGCATTTAAACATGACTCCATTTTGATCCTCACTTTGATTCCAGATTACTGTCTTGGCCGTACAACCAGTTTTATTCTTTCGCATATAATACATCTCCCACTAGCATTTTTGTAGTACCTGTGGGTACCCGTGGTTAGTGACTCGTGGGACATCAAAAACTTCCATGGCAGGATCTGGGAAGGTGATGGTGGTCAGTGGGACGGGAGGAGCATCGACCGGTCGATTCTTCACCTCTTCTCTGTAGAAAGAGAGAAATTGAGTTCTGGATTCCGTTTGTACCTGCTACAGCTTTAAAAGCAAGATCCAGAAGGATTGCAGACGGAGAATTACTGCAAAATCTTAAATGGGCTCTTGTCATCAACTGAGGACTTCCGTATGTTCAGTAGGCGGCTTGGGACTACAACAGGATAGGCACCTCCTGATAAAAAGACCCACTGATGTCAACCTTATTAAAGAAATTACAGACCAGACACAATATATGGTTTATTTACACAGCAGCCTGACAAAATTGCATTTTAATAATACAGTTGGATTTAATTGCATTTCAAGGTTTCTGCTGTTATTGTGTTTTCTACTCTTTTAAACTGTTTTGTAAGCTACCCTGAGTCTCAAGGCAGCATATAAATATAAATGAATAGACGAAGGAAGGAAAGAAGGAAAGTGTGTGTGCAGAAAAAGACCTTATAAGTAGGCTGTGAATAGAAATGGGAATTATTTAAATCCTGATAGTGTCTTAATGCATAGCAGACAGGACCATAGCCAGGATTCTAAATATATTGGGGGGGGGGGGATTTTCAGGAGGGGCAACAATGTCACACTCACATATATAACATTGACATCCTGGGGTAGGTTAGGGGGTAGGTGGGCTGTTAGTTCAGGAGGGTTTTGCCCCCCTGGCTACGGATAGCAGGAACAATTCTTATCTTCCACAGAATGCAAGTTACAATACTTGACTTTGCATGGAAATTGGTCTTCAGGACTTAAGCATAGGATTCCTTTAATGTCTGATTTCTCAAACACAAAAGACTCCCTCAATTACAAACCTTTTCTCTTCAGTTTAACTACCAACCTTTCAGCTCCAATCATGGACGATCTATAACAGTTTTGGTGAACCTATGGCATACGTGCCAGAGGTGGCATGCAAAGATCTTTCTGTGGGCACAGACGCTGTCATGGGAAAACCCCACACCACCAGGGTAAATGGCAGCGCCATTTACCCACCCACCCCTCTCCCTCTGCCAATGGGGAGGAGAGAGAGGAGGCTGAAATCCCAATCAGAAGGCAGGGGTGGGGATCAGGTGAGGTGAGGTGAGCAGACACCCCCCCCCCCCAGGAGGAGACGTGTGGGCAGACACTGTGTGTGTGCAAGCACCCATGTGATATCACCAGAAATGTCACGTGGTGCGTGTGCACACACGGTGTCTGCCCATGCGCCTCCTTGGGCACTCGGTCTCTAAAAGGTTCGCCATCACTGACCTATAATGTCTGTTTCTGCTTTGTTCTGTTAGAAAACAGACACACAGTTCCCGCTGTTACTGGCTTGATGTGTCTTGTTCGTACACTCTCCTTACCCACAGCCTCAGTTACTCACTTGTAAGCGTTCATATTGTTCACAATCCTAGCAACGGCTGTGATCTCGCCATCAGGTTGTGCCAAGGACTCATTAATACCTTTAAGGAAAACCTAAAAATAGTGAGACAGAAGGCCATTAAAGGAAGTTTGGTCACATTCTGAAGACGAATAGTCCCTCTGGTACACTGACAATTGTACCAATCGTTTTCTAATTATCCAAAGAACCATCAGGCCAAGAGATCTCAAAAATCATCCTCATCAAACCCTTTGTGATGAATACAAGTTTTCCAGCAGGGATCACCTAAAAAGTGAACTTCCAGGCAGCAAATCGAAAGGGTTCCAGATGAGATAAGAAATACACGCTGCCCTGTAGCAATTTATTGTCCTACTGTGTGCGGGGAAAAACCCAGAATCTCCCTGAAATGGAAATACTGGACTAGAGGAAAATGTTGGATCCCTTAGGAGAAACGTCCCATCACTGATCAATTGGAAAAGTGCATTTCATGTCCTTCCTATTGTTTCCCCTGTAAAACCATAACAGAAGAAGCTGCTGTCAAGATGTATGCTGTTCCTTCAAAGCACATCAGAGAGTAAACAAAACAAAAGACAAAAAAAACCAACCCAAATGTGGCACCTTAAAAACTAACTCCTGTATTTGAATGTTAGCTTTTGTGGACCAAGTCCACCTCATCAGACATAAGAGTGGATATCATAGGGTGCATTTATACATTTCTGGTATAGAGACCCAGAGTGGCTGGGCAAAGTTCATTGGACATGAAAATCACTGAGTTATTTACAACCAGTAATAAAAAGTTTCACAGCAGAAAATCTCTGGTGGAAGTCAGTTTGAGGAGTTAGACTTCTAAAATAAACATTTTGACATTACACTTTCATGCAAATATGAAAGTCAGGCAGCTGTGGTCAGTTGTAGCTTAGAGATCCTAAGGGAGACAAGTCCCTGTCCACTGAGGCATCCTTCAGTATACCCCAGTGAGTAGAGTAGCTGTTGATCAAATGCCCGTCATCCTTCCGATACCATCAGCAATTCAAATCGCACTCCCCTTTGGTAGGCAATCTCTCAGTCTGACAGGGAAGGCAGGAAGTGGTGACGGCCAACCCCGTGGCTTCCCTTGGGGTGATTCCTTGCAAAACAGGGTTGGGGTTGCCCCAAAGACCCACAATCAATGCATCCAGGCTGACACCAGGCATGCATCAACTATCATCAAGACTCATTTTGGATCCTTGTTTTGCTTTTTAAGCAGATTCATATCCGGGGGGGGGGGGGCAAGTTGGACTTGACCAAAAGTGAGCTTAGCAAGTGAATTGCAAAAGCTGCTTAATTTTCTAGGAATGGGGAGGGGGGGAAAGGAGATGGTTTGGAGTGACAGGGAGAAAGGGGGAAATGGCACCTTAATGCATTCTTCTCTTTTAAATGATTAATAGGCGATGATATTAAAATCTCCCTCCACATGCACAGCTGTCACATCAAATGAGGGACTGTAGGGGGGAAACATACACAAGCAAAATATTTATCTATTGGAACTGCTGGGTCTCTACGTTGCAGTTTGGGCTGAATGCTTCAGATAGAGAAGACCAGACCAAGCAACTTCCAAATAACCAGGCAGCATTTCCATCTTCTTCTGGACAACTGAAATACCGAACATACTGTACTGCCATTATTTTCTTCTGATCTCAAAAGAGAAGTCTTTTTGAAGAGGAGAGGGAGAAAATAACTAAGTTGGAAGGGGCCTTTTAAGTCACCGAGTCCAGCCCCCTGCCCAATGCAGGAAACTGTAATTCTATGATGGCTTAGTGGTTAAGACGCTGAACTTGACGGGAGGGTTGGCAGCTCAGCAGTTCAAGACCTGAGTGCTGCATAATGGAGTGAGTGCCTACCATCTGTCTCAGCTCCTGCCAACCTAGCAGTTCAAAAAGGAAGAAATTGCAAGTAGATAAATAGGTCCAGCTTCGGTGGGAAGGTAACGGCATTTTGTGAGTTCTGGTGTTTATCATGCCTGCAATTTGACCACGGAAACGTCTGCAAACGCAGACGGCACTGGCTCTTTGGTTGTAAATGGAAATGAGCACCGAACTCTAGAGTCGAATATGACTGGCTTTCAAGCAAGGGCAAACTTTACCTTCACCTAACTGGATTATACAGTATTCAAGTATTCAAGGAGACCTTGACCGTAATAATTAATGCAGCTAGCAGCCAATACTTTTAAACATGAGCAAGGACATACATGAGCAAACAATCAGCCACTAACAGGGACAGCTAACCACTAATACTAAATGGGAGCCTGCAGTGATGATACATTAAGCCAAGGATGTGAGAAGGCGATGCCTTATTAGAAGGAACTTTGGTTTCTTGCCCTTCCTTCCTTCCACCTGACATGCTTGCCTTGTGCTGCCTAATGGTAGGGCCGGTTCTGCTTAGCTATTCATGCAGTACTGCTCTTCCAAGGCTATGCCATACTGTCTTGGCAACACATCCCCCAAAGTTTCCAAAACTCACTAAAGTGTGCCTTGACCGCCCTAGTTGAACAGCTTGAACAGATCTTACCTCCAAGCCCTTGTAATTTACTCCCCCGTAACTTGGGATGAGGCTTTGCTTGCGGACGATAGTTGCATACAGCTTTGTTCCTGTCCGGTCCTTTTTCCGAGGCTGTTTGAGAGGAAGAACAGCGCTGCTTCAGTGGAAAAGAGTACAGAAAGCAGAAATCATGGCCAAGCCCATAAACCAAGCTGTTTTTCTGTTTATAAACAGTGTGGATACCTCTGTGGTGGCCCCAAACAGCCATAACTGGCAATAAAACCAGAGGCTGATAATTAAAGCTCATCCTCCCCTAGAGAGGATTTCGAGAAAGATCAATATCATAAATCTTTGCTGCTTGGCATTTCAATATTTTGCAAGCCATCAAGACCTGGATGCTGCTACCCGTCTATTCACAAGTCAACAGTGTGTGTATTCATGAAGGAAAAAGGGAGGAAACGATTGATATCCAAAGAGCAATAGCAATTACAATAGCAATTACTGCCTCTTGGTGCTTAGTGCACTCTCTGGGCGGTTCTCAAGTTAATTAGCGCTTTGCCCCAACACATCAGGTGCTCCGTTTACCAACCTCGGAGGAATGGAAGGCTGAGTCAACCTTATGTACCATCAGGATCGAACCCACACCATTTTGCGCCACCAGGACTCTTCAAAGTTAGAGTCTTGGTTATTAGACATTTCAGCCAATGCCCAACTAGTGGTCTCTGGGGTGGGGGTGGACACAGGAAACTCCTATGCCATTACTGGGCATCACATCTAGTACACATAATCAGACTTCTTCTCTTATAATACATTTCTTCCAATGTCCAGAATCATGTTGCAAACTTTCATCTGAGCTGGGAAGGGACTGCAGTGACTTAGTGGTTAAGATGCTAAACTTGATGCCTGGAAGGTCAGCAGGTCAACAGTTTGAGACCTGAGTGCTGGATGACAGAGTGAGCTTCCGTCTCTGTCCCAGCTCCTGCCAACCTAGCAGTTCGAAAGCAAGAAATTGCAAGTCGATAAATAGGGACCACTTCAGTGTGAAGGTAAACAGCATTCTGTGCGCTCTGGTGCCTAGTCATGCCTGCCACATGACCACAGAAACATCTGCAGAAGCAGATAGTGCTGGGTCTTTGGCTTTGAAACAGAGATGAGCACTGAATCCTAGAGTTGGATACGACTGACTTTCAAGCAAGGGAGACCTTTACTAAGGGCTAGGGAAGAAGCCAGAGGAAAAGGGAGAGGGCAAGATGTAATTCGTACTAATTTTTAGATTTCACCACTAAGCGTCAAACACAACAGAACTCTATGCCCATGCTCCATGCTCTATGCTCCAGTAGGGAAGCTTTCAGGTAGGCAAAGCAGAGCTCACTTCATGCATCCCATCTACTCGAGAGGAAGCTCCCCAGGCTGCAAATTGTTGCTCAGCTCGACAAGAGTCTGTAAAACCTGGGCAACGGTTGGGGGTCATGCATAAATCAGCCAGAAACTTGCAAAGAACCACACCGAGAACTAATGGCATTGCCCCCAGCGTTTGCAAATGGACTCCTAAGTACAAAGCAGCGAATCATTACTGCCTGGTCAATACAAGACTTCCCCTTTAGGAAAAATATCACTCAGCTTGCAAATGAATAGGATGGCATAAGGAATAAAGGTCAGAGTTGTTTCTTTCTTTTTGGAATGTGGGGAAAGCTGCTGCGCCTTGTCACATTAGGCACCCAGCATGGAATCACCCCTCAAAACAGAGAAAGCTTCTTATCTGTGGACATTAGAACTGCATTGAGGCGATCGATTGAGTCCCGTATGGAGGGGCTATTTCACATTTCATCAAATGGTCTTTCCAAGGATCTCATACTGATTTATTTGGTTTATTACATAGTTTGGGTCTTAGATTTCAAAACACCTTCCTTGCCCTCTCATTCCCAACCCAAATGCTCCAGTTAACTGGTCTTGAACCCCCCGCAGTCATAAGAAACCTGTGAAATCCAGATTTAATGGGACATTTGGGGAATTCTTTTTTATTTTGTCTGCCATTTTTATACATCTGCAAAACTGCAAACCTTGCTTCTGCTTTGTTTCATTTAAAATGGTGGTGCAGGGGTTAAACTGATGTCATGCAAAGTTGTGAGTGCGATGATGACCAGGGCTCGAGGTTGACTCAGGCTTCCAATGCTCCTAAGTGTTGGAGTTCTTACCACCTCCTGGGGTCATCAGTTCCCTTGTCGTACCACTCTAACAGTTAAGGAGTTTTCCTGATAGTTAGCCTATCTCAGGCTTCATGGAACTTGAGCCCATAATTACATGTCCTGCACTCTTATTTATTTATTTAGATTTATATCGCCGCCCACTCGCCATGGTGACTCAGGGCGGCTTACAATCAGCAAAACAACACAGCACCAAAAAAAAAAATATTAATACATATCATTAATCTGGCCCAAAGTGGCCACCCAGGCACCTCTAGACCTGCCCACCACTACCAAAAAGTCGCAATACGTCACTTACCGCAGCAGCAGCAGCAGGAATTGTGAGGTTTAACTGGGGTTTTGCACAGCCTCTGCCGCTTCCCAGGGTATCGGGAACCTTTTCAGAGCATGTCAACTCCAGTTTGGGAATTTTACAAGCCTTCTCTGCTGCGCTTTGGCAGCTAGAGAGCAGTGGTGGACAACTTCCAGTGCAAGGTATTGCTTATGTCAGCACCTGGGATTCCAGCACAGATCCAGGAAGTCGTTTACGACAGCCGCAGGTGCATTTACAACAGCGTTTTTCACATGCATGGGTGCATTTTACTTCTGCTTCCGGAAGCAACAAGGATAGTGCAGGCCGGATGATTTGGCATCACAAGCTGGATCTGGCCCATGGGCCATAGTTTGGCCACCCCTGGCTTATAGGCTACATACAGAGCGGCCCGTGTCCCAAAATGTTTGCCCACCCCTGTTGTAAGCCATATAAAACCCACTGTTATTTTAGATTCTGGACTTAGATCGTTTTGAACAATGGTTTTCCATACTGAGCTCCACAGATGTTGGATTATAGCTACTAAAGCCCTGACAAAAAGCAGCAGGCATCCACCCAGACGCTTTGAGAAGGCAGTTTTGAGAACAACTTCTTTAGAAGGTGCTATGCTCTTTTTGCTGAACTGAGCCTGCAGTTTTTAGAGACCTTGCTATTCGTCTGCCCCCAAGTCCTACCTGGATGGCAACTCTGGGTCTCCTCAAAGGAGGACATGTTTCCATTTTAAAATCTTTTGCAAGATGCTTATTTCCAAGATCAGCATAGAAAGAGAAATATCACAGTGTTAAAGAAACCCTGGCGCTCAGAATTCACATGTTTCCTTAAGCTCATTTCCCTGACTAATGAGGCTTTCGAAATCCGAAACATTTTCTCCATACAGATTATCACTATTACATAAAGGTTTCCTTCGCCCGACCTCAGTGGACTTCAGTTAAATAGTTCTTGTATAAGGCGGCCATTGTTCGTAAGCCTAGAAATGAGAGGTGAAGACTGCATATTCTGAGCTCATAATGTTCTCTCCTCCGGAGCCAGAAAGATCTTGTAATGCAGGTGTGTGAGGGTACATTTTGCCATGTTCCCTTGTGTGAAAAACATCCAACAAATGGAAGACTAATGAGGGAAGGAAGGAGGGGAAGATAAATAAGAACATTTCTTCCTTGAACAGTCTGCAGCTGAAATTGTCATGCTCACTAAGGGAAATCCGAAAGCACAGGAACCGATCTTGATCCATATTGAAAAAGCATTTTCAGGAGGGTTCATGCCCATCTGAAGGTCTTTTGTAAAGCTAATGGCTCTCAATTGCTCAAGTGAACACTGTGCTGCTCCCAAATCCTTTGCAAATATTTTGTAAATTGGGGGCAGGAAGATATATAAGCAAACCTATAAATTTATATACAGATTATATAATGAGTAATGTAGGGCTGGATGAAGCACCAACTGGAATTAAGATTGCTGGGAGGAACATAAACAACCAGATATGCAGATGATACTACCCTAATGGCGGAAAGTGAAGAAGACCTAAGGGTGAAAGAAGACCTGAGGGTGAAAGAGGAGAGTGAAAAAACTGGTCTGAAACTCAACATCCAAAAAAACCCCAAGATCCTGGCCTCCGGCCCCATCACTCCCTGGCAAATAGAAGGGGAGGAAATGGAAGCAGTGACAGACTTTACCTTCTTGGGATCTAAGATCGCTGCAGATGGTGACTGCAGCCATGGAATAAAAAGATGCTGACTCCTTGGGAGGTAAGCAAGTACAGTCTTCTGAAGGCTACATAGCTTAGCATTTTCTAACACCCCCACAGACTTTTAAAATGTATTCTGGAAATGTAGGCAGGCAGGTGATGCCACAGTTGTTGTCATGTGACATACAAATAGCTATAGCAATTACAATTATATACAATTCCATAGTGCTTGGAACACTCTCTGGCTGATTCACGAGGTCCTTACCATTTTTGGCCCCAACATGCTTGAATACTCATTTTACTGACCTTGGAAGGATGGCTCAACCTTGAGCACCGTCAGGATTGAACTCAGGACATGAGAAGAGTTTTGGCTGCGGTCCAGCACTTTAACCACTCCCAAGGAGGGCTCTCAAGGTAGGTGAGATATTTAAGGAGTGGTTTTACCAGTTCTCAATTCTCAGTGAGGCTCCATGGCTGAGTGGGGGATTCAAACCCAAGCCTCCCAAGTCCTAGTCCATCACTCTATCTACTGTGGTGGCTTAGTGGTTAAGACGCTGAGCTTGAAGACTGGAAGGTCGGAGTTCGATACCCGAGAGCTGCACGACGGATCTTGGGGACATGAAAGAGCCTCATTTGGTCATCCCCTGAGCGGAGTTTCTCCAGCAAAAATCCTTTCAACCCAGAGTAATTTCTAATACGAAATTTATTATTTATCTACTATACCACCTTTAAATCACATTAAATTCAGTCCTTAGGGAATGGATTACATGATGGGACTCACCAGTAGCAAAGCACAATGATAATGATGGAAAGGGCGCAGGTACTTCACTGGGACATTGTATTTGGCTAAGATCTCCTTGGTGTCTTTGTCAGCTACGGTCAAGAATACATCTAGAAAAAAACAGCAGGAAATGTTATCAGCCTTCCTTAGGAAAGTGTCTGATGACCAAAAACAAATAAGTTCTGTTTGGACCTCTCCATATTAACTTATTCATCATCTCATTGATTTATTATCTCATTAATTTATTTTACTTTAAGCATACTCTGAATTAATGCCCTCCAGATGTGTTTGACTCCGTCTCCATTCTATGATATCATGATTGTTGGCGAGATGGCCCAAACTAGGATGACTGCACATTTGTTTAAAAATTTAGAGCACTGGATGGGTTGTTTCTCTCTTTTTCAACAACCAGACAGTTCTTCTGTGCCTGTGTGTGTGCATGCCAAATCTTCCATAGTTAAAGTGATGGTATTCCCCGTACTAATGTATGGTTGTGAGAGCTGGACTCAAAGTAAGGCTGAGAGCAGAAGAATAGACACGACTGAATTGTGGTGCTGGATAAGGCTTTTGAGAGTCTTCTGGACTGCAAGGAGATCAGATCAGCCCATCCTGAAGGGAATTAACCCTGACTGCTCCTTGGAAGGACAAATACCGAAGCTGAAGCTCAAGTACTTTGGCCACCAAATGAGAGGACTCATTGGAGAAAGCCCTGATGCTAGGACAGATTGAGAGCAAAAGGAGAAGGGGGTGGCAGAAGATGAGATGGTTAGACTAGCATGGTTGACACAGTGAGCGTAGATCTGGGCGGACTAAGGAGGATGACAGATGACAGAGGAGCCTGGCACACTGTGGTCCATGGAGTCACAAAGTGTCGGACTTCACTTGGTGACCGATCAACGACAAAAGAAGAAAAGGAAGTGTACGTCAACAGGGAATATTTGGCCCTCCACGTCTTTGGCATTTTGGCTCCCAAGAAGCATCTGCCAGAAGGACCGGTGCTAAAGGATTTGGGGAACTGGGATCTCGTAGACTTGGTGGGCTGAAGTTTGAAGAGAGAAATTGAACCAGACAAGGCATGAATCAACGCAGGTGGGATCCATCCAGAAGGTGCATATTGGCCTCCACCCTTAGATGGAGAAGGCCTGTGTGCAGCTCTGGTTTTCAAGCTCGCCTCTCATTAACCCCCTTCCCTTCAGCACCATCCTTCCCTTTGTCATTATCCCTTTGTCCTTCAGAGGAAAGGCTGTCCCCGCTCGCGTGGGAGACGCAGGAAGCCAAGAATAGACTCTGGTTTTCCTTCTTGATTAACAGCAACTTGCTTTCTCTCTGACCCCCTCTACGAAGGCAAGGGAATCACCACAGCAACCATTACTGAAAGAGGGGTAGCTATTCTGGCAACACGGGGACCCTGTTGCTTTCTACCGCCTTCCCTTTTCTGGCTTCGATGCAATCACGAACACAAGCTGCTCCTTAACTTTGGCTACACGCCAGGATATCTCAGCAATGTTGGCTGCGCCCCATGAATTATAACACGTTCCTCAAAGAAGAAATGAATGTAGCTCTGCTCAGCACTTCACACTGCCCTCTCCTTTGGCCTAAAGACAGATCCTCTCTGTATGCCAGAATAATTTAACTCCTTTCATGCCAGGGGCTACGTCCGAAGCAAGCGCAGTGGTCTTCTCAGCAATAAAGCACCAACAGAAATTTAGGAGGAAGGTTCCCCCCTCCCCAAGTAGGTTAGGTTTTGCGGGGCATGAATTACCCCCTTTTTGACTGACCACTCCATCCAAAGCAATGGTGTGGGAAGGGCTTTCCAGTCATTTAACTTTCTAACATTGTGTGCTTTCGTGGCTAAGACGCTGGCTGGAAAGCTGGAGGTCAGCAGTTCGATTCCTGAGTACTGCAGGTCGGAATGGGGAAGATCTGGAGTAATTAAAGGCATAAGAAAAACTAAATGATGCTTACGGCCGTGCGATAAAAGAATGCAGCAATCTCATATGGTGGGTGTGATCAATAAAGCATTAGTGAAGAGAATCTGCCTCGTCTCTCTTGTTTCCATTTAGCTGAGCTGATTACAAATTAGAGCTGGCAACCATTTTCTTAAGAAAAATTATAATTCAATCTTGGATGAACCATAAGTTTCTATTGGTGTTAGCTAATAAGTGTTATTTATTGCTTGATTCTTGTTATTCCCGCTGCAGTTTATCTCTTCGACTTGTAGTTTCTGTAGCAAGACATTTTTCTAGAGGGTTGGTTGCAAGGTTGATGCCCACAAACCCTGCAATTGGCCTACCTGGAGTATTATTTCTCTCTGCATAGTTCACCCCATCACTACATTGAAGAATGTAATGGGACTTGGAGGAGGCTGAAGCTAGTAGAAACACATAAAACCAGCTAATTCCAGGTGTGTTTGTTTCCTGTTAGAGATTATTCTGGGTTGAAAGGATTTTTGCAAGAGATGCCCGAATGAGGATCCTTTTATGTCCCCCATTGTCAGGTATCGAAGCCGGACCTTCCATCTCCTGCTCAGTGCCCTATCCACTAAGCCAGGGATTCTCAACCTGAAGCCTGTGGGCCAGATGCGGCCCATTGCACCATTTCATGTGGCCCGTCACCGTCTATACCATACCAGGAAGTGCCATGTGGTGGAGGAAGGGCAAACTGGCCATCCAACCCCAGAAGCTGTCTCAGGGAGCGTGACCCTGGCTTAAAAAGGTTGAGTACACCTGCACTAAGCCACCAAGGGAGCTCTAATTCCAGGTTAAACCAGAGGTTGGAAAAGTTGCTCCATTTGGACTACAACACCCAGAATTCTCCCAGCTGAAAGAATCTGGGAATTAGAGTCTAAACCATTTCCCCCAAGCTGGTGCCAAACTATTTAAACATGTAGTCCAGGACTGTGTATTCCTTTCAACCTAGTTGGAGATGGGCAGTGGTGGGCTTCCAAAAAAATTACTACCACACTGTGGGCGTGTTATGGTGGGTGTGGCCAGGGGGGAGCCCTGTGTTGCACCCGAATTAGGACTTACTTTATTTCAAAACTTGGATGGCCCGGAATTTTTGCTACCGGTTCTGGCGAACCGGTGTGAACCTGCTGAAGCCCACCACTGGAGGTGGGGATCTGAGTTATGTCCCCTATTATTCCCATAAAAAGCTTTGCATCTGCCCATTTTGTGCCACTTTGGAACATTTCCTCTGTTTGGAGCAAGGGCAATCAATGGCCTCTTAATCAGCAACTTGGCTTTCTTATTCTCTCACTCAACAAAACTCCCATTATGTTTTTTAAAAAATGTATTTCTCCTGCTCAATGCCAGGCTCCCCAGCTATACAATGAAGCAATCAGAAGGGCACTTCAGCATGAAACACCATTGTCAGTCTGCATTTTTTTTTTTTGGGGGGGGGGGCTGTGAAAGCACAATTTAAAATGGTCCTTAATCAATGGGTAGAACTGGCTCGGTCATTCCAGAGCAACATCACTTCAAAAAATCATAAAGATGGAGACTGAGACCAGGAGACAAAGAAACATTTACACAGCTGATTCTCGCCAGCTCCCCCCTCCCATCCTACCTTGTGTAAATGAATGGAACCTCCAAATTTGATTTATACTGATTAAGGGCCTAACCCTGAAAGAATACAGACCCTGTCTTTCTCAATCATTCCTGGCTAAGGCAGGTAGAGGAGTACATCAGATGTTGCTTTATTTCACTTAAGGAGCAGCTGTAATGGAATTAGAGGGAAGGGGTTGCCTGCCTGCCGCTGGCTTCATTTCACCAGAAGTCTGATGGTAATCAAATCACAAACTCTAATGCCATTAGCGTTATTATGATTATCCACATAACATTGCTCAGCTCGGAACAATCATGATCAAGTCACCAGAGCAAACGGCTACTGCCCCGGGGAAAGTTTCCGAATTATCAACTATCATTTCCCTATCTGGCGGAGAAAGGAGGTGGAAGGCAGGAACACAGGTCTAGGGAACAGGAAATTCACTTAACAAGGTTGGAACTGAGCAGGACCATCTCCAGCAGACAAGTTCGTTGCATCAGTTGAATTGAGTTTGAAGGCTCAAAGAATCTCCCTTCTCATTTAAACAAAGACTTTAGCCCAGGAGTTCTCAACCTTTTAAAGCCAGGGGATGGGTCACGCTCCCTCAGACAGCTTCGGGGGCCAGATGGCCATTTTGCCTTTCCCCCACCCCATGGCACAGTGGGGAGAATCCCTGCTTTAGCTCTGATGGATCTGAAATAATAGCCTTTGTCTCAAGACAGATGATAGTCTTTCAAGGGTATGAACTCAACAAATGAAAATGGCAATTGCGGGCAAAGGGCAAATTGTACATTAAAAGTCGTTAAGGAAGAGACTGACCAAAAAAAAAAAAAAAAAAAAAAACCACACAGAACACAGCAATACTATAAAAACTTCCCTTTAAAAATCTGTGTTGTGTACACATTTGGAATACTGTGTCCAGTTTTTCTCACTTTGCAAATGTTATGTACGAATACAGGGCTGTGGTTTTCACTCTGAGTTTTTTGAAAAAGGATCGATATGTTTGGCTTGGCTTTAATTATTAATATTTTAGAGTTTTCTATCATAAATCTTTAATCGTGTGAAACCCCTTGGGAATGCTTTTCCTTGAGAGGCAGCAGATAAATATTTTAGATTAAATAAAACATAATAAAGATATTGAAAAGGACATTTATGACTCCGAATCTGGCTCATTTTGGCATTTAGATGGTTGTTCTTTGTCTTGTATTCAGGCAGTTTCTGGTACAAAGGAGGGAAATCCCTTTCAGCCCCAAATCTAGCACAAATCTAGCACAAATCCCTACGTAGCCATGAAAATGTACAGGAGGAACGTCATATTGATAATAATAAATGATAATCATGCACTGTCGAGTCAGGGATTGTGGTGGTTCAAGTGGTTAAGATGTTGAACTCGAAGACTGGAAGGTCGGAGTTTGATACCCGAGTACTACATGAAGGAGTGAGCTCCTGTCTCTGTCCCAGCTCCTGCCAACCTAGCAGTTCAAAAGCAAGAAATTGCAAGTAGATAAATAGGGACCACTTTGGTGGGAAGGTAAACAGTGTCCTCTCCACTCTGGTATCTCATCATGCCTGCCACATGAATACGGAAATATCTGCAGACACAGACAGTACATCTCTTTGGCTATAAACAGAGATGAGCACTGAACCCTAGAGTCAGATTCGACTGGCTTTCGAGCAAGGGTGACCTTTATCCCTACTATCAAGTCAATTCTGACTTATATTGACACTTTTCAGGGTTTTCTAGGTAGAGGGAAAGTGGTTGACCCTTCCCTTCTGGGGGGGGGGGGCACCTTGTACAATGCAGCTTTCCCAAAGCCACACAGACTGGTTCTTCTCCCTGAAGGAACTTTAGGGAACTGAATCCCAAACATCTGACTCCACAGCCAGATGCTTAGCTATTCAACTACTTCCATTTGGTAAAACAATTCATTAAAAAAATTTACTTACCTTGAAAGCCCTTCTGTTGACGGTAAACCAGTTCTGACTTGAGGAAACATAATACAGTAGACACAACTAAGCCTTAAATGAGGCATGACAACCTTTTAGAATTGGGGTGTTAAACTTTTGGCATTCCAAATTTACATGAACTGCAGGTCCCAGAATCCACAGCCTCTATTGTCACTGATAAAGGACAGAGTGAGTTGTAGTCCAAGAAAACCTGAAGAGCCAAAGGTAGGTCACCCTGGCTTCAGAATATTTGAGGAGATCCCACACAAAGCTAGGAAACCATTGGAAGATATTGAGAACACCAAGGCACCAAAAGAAATGGATGGAGGATGTTGTCTTACTACCACTACGAGTAGCAAAGTCCAGCCTTCAGAAACTGTACTGCTCCCAGTCTGAGCCATCCCTTCTCCCATTCTAATATGTCACATACCTTCTTCTCCTGCTTTCGAGGAGTCAATTTCCACTGTCACCTTCTCCTCCCATCTTGGGGAGTTGGTTGGCTCTTTCGGAGTGTGAGTTACTCCTTGGGCGGGACTCTTGCTCTCTTCATCCGAACTGCTTTTGCTACAGTAAGAGGAGAAAACGAAAACATGAGACGTGGGGTCTCTAAGGGTGGTTAAATCCATAACATTAAGACTGGACTGTTTCTTGAGGGGCCATGGTGGCATAGTGGTTAAGACACTGGGATTAACCACTGGAAGGTCAACAGTTCAAGACCCCAGTGCTGTATGACAGAGTGAGTCCCTGTCAACTGTTCCAGCTGTTGCCAAACTAGCAGTTTGAAAGCAAGAAATGCCCAGAAGTCAGTACATTGACTGAGCAGTATTTTGGGGCAATTGACTTGGGCTTCTGGGAACTTAAATCCCAAAACCAAAGGTTGGGAAAGACTGTCCTAGATGCTTTGACTCACTGAGCTGTCAAGCCAGTTTATGGAAATTTGAAAATAGTTTGAAAGCAAGAAATTGCAAGTAGATAAATAGGGACCACGTTGGTGAGAGGGTAAACAGGGTTCCATGCAGTCTGGTGTCTAAGCATGCCTGTCACATGTCCACGGAAACGTCTTCAGAAGCAGACAACACTGGCTCTTTGGCTATGAAGACATGGCTGGCGGGCCAAGTGTGGGGACACAGCAATGTAGGTTCCCACCCAGGATGGCTAATTTAAGAGCAGCCATCCCCCCCCCCAATCTGATATTTTATTAGTTATTATGTGTTTATTTGCTTTTATTGTTGAATGTTTTAAATATTTTTTATGAATTTTATGAATTTTTAAGGCTTTTATATTATGATTCAGGATGTAAGCCGCCCAGAGTCGGGTTTACCCGATTGGGGCGGGATATCAAGTATGAACAATAAATAAATAAATAAATAAATATAAACAGAGATGAGCACTGAACCCTAGAGTCAGATACAACTGGCTTTTAAGCAAGGGTGACCTTTACCTAAATAGTGACCACTTTGGTGGGAAAAGATATTGGGGACATGAAAAGGGTCTCAGTCAGGCGTCCCCTGAGCGGAGTACCTCCAGCAACCCAGAAAGCACCTGACACTATAAAAAACAAACAAATCAAAAATTTATTTCCTATCCTTTGCTACCTAATCTCTTTTTCATTTGTTATTTGGATACCTTCTCCCCAACATCTCTAGATGGCAAAGTAACTTTCCTAAACCCTACTCAATTTTAACATGTCAGTGGATTTAAACCTATGACTTTCTTATTTGAGATATATGGCAGCTATGGTATTTCCACGACTATGTGGAGCTTTGGGAATCTCAGCCCTAAAATGCCAAGAATTGATTGCTTTCCCACCTTCTTCCACTGCCAGTGTTATAAACCGATGTAGCTTATTGAGGTTACTGTTGGACCTTACATAACCCATTCACTTTCCTGCATGGATATAATCCTGCTTTAATCACAAACATCGGCTCAGCAAATCTGAGATGCCTTGGAATGGCACACAGGAGTTCTTTTCCGACACAAGACCTCTAAGTCTTCTTAATGAAATCGGAAGGGGGCGAAGATTTGAAAGGCGGCTTTATTCTCTTTTCCCTTTCTCCTCCCTGTGACTTCTCATTCCTTCATGACTTCCAGGGCTGTATAACTCATATTGTTGCTGTACTAGATCTAGGACTAGGCTCACCTAGGCACTGGCAGAGAGCAAATCATAGTTCTCTGAGACTCACATGTCCTGGAATCACTTCTCATTCCTGCAACTGGATTAACTGCTCACGTTCTCCCGCTACAAATATCCCAGCTCTAATCCAGCACAACGTAGCCTGTGTGGGCTTCCCTTCTGAACATGTACTGGATTAGAGCTTTGAGCTTGTGTGGTCCAGTTTATTCTTTATCACAATGCAGAGGCCCATTAATCATTGTTTGGTGCAAACTAGCAAGCAAGCAAGCTAATGCAAGTCAATTAGCCTACTATATTTCATCAGCAGCATGCAGAAATTCACTACTGAATTACTACAGACCCTAGACCGATGATGGCGAACCTTTTAGAGACTGAGTGCAGAGGGGTGGGGTGAACTCTGTGCTGGGGGAGAGAGGAAGCACTCCCATTGGGCTGCTGGGTAGAGGGGTGGGGCGAACTCTGTGCTGGGGGAGAGAGGAAGCACTCCCATTGGGCTGCTGGGCAGAGGGGAAGGATGAACTCCGTGCTGGGGCAACGGCACATGCGTCCACACAGATTGCTCTGATGTCCCCTCTGACATGTGAGCCATAGATTTGCCACCAGTGTCCTAGAGTCTAGTACCAACACTTCAGTGTAGCCAACAGAGCTGCACAAACACCTTGTCAAAGACAAACTATCAGTCTCCCCATTTTACAGATGATGGACACGGAGGATAAGAGATACTGTATACGAACACGAAACATACGGTACATACTTTTCAACCTTCCAGTTTAGTTGATATTCTTTTTAAAAAATAACAAGTGAGAAATTCTTGCTAATTGACCACAAATCACCAATGATTGAACCAAAGCTGAATCAACTTCACAATCTGTTTTCTGCCTGTGCCTAGATTAGATGACCTTTTAGGTCATTTCTCCTTTTGTGATTCCAGGATTCTAGGAGTATGGTCAGTGTGGTCAGAGGATTCTGGGTCTTGTAGCACAAAAAAATTCCAAGTATTATCTGCTAGTTTTTTTGAGATTACTATCAATCTATATTAAGAGAACAAACACATTCAAAACAAAGACTGGGCATCATATAGCATGTTAAATTAGCAAACAGCAGGTCCACTGTAGGGCAATTTAGTATCACCAATTTTCAGGTCACTTGAGGACTTAACCCTCTCATCCCATCCAAACAATGCAATTGACCTTTTCCCATATGGCAAAGTGGCTGATAAACACTTTCCCTGACCCTCTGTAGCAGAGCAGGGGAAGTGTTTTGTAACAATATCCAACATGCTGAAGAGGCTCATCAGCCCCTACAGAATATCCAATGTTTCTCCTGGAAGGAACCGTTGACAGATGCAAAACTCCCATATACGCTATTCACATTATCCACAGGTGATGGCAACGGTTGGGGGACTCTAGCGTGGATGATGGAGGTAGGAGTAAACACACACACACACACCATGCTCCAATAAGTAGGTTAAACACCCTGTCCAGATACAATCAAGGTTAGTTGTAACCAACATCTGAGTGGCTATCTTGCCAGCTTGCTTAACCTTCTCTCACAGCACCCCACCACCAACAACAACAATTGCAATCATTTGAGGATCAAAGGGCTCAGGAGTTGCCAAGGAAACTAAATTGAAGCTGGAGCACAGCCAGCCATTCAAATGGAAAAGTTAAAGTCTTGGTGGGTGCCCAGAAACTGCTATAGAGACGGAAGGTATCAGCAGGAAGGCCAAACCTAAACCACAAACCTCAGGGGGGAGGGGGGAGGGACCCACACACACTTTTTACTTAAGAAAATATTAATGAGATTTGTGTTTTCTGGCTGTATGTCTCAAGGGAAGGCAAGCTGAACAGTTTTCTCTGAACATTCTTATCACCAAAATTATGTAGAGAATAAGCAAATTATGGATTAAGAGTTCAGATTACAAAGCATTTCCACGTAAAGGTAAAGGTTGCTTGAAAGCCAGTTGTATCCAACTCTAGGGTTCAGTGCTCATCTCTGTTATAGCCAAAGAGCCAGCATTGTCGTGTCTGCAGACATTTCCATGGACATGTGGCAGGCATGCCTCAACATTGGAGTGCACGGAATGCTGTTTCCCTTCCCACCAAAGTGGTCCCTATTTTTCTACTTGCAATTTCTTGCTTTGGGACTGCTAGGTTGGCAGGAGCAGGGACAGAGACAGAAGCTCACTCCATCATGCAGCACTCATGTCTCGAACTGCTGACCTGCCAACCTTCCAGTCGTCAAGTTCAGTGTCTTAACCACTAAGCCACTGCAGTCCCTAGATCACTCTGCCCTATATTCTACTCTCTTCCTGGACTTGATGAGCAATATTAAATGCACTTCCATTTAGGATGGGCATTGGGAAATCCACAGCTTCCCCCTCATTGAGAAACATCTGTGTTTTACTTATTTTTCCTTAGCCTGCCAGGACTGGCTTTCAATTTGGGACTCTTATCGAACCATCTAATCAATTCCATCATCTACACTTCGCTCTCATCACAGCATTCTTGCTCCCAGGAGAGGTGCAATCATTATGCATGTTGCTATCCAGTTGTATGAATGACTATTACCACATATCCAAAGGCCAGTTCCCTAAAGGAAAGATAAAGAGAGATGGCAGATACTTGGGGGGAAGGGGGAGAAGCAGGGAGCTGAAGGACCTTTTTTTTTGGGGGGGGGGGGGTCATCAAGAAGCATTCACAAAGCACACCACTCACAGTAACCTCAAGTGTTAATTGGCAAGCCACTAGCAGGTACAGAAATATTGCTTTTCCATAACTATCCATTTATAAGGAGGGGCTGCATGCAGTCTATAATAATCTCTAAAAATGAAGCAATTACCACCATAGCAGATATAATCGCTAAGGCTGTACAAATAAGCTTGTTTTACTTACTTACCATAGGAGATCAGAAATTATATTCTTTCATAGGAGGTGCATGCTAAGAAAAGCATAATGCGGAAAGGTCACACCCCTGCTGACTTCGTTCAATAGCAAGCATTAAGAGAGAGAAACAGGTGCCTACAGTTTCTTAGTGTGTGTCAGGCCGGCAAATTCCAGCTTTTGGGGATTCTATGCTGCAGAGCTAAATCGGAAGGACCTAAGAAAGTACTTCTTAAAATAACAAGAGTAACCTAGATTAGAGGCCAAGGGTACTTTGTTTTAAACATTTACAGCCCATCCTGCATTGGAAGACATCTAAGGAGGCTGCACAGCCAGATAAAATGATTTGTAACCTAAAAGGGACTGCAGTGGCTCAAGGGGTTAAGAAGCTGAACTTGACAACAGGAAGGTCGGAGTTCGATTCTGCACGATGGAGTGAGCTCTCGTCTCTGTCCCAGCTTCTGCCAACCTAGCAGTTCAAAAGCTAGAAATTTGGGCTACAGTACAGTACTTCTTTGTTCGCTAAAAAAAAGTAAGGTCTGTGGGGCTATTTCCCAAAGCACAAGGCAAAACAACCGGGGGATCATGATGCTAACATGCTCCCGGCCTCAAGGCCAGATGGTGGAGCAGGTGTTTTCCTTGAAACGAAGAGCTTGTCCTTGAGACATTCCGGCAAGGATCTCCCCAGCTGATGCTCTGGGCAATTCGGCGTTGCAAATCTTCCTCTCTCCCTTCACACCCTCTCCTAGGCTTCATGCAATTCCCCAGTTCTCTCTCTCTCTCTCTCTCTCTCTCTCTCTCTCTCTCTCTCTCTCTGAGAAATTGGCCGATGAAAATTTAATGACAGTTTTCTTACAAGCCATTTGGTATCGCCCATCCATGATCACCGCTATTGCTGGAAAGGCTGTTTTGAAGGCACCCTGGGTTCATTCGCCCACAATGTGTTAATGGGACGCTTGCATTGGAAGCTGGATCGCCCTTACTCGAAAGCCAGTCATATCCGAGTCTAGGGTTCGGTGCTCATCTAATTGCAGCCGAAGAGCCAGTGCTGTCTGCATCTGCAGACGTTTCTTTTCTTTTTTTTTTTTATTGGGTATGTAAAATAATACAAAACAAAACACATACATAAAACAAAATGAATTACATAACTAAAAAGTATAAACAGAGAATCCAAACAGAAAAATAAAATCTCTCATACATAACAGTACTGTATTGTTAACATCCATCAAGAATTATTACCTCATTATAAAACACTTTTTACTACAACAATCTCCAGACTATATTTCCATCTATCACCTCGTTACCACTATATGTTATTCTCTATCTCAGTTTTTCTTCATGTCTTTAAGACCACCCTTGTGATATATACAATGTCCGGGGATTTATGTTTACTTATATTTTCCAAAAATCATTTTGCTCAAATGCAGGGGGTATGCCCTGATTCTTTACTGTTACATGTTCTATAAAAGGTTTCCAGGTCCTCCAGAAGTTGTTACCAGATACTTTACCCTTTTTAGAATTTATTTCCCAAGTGAGCTTTTCGTTGAGTGCCAAATCCCACATTTCATTATACCAATTCCTTCTTTGTAAATTTTCATTATTTTTCCAATTTCTGGCTATACATTGTCTGGCCGCTGATAACATTATCGCCATCAATTCATTTTTATCCTCACTCATTTTATATTTATCCATCTCAGTTAACAAAATTGTGTTTGGGCCCAGTTCAACCTGCAAATCCAATATATTTTTAATTTCAACCTCTATTTTTCCCCAAAAGTCCTTCAAAACCTCACAAGACCACCACATGTGTTCATATGTTCCTCTATCTTTTTTACATCTCCAACATTTCTCACTCACATCTTTATACATTAGATGCAGTTTTACTGGGGTTCTATACCATCTCCAAATTAGTTTATAATTATGTTCCTTCACTCTTACCGACATAGATCTCATAATACGTCTTCTCCACATTTTCCCCCAAGTCTTCTCATTAATTGTTATGTTCAGTTCTTGTTCCCAACTATCTTTCAATACTTGTTGAGCCTTCCCTCCTTTATTTAAAATTTTATATATTTGACTAACTATCCCTTTTAAACCTATGTCTCCTTTTCTCAATTTGACCAGCAATGTTTCAAATTCTGTAAGCTCCCTATCAGATCCCATTTCAAAAAGAAATTTCTTATTCCAATTATTTATCTGGAGGACTTTAAACCAATCCAACTCCAGTTGCAGATAGAGCTCCTTTCTCCTCTCCAAATCCCTACAAGTTTTGATCCAATCCTTCAACAGAGAGACCCCATTTTTTAATAAGATATCCTTAATCCTGCCTTCTATTTTTATCGGAAAGTTGTTAAAATCTTCTAATTCTGTAACCATTGAGATCCCTGGAATAAGTTCCTTTCTTACTTTGTTCCATTCTTCAATTGTTGCTCTTATCATCTTGCCCTGAATCCTCATTTTTTTATCCTTATCGCCACATAAAAAGAATGCCTTCCCTTTCCTAGAAAACTCTTTTGATTCTAATTTTCCCCATATCGGCTCTTCTCTATTTAGTAATTTAATAACACTTCGTAATTGAAAGGCTCTATAATACTTGCTAATATTCGGAATACCCAGTCCCCCTTCTTTTTGTGGTATATACCATAAAATCTTGGGTATCCTTGCTTTTCTTTTCCCATTGCAAAATCTATTTATAGTATTTTGATATTTTTCCAATTCTTTTTCTGTATGTTTTATTGGCAGAGCATCAAATAAAAAATTTAATTTAGGTAACAACATCATCTTACTCATTGCCACCCTGCCAAACCACGATAAGTTCAACTTATTGTACTGTAATATCTTTTTATCTATCTCTTTCATTTGTTTTCCATAGTTCAATTCCTTAAGTTCCCCAGTTTTTCTAGCAAGTATTACCCCTAAATATCTCACTTTATCCGGGATTTGAATATTAAATTTTTGCTTTATTTCTTCTTCATCCTTCTTACTCCCATTGATTAAAATCATCTCGGACTTATCCCAGTTCACCCTTAAACCTGTCATTTCCTCAAAAGTTTTCAAGTGTTTATTAATCCTTAATATTCCTTGTATTGGTTGTTTGATCGTAATTAATGTGTCATCGGCATACAAGCTTATTTTATTTCCTTCAATTCCAACTATTTCTTTATCTTGCCGTATTAAATTCGCCAATAGTTCCATAGCCAAAACAAATAATGTGGGCGACAATGGGCAGCCCTGCCTAGTTCCAGCCTCCAGTTTTATTTCTCCTGTATAGTTATCATTAAATTTCACTGTCGCTATTCCCTGTTTATATAAGTTCTTGATAACTTTTTGAAATTTGTCCCCAAATCCATATTGTTTAATTACCTCATGTATTGTTGCCCATTGCAAAGAATCAAATGCTTTGAAGATGTCCAGGGCTAAGAAACCTACCCTATCCTTTTGCCTTTCAACTATATCCATTAAATCCACTACCCTCCTTGTAAGGTCTGACATATACCTACCCTTTATAAACCCTGCTTGATCGTCTTTTATGTATTTGGCTATGAAGCTATTTAGCCTGGTCACCATTATTGTGGTAAAAATTTTGGCATCTTGGTTAATCAAGGATATCGGCCTATATGATTCTATTTTATATAAATCTTTCCCTGGCTTAGGAATCAATACGATAATAGATCTATTCCAAGATTCTGGTGTTGATTCTCCCTCTAAAATCCCATTAAATAATTTGTGTAATCTCGGAACAACCCAAAACTTAAAATCCTTATAAAATTCGGCGGGAAGCCCATCTTCTCCTGGAGCTTTATTCAATTTTAATTTATTAATTACATTCTCAATTTCTTTTACAGATATTTGTTCCTCCATCATATTTCTATGTTCTTCTGTTATTAAAAAAGTGTTATATTTTTTGAAGTGATCCTCCAATTTGTTCAAATTTACCTGCTTCTTTGAATATAACTCCTTATAAAAAGCCTCTATTATTTCCGCTTTCTCTTTCCTTTTATTGCATCTCTTCCCCTTCTCATCTACCAATACTCCTACCTGGCCTTTGTTCTTTTTATCCCTCGCTGCTTTTGCTAATAACTTTGAGTTTCTATTACTGTGCTCATAGTATTCTCTTTTTAAAAATATCAAATCTTTTTTTACCCTTTCCATGTCCTGGGCTTCCAATTCCTTCTTTACTTTCTGTATCTGCTGTAACACCCTCTGATCTTTACCCTTTATATATTCCCGGTGAAGTTGTTTTAATTGTGTTTCCAATTCCTGAGTTCTATTGATGTTCCGTTTTTTTTCCCAACTACTCAATTTTATTGATTCTCCTCTAAAAATCGCTTTCATTGTATCCCATACCCCTCCTGAGCTGACCTCGTTATTATCATTCCATGTCCAATATTCATCCCATTTCTCCATAATTTGTTTTTTCATGCTATCCTCTTTGTATAATTTTGAGTCATATCTCCAAACATATCTTTTCCTGTCGCCTTCATCCAATTTTATATCTATACTTATCTTGGCATGATCTGATTCTCTAAATGTCCCTATTTTAATATCTTCTATATTTTTCAATAACCCTTGCGTTACAAATATATAATCTATCCTTGAATACATATCATAAACTTGAGAATAGTAAGTATAGTCCCTTTCCTGTCCTTTGAGTTCCCTCCATACATCTTTTATATTCATTAATTTTGTCCAATCGCTTAGAATATATTTATTACTCCTCTTCTTAGTACTTGTGGTGTCAATCCCGGAACTTAACAAGTTGAAGTCCCCCCCAATAATCATATTCCTCGTTCCTTCTTTCTGTAAAATTATTCTTAATTTTTCTAAAAATTCTGCCTGATTGGTATTCGGGGCGTATACGTTTACAAGAGTTATCACTTCATCTTCTATCCTCCCCTTAATTATTAGATATCTCCCCTCTGGGTCAGCTATGGATTTTATCACAGTAAAGCCCAATTTTTCCGATATAAGGGTTGCAACACCTCTTGCTTTTGATGTCCCATAAGCCATTTCATAAATATCAATTCCTCTCACAAATAATTTATTAGTATCTGCCGATTTTTGATGGGTCTCCTGTAGAAAGATGATATCAGATTTAGATTTGTTGAGCGCTATCTGCAACCTCCTCCTCTTTATTTTATTTTTTTTATTTATTTAGATTTATTACCCCGCCCTAATCAGGCGAACCTGACTCTAGGCGGCTTACAGAAATTCATAAATTAAAACCTTAAAGTTCATAAATTACTTAAAAGTCAATTAAAAAAGAATTAAACCATGAATTTACACAAATTTAAAAGATTTAAAAAGGTTAAAAGGTTTAAAAAGATTTTAAAAGTTTAAAAGAGTGAGGGAGGGGTGGCTGTCCCATCATATCAGCCACCCAACATGGGACCCCATGTTCCTGGACCCCCATACCTGCCCTGCATTCCCTGTCCCTTTCACATTCCATGTTATCAACCTTAAATTCTTAACCATTTATGTTTACTAATCCCTCCCCTCCTTTACATTCCTCCCCGGACGTGTTGTCCCCGTCCCCTACTAGAAATCTAAAAAAAAAAACTAAGAAAAAATACAAAAAAATGCATACAATATACTTGAAAAAAATTATATACTACTACTACAAAAAAGAAAAGAAAAAAAACTTACCTACTCTTCCATTTTCTGTTACCCTCCCCACACCTTGTTCCAAGATGTCGCCTCTATCCTTCAAAGAGGGGAGGGGGGGACCGGGGGAAAAAAGCATTATGTTCTTCTAAAGCCCCCCTCCCTCCGCCATTATAATTTGTTCTGCAAGTTATTTATTCAAAAAGCTCCGCACTCAATGTTCCTGATACTTCTGCTCCTCCCGCTGCACCCTCCACCTCCCCCTCCTTATTCAGAACCGGGCCCATCACCCCAACTGCATACAAATCAGTTCTCATAGCAATCCATTCTGAACTAGCCACCTTCATGAACCCAAGCTGAGTCAAGTACTCCAAGACATCTGTTCTATCATCCAAAATATGCCATCTTTTTTCATAAAAAAATCTCAACTGTTGTGGAAATCTCCAATTATACTTAATGTCCTTTGAGGCCAAAAATTTCGTCACAGGTTTCATCATGTATTTCCATTTTCTTTCCTCCGGCGCAATGTCATTGTAGATTTCCACATCAGCCCCCTCAATCTTTAGAACGCCAGACCCCGCTTGTTTGATGTAAGCCATCACTTTTAACTTATCCGCCCAATTTGCAAACTTAACCAAAACATTCCTTGGTGATCTCCTATCTCGCCTTCCCCCCACTCTATACACAGCTCCAATGTCTTCTGACACAAAATCTTTTCCCATTTTCAAGGAGTTCAGCCAATCCACTACTCTATCTCTAAGCTTGTCTGGCGTTCGTTCGGCCATTTTGCGTATCACAATATTCTGTTTTCTCTGCCCCTCCTCCACCATCATCATCCTTTTCTCCTGAACAGATACTCTTGAAGCAATCACATGTTCTTGGATCAACATCTCATTCATAGAAATCTTTGCTTGCTCTAAATCCTTTTGCATTGTTTCAGTAATCATATTAATTTTTTTTGTATTCTCAGTAACCTCCTTCTGCACATCTGTCAGAGTCCTGGCCAGGCTCTCATGTTGTAGCCTGGCCAGTTCTCTGTCTTTTTTCATTTCTTCACAATTATTCTCCACCATTTTATTCAATTTTTGCATTGCAACCTGATTTTCATTTCCATTTTTAACCAATTGTTGTAATATAGCAAACATATTATCCATTTTATCCGGTACATCCACTGATCGTCCTCCAGCGCCTGCTTGAGAGTCCATTGCTGCCGTTGTAGTCTCCATTGTTGGTGATGGTGTATGCCTTTCCTTGTCTTTTTGATCTTTTTCTTTTTTTCTCTCTCCTCCCCTTTGATCTGACTATCTCCTCCCCTTCCTGCATAGTCTATCTGTTTATTTATTTCTGCCTTTCAAGGTTATAAAGTTATCAAACCCCTCAAGATAGCTGAAACCCAGATATATCTATATTCAATTATATCCAAAAGTATGATATCCTAATAATTAGATCAATAGTTACATATGTCAATGCTTAATATCAGAAAAAAAAAGTCAGAAGTACAATAATCCAATATCATAACCTATAAAAATGAAATCAGAATAAACACTATTTGTCTTCTACATATAGTTCAAAGAGCAAGGGGGGGTTAGAAAAGAGGGGACAGGGGGGGAGAACCAGTATTTAATATTGCTAAGACCACTATTATTTTCCTTCTTCACAAGGCAAGGTGAGTTCCAGTAAAATAATATCAAAAAAATCAAAGATGCAATAGTCCAAAACCAAAACCTATAAGAATAAATTCAAAATAGACCCTTAATGCTTTCTACATGTAAGCCATAAAGCAAGGAGGGGGAGAATAGGAGGAACAGGAGGGGAGAAGCAATTTATAACACTGCTGAGACCGGTGCAATTTTCCTTCTTCAAAAAAGCAAGGTGAATTTTTCCTTCTTTCAGAGAAGATAGAGACAGAGGGTCTATAATCCCTAATCAATCACCCAAGTTCCACAAATATTCGATCTGGCCAATGTCCTTCTTCTCCTCTTCGTTTCGCTGCCACTCTTAAACTCGTTGCCGCCCCCTAAATTAAGTTTCGATTGTCCCAGACCCGGCAGCCAGCAGCAGTTTTTTTTTTTTTTCTCCCACAAAGTCACAGTCCAGAAACCTCCCAAGTCTATGGCAATTAAGTTTCGTTTCAGTTTTAGGTTTCGCTCTTCGTCGCCATCTTTACGCTCAAAGTAATCTCGTTCCGCTTTCTACGCTGCTTAAAAAGCCAATATAAAAAACCGTTTTTCCACACTTTAAAAAGTGAGCGAGTGGGTTGTAAACTCCTTTTATGTTATTGAAAGCAAAACCTCCAGAGGTCCGTTTTTCTTAAATCTCTTCCGTGACTCTCCGATTAAATCCACTCGACCCCTCTATCTCGTCCCTCACTCGCTTGCTCACTCTCTTCCTCCACAACACGCCACCCCTTTCTTTCTTCGCCGCCTGTCTCCAACCACCAACCGCCGACCGCCAACCTCCAATTCAATCCTCTCTCTTCCCGCTTTTGCTCACCAACTTTTTATCGCTTAATGGGGACGACTCCGTGCTGTAGATCCTCTCACGTTGATCGGCAAATCCTTTTAAAATCCAAGCGCCCCGCTCGATCCCCACTTTCTCACCGTTTCTCCACCACAGTATCCTCAATCCTCAGTCCTCTGTTCGGAATCGAACTCTGGCACCGCTAAATCCTTTTCTTTTCCTTTAAGCTTCGGCTCCCCGACCAGCTCAACAGGCGACAGGCAAGCCCGGAGACCCTTTCGGAGCTCCGTCCCGTCCGTCTGCCTGGAGCTAACGTCTTCGGAGCCCCGCTCACAGTCTGCTGTTCTCCAACCACCTCTCCGACGTTCCGGTAAGCTTTTTTTTAGCAAAATCACTTTATTTATTTTAATAAAAACTCATTGATACCCCATTGTTCTGGCAGAGCAGGAGAGAGTACGTGCTTCCTCTACGCCATCTTAAACCCCGCCCCCGCAGACGTTTCTGTGGACATGTGGCAGGCATGACTAGACACGGAATGCTGTTTACCTTCCCACCAAATTGTTACCTATTTGTCCACTTGCAATTTCTTGCTTTTGAACTGCTAGGTTGGCGGAGCTGGAACAGAGATGGGAGCTCCCTCCATCATTCAGGACTCGGGTCTTGAACTGCTGACCTTCCAGTCGTCAAGTTCAGCATCTTAACCACTAACCCACCACATACAGTGGGGCAATTTAGTTTAGCTCCATGACGAAGTTTCAAAATACAAGAAGTTGGGGTGGATTGGCTTAATGGGGTCACGCAATTAGATCAACTTTGGGCACTGGGGGGGGGCACAGAACCCTGTTTACCTTCCAACCAAAGTGGTACCTATTTATCTACTTACAATTTCTTGCTTTTGAACTGTTAGGTTGGCAGGAGCCGGGACAGATGATGAGCGTTCCCTCCGACGTGTAGCACTTGGGTCTCAAACTGCTGACCTGCTGACCTTCCATTCATCAAGTTCAGTATCTTAAGGACAAAACCACTAGGGAAGGCAATTGGACAACTTTCCTATCAAATCCCTTCTTGGTTCTACTCTTCCCTCTTAAGTGTAGCTGCTGGCATTTCATCCAATAATTGGCCTTTTGTTAGCACATTTCTGCCCTCTAGGAAAGGAAAAAACAGACATACATGCCACCTGATCACATGAGCCAGCCTTTAATCTTATCCCTTCCCCATGCTTCATCTCCCTAAAGAGCAGGCTGGACCACCGATGCATCAATAATGGATGAAAGCATGCATCTGCCTGGCTCTCCCTTCCATCATGAGAGGAAGGTAAGTGTCCTCGGCTCTGCAGACATTCAGCCATTGGCACTTGCCGCTCTCCTTCAGGGTGCAAAACAGCGTGCGAGATCTCTCCTGCACAATCAATAGGACCTCATCAGAAATTCTATTTTTCATCCACAAAATCAAAGGAGAAATGTCGATGCGAAAATGCAGAATGGGGGGAATGAGCCGAGTGCATTGACCTGGCATTTTTGTTTTTGTTTTATTACCTCTAGCCCCACAAATAGAGGAAATCGGTATAAAACAAGTGGCAGAGTTCAAATACCAAGGAACAACATTCACTGCAGATGACAAAATGGAGGAAGAGATTAGCATACAGTGTAGTAAAAGATTGCCCTTGCTCAAAAGCCAGTAGTATCAAACCCTAGGCTTTGGTGCTCATCTCAGTTCATAGCCAAAGAGCCAGCGCTGTCTGCAGATGTTAGTTTGGTCATATGGCACGCATGACTAGACACCGGAGTGCAAGGAACGCTGTTTACCTTCCCACCGAAGTGGTCCCTATTTATCTAGTTGCAATTTTTTTGCTGAATTTACAAGCTGAATTCTTCACAAAGTAAATACAACTTGCACAGTAGTGCAGTGATATATGTGGAGTGCTAGTCATGAGAGTCTTCATAGCCATTGCTATGAGAGACCCCAAATGGAGGCAACTGGATTGATACATAGCAACAACTGAATATCGGGTCTTTTGTACAGTCAATGGACCTTAGCTGCCTATTCAAGACAAAACTGCCATCAAATCCTGAGTGTTACAAAAAGGCTTGCAGTAAAAGCATCCTGGGAATCATGTTTAGTAATTAAACACTGGTGAAGTGGACTTGGTCTGTATTCTGATTCCAAATCATGCTTGTAGGGAAGGGAATGAAGCTATGAATAATTCATTGGCGTGACAGGAAATATGAAGGAAATTCAAACAAAGGAGCCTTGAAACTTAAGACAAACATCTCACTCCAGTCTAAACAGGCCTCGGATGGGAACAACAACTAATCGCTGGAACAGCGATGGACTGGAAAAAAGGTTCCCCCCAGCAGTCACGGTAAGTCCAGGTCTCTTTGGTCTTCCTGCTACAGATGACCTACTTTCCACCAGCTCCTTCTCGACTGAATGTGGAACAAGTGTGCCTCCGCATTAGCGGACCATGCATGATTGAACACAAGTAGCATTTGGTTGGAATCAGACTGTAATCCAAAGGGCAAGGCAATGGGAAGTTAGCATGGATGCCGTGTTTAGTTTACAGCAGGTAATCCCATTGTGCTTTGTGTTTGGTTTACATCTGGAGTTCTCAACCTTTTTAAACCGGGGGCCGGGTCATGCTCCCTCAGACAGCTTCAGGGGCCAGACAGCCATTTTGCCCTTCCTCCACCACATGGCACTTCCTGGTGTGGTGGTGGTGGTGAGGGGCATATGACAACAATGAGGACTAATGGCTGATCAGTGCTTTCTTCGTCTTGTTATACCGTATCTGATTCTGAATATTGGCGATCATCACGGCAACGATCCTTGAAAATCTGAAAAGATCTTCCTAAGAGACGGTCTCAAACGGAGTATGCCAAAGTCAAACGCTAACACGCATGGCTGTTCTTTTGTATAGAATGAATGCCTTTTAAGAATCCTGCTTGCAGAAGCCAGAAACGTAGCCCATTTACGGCAATCTGCATTCAAACCTCAACATAACAGTACATAATGTACTGCATCTTTCTTGTCATCTCACAAAATCGATGTTGCATCAGGGACAGGATTCCTCACTAACCCTGACCCGACTTTCAACGAACGGTTCTGACAATGGAAGCTTATTAAAGTGGAAAAAGAAACAATCATTGTGATGGCCTTGGATTTCTTTTATTTCCTCTGAAGGATCCTCTCCATTAGAATAAGGTTCAGAGAGGAGGCCTTCACCTAACCACTCATTTCATTTTGCCAAGGAAGGAGAGAAATAAAAAGCACGGGACTCCTTATTGCATTACAGTACTTCCTAGTGATCTGGAAACAGGTGCCTGTTGTTGGAAAACAGCAGCAAAGTGTCATAAGAATGTAAATCAGTCGTACTCCAGGTGTTCTTGGACTTCAGTTACCAGAAGCCCTAGTCAGCACACTAGAGGTCCAGAATGGTTAGCGTAACAGATAAGTATACTAATCAATATGGGTTTTTTTTTACAACTGGTAATACCTGTTTAGAAAACCACATTGATTTGTATACTTATCAATTATACTAACCATGCTGTACCCCTGTACCTGTTGTGTATAGACTGAAGCCATGAAATCTCACTCTTACGTCTGACGAAGTGGACTCGAACCATGAAAGCCCACATTGAAACACAGCAATTAGTCCAGTGATGGTGAACCTTTTAGAGACCGAGTGCCCAAACTGGAACCCCAAACCCACTTATTTATTGCAAAGTGCCAACACAGCAACAGGGGAGGAAGAAAGTGCTCCCATTGGGCTTCTGGGCAGAGGGGCAGGGTGAACTTTTTGCTGTGGGGAGGGAGGAAGTGCTCCCATTGGTTTGCTGGGCAGAGGGGTGGTGTAAAATCTGTGCTGGGGTGACTGCATGGGTGCCCACAGAGAGGGCTCTAAGTGCCACCTCTGACACGCCTGCCATAGGTTCTCCACCACTGAATTAGTCTTTAAAGTCCCACAACTTTTTTTGTCTTTCTGTTTTGCTTACTCTGATATGCTTGAAACACAGACTAACATGGCTCCCATTTTAAAAAGAAAAAGGGGCCACTCCTCTCAAGACCCCACACTGCCATTTGTGCATTTTACCCTTTCCCCCTTTTGCCCCCCCCAAAAAAAATCTGGAGAAGTTTCATTTTACATCCTTTCCATAGAGTGGTGTCCCAATCCACAGACCCTGTGAGAGACATGCAACTTCTTTTTCACCTTCATGAGCCAAACACAGATGGGCAGAGCCAAGTTTTACCACCAGCCAAATGCTGTCACGACTGCTCCAGTCGGCAATAAATAGAAATTAAGAGGCTCAGGCATTAAAAGAGACATGTTATAATTGAAAACCAGAAGCCCATGGGGGCCCATTGTTCAGGTTTTGCCTTGTTATAACAGCTCATTTCTTGAGCTTGTACATAGTATGGGGAAAGAGGGAGATGAATATGTTAGGTTAATGCTGACCTCTCTACCTCTACTTGGAAAATCGGGGGGCTTGGTTGTTCGGAAGGGGTGACAAGGTCATGGAAGCTCGTTGTTAATAACAGCTTAATGAAATTTACAAATGTCTTCATTTCCAATGAAAGTGAGCAAAGGGCACCAGATCCGAAGATCCAAGACATGGAGGACCAAAAGAACTGGATTTTTTAAAAATCAAAAAACCAAAACTGACAGATCCAGGATTTTAGTGCTTAATTCCTAAACAGTTGTCTCTGAATCCCTGGAAATTCAACTCTCTCTGTGTGTGTGTGCTAATTTAGAACCATCCTTTCTTTTTCTCTTTGTAAAACTTGCATTTCTGGCAGATACCACATAGTCAGCTTGATGCCTGGAACCGTTGGCTCTATTAAACTGGGTGTTGCAAAAGAGGGGATATGGCCAGCACAGCTTAATCGGTCAGAGCGCTTAGCTCCAAAGCGGAGGACTATGAGTTTGGATCTCCATCATGGCTACAGAGAAAGGCACCAGTCAAGACCACTCAGAGCATGGGGCTGATGGTGTTGTTTGCCCTGCCACTCATGTGGCTTTGGGCAAGCTACACTGTGGCCCCAGATCACCACAAGGAGGGAACATAGAAAATCTTGGGAGAAATACATATTTCAGGGTAAATTTGACATTATTATTCTGAAGGCAAGAAGAGGCTGAATGAACAGAAGTAAGGTCTCCAAAACCCACAAGGTACTAGCCCCCCTGTATTCAGCACTACTTAAACCACATCTAGAGTATTTATTTATTTATTTAAATTTGTTTATTGCCCTCCTCCCAAAAGGGACCCGGGGCGATTTACAACAATTATAAAATTATTTTAAAAAATTAAAAACTCTAAAAACTTAAAAAAAAAACCTTGGTATTAAAAGCCAAAAATTACAACACAGGCATACTGGGGTCAAACCAACCAATTGGCTGGGGAAAGTGAACCATCCACTCCCCAGAATACTATGTCCAGTTCTAGGCACTGCACTTTAAGAAAGATGCAAACAAACTAGAGCAGGTTTAGAGAGGTCGTCTAGAGGGGGTTGAAAGGAAATCAACCCTGACTGCTCCTTGGAATGACAAATATTGAAGATGAAGATAAAGTACTTCGGACACCAAATGAGAAGAGAGGACTCACTCGAGATGGTCTTGATGCTCGAAAAGATGGAGGGCAAAAGGAGAAAAGGATGGCAGAGGATGAAATGGTTAGATGGGATTGTTGACTCAATGGGTGTCGAGCTGAGCAGGCTGCGGAGGATGGTGGAGGACAGGGGTGCCTAGTGTGCAATAGTCCATGGGGTCATAAAGGGTCAGACTTGACTATGTGACAGAACAACAACAAATGCACATGATCCATATTCAGAAGACCTGGCATTAACACCCTTCTCCACCATTCCTGGCCCGTTCTGCGCCTCTTCCTGACACCTCTGTGGGCTCCCAGTGCGCCCATCTTCTGTTGCCATGGTAATGGAGTAGTGGACCCTTGTCTAGAGGCAGGAGAAGAACCGGGAAGACGCAACAGCTGCCCAGAGCCGGCATGTTTCCATTTAAGCTATTGATGTTTCGGTCTCCCGGGCTTATGCCAGGCATAATTGTTTTATGGAAATAAGCCTGATTCCAAAGGCAAGGGAGCTGCTTTTGGGCAATGGCTGGGGTGAGTAGATGGGGGAGAGAAGACTTTTGCTGCAATATGGCCTGCTTCAAGACAGAGACGGTGGGAGTTTACAAGTTTTGTCTGCTGGGGAGTGAATTTTTAGAATTTTAAAGTGTGGGGATGGAGGCTTACCTTTAAAGATAATCTTCCCTACTGTTTTGCTGCATCTAGACCTCATTTTCTAGAACTCAAAGCAATCCTCAGAATATAATATTTATTTGTTTGTTTGTTTGCATTTATATCCCACCCATCTGAGTTATTCTCCCACTCTGGTGGCGTACAGTAAATTAAAAGATTTTTATAAGTAGCCTATAAAATGAAACATAATGGGTAAACCAAACGGATTAAATCAGGAGTTCTCAACCTTTTAAAGCCAGGGGCCGGGTCACGCTCCCTCAGACAGCTTGGGGGGCCAGATGGATTCTTCCACTTAGAAGGAAAGCTATAATAGGCTGGCAAGATTACATTAATATAGTCAGAGCTCGGAAATGTTACTAGTAGTGTTAACGCCTTAATGTTAAATAATCAAAGACACTTAATGTGCTCATATCAAAAGCTTAAAGAAGATTTATATACTTGGTTCATTAATTAATCCATCACATAACTTAATTTAGAAAATCATTAAGAATTACTATAATGGCCACAAATGAATTAGAGCACCAAGAAACACTGATTGGTATCTTAAAATAATATTATTGGCCTTTTGTGACTAAAATAATGTCATTTGAAAATGACTAACAAATTAGGGATAATGTGTTAATTTGAACGAATGCCCCCCCCCCCCGGGTCTCCATACAGCCCTGCTTGAATTGCTGGCCAGAATCCTATGATTTACACCTGCCAGAGTTAGTCAAACATCATAAATATCAGCCACGATTTGCTCCTAGTTAAGAAATTGTTGCTTGCATTTCTCATTGAGCACTGTTTTGCCCACTGGATGGGCCATTGTGGAAGACAATTATAAATCCAAGGAGTTAGTTGACAGCCACATTCCTCCTCCTCCAAGTTCAGAAGTGGTTAAAATTATATTTTAAAATAGTAGAATTTTCTGGCTAACCAGCTTATTCATTTAGAACAGGGGTTCGCAAGCTAAGGCCCATGGGCTAGATCTGGCCCATGGTGCCATTTCATGTGCCCCCCCCCCATCCCTCCAAGTGAACTGATACCTGAGAAGTCTCATAAGGGGTGGAAAGTTCCTGACTAAACATGGAAAGGATCAGACAGGTCACAATGACCCTTTCCTGTGTACCTAGCCATGGGCAAGGATGTTACACCAATTAGCTCATCCCAGGTGGCCCCTGTCTGAGTTTAGAGACATCTCATAAATGAGGGACATAGAACCAAGAGGAATGTGGAGTTGCTTTAGCTTCAAGTATAAGAATTGGGGAATTTAGCCCCCAGACTTGGGAGTTCTCCATAGACTAAGTACCACGGCCGTTTAAAGTCAGGGGCCTCCCTGCCACCAAACAGGCTCTCAGTTTAGAGTTGCCACATCTGAAGACTAAGACAAAAAATTGAGAAGAAGCAGGGTTACAAACGCAGGACAGCATTACATCCTGCCTGGCCAATGGAAAATAATTATGGCAACAAAATTCCCCCAAACCTGGAAGGCCAAAGATTTCTTGATTGTGCATTAAAGGCAATTTAATCATTTCCTTTTTTGAGAGAAAGCCAGAAATAATTGGAAGGAGAGGTGCACAGGTAGATCCTGAATCTGCTCCTCAGTCAGGATCCGCTTTACTCCAGGGCTGGCTCTGCCGGAAGAGCTTCATGATGTGTTCTGGCCTAAAAGTTATCCCTTCTACTAAGTTATCCCTTCTACTAAGGAATTAAAATAAGTCCTGGCATTTCTATCTCACTTTTATATGGGTGCTTGGAGCAGCAGGCATAAGAGAGATGCCGCCGTCCCTCTCGTGTTCATTGTCATGTTTAGACGAGGACGAGGTTGGAGCCAAGATGTTTTCGAGCATGGCTGGTTTTAATCTCACACATTGTGAGTTTTACAGCTTTGTCACTTCTGCCTCCAGGCAAGGCCAGAGCGTTGTGGACGTCTTTGTCTTCCGAGCCAGGCTTTTTGTGTAGGTTGTATCCAAATATTCCTCAGCAGAGCTTCAAAGAGAAATGACATAATATAAACCAGGGATTCTCAGCCGGCGGCCCTCAGGCTGGATATGGCCCATGGCACCATTTCATGTAGCCTCCCACTGCCTCCACCACACCAGGAAGTGCCATGTGGTGGAGGAAGGGCAAAATGGCTGTCCGGCCCCTGAAGCTGTCTGAGGGAGCGTGACCTGGCCCTTAGCTTTAAAAGGTTGAGAACTCCTGATATAAATAATAGAAATGGATGTGAAGTGGGGAGGGAGATCTACCACCAGACATATCCTGAGGTCAGAGATACTTCTGCACTCTCCCACTTCCCCCCTTAATTGCAGATATTATGACAGCAGACCCAGCCTTATCTTTAGGCATAATAAAGCAGCCATCTGAGAGAGCCTTTGCCAGGGTAGGCAGAAGAAACCTAACAGCTGCTATTGCTAAACCCTCCATCCATATTACAGTAATTTGTTGCAGGATATAGCTATGTAATACACAGCAAGAACTGGGTCCCCGAAACCAGCCTGTGGCCAATTAGTAAATGATGCTATCCTATGATCAACAGCCAAGGGCTTGAGTCATTCATCTAAAACAGGGGTGCCCAAACTCTTTGGGCCATGGGCCGATCATGTGGTTCAAGGAGCCAGCCACTAAGACCTGTGGGCCGGGTGCGGCCCCTGATGCCAATTCATCCGGCCCACGAAGCCCTGGTCGCTCCTGGAAGTGGAAGTAAAACGCACCCAGGATTCGCCTTGATGGCTCTATAGGCCACTTCAAACGCCATTGTTCTGTGTCTCCAAATTTAATTTTCTACTATTTTGCGGTGCCTAAATTTTCTTTGCTCCTGTTCAAAGTGAGTTTTTCTTTTGTTCCTCCCTTCTTTTGTTCTTTCTTTTCAAGCATGCACAGATGCATGGCACAGCTTTGTGGCACCGCTTAGCTTATTCTCTGTTTGTAAACATTTTATAAACCTCTGTTTGTGAGCACAATATAGTCTTTGAGGTTTCGTGTCAACAGTCTCGGTCCTGCATTTCAGCTCTTTTTGTGCAGACTTCCAGTGAGCAAACGGACAATATCTGAAATGTCTGGACAGGTTGCATGCAGGGCGGACATTTCATGCGCCTCAAGGGCAGCCTGTTAAGCCAATGACCTATCATCCTGGCCTACAGACCTTAGTGCAGTGGTGGTGAACCTTTTAGAGACCGAGTGCCCAAACTCAATGCCGAATGTCAGGGGGTGGCTAACTAACCTGGGTGAACTTTGTGCTGGGGGCAGGGAGAAGTGCTCCCACTGGGCTGCTGGACAAAAGGGTGGGGTGAACGCTATGCTGGGGGGAGGGACGAAGCCCTCCCATTGGGCTGCTGGGAAGAGAGATGGGGAGAACTCTGTGCTGGGGGAGGGAGGAAGTGCTCCCATTGGGCTGCTGGGAAGAGGAGCAGGGCAAGCTCTGTGCTGGGGTGATGGTGCATGTGTCAACAGAGAAGGCTGGGAGTGCCCTGTCTGGCATGTGTGCCATAGGTTTGCCCCCATTGACCTAGTGCAATCCCATCTCATGAAAAATGAGTAACAAACTCATCTGTACTTGGAAAGATGCTGGTCCATTATTTGTTCCATGTCTGCTGTCAAATTGTGGTGCTACTAAGCCACAGGGGTTGTGCCTCTGCCAGTCCTTAAAAGCAGCCCTACTTTCCATTTCTTGAGATGCCAAGGTACTAAATCAACACTGCCTCTGATGACAGCAGGCAAGCATTCAACCTTGTTTGCACAAGGCAAACTGTTTAGCACCTCTGCTTCTCTCGGTGCTTTCTAAGGGAGTTTACATGCCACGGAACCCTCATCCTCCATTAATGAGCTGCTCAGAATTCAGCCCTGCTTTTCCTGGCTGATCATAAAACACCCTTTCAATTAATCATTGCAGCCAAAGTTGCTGGGCTTTAATTGGGTCCCAGGATGGATCTACTGTACACAAGGTAGTGGGGTGGGGGTGGAGGACCTACAGGCATCAAGGCACAGATCTATTTATTTATCCCATGCAAGATTTAAAATGCCAGAACATTTCTATATCCTATACGTTTCCCACCTGCCTGGCCAGGTTATCCTGCTATGGTAATAGAGTAGACCCTACAGCCAGTGACTCAGTGCTGAGTGTCAGGCAATGGTTAACTTACCTGACAACCCTGAGGACTAACAGCCTTGCGTGGCAAAGTCCACAGGGAAGGGTGATGGTCCCCAAGTGGATTAAATCCCACTTGAATCCATCTTGATGGAGGGCAGCAGCTTCATCCATTCTGGCCTGGGGCTGAGGAGAACTTTACGTGCCAAGAGGACTCAGGTCCAGAAAGTGGCTCACAGAACTGGATCTGTGGTACGGGTGTCATGCTATGTTGCGGAAGGCAGATGAAAGGCCACCATGTTATATTCTCAGGACAGTCTTCATGGCTGATCGCCATGAGGATTACCTATATTTAGAGGAGGAGGAGAAACATTTCCCAAAGCACTAATATATTTTCTCCAGACCCACAAAAGCAACATAGAAATATAAAAGAGTTTATAACGTTCTGATAAACTGCTAACATGTGAATTATGCTGTCTTTCTGCTGGGTCCAAACTAGACCTTTAATTCAATGTTGGAAAATTAGGGGTTCAATATCAATGGTCTCTCCCTTTCTTTTTTTTTCTCTGCTTCACTTATTCTGAGTGAAAATGGCAGCAAAATACCAGTACTGCCTTATGGAGAGCTTGTGCTATTCTGCCAGCCAGTCAAGTCCTGCTCACAGTACTCCATTCCATTCCATCCTCCCCATTGATAGGAAGTCAGCCTTCTGTACTCACTACACAAACTACAGAATCTGTAGGGTTCTCCCACTTGTTGTAGGGTGGGTTTAACAGTGGAGATGGATGACAGAAATTGTCACGAGGGGAAGGAGTGGGTTTGGGTTTCTGTGTGGAGCTATCCAAGGTGCTGAATCCCATCCTTAATCTTCAGCACCTTAAAATTCAGACAGAAGTACTAAGACTCCTTTAAAGTTCAGGATAAAATCCCTCCCTGTAGAGCAAGGGTTCCCAACCTAAGGCCCACAGGCCGGATCTGGCCCACAGCACCATTTCATGTGGCCCTGTACCCCTCCAAGGGCATTCAAGAAACAAAATGGCCATACATTTGAAGCTGTTGGGACAAAATGGCCATCCCCGTGGTGCAGGCAGGGCAAAATGGCCATCCGGCCCTCAAAGCTGACTAAGAGAGTGTGACCCAGCCCCTGGCTTGAAAAAGTTGGGAACCGCTGCTGTAGAGACCTTGTACTTAGGATCCTCCTTGGAAATACTGTTGCCAGAGCTCTCCCAGTGTAGCACCACTGCAAAGTGACTCTGACCACTGGGGTAGGCCAGCACAATCACTGAGAAGGAACAGACCATGGCAGGGATTTTGTTTTCTTTATAGAATTACTGTATTTGCCAGCATATCAGACACATCAGAGTACTGTACAAGACACGCTCTGTTTTTCCAGTGTGTTTTTAAGAGGGGGAAGTGCACTTATACACCGGCAAATACAGTATTTGCCAGCTGGAGTATAAGATGCATTCCATTTCCAGGGTATTTTAAGGAGGGTTAATCTTACATGCCAGAAAATACGGTATATGAAAATAACTTTTACAAAATGAGAGTCCCAGCATACTCTGCTCAGACTTTAAACAGTGTATAACCATGCTTGCATTATAAATAAATTTAGTGTCAGAAATTACTCTGAGTTGAAAGGATGTTTGCTAGAGATACTCCCCTCAGGGGAGGCCCGAATGAGGCTCCTTAAGATACGTCATGAACCCCGCCCTTCCAGTCTCCAAGCTCAGCATTTTATCCACTAAGCCATTGCATTGCATTAAGGACATATTTCTAAATATTGAAAAATGCACATTTTTCACATGCACGATCCTTCATTGCAATGCAATACAAATGTGAACAATGCAATGCAGGAGGGAGGGAGGGAGGAAGGGAAGAAGGAAAGGCCTCTGTGGAAACAGGCCTTAGGACAGATTGTGCGCTTTGGGAAACAATGAAAAGAACCAGAGGTCTAGGGGAGAAGATACTCACACAATGACAAAGGGATTGGGAACATTGCCCTTGCGGTTAGAGGGCAGGTTGCTAGCACCGTGCAAGGTAATTGAGATAGACTCCTTCTCGGGGTTAGCCAGATGCCAGTTGTTGGTCGGGGAAGTCAGCGCAGGCTGTCCTGGTGAAGCAGGCTCTTCTTTCACCTGCCAGGTAGAAATAGGAAATATGAAACTCCTGGACTGAGACCTACTCTGTACATGTGGCATGATTCTCTGGGGAAGGGATCCAAGCTATGGTATTCTCTTCCTCTGGTTATTCAATTTCTATTGCTTTCCCCTCCCCAATGCTCTCTTGAGTTTATTACTAGATTGTAAACCCTTCCTTGGACTGCAGTGGCTTAGATGCTGAATTTGATGACTAGAAGGACAGGGTTCAATATGGTCTACTCTATTACCATAACGGGATGTCCGGCTAGACAATAAGAGCACAAATGATCATGAAATATCTAAGTAATTTTGCAAGATTGAGAGAGAAAGAGAAAGATATCCCACTGCAACAAGGAAAGATTTTTCCCCAGGTTCTCATTGCTCTTGTGGTGACAACGGAAACCATCCTCCACTGCCCATGTGACCTGCAGGGAGTAAGGAGGGCCTCAATAACAGCAGCAGCATTTTGACCACGAAATATAATGTCATTTCTTAAGTGTAATGAATAGTACCCGTTACTTCTTAAATGCTGGAGGTTCTGGGGTTGATTTGCAGCTGTCATGCAATCAAAGGTGCACTTTGTAACATTTCCAGTGCCTTGTGAGTTGGCAGCAGTTCGGTGGAATGAGTTATGCTGTCTTCCTTATGCACACATAAACCTCCAACAGGATTCTGGCCAGTGAAACAGCAAGGTATCATATTTTATAGTAAGGCAATGACTACTTGAAAGGCATTGCTTTTTTAAAAAAAGACTGAACAGTCTGTTTGGCTTCCCATACTAGCAGTGGGCAGGGTTCCAGCAAAACTAGTAAGGGCCATAAGGTCACTCACTGTTTAAGATCACACACATACACACCATGTCCCTAAAACCATGACACACTAGTGCTATTTTGGGTGCTCAAGAGCCCTGCAAGAAATGTGAACATCTCATAGCTGACTGCTGTAGGTGATCTGTTAGCATCAGTGAGTCTAGCTTAGAAAGCGACAGACTACACATTTGCCCAGGGAAGGCAAACAGTGTTCTGTGCACTCCAGGGTCTAGGCATGCCTGCCATATGCCCACAGAAACATCTGCAGAGGCAGACAGTGCTGGATCTTTGGCTGTAAACAGAGATGAGCACTGAACCCTAGAGTCAGATATGACTGGCTTTTAAGCAAGGGGAACCTTTACCTAGAGCTGAAAAATAAAGTCTCCTGTCTCTTGATACAGAGCTTGGAAAAAGCTCTTTTTCTTGGGTGATAATTTTCAGAAATTCTCGTCAGGGGAAATGATTTGCCAGACTCTGGTGAAAGAGACAATCCACTTTGCATCTCAGGATGCTACAGGACAGCAAAATCAAGCATGCGACAGCATTATAGCCTTCTCAACTTGCAAACGAAGGTCAGAAGAAGAGCTTTTCAATCATCTTTTCATTAGCGGCTCATCTGATTTCACCGACAGGCATAATTCCCCAGAGCCTTGCAAAGGGTCCCTCCTTTAATTCCAATTGCTTCTGAGCATGGGTGTGTAAATTTTCACTTCCACCAACACAAGTCAAAACCTTGCAAGGGAAGGTTCTTGCACAGCTAAGCAGATGTAAAGAACAAAAGGAGTGAGGAGATAAAAAGTGGAGAAACCCAGTGGGTGGCAAAACAAAATGTTTGTGGAATGCAAGTCAATACTCAAGATGAACAAATGTGTAGGTGACAAATGAAGACAAGCTAGGAATTCTCTACATTTCTTAGTTATGTACTGTATCTCTCCTGCCTTTCCTCTCATGGGCCTCTTGCATCAAACATGTCTTTCCTCACACCAGCCCTTTGATCGTCACACCAACCCTTTGATGTGAGCAAGGCTGAAAGAAAGGAGATGTCCAGGGTCATTTGGTGAGATTCCTGATTCAGTGGTATTAAGTTATTTGTAGCAGCTGCACAACAAAGCTGAGCAGGTTTTAGGCAATTTTACGTTTGAATGTAAGTCTTCCAGTTCTTCCTGGTTTTAGCCCAGCTAATAAACACACTTGGAGTAGATACTTGATAGAAAGAAAAACATAATGTACTGCCAAAATGAAGTCAGAAGATACATGTGCTCAGAAGTCTTGTTGAGGTTGGTTTGGAAAGAATTAAAGGAAAGTTTTTCTTCCAGCCATTTAGCCTGGATGATGGAGCTCAAAAAGACATATTTCCTATTGTACGGCAGAAAAGCAAGAGAAGGCTAGAACAAACAAAGGCCTTAACACATGCAAATAGGGTCAGGTGACCTCCGAGGCAGGAATGAACCTTTCTAATTGTAATTACAGGCAAACAATGCCAAACAGCTTCCTTTAGGTCAGGCTAGTCTTTCCTGGTTCTCTGGTTACTGCATGCTGGGGTTGCACTAGAATACTTAACAAGTGAGACTTGAAGCTAGATCTCAGAAATCCCAGTCCAGTGCTCTAACCACAGCACCATACATCCCCTTGCACTAAAAGAATTTACACCTGAAGTTACAGAATCACACACTACAGCAACTCACCCTAAAATGCAGAGCTTGATTTAAAGTCTGAAGAGAAAGGATGGGTTTAGAGGGCTTAAGTTTATTTTAGTACAGAGGCCACTGACTGTCCAATCTTTGATTGCTGAGCCACCAGTAAATCCCTTGTGGAAACACAAGATCTCATCTTTAATGTATTCCATCCCATATTTCCCATTTAATGTCATTTTCTCAATAATAGTATCTCATCTCATGTTTAATTGCTTTTTAATGTAGTAACTTACTATGCCTTTTGTCATACCTGTGTTTTAATCATCTGTGAGCTACCTTGAGTCCTTTCAATTAAAAAAAAGGTATGTAGAAATGAAATAGACAAACAGGGAATTTTTTATTTTTAAAAAATATTTGCCAGCATGAAATAAGCAAAGATTTACACCCTTTCATACGGTTAAGTGGAAGATGCTATCTTTCTGCCAGTGCTGAAGCACGATTTGAGACAGAATAAATATGTAAATCAATAGATGTTTATATACATTTGTTCAGATTTTTGTGTATTTTTTATATTTGTATGATGTTTTTCTATGTTTGTTTTGGATTTAAAAAGACGCAGACACGTCTTCTACAGTCGTTGGCGTATGGATTGCTGTTTCCGTGGGTCAATGATAGGGTGCTGGGGTGTCCACCCTTGATTAGCCACATGACTGAGATGCACCCCGTGCCCTTGCCAATTAGCAGCAATTTGCCACAGCAAGTTAAGCACGCTCTCCATGAGACCCAGCCAAGTTCCAGCTGCCTGTCCAGTAGGCCACCAGACCCCATTTTGCAGGTTGGCCGTATGCATACTGAATGAGGCCCAGGCCCCTTGCCAACCCATGCGTTGCCTTGGCAGCAAGGCTGAGGCCAGTGTGATTCCCAACAGGACTACTGATGGCTGAGAGAGGAAAATGAGAGGTTAAAAGCAAAGGCCCTCTCTCCCAATGTGAGGCGACAGCTGCAATCAGCCCATGATGGGGAATCAAAGGGAAAGCAATCAGGGAGGGCAACAGGCTGTGACTAATGACTCTTTGGCAGAGAAGGCTTGGGTGAAGAAAAGGGGGAAACCGGCAGCAGTTTCTGTAGCAGCCTTGGACTGCAACGGCTTCAGCTTCAAGCAATCCCCCCAGAACTGGAAATGCAGATGGTAGTACTCCTAACCAGAGTAGACTCACTGAATCGGTGGGATTTACATAAGGATGATTTGCTACTCAGCAGCTTGTTCAACAGGCTGACTCTAGCTCAGGGGTTCTCAACCTTTTAAAGCTGTGGGCCAGACCATGCCCCCTCAGGCAACTGAGCGGGCCGGACTGGTGGTTCCCCCCAATGTAAACGCTGCCGTAATACATGTCTGCGGCTGTCGTAAACACATTTACGACAGTCGTGGGCACATTTACAGCAGTCGTAAATGCATCTACATCCGGTTCCAGTGGCGGCACAGGCCACATGAAATGGTGTGGTGGGCCAAGTCCGGCCCGTGGGTCATCGCTTGATAATCCCTGCTCTAGCTGGTGCTCGTGGCTGGATTTAAGCCTTAGAAGAAATGGACTGCTCTAAATCCCTTAGTGTCTCAAGACAAAGGGCTCTTCCATGCCGGCTGTTTGTATTCCCATTGAGTACCGCATTTAGCACAGATCCTAAAGACAGCTCTTCACTCCACAATCCAAAGAGGGGTTTTTTTTTTCTTATTTTGATATGCATGGTTATTTCCCCACCCCCCCCTTTTTGAGCCATTTTGCCAACTCCTTTAGTTTATTTCATGCTGCTTTCTACCAGGGCAGAGTTTGGAAATTGGATTGGATATTGTCCTCAGGTAGTTTTAATCACAGATTTCCCGTCCTTGAACCCACATCCTCTCTAGAACCAGCAGGTGATGAGCAAGAAACACAGCATCTTCTTCATGTTATAATTTTACCTTATTTGCTTGGCTCGAATTCAAAGAAACGCAACTTGTGGATTCCAGTCCTAGTAAATCCTCACAAGAGCTTATGAATAATAAAACCAGCAATTCTTATAGGTGCTACATGACTTCTGCTTTATCTTTTGCTACAACTGACTAAGGCTGCTTACCATCTAGATTACATCTAACCAAGACTTGGTCCTTGTAGAGACCTACCTTCTTGGTTCCCCAGGAAAATAAACTGAGCGCATTTCGAATACTGGACCGTCTGGTTTCTGTTTTTTTCTGAAGCCGCAGGATTCAAAAGCCATAACAGATAGAAAAGAATTCTCAGTTTTGTAGACTTACACAGCTCTTACTCTACAAGCTATCGTTACATTGAACTCATGCATCTCCTTTGGAGAACCACTGCTTTGCACTGATGGAGGCTGGTCACTCTGGTTTTGTGAGAGGTAGTGAATGCACTCTGGGTTTTTATCCAGACATCGAAGGAGCTATCCAAAGTGCTGAAGCAATGTTTGGGGACGGAGTTCGGCACCTTGAGTAGCTCTTGTAAATTTCGGATTAAAACCCAGCATGGTCACTTACCCATTGTTGCTTTGGCTCAGAACAGCCAGTTGGATTGAGAATCATGCAATCACTACTGAATAACTCCTATTGAGCAAGGGGGGGGGAAGTGAAAACCAAGCTTGCTGATCCATTTTTCCAGTGGTTGAGAAGGTAGCAGCCTTCCATCATAATTTGTTGGGGGGGACACAGAAAAAGCCTCCTCAAAAATCAGGGTATTTTTGAACTACAATCAGGTATACCCTGGGCAATGGCCACCTTGTGCTGGCTAATCTTTCTCACACTAGGTCAGGCAAAAGGAACTGCAGAATGAACTCGCCAAAAGGTGGTTTCATTTTGCCAGTTTCTTGTCTGGCTTAGACACAGAAGAAGAAGAAGAAATTAATTTTTGCCTAAGGTCAGGCACTGAACAGCCAGAGACAAGAAAATCAGCCTCTTTTCAGTCTACCTCAGTTTCCTCATGTATTTACTGATCATTGAATAGACATTTTTATAAATATTTTAGCACAAAAGGTATATTTTATATGCACCATTTGTATTAAACATGCCACTTTGTAAGCCTTTTGGTGTGCTTTTAGGAACTTTAGTGCAAAGTTTGGAAAATGGAAAGGCCAATGGAAAAGGGCATATTGATCTACATCAGGGGTTCCCAACCTAAGGCCCATGGGCTGGATCTGGCCCATGGCACCATTTCATGTGGCCCCCATGCCTCCTAGGGCATTTGAGAAACAAAATGACCACCCCTTCAAATCTGTTGGGACAAAATGGCTACCCCATTATGAAGGCAAGGCAAAAATGGCCATCTGGCCCTTAGAACTGACTGAGAGAGTATGACGCGGCCCCCAGATTGAAAAGGTTGGCAACCCTTGAATTACATATTCATTAAAGAAGTGAGAATCAGATTGGTCTAACTACAAATATGTAGCCCAGATAAAATTATCAGACCAGACATCCTATGAATATTAGCTAATATGATCGTGCAAATCAAAGATAAATGTGAAACTAAAGATTTTGTCCTGTTATCACTTTCTCAATGGCAGAAATGTATTACACTTGTTGCCTAAAATAATTAATCTGGAAGAGGTAAGCCTGACAAAATCAGAGGTCTATCAAAAATTGGGGGAATACATTGATTAGCCATGATAACTAAAAAGAACATCCATGTCCCACAAAAGAATTCCAGATCTTATCATTTTTCTCGTCTGTGCTGCATCTATTAAGCCAGTTCTCAACCTTTTAAACCAGGGGCCAGGTCACACTCCCTCAGACAGCTTTGGGAGCCGGACGACCATTCTGCCCTTCCTCCAGCACATGGCACTTCCTGGTGTGGTGGAGGCGGGGGGGGCATGTGAAATGGTGCCATGGACCACATCTGGCTTGTGGGCCGCAGATTGAGAAACCCTGTATTAAGCTATTTAGGGAAACAAGACAATGGCGATTCTCAGTTCTCTGTTCCCAAATCGGTCTTTCAGATTTAACAGCAGTGTTTAAATCCACTCATTATGCAGAATTATGCATGTCTAGCTGCAATGTGTTTATACTGTATATATTAACTCTACAATATAAGTACTGTGGACACTATAGCTTAACTAAATTTTGCAAATTACCCAAGAGACATTCTCTTACACAGCCCCATATGGTAACTGTATAACTTATAAATAGCCATGAAATGTGTTGGGTTCGCATTTTTAAAGGGAGATTGCCTGATCTTCCTCTCCCAGAACTAAATGTGGATGGGAATACAATTTGTTGTCAGAGTTTATGGCACCTTTTCAAGTTTGTAATGACACTTGCAAAATAAGAAAAAAGTTTGAAAATGTGTACCAAATTCTCACCAATGTGTTTTACCCCATGGATCTACATGCTTTGTTATTGTTCATGTACAAAAATGCATATGCTTTGAAAAATGCACTAACAACACATGTCGTTTGAAAATGTACACGTTAACACAGCAGTAGCGTCACGTGGAGTTCAGCTGCCCGGGGCTTAAGACCAAATTTGCCACCCCCTAGTGGATGCTGGTGCCCGCTCCTGCTAGGGCTTCTGGGAATTGTAGTTCAAGAACACCCATAGCCCAAAAGTGCCGCCCAGGGTGGACTGCCCCCATGGCCCCCGCTACACTACACCACTATAACACAGATACTTTGGGGGTGATAGGGAAGCAAGGAAACTTGGTCTGCTGTAAAAACAGGATGAAATGAACAAGACAGTGACAGAACAAGACCCTTAGTGGAACTGAGATTAACAGATTTATATATCCCAAATTTTTAGAAAGGTTTAAGTGAAGGGGAAAGAATTTTAATAAATCTTCCTACTTTCATGATAAACCCTTCCTACATCTGTTATTTAAATACACATATGCCAGTTTTTATACATTTGATCTTATGTGTAATGTTTAGCTGAGTTCATAATATATGAGATTTTTTAAAAAGGTATTTACAAGAATTCTCATTTTCAGTCCCTTCCTTGAAGAAAGAAACTAACCAACCAACTGACTAACCAACTAATTAACTAGGGAGGGAAAGAGGGAGAAGTGTAGCTGTATTACCTGTGCAGCTGGTAAACAATTATGGCACCCAAAAAACTCTTGGATAATTTCTTCTACCCCAATTTCAACTCCTGCCAATAATAGTACAGAGTCTTACAAGAGGCCATTTTACCTCAGCTCTGAAGGCATGAAGATTTAGGGCTACTCACCTCACCACTGATCGTTTCATCAGTGTAATGATCAGCCACTTCTTTAGACATTTTCTGTTTCTTATCTACTACTTGAGCAAATCTTCTTCTATACCCTTGGGGTATAGAAAGATGTCCAGCTCAGGCACCAGTAGTTACCATTGCTTGCTGCACCTTATAGTGGAAAATGTCCTCCATCCTAGGGCTCTACATATTCTACCCAGGCTGAAGCAAAGGAGGATTTTTGTGGAGAAGCTAGTGGAGCAAGCTTACTCATTCGATTGTGGAGCTGAACCTTACTTTCCTGATCACAACCATTTAGCGGTGACATCACAGCCTTCTAGCTGTGACATCATCCACATCAGAGTTCTAAGGCCAACATTATTACCTCATTTTCCCAGAAACTGATTGACCTTGGATTTTTATCAGTCATATTGAACATCATCAAACAGGACAAAAATTATATGTATCCTTTAATTTTTGTGTGTGTCTCTTATTAAAGGATTTCAGTCTGACTGCAAAATGACTACTCATGTGTTTTCTAATGATATTTTGATATGTCCTGCTGTGTAAATAATAATTTGGGGGGAAAGAATAAGTAAAATGACATTTCAAGGGCTTTTTTATTCTGCTCCAATCTGACCCTGGCTTGGGTGAGGAGAATCTCTGTTCACCACCATTTCCAAATGCAATTATTTCCTAGAACTAAGGGGTGGAATCACCTTTGAAAACATCTGGTCAAATTGGGGGAAGTGGGGAGAAAGTCAATAAAAGAAATCAAATAAATCCCCTTGGACTAAGATTTAGACCAGGAGTTCCCAATCTATGGCCCATGAGCCGGACTCGGCCCATGACACCATTCAATCTGGCCTGTTGCCACCTCTGCTGCACCAAGAAGTGGAAGTGGGCGCATTTACATCACCAGTAAAATGTGCCCGCACATGCGCAAACATGCCCGCAGCTGTCAGAAATGCAGAATTGGGTGCATTTACGACAGCCATAAATGTGCCTGCTTCTGCTTCTGGGGAGCCTGATCTGGCCCGCTCAGCTATCCGGGGGTATGGTCAACCCCATGGCATAAATGGTTGGCCACCCCTGATTTAGACAAATAACATCACTTGAATCTAAACCGAAGCTATCATGTTTTGGAAATATTTATAAGAAGACTAGAGTCACTTGAAAAGGCAATTAAACTACAAAGGACGAATGCCAGCAGGGAAAGAGAAAAGTCCAATGAGAGATGGTTTGACTAAATAGAGAAACCATTAGTTTCCATGACCTAAACAGGACTGCTTAGGAGGTGATAGGTCTTGTGGAGGTCATTAATTCAGGCAGCTCCCGTGATTCAGAAGCAATTGCACACCACATGAAAACAGCAGTCTGTTTAACACTTGTGTTAAAACAACATGACCAGACCAGGATGTACCATACACTTGATCTCACTAGAGTGAAGGGTTGGTATCCTTTACTGGTCCCTCTCAGACAGCAAATTGACTTGGGACACCCCTCCAGTTGCCTCTGATCTTAGCAGCAATTCTTACAATTGCTGGAATGAGGGAAAGGAGATGGATTTTCCCCAACCATCATATATTATTCTGAGCTATCCTTATTGTAATGCAGGGGTTCCCAACCTAAGGTCTGTGGGCCAGATCTGGCCCATGGTGCCATTTCATGTGGTCCCCCATCCCTCCAAGGGCATTCAAGAAACAAAAATCGCCACTCTTTTGAAGCTGTTGGAACAAAATGGCCACCCCCATCATGCAAGCAGGGCAAAATGCCCATCCAGCCCTCAAAGCTGACTGAGAGAGAGCATGAACTGGCCCTGGCTTGAAAAGGTTGGGAACTGCTGTTGTAATGCAAAAAGACAATACACAGAGATGGTTTGAGGGAGACACTTACAATATTTTTTGTACTCTCTTTAACGGTCTTGGTGAGGAGGATTGTTAAGATTAAGGATATGCACTTCAAAATTTACTATGAGATTACTGCCCCAACCATCATAATGTCATTTTTTCCTTATACTCTAGACACAGAGTCTCTGTGCAGATTCTCTGCAAAGATTCCTCTCCTTCTTACGTGATTTATGGGCAGTTGTTGGAACACACCAGTTTTATCTGTCTCCTGAGACCTCATAAAATAATAGTGGGCTCAGGCATATGAAGATGAACTGAGTGCAGTGTAAGCTTTCCCTAACTCAACGGTTCCCTTGGTGCCTTTAAAACCGGGTGGAGGAGACCTCCTTGCATAGGTTAAACAAGGAAGGGTTGTTATGAGGAAAGTGACTTTGGAGGTAACAGAAAGATCGGAGCAGACCTATATTCTGGCAAACAAGACAAGACAACCGGTACTTTATGCCTCTTCTGTTTGCCAGTAGCATAAATGTGAGCCTCAGTAAAAGGCAGACATTTAGATGAGAATAGATAGAGTAGACCATACTGCCAACAACTCAACATCGAGTGTCAGGTGGCGGTTAACTAACCTGACCACCCTGAGGACTAATGGCCGTGGGTGGTGAAGTCCACAGGGAAGTGAGATGGTCCCCAAGTGGATTAAATCCCATTTGAATCCATCTCGATGGAGGGCATCAGCTTCATCAAGACTAGCCTGGGACCGAGGAGGACTTTGTGTGCCAAAAGGGCTCAGGACCAGAAAGTGATTCGTGGAACTCAATTGGTAGTATGGGTGTCATGCGGAGACACGGAAGGCAGATGAAAGGCCACTGCATTATATTCTCAGGACAGTCTTTATGGCTGATCTCCATGAAGACTGCCAATATTCGGATACAAAAGAAGAATATTCTGTATTTATAAAGTGGTAGCCTTATTAGTCTGTGTGAGTGTATCAGAAAGTAAACAAAACAACAACAAAAAGATTTTTAAAAGTTGTGGCACCTTAAAGACTAACTCCTGTAATTAAATGTGAGCTTTCATGGTCGGATGAAGTAGACTTAATCCACGAAAGCTCAATTTTAAATACAGGAGTTAGTCTTTAAGTTGCCACAATGTCGTTTTGTTGTTGTTTTTGTTTACTCTCTGATATCCTGTATTTAATATTCCATGCCCTTGGAAAAGGCATTGTGACCATGTAAAGAAGCTCAGGATAGATCTCATTCCCAGGGGGGCTAAATGTGGTTCCAACGCCTGCATTGCTTTTTGTAACACTTAAAATAGTGAACTCTACTGAGAAGATTTAATCAAGCAAGATTTAATTGCCAAGAAAATAATCTCCTATCAAACACAACTCAGCATGAACAAGACTGAACCCTGATAACCATCCTAATCTTATATGTGCTTCTATAGAAATAGGTCTCTTTTAATCACAGGGAGCAGAAATCCAGGAAAATCCACAGCCGTACTCAGGTGTGCTTTAAAACATGTGGAGCTCAAAGTTGTTAAAGGGAACATCCGTCCTCCATCATTACAGTAATTACAAAAATGTGACTATCTAATACAGGAGTTCTCAACCTTTTAAAGCCAGGGGCAGGGTCACACTCCCTCAGACAGCTTCGGGGGCTGGATAGCCATTTTGCCCTTCATCCACCACAGGGCACTTCCTGGTGTGCTGGAGGTGGTGGGGGTGACACATGAAATGGTGCTTTGGGCCACATCCAGCCTGTGGGTTGAGAATCCCTAATCTAATGTGACTCTTTAAACCTGGGTAGCTTACCTCTGTGAGCCAAGATTCCCTTCCCACAAAAATACTGGTTCTGGCCCATGCAGAGAGAAGCTGTCCATGTATAGCAGCCTCCCCCTTTTGAGGTAGTTCCATTTCCATGATTAAAGAGATGATGAGATCATGGCTGGCCCATTTCCCAAACGATGTGTCGGCTCTACATCTTAGAAAGCATGAGTCAGTAGGACTTCATTCACTTTGAGAGCCAGTCTGATTCTTTCTTATCTTGAGATATCAATTCTGGCTTCCTCTAGTAAAAGGTAAAGCTTGCTCAAAAGCCAGTCGTATCTGACTCTAGAGTTCAGTGCTCATCTCTGTTTCAAAGCCGAAGAGCCAGTGCTGTCTGCTTCTGCAGACGTTTCCATGGTCATGTGGCAGGCATGACCGGAGTGCACAGAACACTGTTTACCTTCCCACCAAAGTGGTCCCTATTTATCTCCTTACAATTTCTTGCTTTCGAACTGCTAGGTTGGCAGGAGCTGGGACAAAAAACGGGAGCTCATTCCGTCCTAGCAGTACTCAGGAATTGAACTGCTGACCTGCCAATCTTCTGATCCAACTGCCACCAAAACCGCCGTCAGGGCTACGATTCAAGGCCTTGCGTCCCAGCCTGTTCACAGAAATCTCTAGATTCCACTGGTTGGTTCCAGAGTTCCCTGAGAATAATGTTGCCTTTTTCTTGTCCCAGACAGTTAATGATTGGTGTGTCTTGTAATGAACAGTAATAAGAATAGATTGGTAGCTTGGGATCTTACTTCACAACCCATTAGGCAGGGGACAGAGGTTAAACAGTACCATCACATGTTCTCTATCGCTGTAACTGGGGTAATCTGTCAGTCCTAGAAGAAAGGAAAATATATACCTGAGCTATAACAAGTCAGGTCCTAATCATGTTATAATAGGAAGAACAGAGATAAATAACTGAGCTATCACTTTGATACCTACTTCTGCTTTGAAACAGAGATGAGCACTGAACCCTAGAGTTGGATATGACTAGCTTTTGAGCAAGGGAAACCTTTGCCTTTACCTCGGTTGTACAACACGCATGGTTACTGCAGGGCAGCTCCTCATTAGCATCTGTCGATCTTTGCACTCTGGGATAACTGAAGCCCTGGAAATAATCTGATTCAAGGCTGTGAAATCTCATTTGAAGGTCTATTAATGCGTAGCCAGGATGGCCCAGGCCCCATCCTGTCTCCACAGACTTGAGACACGGAGAAACAATTTCCGAGGGAAATCCATCTCCCAGAACAGGCCACGGAAAGTGCTGTGGAAGAATCAGAAAGCAATTATCTCTAGAAGGGAGATTAAAACAATGTCTGGATTGTTATTCTTCCTCTAACTGCACTCCCCCACCTCCACACCCACACCCACACCCAATCCCTCTCTTCTTAGGAGGCAGCGGGACAGACCGCTGAGGCAGGCACAAGAGTTGGGCAACGATTAGGTCCTTAAAAGAAGGCTTCGAGGCACTTCCGTGAAGAAAGTAATTAGCAAGCTGACATGCTCATTCCCTTTCCCTCGCCTGACCCAAACAAAAGAAATTTTAATCAATGTTATTTCAGTCACACATAAATAAAACATTCCAGCCTTGTGCAAGATGCAAACTCTGAAAGCAGATCACATCCCGGCTACGACTAGTAGCATATAATTGGACTCAGTGTTGAGGAAGAGCCTGAGGCACTGCGTCAAGATAATTTAATGCAAATTAGTCATCCTAATGGACTTTAACCATGTTTTTCTACTCACAATCAAGGTGGTTAAAGGTAGATACAAGGATATACATTTACAGTGAAGCGACAAGGCTATGTTCTTGACTAAGACCCTTTTACGGAGATGCAGAAATGTATGGGAATGTCAAGATTTCTCACCATTCTGAGGCCTTAGTCAAGATTAGTCATGAGAGAATAGTACTGTAGCTCTAAATCACTCTGAACCGATCTAACTTCCCTTTTGAGAGTGAGTGCTAGTTGAGACAGAGTACAGTACAGTTGTACCTTGCTTAAAGAGCATAATGCATTCCACAGGATTGCTCTTTAAGCAAGTTTGCTCGTTAAGCGAAACACCATTGAAAGTGACCAATTGTGACTTGGGGGGGGGGACTGCGAACCCCAATTACTTGTTAAGCGAGTTTTTTGTTGGTTTGACTGTATTTGCTAATACTGTACAGTAAAACCTCAGGTTACGGAATTAATCCCTTCCGTAGGGTTTTCCTTATAGCGAAAATTCCTTATCGTAAAGCGCCCATAGGAATGCATTGAAAAAAAAACTGTTTTGAAAAAAAAATTCCTTAAAATACGGTAAAATTAATTAATTTAGACATTTGTGTGGGTATGTTTTTGAGTGTTTACATTGACCCAAGTATAAGTTGAGTCCAATTTTTGGAGCTCATTTTGGGGGCTTAAAAATCCCAACTTATACTTGAGTATACATGGTAAACACTTTAAGGAAAAAGAAACAGACTCATGACTCATCATTGAGGTTGTACGTTTCACCCTCTTTTCTGTTAGACATTTTCTCTTCTGCTTCTCCCTCTCCAGGAGAAGGTTTTAAACCTATTGATCACCAGCAGGACTGTTTAGCGGGAGCATAGTATGCAAATGTCATTTCCAAAGGCTCTCGACTTTTTTGTTGTTGTTGCAGCTAGAGGTGAGGTTTTCCTCAGAAGAGGTCTTGGGGGACCTCATTAGATGTTGCCTGGGCTTACATCGGCAGTGGGGAGGGGGGGGGACGGCGGCTGTTCTGGTTTTGACCCTCCTCTTCACTTTTGATTGCTTCCCCACCTTGGGGGCTATCAGTTTTGCCTCTCCACTTTGGAGGCAATCAATGGGGAAAAAAACAAGGTTTTCTCCATTGTGGGGGGCAGGAGGGGGCTTGGCTTTTCCATTCCAAGAACAGACAAGGTTTTTTGAGATATCATGGTGAATCCAGAGAGAAATAGCAGCCTCATGGGTCTCACTTTTCCAATTGAATTCTGCTTCCTTTCCCGAGCTCACCTGACAAATAATTAAAATGCCAAGCTAGATGGTGCGCTAATCATGGTCTGATCTGTTAAGTGAGTTTTTACAGTTCCTCTATCTGTCAGCGGCTCTGGCTCCATTCCCCTCCCCCCAGATGGAAAAGAATGCAATTTTCCCCCTTTTAAGCCCATTTACTTGTCTTGTAAAGGCAGACACTTGACACGTGCTGAGCAATTAATACTACAGAAGGGAGGAAGAAGGGGTAATGTTGAATACCTAATAATTACCTTATCCTAATGCAGGGATTCTTAACCTGCAGCCTGTGGGCCAGATGTGGCCCAGGGCACAATTTCATGTGGGCCCCCACTGCCTCCACCACACCCAAAAGTGCCATATGGTGGAGGAAGGGCAAAATGGCTGTCCAGCCCCTGAAGCTGTCTGAGGGAGCGTGACCCGGCCCCCAGCTTAAAAAGGTTGAGAACTCCTGTCTTAATGGATGACTGTTACATGAGTGATTGTTGAGAATTTTTGCACAGAAGGCAAGCAAATCAAAGATCTTCCTTTTTACAGGAGCGTAGTCTTACCTTGGCATGGCTTTTTGTTGTTGTTCAGTCGCACAGTCAATTCCGACCCTTTGCGACCCCATGGACCACTGTCCGCCAGGCACTCCTGTCCTCCACCATCCTCCTCAACTCGCTCAGCTCTGTGCCCATTGTGTCTACAATACCATCCAGCCATCTCATCTTGGGCCATCCCCTTCTTCTTTTGCCCTCCACCCTTCCCAGCATCAAGGCTTTCTCAAGAGAATCCTCTCTTCTCAATTGATGTCCAAAGTACTTTAGCTTCATCTTTACTATTTGACCTTCTAAGGATCAGTCAGGGTTGATTTCTTCTAAGATTGACCGATTTGTTCTCCTCGCTGTCCAGTGGACTCTCAAAACTCTCCTCCAACCCACCACATCTCAAAGGCATCTATTCTTCTGCGCTACATCTTATATTTTCATGAAAGCTGCATGCCCTGCCCCCAATGTTCATTTGTTTTCTTATTTTACTTAATTCATTTTGATTCTGCTCTTTGGAATAAAATGAGAAGAAAGAAGTTGCCTAATATGACATCAGTTCCTTTCCATCTGGTCTAGGTAAGGATAAAGATTGCCCTTCCTTGAAAGCCAGTAGTATCTGACTCTAGGGTTCGGTGCTCAGGTCTTAGGTTGGAAATCCCTGACTTATAGGAAGGAGAGATTTTTCTGGACCTTCAGTCTGTTCGAGCAGGACTCCTCCTCTGCTGCTGGGTCAGATACAACAACTGGCCTTTGCGTCTTCTTTCCTCTCACCCCTTCTCTCTTCCTCAGTTCGCTTTGACAAATCTTTCAAGGCCTGCATCCCTCCGGCTGCTGACAACCATTCAAAGCCCTACAAATTGCCATCCCTATGCTCTGCTGAGCAGCATTTATTTGGGGCGGGGGGGGGGGACTCTCTTGCAAGACAATCGTCCTGACAGTATTTGTTTTTCAGCCTCATTGAGCTGAATTGAGGTGAATGAATTGGGAGAGGTTTCCTTTCCGATAACCCCATTCAATCCTCCGCTAACCAAAGCTCACGCTGGCCCTTCCATGTGCCCCTTCCGTGCGCGGCGTTGAAAAAGGTCTGTCCCCCTGCAAGTCCAACAGAACTGTAGGTCCAGTAGTCATTTCAAGGAATCCATCAACCTGCCAGCAGCTCCCCAGTGGCTCAGTGGGTAAAAGCACTGTGCTTGGAGACCGAAAGGACCAGGTTCAATTTTCCAAGAGCTGCATGATAGGAGACATGAAAACAGCCTCATTCGGGCATCCTCTGCAAATATCCTTTCAACCTAGAGTAATCTCTGACATGAAAACACACACACATCAGCTGCCAACTCCAGTTGGGGAACAAGACAGAGAGACAGCTCACCATTCATCACAAGCCTAACAGAGAAATGTTCCCAGCACGCAGGAGCACGAATGATTCTGTCGCATGCCCAGATGTAGCACTGAAGGGCCTCAGCAGCGCACAAAAAATACTGCTGGCTTTAATAGCACTCAAAGATGTTGTTAATCAATCCGCCCATTCATGCTTCATCTTGCAGCTTTTATCTTATCAATCTTCCAGTTAGCTAGTAAAGACGGCTTTAGCATCTTCTTTTATGGTCCACTTAACGAACCTAAGGATGTGTGAAACTCAAACTTTAACTTAACCAATTTAGAATTCGTTGGAAGGCATTTTAACCTTTTAACTAGCAGATTTTTTTTACAGCATTTTCACTCTTCAAAGAACCCTTATAAATCAGGGTGGCCATTTCTGCTACTTTGTAGAGGCCGGTCCTCAGTTAAAGCATCTTATTCCAGATGTGTGGCTCAGCTCAAGTCTAGTAGAAAAATGCTCTCCCCCACCACCACCACATTACTTTGCAGAGACTGTGGTAGAGGAGTGAATCCTAATGTCAATCTTGTGTTGCTGGCTAATCTTTCTCACATTTGGTCAGGCGAAAAGAACTGCAGAATGAACTCACCCAAAGGTGGCTTCATTTTGGCAGTTTCACATCTGACTTAGATACAGAAGAAGAAGGGCTCAGGAGGTAAAGGTAAAGGCAAAGGTCACCCCGGCTCAAAAGTCAGTCATATCTGACACTAGGGTTCAGTGCTCATCTCTGTTTCATAGCTGAAGAGCCAGCACTATCTGCTTCTGCAGATGTTTCTGTGGTCATGTGGCAGGCATGACTAGACACTGGAGCGTACGGAACACTGGACTGCAATGGCTCAAGTGTCTAAGACACTGACTGGAAGGCAGGAGGTCAGCAGTTTGATACCTGAGTACTGCAGGATGGAATGAGCTCCAGTCTCTGTCCCAGCTCCTGCCAACCTAACAGTTCGAAAGCAAGAAATTACAAGTGGATAAATAGGGACCACTTCAGTGTGAAGGTAAACAGGACTCAGGAGACATGGGTTCAAATCTCACTTGGCCATTGAAATTCTCTGAGGTTAGCAAAGATCAACCTATCCAGTCATGAAAACCTCATGAGCCTCAAAAGCTCTATTAAGCTTACCATTAGTTAGAATAGACTTGATGCCACAAGCTATTTTCAACACAGAACAATAGGAATCACATTGTTTAGTTATTTAGAGAGTTGAATATATGGATAGTTATTACCTAGACATTTCCATACAGATCTCCTACACTAGAATATTCTTGGAAGGCACCTATGTGTATATGAACAAAGAATGCATAGGTCTTTATTTCGCTGCTATTAATGCTTCTTGACAAGCTGAGCAGAAATATGCAAGGAGAAAATACTTATTGACAGAAATCCCCACACCACATGGGCCAATTGAATTCAAGATGTAACCTGCCTTACTAAACCTTAAATCATGCAGACTAATGAACTCATTCATTAACACACATTAGGAAGCAGTCCCATCATGTGCTAGCTTAAAAAACATCACGAATATTCATTATCCAGAGTCTAATGTACCATAACATTGCTTAAAGTAGCAAAGGGAACCAACAAATTGGAGAAAATGGCAATGGTTAAGAAACCCACCCATGTTATCAAGAAAATGGCTAGACCGAGAGAGAGAGATCCAGACTTTAAAATGACTAATAGAAACTGGAATTACAAGGCTAACTATCTTAAGATGGCAATGAAAAAGTCGCTTTTGCAGAATTAGGCACATCTTATGCAATCTGTTCGTGGTGAACAAGATATAGGAAAGATAAAGAATTAAAAATTGGGGGGATCTTAATTTTTTTCCCCCCATTTTTACTTTACATGATTTTATTTTGTGCTAAACAGATGACGCAAATGGCCTTTTAACTAGCATGGGCTAAACCTTTTGGGCTTTCTTATAGAATAAAAAGAGGCTTTTGAAGCAGTTTTGAGAAAGGTCCACTTCAGAAGCGTAGTTTACCTTGGCGGGGCCCCGTATAAAAATTGTTTGGGGGCCCATTATATGCGGGGCAGAGCTAACGTCATGACATCATGATGTCGTGGGCGGGGCCAAAAATAAAAATAAAATAAATAAATAAATAAATAGAATAGAATTAAAATAAACAAACAAACGCACACACACCTCAACCCACCCACCCAAACAACCACAACACAAACCCGTAAATAACTTAAATAATTAAAATAAATAAAGAAATAAAATAAAAATTTAATAAAAATCCACCCACCTACCCAACACACACATAAACCACCCACCCACCCGAAACACAAAACCCTCACTTACCCTCCTGGGGCCACATGGCAAGGCGCGCTGTCCCCGACTGCAGCCTCCTCCTCCTCTTCCGGAGCCGCTTGCCGCTGCTGCTGTCGCCACCACCACCGCCAGACCCGGGTGGTGGAGCAAGCCGGGGAAGGGAAAGGAGCCAAGGCCTTGCCGCCCCTTTTGGAAAGCGCCGCTGGGGCCAACCGGCCCCCGTGGACCCCGCCTTCCTACGCTGCTGAACCGTGGCGCACTCTGCCAGGCGCCCCCAGGCCATTCGGCAGCAGCGGACAGCCCGGGCAGGCCTCAACCTACCCGTGGGAGCTGGGCGGCCCCAGGGGAGGTGCCCTCCTCTGAGGGCCACCATCGGAGCCGCTCCGAAAAGCTGCGGCTCCGACTCTGAATTTTTATTTTTTAAAATTGGAGCCAAAAATGGCTCCAATAAAGTGTGCATGCGCAGAAACTCAATCTGACGCATGCGCAATGCGTCAGATTGAGTTTCTGCGCATGCGCAGTAAATTTTTGCTCCAATTTTTTTTTTTTTGCCGTTGGGGGCCCCCGTAGCCCGGGGGGCCCGTATAATTGATATGGCTGATACGGCGGTAGCTACGCCTCTGGTCCACTTCCACAATCAAAAATCATAACACTCATTACTATAAGTCTTTTAATCCAGGATGCTTCTTATATCCACATCAGACATGCTGCCAAATCATTATTTGCTCAGAATTGGCTGAGAATCTCAGTTTCTTAGTTTGAAATGCCAAGTTTCTAGCCCTTAGGTAGAAGCTTATTCATGTATTATTTTTGAAGTGTTTTTGAAGTGTTTTATGATGACTTGATATTTTGTAACTGTGATTGGGGATGTTTTGAAACATCTCTGAAATGTTTTTTTGTGATGCGATATCTTGTCATTATGATATATCTTTTCTTTGTTATTGTATATTTTGTATCTTTGTTAGCCGCCCAATGTTGCTTGGCAAGTGGGGTGGCATACAAGTCTAATAATAATAATAATAATAATAATAATAATAATAATAATAATAATAATAATAATAATAATAATAATAATAATAATAATAAGAAGAAGAAGAAGAAGAAGAAGAAGAAGAAGAAGAAGAAGAAGGACAACGACGATGACGACAACGATGATGATGTCAGGGCATAAATTGCACGTGTAACGATAGATTAAGCTGCAAAGAAATAGGGTGCTTCACATAACTTCCTTCCCTTCCCTGTCAGTAGCACAGAATAAATTTTGCAAAAATTGGAAATGCACACACATACACACACACAAAACAGCTGGATCTCCAAATTTCTTGGGTGTCAGTGCAAAAACGGACCAACAAAATCAATTGTAGCTGTTGTGGTTTTCGAGAACAAAGACTTCACATATTGGCTCCTTGATTCACATCTGGGACACAGCCTGAAAATGAGGCAACACAAATCACTTCAGACTGAACTGTGGTTGATTCGGAAGCTGTGAATTGGCCTACAAATAAGATGAGGCGCCTAAGGTACAGCCATGGTTCTTACGCATCAGTAACAGCACATCTCCTAACCTAGGACGTTTCTGCCATTGTTTAAAAGTCCATGAAAAAATCTGAATGCGTTTTCACACACACCAAGATTTCCTCCATTTTGCACACCCTTTGAAACAATACACCTATTTTTGCGCCATTTTTGCAAACAGAGGTCTACTCATATGATTTTCACCACCTTCTACGTACACTTTTTCTAAATGCCCTGATTTTAGTGTGCATTTCCAATCAGAGAACATTGACACAACTATTAGGGTAAAGGTCTCCCTTGCTTGAAAGTCAGTTGTAGCTGACTCTAGGTTCAGTGCTCATCTCTGCTTATGGACTAAGAGCCAGTGCTGATTGCATCTGCAGACATTTCTGTGGACATGTGGCAGGCATGACTAGACACCGGAGTGCACAGAACACTGTTTACCTTCCCATTGAAGTGGCACCTATTTATTTATTTATTTATCTACTTGGAATTTCTTGCTTTCGAACTGCTAAGTTGGCATGAGCTGGGACAGAATCGGGAGCTCGGGACTCAGGGGCGTAGCTACTGCCGTATCTGCCGTATCAATTATACGGGGGCCACGGGCCACGGGGGCCCCCAACGTGTGTAAGCAAAAATTAATAAAAACTTCCCAAATTTTAATTATGATGAATAAACATTTCTTTTAATTTTATGCATTTTTTTTTCTTTTGTGAGAAATCTTTACCCTTCCTAAGGGCCCCCAAACAAATTTTTATACGGGGCCCCACCAAGGCATGCTACGCTTCTGTCGGGACTTGAACTGTTGACCTTCTGTCTTAACTACTAAGCCACCACAGTCCCTCTACAATTATTAGAAGGGTGGAAATAAAAGGCTTGTGTTGCCGTGAGCATCCATGTTTCTGTTAGAAGGCAAACCAAAAACCTGCGTCTTCACAATTATGATTCCCTAATGCTGTGCAACGTGCAGAAGGCCGGATGCTGAAGCTGTGTTACCTCATGAATATGTTTTACTTGCCTAGCTCAATGCTGGCCTAATCTAAAATGCACACACTGTGGAAAAGCTTGTTTCTCATGAAATACACAAGTGGTTCCCTTGCAGCCACCAATGTCTCGCAGCTCGTGCTGCCGAATACATTATGGAGTCAGATTGATGAAGATGGAGAAAATTCTTAGCACCGTCTAGCTGTCCTGGCAAGTCTTTGTAATCCACCTCTAATTGCTCTCCCAGGCACAAAGCTGCATAAACACCTGGCTCTTTGCAGGCGCCTCCTGATCCCAGCTAAAATAAATAAATAAATAAAATAACATGGTCTGTACACAAACAAGATGCTTTGCAAGAAATGTGGCTCAAAGCTGCAGGGACACCCTGTCTACTTCCCTAGGTAGGAAAAGACATTCTGGTCCCACACTGCGGGGATGCACTGTTCTCTTCTCAGCATAACAGCATTCACATGCACAGGAGTCAGTGAGGACTTCTTTCGTGTAGAGAACAACCCCTGAACTGCCAAAATGAAGCCACCTTCTTGCCTTTCTTGTTGGCCCAACTTAAGTCCTCATCAGTGCAGACCAGTAAATGAGCTGGATTCTGTATCTCCACATTCACACCGTGTGTTGTTATCCGCTAGCAGCCCCCACTTGAGCATGCTGGTCTCCAACCCTCGGCCTATTCAGGGTCCTCCAGGTGATGTAGGGGAGGTTGAGTTCCTCAGCTATATCCTCCTTTAAGGCTGTTCCTTGTCCAGCGAGCTCCTTCCTCCCTCTTCCAATTTCATTTTGCTCTTACCTGCCCTCTCAAGAGTGTTTGTTCTTGCCATTCAGCTCTTCCTGGATCTGAGCTAGTGAACGTGAGTCACTTATCTGTTCAGAGGATGTCGAGGATAATTCATTTTGACAGTTTCACATCTGGCCTAGACCTGGTGATCCAGTCCTCATCAAACCAGAAGAAGATACAGTATTGGTAAACCACTTCTGAGTATTTTATACATCGCAAACCAGTGGTGGGTTGTTAAAATCTTCACTACCCCACCATGACGTTATCGACGTCATGGGTGTAGCCGTGTCATGACGTCATGATGTCGTGGGTGGAGCAATAAATAAATAAATAAAAATGTCTGCAGATGCGTCAAACCTCCGTTTGACGTTTGCACAGTTCTTTTTTTTATTGTGCATGCGTCAAACCGCTATTTGATGCATGCACAATAAAAATAGAACTGTGCATGCATCAAATGGAGGTTTGATGCATGCAGAGTTCCGGGCAGCCATTTTGGCTGCCCAGAAAAATATTTTTGGAGTGTGCCGGAGAGGTGACCGAACCGGTCGCCCAGAGTTTTAACACACACACACCGGCGACCCCTCCTGATGGGGCGCTACCAGTCCGGGTGAACTGGTCTGAACCAGTAACATCCCATCACTGCGTATATCAGAAGTGACTTGACAGTAAGCAATTTTTATTTATTAACAAAAAGCCAGCAGGCACTAGCCTCCTCCTCCATGAATTTGTCCATCCCGATCCCACTTTAAAGTCATTTGAACTGGCAGACATCATGACACCTTATGGTAACTCAAATGCTCCATTACTCCTCGTTTCTCTGTTTCTGAGCCACGGAAAATCTATTGCCTTGAACTTTGATTTGTTCGCCTCCATGTTTGACCTCTTTTGCTACTGCTTAAGATTCAGTCAATTGGTTGCATAGCAGCATCCATAAGTTCTCCATCCATCACTCCCCATTTTGTCTTCAGTCTAAGTCTACCAACCTCCTCCCTCCTCCCTCTGTCCACAGCACAGACACACTGTCTCTTTGCATGGAAACCTTTTCCTACAACAAGCTGAATTTAACCCATTCAAGTCCGTAATTTATCAGACGAGATCATTTTGTAAATTGATATCTACAGGAGGTAAAACCCGATTACAGCTATTTCTGCTCTGATGATGGCTCCTATCACTGGCAATTAAAAAATACTGTGTAGTTATTCCAAGTAAAACATCCTTAATGGTATTTTTTTTCCAGGGAGGAGTAAATAAAAAAATATAAAGATAATACAGAGAAGGGTTGTAAATAGAAAACATATAGATCCCCTCAGAAATGTCAACCAATAGGGCAGTTTAACCCAAGGGTTCCCAACTTAAGGTCCATGGGGCCAGAACTGGCCTGTGGTACCATTTCATGTGGCCCCTCACCCCTCCAAGGGCATTTGAGAAACAAAATGACCACCCCTTTGAAGCTGTTGGGGCAAAATGGCCACCCCCATTGTGTAGACAGGTCAAAATAGCCATCTGGCCCTCAAAGCTGAGTGAAAGAGAATGACCCTTTAATGGGTTTTAAGTAGACTTTGCTTGATTTTTATAGTTTTATGGTGGGCCAGGTTCAGTTTATTAAAGTTTATTAAAGTTTTGGGTTAACATTGGTTTATCTACTTGCAATTTCTTGCTTTGAGATGGCTAAGTTGGCAGGAGCTGGGACAGAGACAGGGTGCTCAAACCATCATGTAATACCCAGGTACTGAACTGGTGACATGCCAGCCTTCCAGTTAATGAGGTGAGTTGTAGAAAATAAAGCTTCCTAGTTCTGGAGGGGTGTGTGTGTGTTAAAGGTCCATAGTAAAAATGAGAAACTTTTTTTGGGCTACTTAGGCCAGCAGAGTATACCAGAACATTTATGCCCAAGAATATACAGTGATAGCTCCTTATTGACTGTTCCATGGAGGAGATTCTACATAATGGGTGCCAGTACCAAGAAGGCCCTGTTCTCAGGAAATGTCTACTTCAGCATATCTGACATGCTTCAAATTAGAACACCAGGTATGTTAAAAGAAAGCATTGTAGGTATTGTCCCACAGTCTTTTACTTACCAGCACACCTGAAAAGGTGTCTTCAAACTCCAGCCCAGGGCTGTATCCAGGAGAAGGGAGGTGGAAACTGGCATTGCTTGACAACCGCCTTAGCATGGCTGGTGAGGATGAGGTAGAGGATGATGGAGACAAAGACTTTCCATCTGACGGGTCCTTTTTTTCTTCTGGTGGAACTTCAAGATGAGGCCCTGGCTGCTCAGATGACAACTGGTAAAAGACAGAAGCCACTTTTGAGTAGAATTCTGGATATTGCTTGGTCACATTAGGTCTGAAAATACTGTAGTGTATAATCAGCAGCAGACAGCATTTTGCCTTGCTATTCTCCTGTGCTTTGTAAGAGACATTTCATTTTATTGCCTAAATCTCATTTGTTCCTGTACCATGAGGGATTTAATTCTTCTATCCTTGGAGCCCTATCAGAACGATGCTATAGCACAGTTTCGGATATAGCTCCATCCATCTGTCTATCTATGTTAATTAGTTAAATGAGGTGCTACTAGCAAAGCTACCCAGGACCTAGACCAGGGGTGCCCAAACCATGGTCTGTGGGCCAGATATGGCCCATGGTGCCTAATAATCTGGCCCACATCACCCTTGCTACTCCTGTAAGTGGATATTAAATGCATCCACGCATATGCAAAACGCTGCCATAAAGCACCCATGGGTGTCATAAACGGTTACAACACCTGTGGGTGCATTTACAGCAGCATTTTACTTCCGCTTCTGGTGGGATGAACCACGTGGCCAGTCCGCTCAACCACATGACTGCCCCGTGGCCTGAAAATTTTGGGCAACCCGATCTAGACTTTCAGGGAATATTTCCAGTTCCTCGCTTTGAGTGCAGTATATCTTTCCTCTGGTTTGTCTTACACTTTTTCCAACTCCAGTGCCTCCCTTGACTGTTGTTGCTCAAGAGTTCTGTCTGTATCAGGGATTCTCAACCTAAGACCTGTGGGCCATATCTGGCCTGTGGTGCCATTTCATGTGCCCACCCCACCCCTCCAAGGGCATTCGAGAAACAAAATGGCCACCCCTTTTAAGCTGTTGGGCCATAATGGCCACCCCCATCATGCAGGCAGGGCAAAAATGGCCATCTGGCCCTTGAAGCTGACTGAGAGAGCATGACCCGGTGCCTGGCTTGAAAAGGTTGAGAACCCCTGGTCTATGTACTTTTCATTCCTTACCTCAGAAGCATGGGAATCTGTGGTCAACAAAGATGAAAGGGGTAACCTGGAGATGAGACCAGTCTGGTGGGGTATCCCCAGAGACTGGAAAGGAGGTGGGTAACTGGTATGACTGGTTTCCGCAGGCTCATCCCCTTGTGTGGCAGGAGGCAAAGGTGAAAGATGTCGAGGCGTTATTGGTGGCCCTCTTTTGGCTACTGGACGGTGCTCATGGAAGGACACGGTGTAAGCCAGCCTTCCACAATGCATTGCCAAATCATCCGTGCCTGCCCGCAACAGCACCATAATATCACTATAGCGATATAGGTCCTCGTCCCGGCTAGCAAACAGATTCATGCGTGGTTGGTTGGTGCGGGGGTAAATGGCAAAGTAAGCTTCCCCTGTTTTAACACTGTTATTCAGTGAGGAACCCCGTAGGCGAAAGGCCTCAATTCGCAGCCGGGCATCATGGTTTTTGTCATTTTTGCAGAAGCCTGTTTTTCAAAAGAAAATATCTGTAATATGTTGGAATGAACTTAATTGTCAACTCTCTACCCTCCCAAAACCTTGATCCTTGTTTCTTAAAGCAAAGCTGTTACTGCAGTGGTGAAGAAGCTTGCCTTGTTAGCCAGAAGGCCAGCCAGTTGGCAGTTCGAGACCCGGGTACTGCATGACAGATTGAGCGCCTGTCTCTGTTCCAGTTCCTGCCTACCTAGCAGTTCAAAAGCAAGAAACTGCAAGTAGGTAAATAGGTTCCATCGTTGTACTGCTCTAACCATCAATAAGTTTTTCCTCAAATTCAGCCTACGGTATATCCAAACAAGTGTTTTCTGGTTTTTTCCATGCTTTTGTTCGGTGCCTTTATAATTTACATATTAACCAACCCAACTCACTGCCACAAGATAGGTCCCAATTTGGAACTGACATGAGCCCTTTTTGATCAGTCAGATCCTACACATTGTTAGGATCATGTGAAGAAGAGAAGGAATGGATATATCCATTCTGCCATCTTGGCTGGCATCATTCCCCGATGCTGATAAGAACTACAAGTTAAATGGTTCCATTTGGGGAGTGTGTTGTGACCCTATTGGCTCCTCTTGTGCTGGAAAATCTTTGAAGATCAAAGTTCAAAGAAGCATCAGGAACATACTTCAGCAGATAAAGCTCCTCTCCATACACCCACCTTCCAATTCATGGAGGGTGAATAATAACAGAAGTTTATCTCTCTCATTTTTTAGTCAACTATACACAGATTAGGGACTGTGGTGGCTTAGTGGTTAAGACGCTGAACTTGATAATGGGAAGGTTGGCAGGACAGCAGTTCAAGACCCGAGTGCTGTATGACAGAGTGAGCTTCCATCTCTGTCCCAGCTCCTGCCAACCTAGACATTTGAAAGCAAGAAATTGCAAGTAGATAAATAGGTACCCCTTCAGCAGGAAAGGCACCACTTCGGTGGGAAGTTAGACAGGATTCTATGCACTGCCACATGACCACGGAAACATCTGCAGATGCAGACAGTGCTGGCTCTTTGGCTATAAACAGAGATGAGCACTGAACTCTAGAGTCGGATATGACTGGCTTTTGAGCAAGGGCGACCATTACTTATGCACAGAAACCTTCAGCCCATTACACTTTATAGAAGGAGCTTCCCATAGAACTAATTTTCCCCACGAAGTCTTGAAACTCTTAGGGAGCAACATGTACCATGGCCAATCCATGTATCTTGGCCAATCTCTCCAGTTGCCCTACACAATTCCTGTGCTGCCACCCACCACCTTCTTCTTACCTTTGGGCAGAGTGAAGAGGAACTGCCGTTTCTCAAAGGCGTAGACTTCATTCATGTTGCTTTGCTCCACAACGTCTGTTGTGGCTGTGCTGGTAGGCAGGACATCTCCTTCATTTATCTGGAGTCGCACACCAGCGCCTGACCCCTCCAGCAGTGGGTTCTCCACAGTGAGTTTCAGGACATATCTTCCTGTCTCATTAAACTGCACACTCGTCAGTTCAAAGTCCAAGTCCAAGATCTTCTCCTCAATTTTCAGCCGGGACTTCAGCAACGTCAGGGGGATGCGAGGCTCTCCTGCTCTACCAGCCATGGTTTGCAAGATGGGGCAAAGGAACTAAAATAAGCACAGCAAAATAAGAAAGCCAAATGCCTACCTTCCCAGAAATTCAGCTGATGTGCTTCATGAAGACATCTTTCCTTTAGCCATGCAAACACAGAAGAGCCAATTCCGAGTGCTAGCCCCATTCAGCAGAAATACAGTCCTCAAATCTACTTTGTCTCTTGAACAAACATACCCTCATATCTCTAATTTCCTATTCTGTATGAGTTCTGCTACCTGTCAGTAGCCAGTTCATTGTGAATTTTCTCAGGTGGGGAGTAAAACGAAAGGACAAATCCAGCTTTTTCTGGAGAACAATTTAGAAAAGGAAGAGAACACAGGATTATTTTTTTCTTCTACCACAAGGATGAACTTTCTGGAGTACAAGCCATGGAAATAAATAGTCCCCCACCCACCCCTCTTCCCACTGCACAGAAGAAAGATCAAGAAATGCAAAAGGTAAACCAGGCCCTTGCTCTTCTGTTTGTTTGCACCTGGAGTCTTGGTGACTCCAAGCAAAGTGTAACTTGACTTTTCTGGTGGAAAGTGCCAGTCACACCCGGAAAGCAAGCTCAGGACTCACCCATTGTGTGCACTGGAGGGAAGACGGGCCCACAGCGGCTATAGTCTGAATCCAGACCTAGTTGCGCATAAAATCGACCCCTTGAAATCAAGAGGATTGGCTCACACATTGGCTGAAGCCCAGTACATGGTGTTTAGAGTAGGCCCATTGGATTAATGGAATTTATAGAAGGGTTGACTTGCCAAATCCCAAACTGATTCATTGAGTCTTCTCCAGATGCAACTTACCGTACTACTGAATTCCAGCAATTATTTAGTTGCCCCATTTGGAACAGTGAGTCTTCTCACAGTATAAAGACTTGTAGGTCCATCCTGGGAAGCCCTTTCACACACACACCAAAAGAAGGTTGTCCACAAACAGATTTTCTTTTGCTGCTTGCTTGTGGATCTATCTATCTATCTATCTGTCTGTCTGTCTGTCTGTCTGTCTCCTTAATGCTATTCTACCTACCTACTTACCTCTTTAATGCTATTCTATCTATCTGTCTGTCTGTCTATCTATCTATCTATTTATCTCCTTAATGCTATTCTATCTATCTATCTGTCTGTCTGTCTGTCTGTCTCCTTAATGCTGTTCTATCTATCTATCTATCTATCTATCTATCTATCTATCTATCTATCTATCTATCTATCTATCTATCTATCTATCTATCTATCTGTCTGTCTGTCTGTCTGTCTGTCTGTCTGTCTGTCTCCTTATTGCTATCTATCTATCTATCTATCTATCGCCTTAATGCTATTCTCTATCTATCTATCTATCTATCTATCTATCTATCTATCTATCTATCTATCATGATCACTGATCAGTTAACTCTATACCTCTGTACCTGATGTGTATAAATTGATACCATGAAGCCTCACTCCCATGTCTGATGACGTGAACTTGATGCATGAAAGTGAACATTAAAATATAACAGTCTTTCAAAGTGCTACAGCCTTTTGTTTTTGTTTTGTTTATTCTCTGATTAGTTTTATCTGAGAACAAATCACACAATGCTCCCAGGCCAAGAGGAGGGAATGGAAACCCTTGAACAAGGCAGGATGAAGGCAGAATTTCATTGCCACCTGCTTTCCCAGCACTGTGTGGATGGATAATCACAAGGCAGGCCGGTGGTTGTTTTTAATTTTCTGAGCCCCAAGGCTGGCCTCAAGGCGAGCCGTTTCAGAGGTGGAGGGGATAAAGTTCTTCGGCTATAGCAGAGCTCCTCCAGCCGAGTGCAGAGCTGCCGAACTTTGCCTTTAGGACAGCTGGGTTTCATCTCACCCTCTTTGCTGCGATCTTCCGATCAGATGAGAACAGTGGCCGGAACAGCTGGAATAGAGAGAGCTGCCTTACCTCTCAGCCATTAGGTTTTGGTTTGGGGGTGGTTTTGTTTTAGGGTGGTGGTGGTGAGGCTCAGACATTTCTAGGGGAAGTGAAACATGAACTGCATCCAAGGAATCTTTCTACATACGTTGGCTGTATAATGCATGTCAACAATCTGGAATCTTTATGTGTCAAGATTTTTGCCTACCTGCAGTGGAGAAGTTAGCACTGCTTTTTGGAGGCAAGCAGCTTCTGCTACCTTTGGAGATCCTGAGAACAGCAAGGTAATGTTCTGTTTTCCCCCAGCTTGTCTTAAAGTTTTGTGTTTCCTTTACTAATCATCTTTGGCCTAGCCACTGATTGAACTTCTGGGCTATAATCCAGTACCCATTCCTAAGGAATGAGCCCCATTAAACTCAGCTTGAGATGTCCTTTTGAAAGGCCCATGTAGTTTTGGGCTGTTAAGAGTCTCATTTAAAACAAAAAACAAATATCACACACATACAATTTGAAACCCTCCCCTCGTCTTTCACAAACAATAGCTGTTTAGAATTCACTCTGCTTCAAACAGACTGAATTACTGCAGAAAGAAAACTGGTGGTCTATTTCTTATAAAAGCCGAATTCCGTTTGATCCAAAGTACACTAACTATTGTTCTTTTTGGTCCTGAAAGCCCTTTAAGAAATGGTCTTGGCTAATTAGCACTGGACTATTAGAAGAATGTTTTCCTTATTAAGGAGCCTCTCTTTCTATCCCTCTGATGATGAAATAAATGAAACAAGGGTAGTAATCATCATTCTGCCAGGATTTTATAGATTAGAAGCAACTGACAAAAGGAAAGACAATGATTGCATTGTGACTAATACTCTTTTAGAAAAAACTTTCACAGGTGAATTCCAACCCACCCCATTTTGAGACCCTTTCTCTAAAGAAGTTCCTTGGTCTAAACCCAAACATCTTAAAAACGATGTGTTTTGTTTCACTTGAACCTTGTTCTCTGTTCAAAAGTTTAACAGCCTGTGCAATTGCCATTTTGCAGTGGCTGAAGTGGCTAAGACGCTGACTGGAAGGCGGGAGGTCAGCAGTTCGATTCCCGAGTACTGCAGGACGGAACGAACTCCCATCTTTGTCCCAGCTCCTGCCAACCTAGCGTTAGATAAGTAGGGACCACTTCGGTGGGAAGGTAAACAGCATTCCGTGGACTCCGGTGTCTAGTCATGCCTGCCACATGTCCACAGAAATATCTGCAGAAGCAGACAGTGCTGGCTCTTCAGCTTTGAAAAAGATGAGCACTGAACCCTAGAGTCAGATACGACTGGTTTTCAAGCAAGGGAAACCTTTATCTTTATTGCCATTTGGATTACTCACTTAAGGAAAGTTTCACCTGCCATTAAGAGTCCTACATAACAAAGTTCGGGGATGTCTTTTATGAAAAGATAGCACAAAAAAACGAATTTCCCTGAGTTCTGAGCAAGGGAGGCGTCACATTGTAGCAAGGAATCATTTTTGTGGCTTTTAATAAAAAGTTTGTTTTCCTTTCTGGCTTTAAAGTAACAATGCTAGGGGTAAGGTAAAGGTTTCCCTTGCTCGAAAGCCAGTCGTATCCGACTCTAGGGGTCAGTGCTCATCTCTGTTTCTAAGCCGAAGAGCCAGCGCTGTCTGCTTCTGCAGACGTTTCCATGGTCATGTGGCAGGCATGACTAGACACCGGAGCACTTGGAACGCTGTTACCTTCCCACCAAAGTGGTCCCTATTTATCTACTTGCAATTTCTTGCTTTCAAACTGCTAGGTTGGCAGGAGCTGGGACAGAGACGGGAACTCATTCCGTCCTGCAGTACTCGGGAATCGAACTGCTGACCTTCCACCTCCCAGTCACGTCTTAGTGACTTGAGCCACTGCAGTCCGAAATGTTTGTAAATTAAATTGAGGCCTTTATCTTTTAGGCATCCTCTTTTTAAATCACTTAATTTTTAACAAACCTAATGCCTTTTTATAGCTGTATACACATGCAATTTGCTGGACTATAAATCAACCACAAATCCCAAGATAATTTTTCGAGAGTCACAAAATATCGCAGATACTGATGTTGGTGACATTTTATGGCTCCTAGTAAAATGATCACCTGATCACAGTATATAATCATCTCTTTTGTTATATAAACCTCTCTATTGTTGTGTGTTCAGGACAGGACAGGTAAATCCAGATTCTTAGATGAGGGCAATTCCATCCTTTGTCTGCATACATTGCTATTTTATCACATCTCTGTTCTATTAGGAAAGGAAAAAATGAATGGGATTCCCACCCACAGTGTTTAAATCTGAACCTCTGTAGAAAAGCTGTGATTTTTTTGTTGCTGACTTTTTTCAAGTGAGGCTCAGGATTATTCAGCCTTCCTCCCCCTTCCCTGTTCCTTTGAAGTACCCAAAACATGTTTCAGATTTTCTTCAACACCCAGAGGTTAAGTGCTCTAAGTCTTGAGGATGCTTGCTACCCACTGATGAATGTTCATTAAAGAAGGCAGCACTAATCCTTATCGGCAACGAAGGCCATTATTCTGAAGAAATCTGTGTGAGTCAAGTTATGATGTGATTCAAGGAAATGGTTTCGTCACTGCTGCTTCTGTTTTTCTTATGAGTTATCAAGTTGTCTCTGATTCATGGCATCCCTCTGAGTCCTGTCCTCAATAGCCTTGCTCCGTTTCCGTAAACTTCAGGTCATGGCTTCCTTTAGGGCAGGGGTGCCCAAACTACAACCTTTGGGCCAGATCTAACCCCTGATGCCAATTCATCCAGCTCACAACGCCCTCGTCGCTCCTGGAAGCGGAAGTAAAATGCACATTTTACTTCCACTTCCTGGGGCGACGAGGGCGGCACAGGCTGAGTGATTTGGTGTCAGGGGCTGGATCTGGCCTGTGGGCCATAGTTAGGGCACCCCTGGTTTATGCCTAAAAATCTATCTCATCCTGTTGCAAAACATATCTCTTGCAAAACAGATTGCAAGGCGTGTTTTACTTCCGGTGGGAGGAACCACGTGACCAGTCTGCTGAACCACATGACTGGCCCGCTGAACCACATGACTGGCCCATGGCCTGAAAAGTTTGGGTACCCCTGGTTTAGGGAGTCAACCCACCTTGTAGTTGATCTTTCTCTTTTCCTACTACCTTCATAGGGACTGCAGTGGCTTAATAGGCAGGTGGCAGGTCAGCAGCTCAATACCATATTTGAAGTTCCTTTGCTTTGACTTGGTGTTAGATCACTGACGAGGACTTAAGTTTGGCAGTACAGGGTTTGATTGGGACAAGGAGGAGGAGGAGGAGGAGGAGGAGGAGGAGGAGGAGGAGGAGGAGGAGGAGGAGGAGGAGGAGGATGAAGAAGAAGAAGAAGAAGAAGAAGAAGAAGAAGAAGAAGAAGAAGAAGAAGAAGAAGAAGAAGAAGAAGAAGAAGAAGAAGAAGAAGAAGAAGAAGATTTTTTTTCTCATGTCAATTTTCTTTACTGTCCAGCTTTCATATCCATATATGATGATCACAAACACAATAGTTGGAACAATCTTAGCCTTGGTCTCCAGTGAGACATCCTTACACTTAATGATCTTTTCCTATTACTTACCTTCCATGTCTCAGCCTTCTGTTTTCTTGGCTGGAAGCCTCATTTAGGTTGATGATTGAACCAAGGAATACAAACAAGGAATGCTGCCAGCCCATTAAAGAAAACCCTTGAAAGCAAACCATGAATCAAATCCTTTCTGGCAAGGCTCCAGCTTTGTTTGCTCTCCATTCATTTGCCTGAAGCAACTGGTGCAAAGAACAGTGGGTGCGGCGGAGGAACAGACGAGTCCGAAGCTGAAGGCATGAAAAAGGTTGAGCCTGTTAGCTTTGTAAAGTGCCAACTGGCTGTGCCAGAATGGGTGCTCTGTGGTGCAACAGGTGCCCTGGAATTTAATAGCTTTGCAGCTTGGCGCTTCATAATCTCCCCCACATCTGCAGCTGCTCATTTTCATTGGCACCTGTACAAACAGCACAGGCGGAAACAAAGTTAGCCCTAATGAGCACGACAGCTTGTTGTTGTTCGGTAGCACAGTCGAGTACGACCCTTTGCGACCCCATGGACCATCACATGCCAGGCTCCTCCGTCATTTGCCATCCTCCCTAGCCTGTCCAGATCTACACCCATTGTGTCAATGATGTCATCTAGCCACCTCATCCTCTGCCACCCCTACTCCTTTTGCCTTGTGTCTTTCCTACCATCAGGGCCTTGTCCAGTGAGTCCTCCCTTCTTATTTGATGGCCAAAGTACTTCACCTTCAGTATTTGTCCTTCCAATGAGCAGTCAGGGTTGATTTCCTTCAGGATGGACTGATTTGATCTCCTTGCAGCCCAGGGAACTCTCAAGAGTCTCCTCCAGTACCACAGGTCAAAGGTGTCTATTCTTCTGCGCTCAGCCTTCCTTAGGATCCAGCTCTCACAGGGCAACATAAGTGTCCACAATGCAACCCAATCAAAGCTCCTATGAAGCTACAGGAGTCAGGTTAGCTCTCTGCCAAATCATGGAGGGATCATGAACTGGGAAGTGGATTGTGCTCCACTAGCAGGAGGCAGGATACTGCTCATGGGTGAAGGGAACAGGCCAGAGGATAGTGTAAAAGGAAAGCAGAAGGCAGCATGGCCTAAGGGTTAGAGTTTTGTGCTGAGAGGATATAAGAGAACATCTGTGCCAAGAATGGTCATCCTGGCAGCAACTGAGATTTATAGTGAGCATTGCACTGCTTACTGTATTGTTATATTTATTGCATTATACTGTATGATTTTTGATTATGTTTATTACCTCTGATTGTCTGATATGTATGGTTTCTGTAAACCGCCCTGAGTCGGTTGCACCGAGTAGGGCGGTATACAAATCGAATAAATGAAATGAAAAATGAAATTAATTTCTCCTGTCCTAAAGTGACACCTCCTCCTCCTCCTCCTCCTTCTTGTACTGTATCCGATTGAGATGGTTAGATGGCATTGTTGATGCAATGGGCACAAAGCTGGGCAGGCTGATAAGGAGGATGGAGGATAGGGGTGCCTGGCATGCAGTGGTCCATGGGGTCGTGAAGGGTTGGAATCAACTTTGTGACTGAACAACAACAACAACCCTAAAAAATTCAAAACCTGTTTGAAATCTCCCCCTCCACCCCAAATTGAAAGGCCACGTGCAATATGATTTCATTTCCACCCTCCGGTCCTTTTCCTGCCTTCCCCAGTCTTTCCAATTCCCTGTTGTTCTTTTAATTTTGGCAAGAGGCAAAGTGCTCTCTGGGGAGTGATAAATAGGGGGGGGGATGAAGATTACACATGAGCTTTATTGCATCCATCAATTTCATCTTGGGCAGTCCCCTGGATCAAAGCTTTTGCATTCACAGGCAGAGGTTAGATGGAAGAGCAAAAGGATCGGGTTTCGGGCAAACCCTGGGTGGAGTGCGGACTCCATGCTGGGAGAGGAGAGAAGAATTTGGATCGCACAAGGCTGTCGTTGTGTACCTTTCCTTTCATCATCCTCTTCACAGCTTTGTAGGCAGGAGGGCACCCCATTTCCCAAGCTGATAACTACCCTTTTGTCTGGGGATGGTGTTACTTCAGAGTTCCGAAAAGTTCGTTTTTCTGGCCTACAACTCCAAAAATCTCCCAGTAAGCTATGCAAAGAGTATATTTCTCCTAGCTCTGGAAATAATTCTCAGTTGTATGACCAGCCATATACAGTTGTCCTGGCAGAAATCGGATCAGGATCGGTCCCATTATCCATTACACTGTGCAGATCCTGTTAAATGCCTCTAGGTAAAGGTAAAGGTCGCTTGAAAACCACTTGTATCCGACTCTAGGGTTCAGTGCTCATCTCTGTTTGTAGCCAAAGAGCCAACGCTGTCTGCATCTGCAGACATTCCCACGGACATGTGGCAGGCACAATTAAACACTGAGGTGCACAGAACACCGTTTACCTTCCCACCAAAGTGATCCCTATTTATCTACTTACAATTTCTTGCTTTCGAACTGCTCGGTTGGCAGGAGCTGGGACAAAGACAAGAGCTCACTCCATCCTGTAGTACTTGGTTATCGAACTGCTGACCAGCCACCTTCCAGCAGATTAAGGTTTCATTAGATTATCCTGTTTGCCACATGGGGCATTAGAGACATCTTCCTCCCAAAATCCTACCACCTTCTTCATTCCAGTGTGAATTCCTCCTTGTGTGTGTTTCCCACCACCCACCCAGAATGTTTTATAAATTGTGATTTAATCATATTCATCACTGGTGTGAAAGATGTTGATCTGTTCATTAGCTGCATTTCTATTTCTCCATTCCATCAATGAATTCAAGGCAGGAATTGCATGGCTTGCTTTTATAGACCAGGCTGGAGAGAAACAACCGAATACACAACATTCACAATGGTGCAGACCTGACTTTATTTGTGCTACACAACGATCCTTTGCGGTAGACAGGCTGAGGAAGTACGTCACCCAATGGTGACTCTGCAACTCTGAACATACCCCCCGCCCCAAGTTCTCTGAAGAAAGACGTCAGCTGCATGAACAAAAGTCTCACTGATTTCTTACGCATTGCTCTTTTTTTCTTGCTGTTAAATCTCTTGGTGATTTGCGGGAGATCAGAAAAGATTTAAGAATATAAGAGCTCTTTGATTCGCCCTTCTAAACTAGGCTGCTGCCAAACCTAAAAGAATCAGGAGCCGGGAACGAGGGAGATTTTTGAGTAACGCAGTTTGAAATCAAGAAATTGCAAATAGATAAACAGGGACCACTTCAGTGGGAAAGGTAAACAGTGTTCCATGTCTAGTCCTGCCTGCCACATGTCCATAGAAACATCTACAGATGCAGACAGTGCTGGTTCTTTGGGTGTAAACAGAGATGAGCACTGAACCCTAGTCAGATACGACTGGCTTTTGAGCAAGGGAAACCTTTACCTTTTAATTGCAATCGTGGATTGAAGACTAAAGGGAGTGTGTGCTCAGAGGTATATGTTTGAGATATATGTTTAACTCCGCCCTGCCCTGTATTAAAATGTAACATTCTTTTCTAGCATCACACAAAAATAGTTTACTCACAAAAAGGAACAGGGAACTGCTATTCGAGAGGACAGTAGACCAGTGGAGAAGAATGATTCTGTTTTTACATTGTATTGACAGCCAACCAGGTTTTATTCCAAACTTATATCAGAATTGTCCAAAGCACGCTATACAATCTGCAGACTAATTTCAGCAGCATGGATAGCTTCTGTAAAGAGTGGACTAAAATCTGGATTGGATTGCTCACCCCAGTGACACTGGAGTCACCATCCTTGTGAGGGTATGAATAGATGTCATCATTATACATGTTAATAATAATAATTTTTTAAAAAAACCAGGACTTCGGTCCTGCAAGACCTGGATTCATGATAACTGGGGAGTTTGATGCTCAAATTTCTACAGAGAAACAACACCGTCAAGCTTATATACATTTTGTGGTAGAACCCTCCTTTTGCCCAAAATGTGACATATACAAATCTTAATGAGTGAGGGGTTTACACAGAAAGAGCCTCCTCGAAGATTGTGGTAAATTGCACATTCTTGAACCATAATTCAGCAGAAGGAGAGAAGTAGCAGCGGATGCTGAGAGAACTAAACAAGAGAATGACCCTCAGCTGAACAGATATGAGCCTCAAGTCTGCCGACTCAGATCCAGGAAGAGCTTTATGGCAAGAACAAACATTCCTGAGGGTACGCAAGAGCAAAACCAAATGAGAAGATGGAGGAAGGAGTTGACTGGACAAGGAACAACATTAAAGGAGGATATGGCTGAGGAATTCAGCTTCCCCTACATCCCTGGGAGGACTCTGAATAGGCTGAGAGTTGGAGTCCCTAAATGCAAGACAAATATGCTCAAGTGGGGGCTACTGGTGGATAACAACACGCTGTGTGGATGTGGAGAGATACAGAATCTGACTCCTTTTCTGGTCTGTTGGTTACTACCGGAAACATTGTACTGATGAGGATTTAAGTCTGGCCAATGACAAAGGTTGCTTTGGTTTGGCAGTTTAATGTCTGATCTGGACATGAAATAAGAAGAAGAATCATATTTGAACAGGAGAGAGGGATGTGACATAACTGATTGAGAAACAATTGTGAGGGATTAGGGCAGTGATGGCACACCTTTTATAGACTGAGAGCCCAAATTCAACAGAGTGCCACATGCCACAGAGAGACAGGCCAAACTCTGTGCAGGGGGGGAGGGAGGAAGTGCTCCCATTGGGCTGCTGGGCAGAGGGGCGGGGCAAACTCTATGTTGGGGGAGGGAGTAAACGCTCCCATTGGGCTGCCTGGTGGAGGGGCAACGCAAACTCTGTGCTGGGACAGCATATGGACCCACAGAGAGGGCTTTGAATGCCCCCTCTGACACACGTGCCATAGGTTCACCACCACTGGACTAGGGTATGGAGAAGTACCATATCCTGTTAACTCTTGTGTCAACCTCTCTAGAGTTCCAAAATGCTCCCTTTTTGACCAAGCTTGTTGTTGGTTTATATAATTTGTATTTCCACCAAAGGTTCAGAATTTTTCTTAGCGCCCCCACCCCCCAAACTCCACTAAGGATAATAGCAAATGGCTTGTGGATTGTAATACCCTCCCCTTCAAAAAAAAATTCAAACATTGCGCAGAAGACCAAATGAAACATAATGATCTAAGGCAGCTGGATCTGCAGATCTCACCCACCCAATGATCCTACAGGAAGATAACAGCAATTAATTAACACACTGTCGAAAGGCCATAAAAAGGAGGGTTATGACCTCAGTTTGTGGGGAAGGGAATTGCTTGGTACAAAGATTAAGAGGGAGCGTGATAGCGATCTTAGAATATCTGAGGGGATGTCAGGCAGAAAACTGGCACAGATTTGCTCTTTGTTGTTCTAGAGTCCAACTTGGCAAAGTTTAATTCGAGAAAAAATTGCAGTTTCTCCATTTCAACTCCACAACCAGCCGGCATGGTAACTAGTAATGTTGGTGCAGTGACTCTAGGACATGTAATTTTAAAAAGGACTTTCCCCAAAATCACCTCCAGAGGACAGAAATACAGCGGAACCTCAATTTTTAAAATGAATGTGTTCTCCGGGACTTTTCATATTACGAAAAATATGTAAACCGCATTTCCCATAGGAATGCATTGAATGCAATTTCCCATAGGAGTGCATTGAAAACCAAAATACATTAACCAAAACACGTTTTTTCCTAGGAATGCATTAAAAACAAATTGTTCCACTCTGAAAAAAAATCCATAAACCGACATTATTGTCAATGGATTTTCATTCATAAACCAAAAATTACATTAACTGAGGTGTTCATAAACCAAGGTTCCACTGTAGGTGTAAGGTTTCAGGAAAGCAGGTTTCAGCTGAAATTTCCCACTGGGAAGAGTTCTTTGACATTGGAATGGTCTGCCTCAGGAAACAACTTATTCCTCCTTGCCAAAGGTATTTCTTTAAGATCAACCTGGAAGGCTATCACTAAACAGGGCCAGCCCAATTATTAGGTAGCATGAAGCAACTGCCTCAAGTGTCAGATGCTGGGAAAGTGGCAGCAGCTGTAACTCTATGACTTTTCTTTGTTTCAAACCAAATCACATCCTATCTGGTTATTTGCAATTATAGCATTATTTTTACATACTATTATTGTGGGATTACTGGTGCATTTGCAAAATACGCCATAAATATTCAGAAGGGAGATGGGGAAAAGTGACTTTTCCGTGATCCTTTCATCTTGCCCAGCGAAATACAAATTGTCTGTTAACTGGCCGACTTCACAGGTCTAAGATTTATGGTTATGACGATGCTGGGGAATTCTCCCATCTTTCCTCCTCCTTTTGAGGAAGAAGGAAAAGTCCTGACCTCTGAATTACTCCCGAGATTTATGTTTGCTCTGTTAAGCAATGAAAACACCCAAACTGTGAGCGGGTGGGGAGAAACCCAGTTGAACGTATCTTTAGTTTCTTTAATCTCCTTGTTCCAGTCATGACCCAGTCTTTCATGAGCAAGATTTTTTTTTAACAAAGCCACCAGTCTCAGTTCCCCTCCTCCTTTGTTCTCATCAGCTGTTGAAACAGAGCAAAGAGTCACTTTGAACTAAGTTCTCCAGAGCTGAGGTGGGGGGGAGAGAGAGAGAGAGAAAGAGAAGTGATGAAAAGAAAAGGGGTCAGTAGATAAGGGTACAGTTCCTGCAGCTAAATGTAAAAGGTGTTTTTTTTTTACATCTGGCAGCTAAACTGGATCAGCTGCAGGATATACCCTTGTAAATCCCCCTTAGAGTTAAACCTATAGATTTGCTTTTTAACCAAAACATAAATATCTTTCTGTATTTTCTGCTTTTGCCTTGTTTTAAAGAAGAAAAAGGCATGTCTTCCCAAGAGCCAGCAAACGAGGACCTATCCATCGATGGCAACCTTGCGTACGATGATAACTGGTACATGTATGGACCAATCGGAGACCAAGATGAGTGAGTATTAAAATATTTCTTTCCCAAGTGGAATGCATGGATGGGGGGATGGCGTTTCTCTTGGGGCTTAATGCTCATACAAATTTCTCCCGGAAACTCCTTCCAACTATTTGCAAATTGTGATTAAGAACTTTTTTTTCGAGGATTCCTATGTCTAGTGTATTTTGGGATATCTCCCAAACTGTTACGTTTTATGGTTTTTGAGGTCTGGTTTTTAATGACATCTGAGAATGTTTTTTGATGGCGTTTATATGACTAGAGACATGTAATGATACATAGTCTTTATAGAACACATACTGTGAATATTTCAAGATTTTGACAGCTTCTGATCTTCTTTTTTTGTTACCTGAAATCCTGGGGTATTAAAAGGTAGACCTCTAGAAATAAGCCAACAGTTTTATGTTGACAAATAATAATAATTTTGTGTCAGAAATTATTCTGGGTTGAAAAGGGTTTTTTGCTGGAGAAACTCCACTCAGGGGATGCCCGAATGAGGCTCCTTTCATGTCCCCAAGATCTTTTCCCAATGAAGTGGTCCCTATTTATCTACTTACAATTTCTTGCTTTCAAACTGCTACGTTGGCAGGAGCTGGGACAGAAACGAAACCTCACTCCGTCATGCAGTACCCAGGTCTCAAGCTGCCGACTCGCCAGCCTTCCAGCTAAGAAGACGAGCTTCTTAAGCACTGAGCCACTGCAACCCATGCTGATAAATACATTAATAGATCTCAGTTATTCTAAAACCAAGTAAATCTGCTAAATTTTAATATTTGCAGATATTTGCTATTATTTTGCTTTCCTAGCAAAACTTTAATACTCCATGACTCCAATTTATTTACTTCTTTATCAAGATGTGTTTTCTCTATATCTTCCCTCTTCTGATTTATGTTGTCAACACGTTTCACAAATAAATGTCGTACAATTAATGTCCCAATGTGCTCCGAATAGGTAGAATTTGTAGTATATGCCATTAGAGCTGAAGAGAAAAGTTATTCTCCATCATTTTCCCTCTCGAATCAAGACTAGTGCCTGCATCATTATCATCATAGTCTTTATCATCATCTTCATCATAAAAAACAGGGGTTCTCAACCTGTGGCCGACGGCCCAGGTGCGGCCCACTGCACCTTTTCATGTGGGCCCCCACTACCTCCACCAGAAGTGCCATGTGGTGGAAGAAGGGCAAAATAGCTGTCCGCCCCCCGAAACTGTCTGAGGGAGTGTGACCCAATGGCCCCTGGCTTTAAAAGGTTGAGAACTTCTGTTCAAAAACAACAAGAGCGACAGTTGTCTCATTGATGTTCTCTGTTGCCAGGTCATGGGATATGGGTTGTTACTAGTTTAGTTCTACCTGTTGCTTCTCAGTCCTATTTACTGAGTAGAGTTAGAAAATAAAGGGTGGGTGTTGGATTTCACTGATTTATACCCCTGTCTTCACTCTGAATTGGCTTCATGATGATTCCTACACTCCCATGGTTGTTCACTTATAGGAGAGAGAAGGGGGAGGGGAATAGGACCAATTTGCTCCCTTACTCTCTATTCCCTCCCTTCTCTCCATATTTGCAAGGAAAAAAACATTCTGCAAAGATTTTCTAGAGTGACTCAAACTAAACAAATCCAGTAGGGAGTCCTAGTTCATACACCACCTAGTTCAACTATGGAAGATGCGGTGACGGCCATTCACTTGAGTAGTTTTAAAAGATCAGGTACATTCAAGGTGGGATAATTCTACCTACGGCAACTGATGGTCCCCAGCATCCTAGGTACGACACATCTAAATAACATGGCCACAATCTATTTAGCAAATTCCTCTTGTGCAGCAGGCAATTGTGCTAATTATTGGACTTGCACAAGAAAGTTCCACTATCTCCTTGCACATGTGTAAAGTTTTGTTATGTTCAAGGGAACAATCTCCAACTTGCATCACAACAAACCAAAAGTTGAACTGAGTCTTACACCTGATGCTCCACCATCAATATCCTATTTAGGAAATGTGGAATAGAAGAGAAAATCATAAGTGTTCTTCTTGCTCTGTTATGTTCCCTTGGTGCGCCCAGCCTTGTGCTTCTTGCAAGATCAGTCATGCAATATGCAACCTGCCAGAGCAGGAAAGGATGTTTACATGATTGCCATTCTGTTCCCAAATCCTGTAAATCCTAAAGGTGTACTGGAATACCTACTGGCGAAGACAAGTTTCTGAGCTTTCCATTGGGTTGTTGGGTTGGCCATTGTGGCAACCACATACTGAACTGGATAGGTCTTTGTTCTGATCCGGCAACATGCTTCTTATGTTCTTATCATGGCAACACCAGAATGAGCTTTAGTTAGTCCTCTTTGGTTTTAAGTAGGTCAGCATCTTAATACATCCCATTGTGACACTGTGTCCCATAGTAACTTCCAAATTCATTCATTCATTCATTTCGATTTATATGCCGCCCTACTTGGTGAAAACCAACTCAGGGCTGCTCACAACATACAATAAAATACTGTACAATGTAACAGTTCAATAATACAATATCACAGTATAAAATATAGTACAATAAAATAAATATAAACACAATATACTGAAAAGGGCACACTTCGTAGTCTTGGGGCAATCTCTTACACACACACATACACACAGAGTGCACTGGAACTTTGGCCTAGACTGGCATTCCAGCTGTTCTTCAATTCCCAGAAGCCCAGGAGGGCTGGCTTGGGCTTCTGATAATTGAAGTCCAAGAACACCTGGAGTGTCAAGGTTCACCATCACAGGCCTAGACCTTGGAAATGCCCCTTCCTTTGGACTCCTACTTGCAAAATTCCCCAACCACAGGACTGGTGGGAGATTTAGGGCATTAAGGTTTTCCCCATTGGTGTCCAAGAATATAGGAAAATGCATGATTCAACACATGCTTTGACTACATAAGGCACAGCAGCGTTGCTGATGTGCCCTAGGAAGTGTCCTGGAGGAATGGAAAATGCAATATGCTTGAAGGGTAGAATTCTTACTCATGTGGCTTTTCAGTTTGTGTTGAGTATTAATTAGATCAGTGGCCCCCCAACTTCCTGGGACATGAGGTCACATTAGGGTGGTCAATGTCTAAAGAAGGTCATACCTTAAAATCAAAATGATTAACCTATCAAATAAGTCAACAGGTGAGCTATTTAAAGCCCTAAAAGATAATGCCATTAAAGTGTATTCAGTACGCTAGGACTTTTTGAAAATGCAGCACTGGCCACAGAATTGGAGATGGTCAGTTTACGTTCCAATTCTAAAGAAGGGTAATGCCAAGGAATGTTCAAGCTATCGTGCAATTGGGCTCATCTCATGCACTAGCAAGGTTCAAGATCCTATATAAGCTAAGCTTCAGCAGTATGTGGATCAAGAACTTCCAGAAGTACAAGCTGGGTTCTGAAGAGGCAGGGGAACTAGAGACCAAATTGCCAACATTCGCTGGGTCATGAAGAAAGCAAGGGAGTACCAGAAAAATGTCTACTGTACAACCTTTGATTGTGTGGATCACAACAAACTGTGGCAAGCCTTTAAAGAGATGGGAGTGCCAAACCTGTTTTACCTGTCTTCTGAGAAACCTATGTGCGGGTCAAGAAAAGAGAGTTTGGACCATATATGGAACAACTGATTGGTTTAGAATAGGAAAAGGAGTATGATAAGGCTGTATATTGTCACCCTGCTTATTTAACTTGTATGTAGAGCACATTATGCATAATGCAGAACTGAATGAATCACAAGCTGGAATTAAGATTGCTGGGGGAAATATCAACAACCTCAGTTATCAGATGACACCCCGTTAATGACAGAAAGACAAGAAGATCTAAAGAGCCTCTTGATGTGAGTTAAAGAGTGCAAAGGTTGGCTTGAAACTCAACATCTCAAAAACCAAGATCATACTATGTTAGCCGCCCTGAGTCGCTCTGCAAGTAGGGCGGCATACAAGTTTGAATAAATAATAAATCATGGCATTTGGCCCCATCACTCCCTGGCAAACAGAAGGGTAAGAAATGGAAGATCCCTTCTTGGAATCTAAGATTGCTGCAGATGGTGACTTCAACCATGAAATAAAGACACTTACTTACTCCTTGAGAGGCAAGCTATGGCAAACCTAGGCGGCATAATAAAAAGTAGAGACATTACCCTCCCAACAAAAGTCTCCATAGGTAAAGCAATGGTCTTCCCAGTAGTAAAGATGGTGATGTGCATCCAAAGGAAAGAGACATGCTTAAGGGGGGGCCAGTGCCCATTCAAGGTGGCTCACCAATGGGCTTGCCATTATTTGAGAAGAAACCTTTCTGGCTTCCGGTACTTGCCTTGACCAGTGGTGAGAGTGTGGACCAGAATGCACACAAAACTCTAAAAAAAAAACCACAGCCAGGCGGAGGGGGTGGGGAACAACTTTTCCACAGGTCAGTGACCCAAGACAGACTCTCTCTTCATACTACTGGTTGTTTAACCAAGGGGTGGGTGGGTGTAGCTGTAGGGCAAAAGGTCTTTTCCGGAGGAAACTAAACAAAACGAAACACTCCATTCTACAGTCTGGCTGTTTTGCCAAGCCCCAGGTGTAACAAAAGAGCTTACCAAAACCTCTAACTTATTACCTTTACGGATGAGAGTTTTTTTGCTTCCCTTTTCCTGCCGTTATAAGTTTTAAATTTTTTAAATTTTAAATGTACAAAAATGAATATAACCGTTTTAACAAGGAGTTACTTCAGTGCCCGAGACCAGCCTTTTCCTCCCATTATCGGTGAGTTACTTTCTGTGGTTCCTTTTTGAAGCAGGTTTCTCTCCAGTCCGCTAGAATGATCACTTCCAAATACAGTGGTACCTCGCTTAAAGAGCATAATACGTTCCACAGGATTGCTCTTTGAGTTTGCTCTTTAAGTGAAACACCATTGTAAATGCCAAATTGTGGGGGAGATTGTGAACCCCGATGTATTTGTTAAGCGAGTTTTTGGTTGGTTTTATTTGTTAAGCGAAGCGGACATTCAGAGAAAATTCTGCTCTTTAAGCGAGTTACTCTTTAAGTGGGGCGCTCTTTATGCGAGGTTTGACTGTATTTGTACTGTGTGTGTGTTTCTGGCTATTTTGTTACCCCTACATTCAGCATTTATTTCCCTTATTAATCAATTCTATACAACTCAGAGAGGAAAGTTGAGAAATAAAATCCAGAACTCCTTCGAAATGATATTTGGCTGTGCCCCTAGCTTTACTATTTAAAGACACAGCACACTGTGCACCCCATATAATGCCAGCCTATAAGAACAAGAACCTTGGATCTCTTTTCACATCAACAGTGGTAATAGAGCGGGAATCCTCAACCTTTTTAAGACAAGGACCGGGTCACCCTCCTTCAGACAGCTTCAGGGGCTGGATGGCCATTTTGCCCTTCCTCTACCACATGGTGGTGGAGGTGGGCCACATGAAATTGCACCGCAGGCCACATCTGGCCTGTAGGTCGCAGGTTGAGAATCCCTGTGATAGAGGAAGTGAAGAAGATGGTGCTGATGAAGATAAACTAACCAAACTAGATTGGTGTGTCTCTCCTTTTCCTGTTGTTTGTAATGCTTTCTTTTTTATTCCAACTAATGAAGACTCTTGGTTCCTCCTAGTATTTAGCTTTCTGGGAAGGCAATACCAATTCTAAAGATTAGTTATAGGATACTCAGAAAATACCCCCTATCTTTTGTCAAATTATAAAAGCAGTTCTTGATTTGTTTAAACCTCTTCGTATTTCTGCTATAATTCAGTATTTTAATGATATTTTGGTAGCTTCTCCTCCAGCAGAAATCTGTCATCAAGACTTTTTGGTATTACTCCAGTACCTTGTACAACTAGGACTCAAAGTCTCCAAAGCTAAGTTACAATGGGTTTCTCCTTCTGTTAAATATGCTGTCTAATGAAAGTCATTCTGTTACTGCCAATAGGGTCCAAGTGGCACTTTATGTTCCACTGCCGACCACAAGGCATAAAGTAAATATTTTTGGAATGGCAAATTATTAACGGAACATTCCAACTTCCTACATTCTCCCAGAATTGCCCAAAAGAACTCTGGGAGTTTCAGCCCACAATCACACACTTACAGACACCTGCAATGGCTTAGCAGTTAAGACACTGAACTTGACAACTGGAAGGTCAGCAGGTCAACACTTCGAGACCAGAGTGCTGCATGACAGAGTGAGCTCCCATCTCTGTCCCAGCTCCTGCCAACCTAGCAGTTGGAAAGCAAGAAATTGCAAATAGATTAATAGGTAGCACTTCGATGGGAAAGTAAACAGCGTTTCGTGCACTCTTGTATTTAATCATGCCTGCCACATGTCCACAGAAATTTCCAGACATAGCATCTGACAACAATAATGGACAAGATGCAGCCTTTTTCTTATTCAAGCTGAAGGCTTCACTTTTCCACTGCATTCTAGCTGTGCTCTAAAATAGTGCAATGACTTTCTCCTTCATCTTTTTTTAAAATTACAAATCCATATCCTGTTATATTTAACGATGAAAGTGAATCCAACAACTTCTAAGTAGAAGAGAACCACAGGAATCCTCTGTGGTGCAGTCATGAGGGAGAACTCAGTTGACTTGGGTTTGAATCCCTACTTAGCCATGAAAGTGTGTGTGTGTGTGTGTGTGTGTGTGTGTGTGTGTGTGTGTGTGTGTGAGATTGGTAAAACCATTCCTTAAATACCTCACTTGCCTAGTTGAAAGCCTTAGGATGATAAAGACTTGACAACACAGATCAACAATTACAGGAGAAAACCATTAAATGAACAGAACGTTAAGTCAATCTTATCCCATGGCTAATGGATGTATGGTAGGTGGGACTAGCTTGAGATCTAAAATATCCCACCTATCCTCCATGATGGAACCTAATGTCCAAAAACCCAGTGTGGATAGTGTGATAGACAGGGATTCAAGAGGCCTGGGTTTGAATCACTACTCAAATATGGACATTCATTGGGTGTGTGGAACTGGTACTCCTTAAAAATCTCACTTACCTTGAAAGCCTTAATATGGTTTCAATAAGTAAGCTCCAACTTGTCAACGCATAACAATTCCCAATTAGTTTTGGCATATCAGAAAACAAAACAAAACAAAATAAATAAAATAAAATAAAAAACACTGTAGCACTTTAAAGACTAACTGCTATATTTTTATTGTTAGCTTTCTTGGATCAAGTCCACTTCATCAGACCAAAAAATCCAATTAGTTTTGTTATCCAAGCGTCAACAAGGTATAAGACCTGCTTAGGTTCAGCTTCTTGATTAAATCATTTCCCCCAACCTACATACTCATCCCTTTGGTTTGTTCCTTCAGTACCCAGGAGTATCCATGACAACATTTGCAAATCCTTGCTTCATTTCCATAAACCAGGGATTATCAACCTGTGGCCCATGGGTTGGATGTGGCCTGTGGCACCATTTCATGTGCCCCCCCCCACCGCCTCCACCACACCAGGAAGTGCCATGTGGTGGAGGAAGGGCAAAATGGCTGTCTGGCCCCCAAAACTGTCTGAGGGAGCGTGACACAATGGCCCCCGGCCTAAAAAGGTTGAGAACTCTTACCATAAACTGTCATTTCATTTGGACTATTGCATGGCAATATTCCATTGTGATTTGGTCGTTGTCTCCAAGAATATACCCTTTTTGAAGTCATTACTTAGTTAATTAAATGTTCTCCCCTCTTCTGATTGAGGAGCTCACCTGAACAAATTTCTTATCTGTTATGGTGTGTTTCTTAACTCTTCAAACACATTTTCCATGCTTCTCCATTTCCCCTATTCATTATCTAATCACGTTGCACATATTAAGTGCCTGTAATCTGGCTATGAAGCCATCCCTCTTAGTTCCCTTAGATTAGTTTTCTTGCTCCTTATAAAAAAAAAAGAACTCAATATATATCACTGCTTATTAACATAAAGCTTATTAGCATAACATCAAATCCATAATTTCCAGGAACTTAGAAAATGGCTTTATATGCATGACATCAATTTTTACTGTCCTTGTTTAATATAACAGCACGGGTAGCAGAGAGATGGAATAAATGTCTTATCCCCTAAGGGTGGAAAGATAGTTTACACAAAGTGCCTCTTTAAAAAGCCTCAACTTAACCTAGCTAAAGGTGGAGCTAAAATACCAGATTTTTATAGAACATGGCATTTCATTTTCTATATAAATTAGAAACATCTGCAGTAATATTAATCAAAGGCTTTCCTCATATTCTAGAAAGGGATTAAATATGACTTCTTATTACTAAATACTAAGTAGAACATCTGCTAGACAATTCTGCTTAAATATTCACCTGTAAACCACAATGGAAAAACTGTTTTAAACGCACTGCTGTCTCTCAAAAACACCTTAACCATAATGCTACTTTTGAAGCCAGTAATGTTAATGACAATTTTTAAAACCTTTTTACTTCTGTAGATCTGATTGTAACAAATCCAACCAAACCCTCAGGTATTTCCTCATTGTTTGAGAATGCTATACTGTACTGTATATTGAAAAGCTTTTGTATTTCTCTTTCCTTTTAGCATGACCCCGGAAGTGATCCCAGACTGCTTTCCTACCATTCCATATGATCTCTACCATGCCTGCATGGCTCCTATATCAGTAAGTATCTTGCAGGGGTGTGCTGGCTATGCTAAAAAGGCGCTGGACAGGGAGGGAGGGTGTGGCGCCTAGGGGGGTATTGCATGGCGTCATGGATTGTAGCCGCCAGATGACATACTTCTGCCCACCTCTCTGGGGGCACCAGTCACTGGGGCGCACCGGGACTTTTTCCTGTGTCCCAAATAGCCAGCATGGGCCTCGTATCTTGTCTATGGAGTATAACAATCCAGATAACTTTTCAAGAAGAAGAAAAAACTTTAGACAGATAACTTGTATGCACATATGAGATTAAGGGACTGTGGTGGCATTGTGGTCTGCAGGTCAGCAGTTTGAGGCCCGAGTCCTGCATGACAGAGTGAGCTCCCATCTCTGTCCCAGCTTCTGCCAAAGCAAGGAATTGCAAGTAGATAAATAGGTACCACTTCAGTGGGAAAGTAAACAGCGTTCCATGTCTAGTCATGCCCGCCACATGTCCATTGAAACATCTGCAGATGGAAACAGTGCTGGTTCTTTGGCTGTAAATGGAGATGAGCACTGAACCCTAGAGTCAAATACGACTGGCTTTCCAGCAAGGGTGACCTTTATCTTACCTTTTTTTACCTATGAGATTAATATTGGCAGGAGTACCCAGTTGAGAATTTTGGGAGCTGTGTTCCAAAACAAGTAACTTTTACTCCAGCTGAACTAGCCAGCTACCCTTGAAGACCATGGACGTTGCAGCCCCATGGGATTCAACTGGGAATCCAGTCAGTTCCTGTCTATTGAGTGTTGGAAGGGGAAACCAATCTTGTTGTCTATCTCAGGAGACAAAAATATCTTGGACCCACCCAATATATCTTGGATGACCTTATGGACTGATTCTGTCTTTTCTTTTCTTGAAGCTGGTCATATTGTTGATTCTATCTCTGTTGGTGAAACGGAAGAATCTCTACAAAAGTTGTTGGGATGGCGCTCCTGGACTCTTGAGGTATGATTTGGTGTAGGCATTGGGGCTTTGGTTTAAGAACAGAAGAACTGTTGGGCATTTTGCAGTCGGTTGGATAAGATTCTTAACTCCTTCCTTTGCCAGTTTGTTAGTCCTTAAAAGAGAAATCATAATGTGTCTGCAATCATAGTGTTTGGGTGACTTCATGGCAAGCTGGGATCCACCTTAAACAAATTCACACCAATGGCATTTTTCCTGCTTCAGGAAAAAAATGCATTCTTGGATACGAGTTGCGACGACAACAACGAAAGGGGAAATGTGTATGTCCTTTTCACTCATAATTGCTGGGGTACACAGAAAGAGCCTCCTCGAAGATTGTGGTATCTTTAAACCACAATCAGGTGTACCTTATTAACGGCAACCTTGTGTTATTGGCGAATCTTTCTCACACTAGATCAGTTGAAAGGAACTGCAAAATGAGCTTACCAAAAAGTGCCTTCATTTTGGCAGTTTCGTGGCTTGTCTAGACATGGAAGAAGAATTGCCAGCCATCAAGTCGATTCTGACTTATGATAACACTTCCCAGGGTTTTTCAAGTAAGGAATACACAGAAGTGATTCACCTTTCTCTTCTTTGGGGGCCATCCTGAGATTGTGGAGCTTGCCCAAAACCATATAGACTGGATGTTTCTCCCATGAGACCCAGTGGGGAACCGAACTCTCAGCCTCTGGCTCTGCAGCCAGAAATCTAAAGTACTGAGTTATGCAGTTGGGGCTCCACTTTTTACCTGTAAAACTTTCCAAAGCCCAAGGCAAGTCTAAGCAGAATTTCAGTTATGACAGTGGGAGCGATCTTTCTCATTCTGCCTTACACTTGGTCTGTCCGCAGAACGAGCAAGAAGAGAATAAACAATGAAAACCCAAAATTAAAATCCCTAAGTATGATACATGCAGATTAAGCTAATAATCTTAGTTTAAACCGCTGTGCCACCCAAGGCTCTGCACGGGAAGGTTTCTCAGCTGTCTGGAACAAAAAGGGCACGCAGAACAATCATGGGACAGCGGAACAATCTGCTTTCTGTGGTGCAAATTCTTTGGTGGATCCTGGCCATAATGCTTGCATTGTTTACTTAAATTGTTCCTCGCCCAGCGTTAAACACTGACCTCTTTGAACCAGGCCGATTTCTGCTCTAGGAAATATGGTGGCCAAATAATAACAGCAGGAATGCTGATCAGGGTTTCTGGAAATTGAAGTTCAAGAACACCTGGAGTGCCAAGGTTCGCCATCACTGGTCTAGTTCTTTCTCATCACATTCTTTCTGGTTTCCTGGTTTGTTACAGCCCTCT